>CM068354.1:9166405-9889856 GCA_034769755.1 Odontamblyopus lacepedii
TACAGTTAAGTACTTGTGTAATACTAGAGTTAAGTACATGTGTGTAGTGCTAGAGTTAAGTACATGTGTGTAGAACTAGAGTACATGTGTGTAGTACTAGAGTTAAGTACATGTGTAGTACTAGAGTTAAGTACATGTATGTAATACTATAGTTAAGTACATGTTCTGTTACATATCATGTTCTCATACATATCATGTTACATATTCTGTACATGATCCAGTGAGAATGAACAACACTGTAATTGAGCAGGTGGCGTCGTTACAAATACCTAGGTATAATGGTGTCCAACAGTTTGAGCTGGAGTGCTCATGTGGACTGTCTGTGCAGCAGACTGGCACAAAGACTCTACTTTCTCAGAAGGCTGCGCTTATTTGGTGTGAAGTCGGAGATTAGGGCCATATTTTACAACGCAGTTATAGCAAGTATTGTTAGATATGGCATGGTAATATGGTAGGCTCACTCACTGTCAATGTAAAGGCCAGACTACTAAAAATGGTAACAACGGCTCTAAAGCTGGCAGAGAAACCTACTGAACAGCCCTTACAGTCCCTTTACGAGAAGTTGTTGTTAGTCAAGCAAATAAGATTTTAAGGATCCATCTCATGTTTTATTAGTACTAGAGTTACGTTCATGTGTGTAGTACTAGAGTTAAGACATGTGTGTAGTACTAGAGTTAAATACATGTGTGTAGTACTAGAGTACATGTGTGTAGTACTAGAGTTAAGTACATGCGTGTAGTACTAGAATTGAATACATGTGTGTAGTAGTAGAGTACATGTGTGTAGTACTAGAGTTAAGTACATGTGTGTAGTACTAGAGTTAAGTACATGTGTGTAGTACTAGAGTTAAGTACATTTGTGTAATACTAGAGTTAAATACATGTGTGTAGTACTAGAGTTAAGTACATTTGTGTAGTTCTAGAGTTAAGTGCATGTGTGTAGTACTAGAGTACATGTGTGTAGTACTAGAGTTAAGGTACATGTGTGTAGTACTAGAGTTATGTTCATGAGTGTAATACTATAGTTTATTACATGTGTGTAGTACTAGAGTACATGTGTGTGTAGTACTACAGTTAAAAATACGTGTGTATTACTAGAGTTAAGTACATGTGTGTAGAACTAGAGTTAAGTACATTTGTGTATTACTAGAGTTAAGTACATGTGTGTAGTACTAGACTTAAGTACATGTGTGTAGTATCCAGAGTACATGTGTGTAGTACTGGAAGTTAAGTACATGTGTGTAGTAGTAGAGTTAAGTACATGTGTGTAGTACTAGAGCTAAGTACATGTGTGTAATACTAGAGTTAAGTACAACTGTGCAGTACTAGAGTTAAGTACATGTGTGTAGTACTAGAGTTAAATACATGTGTATAGTACTAGAGTTAAGTACATGTGTGTAGTACTAGAGTTAAGTACATGTGTGTAGTACTAGAGTTAAGTACATTTGTGTAATACTAGAGTTAAGTACATGTGTGTAGTACTAGAGTTAAGTACATGTGTGTAGTACTAGAGTACATGTGTGTAGTACTAGAGTTAAGTACATGTGTGTAGTACTAGAGTTAAGTACATTTGGGTAGTACTAGAGTACATGTGTGTACTACTAGAGTTAAGTACATGTGTGTAGTACTAGAGTTAAGTACATTTGTGTAATACTAGAGTTAAGTACATGTGTGTAGTACTAGAGTTAAGTACATGTGTGTAGTACTAGAGTTAAGTACATGTGTGTAGTACTAGAGTTAAGTACATGTGTGTAGTATTAGAGTACATGTGTGTAGTACTAGAGTTAAGTACATGTGTGTAGTACTAGAGTTAAGTACATGTGTGTAGCACTAGAGTTAAATACATGTGTGTAGTACTACAGTTAAGTACATTTGTGTAATACTAGAGTTAAGTACATGTGTGTAATACTAGAGTTAAGTACATGTGTTATTAGTACTAGAGTTAAGTACATGTGTGTAGCACTAGAGTTAAATACATGTCTGTAGTACTACAGTTAAGTACATTTGTGTAATACTAGAGTTAAGTACATGTGTGTAATACTAGAGTTAAGTACATGTGTGTAGTACTAGAGTTAAGTGCATGTGTGTAGTACTAGAGTACATGTGTGTAGTACTAGAGTTAAGTACATGTGTGTAATACTAGAGTTAAGTACATGTGTGTAGTACTAGAGTTAAGTACATGTGTGTAGTACTAGAGTTAAGTACATGTGTGTAGTACTAGAGTACATGTGTGTAGTACTAGAGTTAAGTACATGTGTGTAGTACTAGAGTTAAGTACATTTGTGTAGTACTAGAGTACATGTGTGTACTACTAGAGTTAAGTACATGTGTGTAGTACTAGAGTTAAGTACATTTGTGTAATACTAGAGTTAAGTACATGTGTGTAGTACGAGAGTTAAGTACATGTGTGTAGTACTAGACTACATGTGTGTAGTACTAGAGTTAAGTACATGTTATCAGACTCAGCACAAGACACCCAAATGCGTGGCTTCAACAAAGTGGTTTTATTTCCAAGACACAATAAATGCTGCACGGGGAAAAAGACAAAGGAACAAATCATAAAACTGACAAAAACACAGAATACAGAACAACAGAGAAAGGAGTGATTACCTGCACGGGGAAAGAGACAATCTGACAAAGACAAAGGGGAAGACTCAGACTATATATACACTAAAGGGTGGGGAAACAAATGAGACACAGGTGTAACACATTAGGGGTGGAGCAAGCAATCACACAGGAGGGGCGAGCAGGCAATCACACACGAGGGGAGGAGCAGGCAGACACACACAGGAGGGGAAGTAAATCTGGAAAGAGAAACAAGGTAAGTGTCAACAAAATAAAACAGAACATAATAAAAAAGAGGAAAACTCAGACACCAGCCATGACAGTGCCCCCCTCCTAGGGGCCGACTCAGACGGCAAGCCCCTGGCTGAGTAAGGATTGTCCCTGTGAAAGTCCTTGATGAGGTAGGGTCGAGAAATGTTCCTAGCGGGCACCCAGCACCTCTCTTCAGGACCGTATCCTCCCAATCAACAAGGTACTGTCTACCCCGTCCTCGCTGCCTCACTGCCAGCAGCTTCTTGACAGTATATGCTGGGCCCCCTCAACAAGCTGGGGAGGGAGGTGGGAGTTTGACCTTTGGCACCAGGGGACTCTCCACATCACGGCTTGACACGACTCACATGAAATGTAGGATGAACCTTCAGGGGACTTGGGGAGCTTCAATCGTATGGCCACCGGATTAATGACCCTGGAAATTGAAAAGGGACCAATGAACTTGGGGGCCATCTTGCGTGACTCCACTCTCAGTGGGAGGTCCCGTGTAGAGAGCCAGACTCTCTGTCCCACACGGTATGTAGGTGCTGGGCGGCGGCGGCGATCAGCACCCTTCTTCTCCTCACGCCTCAGAGCAGTGAAGGAGGGTGCGACGAGCCCGCAACCAGTTCTGTCGACAACGCCTCACCAAGGCCAGAGCGGAAGGAACGGAAACCTCTTTCTCCAGGGCAGGAAACAATGGTGGCTGATACCCATAAACGCATTCAAAGGGAGTGGTTCCTTCCTCTGCCAACATAACTACAGAGTCTGATTTTCCAGATATTTCCTGTGTTCCATCCTGTTACATGGATTTGAAGGAGGTCTTCAATAAAGCCAAGGCGACCTCATTACCCCCACACCGGCCCTACGATTGTGCCATCGACCTCTTGCCTGGTTCTACATTGCCCAAGGGTCGTTTGTACTCATTGTCGCGTCCTGAGGCCACGGCCATGGAGGATTATATCGAGAAGTCTCTCAAGGCTGGAATAATCCGTCCCTCTTCCTCTCCAGCGAGGACAGAACCACTCCAGGTGAGTTAAAACATCTCTTGTCACAATCCATGCCCCAGGAAGAAACACTCCCATGTGACCAATCGATGGTAGGGTTATGCAACTTGAGCCAGGGGTACCCCAAAATCAGTCTGTGTTGGCAGGAGTGAAATAGAAAAAAACTCAAGCTCTCTGTGTGCTGATCGGGGAAAGTGATCTGTACAGGCCCAGTGCAGTGCTTCACCTGACTAAGAAGACGTCCATCCAGGGCACTGGCTGTCAGAGTATGGTCCAGGGGAATGGATTCCAAATTAAGATCATGAGCCAGAGCGTGGTCCATTAGGTTAGCGTCAGATCCAGAATCAATTAGCACAGGAGAGCTGCAGGAAACAGAACAAGAGGTGAGAGTAACCAGAGGCGTGGGACGAGAGGGATTGAAAGGAATAGTACGGCTCACCAGTGCCCTCGTCTTCACTGATGAGCCCGTGCTTTTGCTGGACAGGTGGCCAGGAAATGACCCACGAGTCCACAGTAGATGCAGCGTCCCTCCCTCAACCGCCTTTGACGCTCCTCAGGAGTCACACGAGTGCGCCCCAGTTGCATAGGTTCCTCTTCTTCAGAGGGAGGCGGAGTCTCAGTGGAGTTAGCTACCCCATGGACCAGAGTGGGTAGAAAGTAACGCTGCCCCTGATGCTGCTGTGGGTTACTGCGGGACCTCTCCTGCTCTCGCTCCATTAGCCTCCTATCAATCTTAATAGTCAAGGCTATGAGTTCATCAAGAGTCTGAGGTAGGTCAAGGGGGGCCAGCTGATCGCCAAGCGTTATTGTTAAGCCCATTCAGAAATGCGTCAAATAATGCGGTTGGATTCCATCCACTGTCCGCAGCCACAGTACGGAACTGTATAGCATAATCGGTCACTCTCCGCCCTCCTTGCCGCAGTTGAACAAGAACTCGAGCCGCCTCTCTACCAGGAGGAATATGGTGAAAAATTTGAGTCAGTGTCTTAATAAACTCCTGAAGTGAGTTGCACGTCACTGGGAACGTCGACTCCACTCAGCAGTAGCCCAAGCCTCTGCTCTGCCAGTTAGATGGGAGATAATGTAGGCTATCTTGGCTCGATCAGTTTGAAAAACTGCTGGCTGCATCTCAAAGTGGAGTTCACATTGGGTTAAGAATGCTCGACAGTCCCCAGAGTCCCCAGAAAACTTCTCCGAACGAGACAACTGAATCTGGGCTAAGGGCAAAGTCTGAACAGGGGTGCTACTCACATGGGGGTCGGGTGAAGTAGCATCTACAGAGGCTGAGTCGAGGTTGGCTGGGCTGGACTTGAACCTCTCAGCTAACATGTGAAGTTGACTGGTGAAGGCAGAAATCATTGACTCCTGGCGATCTGCCATCTCCTTAAGATCACGGCGTATTAGTCCTAGTTGTTCCTCTTGTTGGAAAATTCTCTGTCCTTGGGCTTGGATAGCAGTGCGAACAGGATCAGAAGGAACAGGTGGATTCGAGCCCGCTGGGTTCATGTTGGTCAGATTGTGCTATCAGACTCAGCACAAGACACCCAAATGCGTGGCTTCAACAAAGTGGTTTTATTTCCAAGACACAATAAATGCTGCACGGGGAAAAAGACAAAGGAACAAATCATAAAACTGACAAAAACACAGAATACAGAACAACAGAGAAAGGAGTGATTACCTGCACGGGGAAAAAGACAATCTGACAAAGACAAAGGGGAAGACTCAGACTATATATACACTAAAGGGTGGGGAAACAAATGAGACACAGGTGTAACACATTAGGGGTGGAGCAAGCAATCACACAGGAGGGGCGAGCAGGCAATCACACACGAGGGGAGGAGCAGGCAGACACACACAGGAGGGGAAGTAAATCTGGAAAGAGAAACAAGGTAAGTGTCAACAAAATAAAACAGAACATAATAAAAAGAGGGAAAACTCAGACACCAGCCATGACACATGTGTGTAGTACTAGAGTTAAGTACATGTGTGTAGTACTAGAGTACATGTGTGTAGTACTAGAGTTAAGTACATGTGTGTAGTAATAGAGTTAAGTACATGTGTGTAGTACTAGAGTACATGTGTGTAGTACTAGAGTTACGTTCATGTGTGTAGTACTAGAGTTAAGTACATGTGTGTAGTACTAGAGTTAAGTACATGTGTGTAGTACTAGAGTACATGTGTGTAGTACTAGAGTAAAGTACATGTGTGTAGTACTAGAGTTAAGTACATGTGTGTAGTATTAGAGTACATGTGTGTAGTACTATAGTTAATTACATGTGTGTAGTACTAGAGTACATGTGTGTAGTACTACAGTTAAGTACGTGTGTATTACTAGAGTTAAGTACATGTGTGTAGAACTAGAGTTAAGTACATTTGTGTATTACTAGAGTTAAGTACATGTGTGTAGTACTAGAGTTAAGTACATGTGTGTAGTATCACAGTACATGTGTGTAGTACTAGAGTTAAGTACATGTGTGTAGTAGTAGAGTTAAGTACATGTGTGTAGTACTAGAGCTAAGTACATGTGTGTAATACTAGAGTTAAGTACAACTGTGCAGTACTAGAGTTAAGTACATGTGTGTAGTACTAGAGTTAAATACATGTGTATAGTACTAGAGTTAAGTACATGTGTGTAGTACTAGAGTTAAGTACATGTGTGTAGTACTAGAGTTAAGTACATGTGTGTAGTACTAGAGTACATGTGTGTACTACTAGAGTTAAGTACATGTGTGTAGTACTAGAGTTAAGTACATTTGTGTAATACTAGAGTTAAGTACATGTCTGTAGTACTAGAGTTAAGTACATGTGTGTAGTACTAGAGTACATGTGTGTAGTACTAGAGTTAAATACATGTGTGTAGTACTAGAGTTAAGTACATGTGTGTAGTACTAGAGTTAAGTACATGTGTGCAATACTAGAGTTAAGTACAACTGTGCAGTACTAGAGTCAAGTACATGTGTGTAGTACTAGAGTTAAATACATGCGTGTAGTACTAGAGTTAAGTACATGTGTGTAATACTAGAGTTAAGTACATGTGTGTAGTACTAGAGTTAAGTACATGTGTGTAGTACTAGAGTTAAATACATGTGTGTAGTACTAGAGTTAAGTACATGTGCGTAGTAGTAGAGTACATGTGTGTAGTACTAGTGTTAAGTACATGTGTGTTGTACTAGAGTTAAATACATGTGTGTAATACTAGAGTTAAGTACATGTGTGTAGTACTAGAGTACATGTGTGTAGTACTAGAGTTAAGTACATGTGTGTAGTACGAGAGTTAAGTACATGTGTGTAGTACTAGAGTACATGTGTGTAGTACTAGAGTTAAGTACATGTGTGTAGTACTAGAGTTAAGTACATGTGTGTAGTACTAGAGTACATGTGTGTAGTACTAGAGTTAAGTACATGTGTGTAATACTAGAGTTAAGTACAAGTGTGTAGTACTAGACTACATGTGTGTAGCACTAGAGTTAAGTACATGTGTGTAGTACTAGAGTTAAGTACATGTGTGTAGTACTAGAGTACATGTGTGTAGTACTAGAGTTAAGTACATGTGTGTAGTAATAGAGTTAAGTACATGTGTGTAGTACTAGAGTTAAGTACATGTGTGTAGTACTAGAGTTACGTTCATGTGTGTAGTACTAGAGTTAAGTACATGTGTGTAGTACTAGAGTTAGGTACATGTGTGTAGTACTAGAGTACATGTGTGTAGTACTAGAGTAAAGTACATGTGTGTAGTACTAGAGTTAAGTACATGTGTGTAGTATTAGAGTACATGTGTGTAGTACTAGAGTTAAGTACATGTGTGTAGCACTAGAGTTAAATACATGTGTGTAGTACTAGAGTTAAGTACATTTGTGTAATACTAGAGTTAAGTACATGTGTGTAGTACTAGAGTTAAGTGCATGTATGTAGTACTAGAGTACATGTGTGTAGTACTAGAGTTAAGTACATGTGTGTAGTACTAGAGTTAAGTACATGTGTGTAATACTATAGTTAATTACATGTTCTGTTACATATCATGTTCTCATACATATCATGTTACATATTCTGTACATGATCCAGTGAGAATGAACAACACTGTAATTGAGCAGGTGGCGTCGTACAAATACCTAGGTATAATGGTGTCCAACAGTTTGAGCTGGAGTGCTCATGTGGACTGTCTGTGCAGCAGACTGGCACAAAGACTCTACTTTCTCAGAAGGCTGCGCTTATTTGGTGTGAAGTCGGAGATTAGGGCCATATTCTACAACGCAGTTATAGCAAGTATTGTTAGATATGGCATGGTAATATGGTACGGCTCACTCACTGTCCAATGTAAGGCCAGACTACTAAAAATGGTAACAACGGCTCTAAAGCTGGCAGAGAAACCTACTGAACAGCCCTTACAGTCCCTTTACGAGGAAGTTGTTGTTAGTCAAGCAAATAAGATTTTAAGGGATCCATCTCATGTTTTATTAGTACTAGACTACATGTGTGTAGTACTAGAGTTAAGTACATGTGTGTAGTACTAGAGTTAAGTACATGTGTGTAGTACTAGAGTACATGTGTGTAGTACTAGAGTTAAGTACATGTGTGTAGTAATAGAGTTAAGTACATGTGTGTAGTACTAGAGTACATGTGTGTAGTACTAGAGTTACGTTCATGTGTGTAGTACTAGAGTTAAGTACATGTGTGTAGTACTAGAGTTAAGTACATGTGTGTAGTACTAGAGTACATGTGTGTAGTACTAGAGTAAAGTACATGTGTGTAGTACTAGAGTTAAGTAAATGTGTGTAGTATTAGAGTACATGTGTGTAGTACTAGAGTTAAGTACATGTGTGTAGTACTAGAGTTAAGTACATGTGTGTAGCACTAGAGTTAAATACATGTGTGTAGTACTAGAGTTAAGTACATTTGTGTAATACTAGAGTTAAGTACATGTGTGTAGTACTAGAGTTAAGTGCATGTGTGTAGTACTAGAGTACATGTGTGTAGTACTAGAGTTAAGTACATGTGTGTAGTACTAGAGTTAAGTACATGTGTGTAATACTATAGTTAATTACATGTGTGTAGTACTATAGTACATGTGTGTAGTACTACAGTTAAGTACGTGTGTATTACTAGAGTTAAGTACATGTGTGTAGAACTAGAGTTAAGTACATTTGTGTATTACTAGAGTTAAGTACATGTGTGTAGTACTAGAGTTAAGTACATGTGTGTGTAATACTAGAGTTACATGTGTGTAGTACTAGAGTTAAGTACATGTGTGTAGTACTAGAGTTAAGTACATGTGTGTAGTACTAGAGTTAAGTACATGTGTGTAATACTAGAGTTAAGTACAACTGTGCAGTACTAGAGTTAAGTACATGTGTGTAGTACTAGAGTTAATTACATGTGTGTAGTACTAGAGTTAAGTACATGTGTGTAGTACTAGAGTTAAGTACATGTGTGTAGTACTAGAGTTAAGTACATGTGTGCAATACTAGAGTTAAGTACATGTGTTGTAGTACTAGAGTAGTACATGTGTGTAGTACTAGAGTTAAGTACATGTGTGTAGTACTAGAGTTAAGTACATGTGTGTAGTACTAGAGTACATGTGTGTAGTACTAGAGTTAAGTACATGTGTGTAGTACTAGAGTTAAGTACATGTGTGTAATACTAGAGTTAAGTACATGTGTGTAGTACTAGAGTTAAGTACATGTGTGTAGTACTAGAGTTTAGTACATTTGTGTACCACTAGAGTTAAGTACATGTGTGTAGTATTAGAGTACATGTGCATAGTAATAGAGTTACGTACATGTCTGTAGTACTAGAGTTAAGTACATGTGTGTAGTACTAGAGTACATGTGTGTAGTACTAGAGTTAAATACATGTGTGTAGTACTAGAGTTAAGTACATGTGTGTAGTACTAGAGTTAAGTACATGTGTGTAATACTAGAGTTAAATACAACCGTGCAGTACTAGAGTCAAGTACATGTGTGTAGTACTAGAGTTAAGTACATGTGTGTAGTACTAGAGTTAAGTACATGTGTGTAATACTAGAGTTAAGTACATGTGTGTAGTACTAGAGTACATGTGTGTACTACTAGAGTTAAGTACATGTGTGTAGTACTAGAGTTAAGTACATTTGTGTAATACTAGAGTTAAGTACATGTCTGTAGTACTAGAGTTAAGTACATGTGTGTAGTACTAGAGTACATGTGTGTAGTACTAGAGTTAAATACATGTGTGTAGTACTAGAGTTAAGTACATGTGTGTAGTACTAGAGTTAAGTACATGTGTGTAATACTAGAGTTAAGTACAACTGTGCAGTACTAGAGTTAAGTACATGTGTGTAGTACTAGAGTTAAATACATGTGTGTAGTACTAGAGTTAAGTACATGTGTGTAATACTAGAGTTAAGTACATGTGTGTAGTACTAGAGTTAAGTACATGTGTGTAGTACTAGAGTTAAATACATGTGTGTAGTACTAGAGTTAAGTACATGTGTGTAGTAGTAGAGTTAAGTACATGTGTGTAGTACTAGTGTTAAGTACATGTGTGTTGTACTAGAGTTAAATACATGTGTGTAATACTAGAGTTAAGTACATGTGTGTAGTACTAGAGTACATGTGTGTAGTACTAGAGTTAAGTACATGTGTGTAGTAGTAGAGTTAAGTACATGTGTGTAGTACTAGAGTTAAGTACATGTGTGTAATACTAGAGTTAAGTACATGTGTGTAGTACTAGAGTTAAGTACAACTGTGCAGTACTAGAGTTAAGTACATCTGTTCAGTACTAGAGTTAAGTACATGTGTGTAATACTAGAGTTAAGTACATGTGTGTAGTACTAGAGTTAAGTACATGTGTGTAGTACTAGAGTTAAGTACATGTGTGTAGTACTAGAGTTAAGTACATGTGTGTAGTACTAGAGTACATGTGTGTAGTACTAGAGTTAAGTACATGTGTGTAGTAATAGAGTTAAGTACATGTGTGTAGTACTAGAGTTAAGTACATGTGTGTAGTACTAGAGTTAAGTTCATGTGTGTAGTACTAGAGTTAAGTACATGTGTGTAGTACTAGAGTTAAGTACATGTGTGTAGTACTAGAGTACATGTGTGTAGTACTAGAGTAAAGTACATGTGTGTAGTACTAGAGTTAAGTACATGTGTGTAGTACTAGAGTTAAGTGCATGTGTGTAGTACTAGAGTACATGTGTGTAGTACTAGAGTTAAGTACATGTGTGTAGTACTAGAGTTAAGTACATGTGTGTAATACTATAGTTAATTACATGTTCTGTTACATATCATGTTCTCATACATATCATGTTACATATTCTGTACATGATCCAGTGAGAATGAACAACACTGTAATTGAGCAGGTGGCGTCGTACAAATACCTAGGTATAATGGTGTCCAACAGTTTGAGCTGGAGTGCTCATGTGGACTGTCTGTGCAGCAGACTGGCACAAAGACTCTACTTTCTCAGAAGGCTGCGCTTATTTGGTGTGAAGTCGGAGATTAGGGCCATATTCTACAACGCAGTTATAGCAAGTATTGTTAGATATGGCATGGTAATATGGTACGGCTCACTCACTGTCCAATGTAAGGCCAGACTACTAAAAATGGTAACAACGGCTCTAAAGCTGGCAGAGAAACCTACTGAACAGCCCTTACAGTCCCTTTACGAGGAAGTTGTTGTTAGTCAAGCAAATAAGATTTTAAGGGATCCATCTCATGTTTTATTAGTACTAGACTACATGTGTGTAGTACTAGAGTTAAGTACATGTGTGTAGTACTAGAGTTAAGTACATGTGTGTAGTACTAGAGTTAAGTACATGTGTGTAGTACTAGAGTACATGTGTGTAGTACTAGAGTTAAGTACATGTGTGTAGTACTAGAGTACATGTGTGTAGTACTAGAGTTACGTTCATGTGTGTAGTACTAGAGTTAAGTACATGTGTGTAGTACTAGAGTTAAGTACATGTGTGCAGTACTAGAGTACATGTGTGTAGTACTAGAGTAAAGTACATGTGTGTAGTACTAGAGTTAAGTACATGTGTGTAGTATTAGAGTACATGTGTGTAGTACTAGAGTTAAGTACATGTGTGTAGTACTAGAGTTAAGTACATGTGTGTAGTACGAGAGTTAAGTACATGTTTGTAGTACTAGAGTACATGTGTGTAGTACTAGAGTTAAGTACATGTGTGTAGTACGAGAGTTAAGTACATGTGTGTAGTACTAGAGTACATGTGTGTAGTACTAGAGTTAAGTACATGTGTGTAATACTAGAGTTAAGTACATGTGTGTAGTACTAGACTACATGTGTGTAGTACTAGAGTTAAGAACATGTGTGTAGTACTAGAGTTAAGTACATGTGTGTAGTACTAGAGTACATGTGTGTAGTACTAGAGTTAAGTACATGTGTGTAGTAATAGAGTTAAGTACATGTGTGTAGTACTAGAGTACATGTGTGTAGTACTAGAGTTACGTTCATGTGTGTAGTACTAGAGTTAAGTACATGTGTGTAGTACTAGAGTTAAGTACATGTGTGTAGTACTAGAGTACATGTGTGTAGTACTAGAGTAAAGTACATGTGTGTAGTACTAGAGTTAAGTACATGTGTGTAGTATTAGAGTACATGTGTGTAGTACTAGAGTTAAGTACATGTGTGTAGCACTAGAGTTAAATACATGTGTGTAGTACTAGAGTTAAGTACATTTGTGTAATACTAGAGTTAAGTACATGTGTGTAGTACTAGAGTTAAGTGCATGTGTGTAGTACTAGAGTACATGTGTGTAGTACTAGAGTTAAGTACATGTGTGTAGTACTAGAGTTAAGTACATGTGTGTAATACTATAGTTAATTACATGTGTGTAGTACTAGAGTACATGTGTGTAGTACT
This sequence comes from Odontamblyopus lacepedii, assembly GCA_034769755.1. Taxonomy (NCBI): domain Eukaryota; kingdom Metazoa; phylum Chordata; class Actinopteri; order Gobiiformes; family Gobiidae; genus Odontamblyopus; species Odontamblyopus lacepedii. The sequence continues at coordinate 9,179,088 of CM068354.1, forward strand.
ACAGTTAAGTACGTGTGTATTACTAGAGTTAAGTACATGTGTGTAGAACTAGAGTTAAGTACATTTGTGTATTACTAGAGTTAAGTACATGTGTGTAGTACTAGAGTTAAGTACATGTGTGTAGTACTAGAGTTAAGTACATGTGTGTAGTATTAGAGTTAAGTACATGTGTGTAGTACTAGAGTTAAGTACATGTGTGTAGTACTAGAGTTAAGTACATGTGTGTAGTACTAGAGTTAAGTACATGTGTGTAGTAATAGAGTTAAGTACATGTGTGTAGTACTAGAGTTAAATACATGTGTGTAGTACTAGAGTTAAGTACATGTGTGTAGTACTAGAGTTAAGTACATGTGTGTAGTACTAGAGTTAAGTACATGTGTGTAATACTAGAGTTAAGTACATCTGTGCAGTACTAGAGTTAAGTACATGTGTGTAGTACTAGAGTTAAGTACATGTGTGTAGTACTAGAGTTAAGTACATGTGTGTAGTACTAGAGTACATGTGTGTAATACTAGAGTTAAGTACATGTGTGTAGTACTAGAGTACATGTGTGTAGTACTAGAGTGCATGTGTGTAGTACTAGAGTTAAGTACATGTGTGTAATACTAGAGTTAAGAACATGTGTGTAGTACTAGAGTACATGTGTCTAGTACTAGAGTTAAGTACATGTGTGTAGTACTAGAGTTAAGTACATGTGTGTAGTACTAGAGTTAAGTACATGTGTGTAGTACTAGAGTTAAGTACATGTGTGTAGTACTAGAGTTAAGTACATGTGTGTAGTACTAGAGTTAAGTACATGTGTGTAGTACTAGAGTACATGTGTGTAGTACTAGAGTTAAGTACATGTGTGTAGTACTAGAGTTAAGTACATGTGTGTAGTACTAGAGTTAAATACATGTGTGTAGTACTAGAGTTAAGTACATGTGTGTAATACTAGAGTTAAGTACATGTGTGTAGTACTAGAGTACATGTGTGTAGTACTAGAGTTAAGTACATGTGTGTATTACTAGAGTTAAGTACATGTGTGTAGTACTAGAGTTAAGTACATTTGTGTAATACTAGAGTTAAATACATGTGTGTAGTACTAGAGTTAAGTACATGTCTGTAGTTCTAGAGTACATGTGTGTAGTACTAGAGTTAAGTACATGTGTGTAGTGCTAGAGTTAAGTACATGTGTGTAGTACTAGAGTTAAGTACATGTGTGTAATACTAGAGTTAAGTACAACTGTGCAGTACTAGAGTTAAGTACATGTGTGTAGTACTAGAGTACATGTGTGTAGTACTAGAGTTAAGTACATGTGTGTAGTACTAGAGTTAAGTACATGTGTGTAGTACTAGAGTTAAGTACATGTGTGTAGTACTAGAGTTAAGTACATGTGTGTAGTACTAGAGTTAAGTACATGTGTGTAGTACTAGAGTTAAGTACATGTGTGTAGTACTAGAGTTAAGTACATGTGTGTAGTACTAGAGTTAAGTACATTTGTGTAGTACTAGAGTACATGTGTGTACTACTAGAGTTAAGTACATGTGTGTAGTACTAGAGTTAAGTACATTTGTGTAATACTAGAGTTAAGTACATGTGTGTAGTACTAGAGTTAAGTACATGTGTGTAGTACTAGAGTACATGTGTGTACTACTAGAGTTAAGTACATGTGTGTAGTACTAGAGTTAAGTACATTTTTGTAATACTAGAGTTACGTACATGTCTGTAGTACTAGAGTTAAGTACATGTGTGTAGTACTAGAGTACATGTGTGTAGTACTAGAGTTAAATACATGTGTGTTGTACTAGAGTTAAGTACATGTGTGTAGTACTAGAGTTAAGTACATGTGTGTAATACTAGAGTTAAATACATGTGTGAAGTACTAGAGTCAAGTACATGTGTGTAGTACTAGAGTTAAGTACATGTGTGTAGTACTAGAGTTAAGTACATGTGTGTAATACTAGAGTTAAGTACATGTGTGTAGTACTAGAGTTAAATACATGTGTGTAGTACTAGAGTTAAATACATGTGTGTAGTACTAGAGTTAAGTACATGTGTGTAGTAGTAGAGTACATGTGTGTAGTACTAGTGTTAAGTACATGTGTGTTGTACTAGAGTTAAATACATGTGTGTAATACTAGAGTTAAGTACATGTGTGTAGTACTAGAGTACATGTGTGTAGTACTAGAGTTAAGTACATGTGTGTAGTACTAGAGTTAAGTACATGTGTGTAGTACTAGAGTACATGTGTGTAGTACTAGAGTTAAGTACATGTGTGTAGTACTAGAGTTAAGTACATGTGTGTAGTACTAGAGTACATGTGTGTAGTACTAGAGTTAAGTACATGTGTGTAATACTAGAGTTAAGTACATGTGTGTAGTACTAGACTACATGTGTGTAGTACTAGAGTTAAGAACATGTGTGTAGTACTAGAGTTAAGTACATGTGTGTAGTACTAGAGTACATGTGTGTAGTACTAGAGTTAAGTACATGTGTGTAGTAATAGAGTTAAGTACATGTGTGTAGTACTAGAGTACATGTGTGTAGTACTAGAGTTACGTTCATGTGTGTAGTACTAGAGTTAAGTACATGTGTGTAGTACTAGAGTTAAGTACATGTGTGTAGTACTAGAGTACATGTGTGTAGTACTAGAGTAAAGTACATGTGTGTAGTACTAGAGTTAAGTACATGTGTGTAGTATTAGAGTACATGTGTGTAGTACTAGAGTTAAGTACATGTGTGTAGCACTAGAGTTAAATACATGTGTGTAGTACTAGAGTTAAGTACATTTGTGTAATACTAGAGTTAAGTACATGTGTGTAGTACTAGAGTTAAGTGCATGTGTGTAGTACTAGAGTACATGTGTGTAGTACTAGGGTTAAGTACATGTGTGTAGTACTAGAGTTAAGTACATGTGTGTAGTAATAGAGTTAAGTACATGTGTGTAGTACTAGAGTACATGTGTGTAGTACTACAGTTAAGTACGTGTGTATTACTAGAGTTAAGTACATGTGTGTAGAACTAGAGTTAAGTACATTTGTGTATTACTAGAGTTAAGTACATGTGTGTAGTACTAGAGTTAAGTACATGTGTGTAGTATCAGAGTACATGTGTGTAGTACTAGAGTTAAGTACATGTGTGTAGTAGTAGAGTTAAGTACATGTGTGTAGTACTAGAGCTAAGTACATGTTTGTAATACTAGAGTTAAGTACAACTGTGCAGTACTAGAGTTAAGTACATGTGTGTAGTACTAGAGTTAAGTACATGTGTGTAGTACTAGAGTTAAGTACATGTGTGTAGTACTAGAGTTAAGTACATGTGTGTAGTACTAGAGTTAAGTACATTTGTGTAATACTAGAGTTAAGTACATTTGTGTAGTACTAGAGTTAAGTACATGTGTGTAGTACTAGAGTTAAGTACATTTGTGTAGTACTAGAGTTAAGTACATGTGTGTAGTACTAGAGTTAAGTACATTTGTGTAATACTAGAGTTAAGTACATGTGTGTAGTACTAGAGTTAAGTACATGTGTGTAGTACTAGAGTACATGTGTGTAGTACTAGAGTTAAATACATGTGTGTAGTACTAGAGTTAAGTACATGTGTGTAGTACTAGAGTTAAGTACATGTGTGTAGTACTAGAGTACATGTGTGTAGTACTAGAGTTAAGTACATGTGTGTAGTACTAGAGTTAAGTACATGTGTGTAGTACTAGAGTTACGTACATGTGTGTAGTACTAGAGTTAAGTACATGTGTGTAGTACTAGAGTTAAGTACATGTGTGTAGTACTAGAGTACATGTGTGTAGTACTAGAGTTAAGTACATGTGTGTAGTACTAGAGTTAAGTACATGTGTGTAGTACTAGAGTTAAGTACATGTGTGTAGTACTAGAGTTAAGTACATGTGTGTAGTACTAGAGTTAAGTACATGTGTGTAGCACTAGAGTTAAATACATGTGTGTAGTACTAGAGTTAAGTACATTTGTGTAATACTAGAGTTAAGTACATGTGTGTAGTACTAGAGTTAAGTGCATGTGTGTAGTACTAGAGTTAAGTGCATGTGTGTAGTACTAGAGTACATGTGTGTAGTACTAGAGTTAAGTACATGTGTGTAATACTATAGTTAATTACATGTGTGTAGTACTAGAGTTAAGTACATGTGTGTAGTACTACAGTTAAGTACGTGTGTATTACTAGAGTTAAGTACATGTGTGTAGAACTAGAGTTAAGTACATTTGTGTATTACTAGAGTTAAGTACATGTGTGTAGTACTAGAGTTAAGTACATGTGTGTAGTAGTAGAGTTAAGTACATGTGTGTAGTAGTAGAGTTAAGTACATGTGTGTAGTACTAGAGCTAAGTACATGTGTGTAATACTAGAGTTAAGTACAACTGTGCAGTACTAGAGTTAAGTACATGTGTGTAGTACTAGAGTTAAATACATGTGTATAGTACTAGAGTTAAGTACATGTGTGTAGTACTAGAGTTAAGTACATGTGTGTAGTACTAGAGTTAAGTACATTTGTGTAATACTAGAGTTAAGTACATGTGTGTAGTACTAGAGTTAAGTACATGTGTGTAGTACTAGAGTTAAGTACGTGTGTAGTACTAGAGTTAAGTACATGTGTGTAGTACTAGAGTTAAGTACATTTGTGAAATACTAGAGTTAAGTAGATGTGTGTACTACTAGAGTTAAGTACATGTGTGTAGTACTAGAGTTAAGTACATTTGTGTAATACTAGAGTTAAGTACATGTGTGTAGTACTAGAGTTAAGTACATGTGTGTAGTACTAGAGTACATGTGTGTACTACTAGAGTTAAGTACATGTGTGTAGTACTAGAGTTAAGTACATTTGTGTAATACTAGAGTTACGTACATGTCTGTAGTACTAGAGTTAAGTACATGTGTGTAGTACTAGAGTACATGTGTGTAGTACTAGAGTTAAATACATGTGTGTTGTACTAGAGTTAAGTACATGTGTGTAGTACTAGAGTTAAGTACATGTGTGTAATACTAGAGTTAAATACAACTGTGCAGTACTAGAGTCAAGTACATGTGTGTAGTACTAGAGTTAAGTACATGTGTGTAGTACTAGAGTTAAGTACATGTGTGTAATACTAGAGTTAAGTACATGTGTGTAGTACTAGAGTTAAGTACATGTGTGTAGTACTAGAGTTAAATACATGTGTGTAGTACTAGAGTTAAGTACATGTGCGTAGTAGTAGAGTTAAGTACATCCGTGTAGTACTCGAGTTAAGTACATCTGTGTAATACTAGAGTTAAATACATGTGTGTAATACTAGAGTTAAGTACATGTGTGTAGTACTAGAGTTAAGTACATGTGTGTAGTACTAGAGTTAAGTACATGTGTGTAGTACTAGAGTTAAGTACATGTGTGTAGTACTAGAGTACATGTGTGTAGTACTAGAGTTAAGTACATGTGTGTAGTACGAGAGTTAAGTACATGTGTGTAGTACTAGAGTACATGTGTGTAGTACTAGAGTTAAGTACATGTGTGTAATACTAGAGTTAAGTACATGTGTGTAGTACTAGACTACATGTGTGTAGTACTAGAGTTAAGTACATGTGTGTAGTACTAGAGTTAAGTACATGTGTGTAGTACTAGAGTTAAGTACATGTGTGTAGTACTAGAGTTAAGTACATGTGTGTAGTACTAGAGTTAAGTACATGTGTGTAGTACTAGAGTTAAGTACATGTGTGTAGTACTAGAGTTAAGTACATGTGTGTAGTACTAGAGTTAAGTACATGTGTGTAGTACTAGAGTACATGTGTGTAGTACTAGAGTAAAGTACATGTGTGTAGTACTAGAGTTAAGTACATGTGTGTAGTATTAGAGTACATGTGTGTAGTACTAGAGTTAAGTACATGTGTGTAGCACTAGAGTTAAATACATGTGTGCAGTACTAGAGTTAAGTACATTTGTGTAATACTAGAGTTAAGTACATGTGTGTAGTACTAGAGTTAAGTGCATGTGTGTAGTACTAGAGTTAAGTACATGTGTGTAGTACTAGAGTTAAGTACATGTGTGTAATACTATAGTTAATTACATGTGTGTAGTACTAGAGTTAAGTACATGTGTGTAGTACTATAGTTAAGTACATGTGTGTAGTACTAGAGTTAAGTACATGTGTGTAGAACTAGAGTTAAGTACATTTGTGTATTACTAGAGTTAAGTACATGTGTGTAGTACTAGAGTTAAGTACATGTGTGTAGTATCAGAGTACATGTGTGTAGTACTAGAGTTAAGTACATGTGTGTAGTAGTAGAGTTAAGTACATGTGTGTAGTACTAGAGCTAAGTACATGTGTGTAATACTAGAGTTAAGTACAACTGTGCAGTACTAGAGTTAAGTACATGTGTGTAGTACTAGAGTTAAATACATGTGTATAGTACTAGAGTTAAGTACATGTGTGTAGTACTAGAGTTAAGTACATGTGTGTAGTACTAGAGTTAAGTACATTTGTGTAATACTAGAGTTAAGTACATGTGTGTAGTACTAGAGTTAAGTACATGTGTGTAGTACTAGAGTACATGTGTGTAGTACTAGAGTTAAGTACATGTGTGTAGTACTAGAGTTAAGTACATTTGTGTAATACTAGAGTTAAGTACATGTCTGTAGTACTAGAGTTAAGTACATGTGTGTAGTACTAGAGTACATGTGTGTAGTACTAGAGTTAAATACATGTGTGTAGTACTAGAGTTAAGTACATGTGTGTAGTACTAGAGTTAAGTACATTTGTGTAGTACTAGAGTTAAGTACATGTGTGTAGTACTAGAGTTAAGTACATGTGTGTAGTACTAGAGTACATGTGTGTAGTACTAGAGTTAAGTACATGTGTGTAGTACTAGAGTTAAGTACATGTGTGTAATACTATAGTTAATTACATGTTCTGTTACATATCATGTTCTCATACATATCATGTTACATATTCTGTACATGATCCAGTGAGAATGAACAACACTGTAATTGAGCAGGTGGCGTCGTACAAATACCTACTGTAGGTATAATGGTGTCCAACAGTTTGAGCTGGAGTGCTCATGTGGACTGTCTGTGCAGCAGACTGGCACAAAGACTCTACTTTCTCAGAAGGCTGCGCTTATTTGGTGTGAAGTCGGAGATTAGGGCCATATTCTACAACGCAGTTATAGCAAGTATTGTTAGATATGGCATGGTAATATGGTACGGCTCACTCACTGTCCAATGTAAGGCCAGACTACTAAAAATGGTAACAACGGCTCTAAAGCTGGCAGAGAAACCTACTGAACAGCCCTTACAGTCCCTTTACGAGGAAGTTGTTGTTAGTCAAGCAAATAAGATTTTAAGGGATCCATCTCATGTTTTATTAGTACTAGACTACATGTGTGTAGTACTAGAGTTAAGTACATGTGTGTAGTACTAGAGTTAAGTACATGTGTGTAGTAATAGAGTTAAGTACATATGTGTAGTACTAGAGTACATGTGTGTAGTACTAGAGTTACGTTCATGTGTGTAGTACTAGAGTTAAGTACATGTGTGTAGTACTAGAGTTAAGTACATGTGTGTAGTACTAGAGTACATGTGTGTAGTACTAGAGTAAAGTACATGTGTGTAGTACTAGAGTTAAGTACATGTGTGTAGTATTAGAGTTAAGTACATGTGTGTAGCACTAGAGTTAAATACATGTGTGTAGTACTAGAGTTAAGTACATTTGTGTAATACTAGAGTTAAGTACATGTGTGTAGTACTAGAGTTAAGTGCATGTGTGTAGTACTAGAGTACATGTGTGTAGTACTAGAGTTAAGTACATGTGTGTAGTACTAGAGTTAAATACATGTGTGTTGTACTAGAGTTAAGTACATGTGTGTAGTACTAGAGTTAAGTACATGTGTGTAATACTAGAGTTAAATACAACTGTGCAGTACTAGAGTCAAGTACATGTGTGTAGTACTAGAATTAAGTACATGTGTGTAGTACTAGAGTTAAGTACATGTGTGTAATACTAGAGTTAAGTACATGTGTGTAGTACTAGAGTTAAGTACATGTGTGTAGTACTAGAGTTAAATACATGTGTGTAGTACTAGAGTTAAGTACATGTGCGTAGTAGTAGAGTACATGTGTGTAGTACTAGTGTTAAGTACATGTGTGTTGTACTAGAGTTAAATACATGTGTGTAATACTAGAGTTAAGTACATGTGTGTAGTACTAGAGTTAAGTACATGTGTGTAGTACTAGAGTTAAGTACATGTGTGTAGTACTAGAGTTAAGTACATGTGTGTAGTACTAGATTACATGTGTGTAGTACTAGAGTTAAGTACATGTGTGTAGTACTAGAGTTAAGTACATGTGTGTAGTACTAGAGTTAAGTACATGTGTGTAGTACTAGAGTTAAGTACATGTGTGTAATACTAGAGTTAAGTACATGTGTGTAGTACTAGAGTTAAGTACATGTGTGTAGTACTAGAGTTAAGTACATGTGTGTAGTACTAGAGTTAAGTACATGTGTGTAGTAATAGAGTTAAGTACATGTGTGTAGTACTAGAGTACATGTGTGTAGTACTAGAGTTACGTTCATGTGTGTAGTACTAGAGTTAAGTACATGTGTGTAGTACTAGAGTACATGTGTGTAGTACTAGAGTAAAGTACATGTGTGTAGTACTAGAGTTAAGTACATGTGTGTAGTATTAGAGTACATGTGTGTAGTACTAGAGTTAAGTACATGTGTGTAGCACTAGAGTTAAATACATGTGTGCAGTACTAGAGTTAAGTACATTTGTGTAATACTAGAGTTAAGTACATGTGTGTAGTACTAGAGTTAAGTGCATGTGTGTAGTACTAGAGTACATGTGTGTAGTACTAGAGTTAAGTACATGTGTGTAATACTATAGTTAATTACATGTGTGTAGTACTAGAGTACATGTGTGTAGTACTACAGTTAAGTACGTGTGTATTACTAGAGTTAAGTACATGTGTGTAGAACTAGAGTTAAGTACATTTGTGTATTACTAGAGTTAAGTACATGTGTGTAGTACTAGAGTTAAGTACATGTGTGTAGTATCAGAGTACATGTGTGTAGTACTAGAGTTAAGTACATGTGTGTAGTAGTAGAGTTAAGTACATGTGTGTAGTACTAGAGCTAAGTACATGTGTGTAATACTAGAGTTAAGTACAACTGTGCAGTACTAGAGTTAAGTACATGTGTGTAGTACTAGAGTTAAATACATGTGTATAGTACTAGAGTTAAGTACATGTGTGTAGTACTAGAGTTAAGTACATGTGTGTAGTACTAGAGTTAAGTACATTTGTGTAATACTAGAGTTAAGTACATGTGTGTAGTACTAGAGTTAAGTACATGTGTGTAGTACTAGAGTACATGTGTGTAGTACTAGAGTTAAGTACATGTGTGTAGTACTAGAGTTAAGTACATTTGTGTAATACTAGAGTTAAGTACATGTCTGTAGTACTAGAGTTAAGTACATGTGTGTAGTACTAGAGTACATGTGTGTAGTACTAGAGTTAAATACATGTGTGTAGTACTAGAGTTAAGTACATGTGTGTAGTACTACAGTTAAGTACATTTGTGTAGTACTAGAGTTAAGTACATGTGTGTAGTACTAGAGTTACGTACATGTGTGTAGTACTAGAGTACATGTGTGTAGTACTAGAGTTAAGTACATGTGTGTAGTACTAGAGTTAAGTACATGTGTGTAATACTATAGTTAATTACATGTTCTGTTACATATCATGTTCTCATACATATCATGTTACATATTCTGTACATGATCCAGTGAGAATGAACAACACTGTAATTGAGCAGGTGGCGTCGTACAAATACCTAGGTATAATGGTGTCCAACAGTTTGAGCTGGAGTGCTCATGTGGACTGTCTGTGCAGCAGACTGGCACAAAGACTCTACTTTCTCAGAAGGCTGCGCTTATTTGGTGTGAAGTCGGAGATTAGGGCCATATTCTACAACGCAGTTATAGCAAGTATTGTTAGATATGGCATGGTAATATGGTACGGCTCACTCACTGTCCAATGTAAGGCCAGACTACTAAAAATGGTAACAACGGCTCTAAAGCTGGCAGAGAAACCTACTGAACAGCCCTTACAGTCCCTTTACGAGGAAGTTGTTGTTAGTCAAGCAAATAAGATTTTAAGGGATCCATCTCATGTTTTATTAGTACTAGACTACATGTGTGTAGTACTAGAGTTAAGTACATGTGTGTAGTACTAGAGTACATGTGTGTAGTACTAGAGTTAAGTACATGTGTGTAGTAATAGAGTTAAGTACATATGTGTAGTACTAGAGTACATGTGTGTAGTACTAGAGTTACGTTCATGTGTGTAGTACTAGAGTTAAGTACATGTGTGTAGTACTAGAGTTAAGTACATGTGTGTAGTACTAGAGTACATGTGTGTAGTACTAGAGTAAAGTACATGTGTGTAGTACTAGAGTTAAGTACATGTGTGTAGTATTAGAGTTAAGTACATGTGTGTAGCACTAGAGTTAAATACATGTGTGTAGTACTAGAGTTAAGTACATTTGTGTAATACTAGAGTTAAGTACATGTGTGTAGTACTAGAGTTAAGTGCATGTGTGTAGTACTAGAGTACATGTGTGTAGTACTAGAGTTAAGTACATGTGTGTAGTACTAGAGTTAAGTACATGTGTGTAATACTATAGTTAATTACATGTGTGTAGTACTAGAGTACATGTGTGTAGTACTACAGTTAAGTACGTGTGTATTACTAGAGTTAAGTACATGTGTGTAGAACTAGAGTTAAGTACATTTGTGTATTACTAGAGTTAAGTACATGTGTGTAGTACTAGAGTTAAGTACATGTGTGTAGTATCAGAGTACATGTGTGTAGTACTAGAGTTAAGTACATGTGTGTAGTAGTAGAGTTAAGTACATGTGTGTAGTACTAGAGCTAAGTACATGTGTGTAATACTAGAGTTAAGTACAACTGTGCAGTACTAGAGTTAAGTACATGTGTGTAGTACTAGAGTTAAATACATGTGTATAGTACTAGAGTTAAGTACATGTGTGTAGTACTAGAGTTAAGTACATGTGTGTAGTACTAGAGTTAAGTACATTTGTGTAATACTAGAGTTAAGTACATGTGTGTAGTACTAGAGTTAAGTACATGTGTGTAGTACTAGAGTACATGTGTGTAGTACTAGAGTTAAGTACATGTGTGTAGTACTAGAGTTAAGTACATTTGTGTAGTACTAGAGTACATGTGTGTACTACTAGAGTTAAGTACATGTGTGTAGTACTAGAGTTAAGTACATTTGTGTAATACTAGAGTTAAGTACATGTGTGTAGTACTAGAGTTAAGTACATGTGTGTAGTACTAGAGTACATGTGTGTACTACTAGAGTTAAGTACATGTGTGTAGTACTAGAGTTAAGTACATTTGTGTAATACTAGAGTTACGTACATGTCTGTAGTACTAGAGTTAAGTACATGTGTGTAGTACTAGAGTACATGTGTGTAGTACTAGAGTTAAATACATGTGTGTTGTACTAGAGTTAAGTACATGTGTGTAGTACTAGAGTTAAGTACATGTGTGTAATACTAGAGTTAAATACAACTGTGCAGTACTAGAGTCAAGTACATGTGTGTAGTACTAGAGTTAAGTACATGTGTGTAGTACTAGAGTTAAGTACATGTGTGTAATACTAGAGTTAAGTACATGTGTGTAGTACTAGAGTTAAGTACATGTGTGTAGTACTAGAGTTAAATACATGTGTGTAGTACTAGAGTTAAGTACATGTGCGTAGTAGTAGAGTACATGTGTGTAGTACTAGTGTTAAGTACATGTGTGTTGTACTAGAGTTAAATACATGTGTGTAATACTAGAGTTAAGTACATGTGTGTAGTACTAGAGTACATGTGTGTAGTACTAGAGTTAAGTACATGTGTGTAGTACGAGAGTTAAGTACATGTGTGTAGTACTAGAGTACATGTGTGTAGTACTAGAGTTAAGTACATGTGTGTAGTACGAGAGTTAAGTACATGTGTGTAGTACTAGAGTACATGTGTGTAGTACTAGAGTTAAGTACATGTGTGTAATACTAGAGTTAAGTACATGTGTGTAGTACTAGACTACATGTGTGTAGTACTAGAGTTAAGTACATGTGTGTAGTACTAGAGTTAAGTACATGTGTGTAGTACTAGAGTACATGTGTGTAGTACTAGAGTTAAGTACATGTGTGTAGTAATAGAGTTAAGTACATGTGTGTAGTACTAGAGTACATGTGTGTAGTACTAGAGTTACGTTCATGTGTGTAGTACTAGAGTTAAGTACATGTGTGTAGTACTAGAGTTAAGTACATGTGTGTAGTACTAGAGTACATGTGTGTAGTACTAGAGTAAAGTACATGTGTGTAGTACTAGAGTTAAGTACATGTGTGTAGTATTAGAGTACATGTGTGTAGTACTAGAGTTAAGTACATGTGTGTAGCACTAGAGTTAAATACATGTGTGTAGTACTAGAGTTAAGTACATTTGTGTAATACTAGAGTTAAGTACATGTGTGTAGTACTAGAGTTAAGTGCATGTGTGTAGTACTAGAGTACATGTGTGTAGTACTAGAGTTAAGTACATGTGTGTAGTACTAGAGTTAAGTACATGTGTGTAATACTATAGTTAATTACATGTGTGTAGTACTAGAGTACATGTGTGTAGTACTACAGTTAAGTACGTGTGTATTACTAGAGTTAAGTACATGTGTGTAGAACTAGAGTTAAGTACATTTGTGTAGTACTAGAGTTAAGTACATGTGTGTAGTATCAGAGTACATGTGTGTAGTACTAGAGTTAAGTACATGTGTGTAGTAGTAGAGTTAAGTACATGTGTGTAGTACTAGAGCTAAGTACATGTGTGTAATACTAGAGTTAAGTACAACTGTGCAGTACTAGAGTTAAGTACATGTGTGTAGTACTAGAGTTAAATACATGTGTATAGTACTAGAGTTAAGTACATGTGTGTAGTACTAGAGTTAAGTACATGTGTGTAGTACTAGAGTTAAGTACATTTGTGTAATACTAGAGTTAAGTACATGTGTGTAGTACTAGAGTTAAGTACATGTGTGTAGTACTAGAGTACATGTGTGTAGTACTAGAGTTAAGTACATGTGTGTAGTACTAGAGTTAAGTACATTTGTGTAATACTAGAGTTAAGTACATGTGTGTAGTACTAGAGTTAAGTACATGTGTGTAGTACTAGAGTACATGTGTGTAGTACTAGAGTTAAGTACATGTGTGTAGTACTAGAGTTAAGTACATGTGTGTAGTACTAGAGTTAAGTACATGTGTGTAATACTAGAGTTAAGTACAACTGTGCAGTACTAGAGTTAAGTACATGTGTGTAGTACTAGAGTTAAGTACATGTGTGTAGTACTAGAGTTAAGTACATGTGTGTAGTAGGAGAGTTAAGTACAACTGTGCTGTACCAGAGTTAAGTACATGTGTGTAGTATCAGAGTACATGTGTGTAGTACTAGAGTTAAGTACATGTGTGTAGTAGTAGTGTTAAGTACATGTGTGTAGTACTAGAGCTAAGTACATGTGTGTAATACTAGAGTTAAGTACAACTGTGCAGTACTAGAGTTAAGTACATGTGTGTAGTACTAGAGTTAAATACATGTGTATAGTACTAGAGTTAAGTACATGTGTGTAGTACTAGAGTTAAGTACATGTGTGTAGTACTAGAGTTAAGTACATTTGTGTAATACTAGAGTTAAGTACATGTGTGTAGTACTAGAGTTAAGTACATGTGTGTAGTACTAGAGTACATGTGTGTAGTACTAGAGTTAAGTACATGTGTGTAGTACTAGAGTTAAGTACATTTGTGTAATACTAGAGTTAAGTACATGTGTGTAGTACTAGAGTTAAGTACATGTGTGTAGTACTAGAGTACATGTGTGTAGTACTAGAGTTAAGTACATGTGTGTAGTACTAGAGTTAAGTACATGTGTGTAGTACTAGAGTTAAGTACATGTGTGTAATACTAGAGTTAAGTACAACTGTGCAGTACTAGAGTTAAGTACATGTGTGTAGTACTAGAGTTAAGTACATGTGTGTAGTACTAGAGTTAAGTACATGTGTGTAGTAGGAGAGTTAAGTACATCTGTGCAGTACTAGAGTTAAGTACATGTGTGTAATACTAGAGTTAAGTACAACTGTGCAGTACTAGAGTTAAGTACATGTGTGTAGTACTAGAGTTAAGTACATGTGTGTAGTACTAGAGTTGAGTACATGTGTGTAAAATTACATGATTTTAGGCTTAAACATGCTGATAAATAGAATTTTGTGGCCAGGATAGTGCTATGGCTTCTATGCGTTACAATGCATTCTGGCTGAACATAACAAATGAAGTTGTGGAAAAACTACAAACGATGTCAATGCCATTTTTGCTGTGTAAGTAGGGCTTTGGGACCTGTACAAAATACATTTGGAATCTTGGTTCTATCTCGTTCTATGCTGAAGTTATAACCGTTATCATCTTTTTATGCCCGCAAATTGCTTTTGAGCGCATAATAAGCATACTGAGACAATGTATGCAATCCTGACTTTAGAAGTAAAAACTTGTTAAAACTACACTGTGTGGAGGTTTCTCATGCTAAAATTACACGATTTTAGGCTTAAACATGCTGATAAATAGAATTTTGTGGCCAGGATATCCCTATGGCTTCTATGCGTTACAATGCATTCTGGCTGAACATAAGTGAAGTTGTGGAAAAAATACAAAAGATATCAATGCCATTTTTGCTGTGCAAGTAGGGCTTTGGGACCTGTACAAAATACATTTGGAATCTTGGTTCTATCTCGTTGTGGCCAGGATATCCCTATGGCTTCTATGCGTTACAATGCATTCTGGCTGAACATAACAAGTGAAGTTGTGGAAAAACTACAAAAAGTACAACTGTGTAGTACTCGAGTTAAGTATATGTGTGTAGTACTAGAGTTAAGTACATCCATGTAGTACTCAAGTTAAGTACATCTGTGTAGTACTAGAGTTAAGTACATGTGTGTAATACTAGAGTTAAATACATGTGTGTAGTACTAGAGTTAAGTACATGTGTGTAGTACTAGAGTTAAATACATGTGTGTAGTACTAGAGTTAAGTACATGTGTGTAGTACTAGAGTACATGTGTGTAGTACTAGTGTTAAGTACATGTGTGTTGTACTAGAGTTAAATACATGTGTGTAATACTAGAGTTAAGTACATGTGTGTAGTACTAGAGTACATGTGTGTAGTACTAGAGTTAAGTACATGTGTGTAATACTATAGTTAATTACATGTGTGTAGTACTAGAGTACATGTGTGTAGTACTACAGTTAAGTTCGTGTGTATTACTAGAGTTAAGTACATGTGTGTAGTACGAGAGTTAAGTACATTAGTATTAATGGGCGTAAGGGTGAAAAAATGGTGGGACAAAAATTATTTGAAATAAATTAATTTGTAGAATATAATGTAATAATGTGAAAAAAGTATCAACATATACACACACACACACACACACACATATATATATATATACACTCAACAAAAATATAAACGCAACACTTTTGTTTTTGCTCCCATTTGTACTGTACAGTATTTGTACAGTATTAAAACTGTTCAGTATGGAAGTCCATTTCCACCAGATATGTTTGTGATGAAGAAACAACATTATAACATAGATTAGAAAATCATAAGATGTTCTGGTCACCAGGAAATCTCCCAGAGTTCAGATGGGCATGATTGACGGGTGGATTAGCCAATCAGGGACTGAGCTAGTTCAAAAATGACCCTCTGGGCGTACGGGTAAAAAAATGGTGGGACAAAAATTATTTGAAATAAATGAATAATAATGTGAAAAAAGTATCAACATACACACACACACACACACACACACACACACATATATATATATATATATATATAGAGCATACACACAGTATTGATTGATTGATTGATTGATTTACTGATACCAAGTGTGTGTGGATATATTTTACCAAGTTACCAAGGTAGTACAGAGCCAGAGACTAATAAAGTAAATACCTATTATCTTTTCAGGGAATATGGCCACTCCCTTTTCAGCACAGAGAAAGGAACAGAGAAAGTTGACAGTAAGACAAGTACTAGAGCAACTTGAAGCTGATGATAGTGACTTTGGCCCTGAATTGGACAGCGATAGCGATTCTGATGAATTGTTTCAACCGCATGAAAGTGATGATCGTGAATCTTCTGCCGAAGACAATCCAGTCCAGTCCACTGATGAAGATGTGCCGTCTGCTGAGACTGCTAGACAGCAGATGGAGCCAAATCATGACACAAAAACTTACAGGTGGAGAAAAAAAGGCTTTGAGTTGCCTGACGTGAGCTTTCAAGGCGAACAGGTTGAGTCATACCAGGATGCCACCACAGACACACCACTGGTTTACTTTCAATGCTTCATTTCCCTTGATATGTTGGAAAATATTGTTGAGCATACCAATCAATACAGTGTTCAAAAGAATGGGAAATGTGTAGACACTTCACTAAAGGAAATAGAACAAGGTATAGGAATGTATCTAAGGATGGGATTAGTTCAAATGCCTGGAGTACGTCAGTACTGGGAAAGGGAAGTTGGTTATGGGCCTGTGGCAGACGTAATGAGTCGGAACCGATTCAGCCTGCTACTCTCTGTCATCCACTTTGTAAACAATGAAATGACCAGTGAAGATGTAAAAAAGGATCGACTTTGGAAATTGAGACCATTTTTGGATTCTTTTCGGAGACAATGTCTGACTATAGCTCCTCGCCAAAAACAGTCCATTGATGAGATGATGGTGCCGTACAAAGGGAAATTTAGTGGCATAAGGCAGTACATCAAAGGGAAGCCACATCCGTGGGGATTCAAAGTGTGGGCGCGATGCTGTGTCACTGGCCTTTTGCATGACTTTGACATATATCAGTGACAAAGCCTGTCCAAGAAAGGCTGTGGATCCTATGATTATCGAATCGAGTCCAACACCAACACAGTTTGTTTGAAATGCCAAGACACAAAAGCAGTTTGATGTCAACGTATGCTGGACCAAAGCCTTTGGGAAAAGCTCGGCGCTGGGACAAATCCAAAAAAGAGTACACCAACATTGATCAGCCAAACATCATCAAGGAGTACAACGCTTCCATGGGAGGAGTTGACATCCTGGATGCGCATCTTGCACGCTGTAAATTTCCCATCAGGACCCGCCGTTTGTATATGATACTTTTCTGTTGCAGTGATCAACGCATGGCTTCTTTACCAAGAGGAGCAAAGGTGGGGGAGTCTTGCTGTACATCAAGAACACCCTGAAATGTAAAAAACTAGACTGGCCTAATGACATTGAATTTGACCTACTTGGTGTTGAAATTACATTATCAAAGGAAATGTCATTCATTCTAATTTGCTTATATCGACACCCCTCTCCCAAAATAGACTTTTATGACCAACTAAAACACATGCTGACCATATGTGGCCAAAACAAAGAGATAATTATGATAGGGGATTTTAACATAAATTGGGACGATAAACACACTCGGAAAACTCTCAAACGCACCACAGACTATTTTAATCTAGAACAATTAATAGAGAAACCCACCAGACTAACAAACAAATCTCAGACAAGGATAGACCTCCTGTTCACTAATAAGCCTGACAGAATCGCTAAGACCTTCAACTTTCTGACCGGCTTATCAGACCATAATATAATTCTTTTTTCTAGAAAGCTCCCAAAACAACGATACCTAAATTCATGCAATGCCCCTCCTTCAAACATTATACCAAAGAACCAAACACAAAACATAAATGACGCTCTGAAAATGGTAAATTGGGAGGAGACTCTATCGTCAAAAAACATAGAGACAAGCTCCAAATCCTTTCTCCGAAAAATTAATGAGGTAATGTCTGTCTTTGTCACCAGGGGGCATCACAGAACTAAAAAGGACCATCCCTTACCATGGATCGACAAAAACTGCAGAACCCTATTAAAATCAAGAGATGCTCTACTTAAACAATATCTAAAATCCGGGATGTATACAGATAGACAAAAATTCACACACGCTCGCAATAAAGTTATACAAACCCTTAGAAAAGCCAAAGCAAATTTTTTCATCTCCCTAATAGAGAATGCAAAAGGCAATGGACAAAAAACATGGCAAACTCTAAACAAACTACTAAGTAAACAAAAAAAAGATGAGAAAAGAACCTTCGAACTAGTTGTAAATAACACCTCAATAAAGGATCCCATGACAGTGGCAAACATCTTCAATAATTACTTTGTAGACAGTATATCTGAAATCTCAAGTCTTTTTACGGTCCCCACCACCCGCTATCAACCATTAAACAAGGATCAGCCTGTTTTTCAGCTGCAAGAAATAAATGAGTCGGCAGTAACGGAAATCATTGCAACCCTCAAAACCTCGAAGGCTAGAGATGTTAACGGTATTGACACTAACTTTTTAAAAACCCATTCAAATGCCTTGGTAAAACCCATCACACTTATGATAAATCAGTCCATCAGTCAAAAAACATTTCCATTGTCCTGGAAAGAGGCCACCGTAACTCCCATCTATAAATCTGGGTCCAAAACACAGGTAGCCAACTATCGGCCAATTAGCATTCTGCCTATAGCATCCAAAGTAGCCGAAAAATGGATAGCAAGTCAACTAATCGAACATCTCAACAATGGCCATACCCCACTGCATCAAATGCAGTTCGGGTTCCGGGCTAACCATAGCACTGAGACAGCAAATTGTTTCTTTGTAGAAAACATTAAACATCTACTAGACAACAATTCATGTGTAGGATCTGTGTTCTTAGACCTTAAAAAAGCATTTGACACCGTCAACCATCAGGTTCTTAGCTAAGCTCACATACTTTAACTTTTCCGCAGACGCTATACTTTGGTTTCAATCCTACCTATCAAATAGAAAGCAGTGTGTTTCCATAGACGGTGTCACATCTCCTTATCTTAATAGTAATATCGGCCTGCCTCAGGGATCTACTCTTGCCCCCTTATTATTCTCTCTTTACATAAACGACCTCCCGGATGTGTGCCCCCAACTTAATATGCAAATGTACGCAGATGATGTGGTGATCTACACACAGGGAAAAGAGGAGAAAATAGCCACAGACCTCACAAACGCATTAAACAAGATAGACAACTGGCTAAAACAAAATTGTCTTATGCTCAATAAAAAAAAAAAACTGTCTGCATGATGTTTACAAAACAACCAAAACCGAGAAGCAGGTCCCTTGTTTTTCTGGAGGGAGATGAAGTGGAATTGGTGGCACAGTTTACATACCTTGGAGTAGTGTTAGACTCCAACCTGACATTCAAAAAACAAATAAAAAAGGTATCCAATATAGTCAAATTCAACTTACAAAACTTCAAACAAATCCGCCCTTTCATCACAACAGAGGCGGCCAAATCTTACCTCCACTGCATGATACTGTCCCATATAGAATACTGCTTCACAACATGGTCATTTGCCAGTACCACTACACTAAAACCAATTGAACAGCTCTATAAAAAAGCCATAAAAGCATTTGATAAGAAGCCACAATCATTTCACCACTGTGCAATCCTAGGAAAGTATAACCTTTTAAGTTTTGATAATTTTAAAATATTTAAAAACTGCTGTATCATTTTTAGGTCCCTGCACGAACTGGCCCCACCAGCCCTGAAAAAATACATAAAAAGGAAAAGTGTGTCTAGCACCAGATCAACCTCTAGAGGGGATTGTGAGATACAATTTCGAAAAACCACCTTCGCTCAAAATGTTCTCTCGATCGCAGGCTGCAGCAGCTGGAACACCTTACCTGTCTCAGTCAGAACCAGCCCAACCTTTGCATCGTTTAAAACGCACCTTAAGAGATGGTTGAAAAGCAGTCAAAATTGTAACCATCTTTAGACACCACTACACACACACATACAAACACACACACGTAGACACTAGCACTTTAGAAATAGTACTGTAATACTGTAGGCACCTTATAATGCACTCTAAAAAAAGCACCTTTAACAGCACTTTAGGTCATGATAGCTATGTTTATTGTACTGTACTATACTGTGTATTATGCATATTGTTAGTTATATTTGTCGAGTCTGTCAAATGTCTATTTTATGTGTATTTTATATATTTTATATATGGGACTACGGATGGAAATTAGCACCTGTGCTAAATCCGGCGTATTTACATCAATATGTGTGATTTCATACAAATTGTATGTTCATGAATATGCACTGTCCCATCCAAATAAACAAATAAACAAACAAACAAACCAGCGTGACTGTGAGGCATAGGGAATCACTGGATCAAGAGTACTTAAACTTCGCAAGTTTCAAGGTTTGGTTGCTCAAGGCTTAGTTGAAGTTAGAACAGCAAGACAGCGGGGTAGACCATGTCCTGGCCCCACCTCCCCACCAAAACGAAGATTTGTTCGAGTTTATCAGAGTGCAGATGTTCGTTTTGACCAGTTCGCCCATTGGCCTGTCAAGGAGGAAAATCGTCGTCGATGTGCTGTTTGCAAGGACCTCAAAACTGAAATGCACTGTGAAAAATGTGCAGTTCCTCTCTGCATCAACAAAAAAAGAAATTGTTTCAAAGACTACCACAATGTCTAGTGTGATTTCCTCTCTCTAGTAGAAAAGATTTTTGGATAAGCAAAGACCAATGGTGTTAGTTTTTTATTAGTCGTTTATGGCCTTGTGTTCTTGTTTCAGTTGGCCAAAGTGTGTTTATACATTAGAAATACAGTTCTAACGTGCAAAAATAAATATTGTTAAATGTGTAAATTATTGATTGTTTTCCTAAATTTAAAATAGTTTGCACTGACAGTGTTTCTTATAGTCGTTCTTTGAAATGATACACCTAAACCCCAATGGGTCAGATTTGACCCAAATCCTAAATCAGGGAAGAAAGGGCTAATCCCATTTATTTACGAGTGAATTATATATTTTGAAAAATGCTAAAAAAAATGATGCCTCATTTGAGTCCAGTTTCTTACTATTTTTGCTGCTTATTTAGAATTTATTACCATTTACACTTTTTGTCATTCTAATATTTTGTGATGTGTGAGTTACTGTGTCCAAGTCATTTCCCTTGTGGAGCAATAAAGTTTGTCTAAGTCTACACCTCATGTCCCACCTCTTGGTAGCGTCCCACACCAGGTATCTGTCGTCTCTGTAGAAGTATGTGGGCACGTCCTTGGGGTTGTCCATCCCTCGAGATTTGATCATGTTGGGGAAACACAGGGACCTGAAGGTGAGAGTCTTCACAGCTTTCTGCACCAGCTCCACATCCCCTCCTCCTCCTACGGCATTAGCCTGGCACACAAAGGGCTGGCATCAGGGTTAATCTGGGCACGAGCTGTATATACTGTAAGGATGGAAATGAACTTTAAAGGGACAGTTCTTAATTTTGGACATAGGGCCTCATTTCCTCATGAGCCAGAGTGTTGGAGACGTGTGGAGACACTTTTTTTAAATCTTCCATCCAGTCCTTGTATTTGGAGAGGTTGTGCATGTCAATGGACATAGTTGCGGACATAGTTGTCCTGCCACTAAAAACAGTCTTACCCACTCCACAGAGCACCCGAGGCAAAACTATTAGAACTCCAGTCTGTCCATGTGAATGTGTTGATAGAATAATTTTAAAAGTAAAACCGACCTTGCACTTGAAGGATTTATGTCTGAGCAGCAGCAGTGAGTCGTTCTTCCTGATAGAAAGTTTGGCAGCGGCGGACTGATATATGAGAAAATAGTCAATCAAAATGCAATGATTCACGCGATGGAAGGTTAGTTTTATTTCTAACATTATTCTATTGACACAGATGTTCACATGGACAGTCTGGAGTTATAATTGTTTGGCCTTGGGTGCTCTGTGGAGTGGGTAAGACTGTTTTTAGTGGCAGGACGACTATGGCCATTGACATGCACTAGCCTAGCACCAGCAGCCTCTCCAAATACAAGGACTGGATCGAATATTTTAAAAATTCTGAACGGTCCCTTTAAGACATACCTATATTATGCAAAATTGACTCTTGACTCTTGAATTGAGCTGTTACCTCCTCAAAAACATACTTGGAGTTGTGTTTTGTTTCATTCACACACACATATTTGAGTAACCCTTTATTATGAACCTGTCTGCATCACCAAAGGTCAAAATACTCTGTTCCACCTTGTGATGTCAAGAAGCAGTAGTTTTCAAGTTCATGGATTTTACATCTTGAACAACTTAGTTCAACCCTGGAATTCAGCAAAGCATCCAAATGATTCTACAGAAGGTATGTGGAGTTTTAAAACACAGTGGAGTATTTCCTATATTGACATGACACCACAAGGTGGAACAGTGTTTCCTATTTGAGAGAACTCAGCCTAAATATGTAGGACATAACAAAACTCCAGGTATATTTTGAAGAGTTAGTCTTCAAAATTCTCAATTCTTGTTATTCTTGTGTCTGCTATATAGTTGTTATATACCATATTTTTCAGACTATAAGTCACACCGGAGTATAAGTTTGGGGAAATTTATTTTATAAAATCAGAGACCAAGAACTGACATTTCATCTTGAAAGGCAAGTTATAGAAGGTTCAGTAATAAAAACAATCCAATAGAGAAGAATCTGTGTATCATTCGTATTTCAATATAGAACCAAAAATAAGAAAACGAAAAAACAGCACATAGGGCATTATCCATTTTTTCATTTTGGTATTTTCATTTTTGATTCATATGTAGGATTCATATATTTGGTCTATGGACTGTCAGTGTGAAAAATGTAATATATAAGTCGTACCTGAGTATAAGTCGCACCCAAACCCTGATAAAAAGTGCGACTTATAGTCCACAAAATACAGTAAGTCAGCTGAATCTGAAATGAATTAAATTCATCTAAACACCTTAATAAAAGAAATAAGTGCCCAGTGGGAGCTGATGTCATAGTCAATGTCATCACAACAAAGGGAGGTGAAGTTGTACCTCCACTGGATGGTAAAATGATAAATGGTCACTTTTTATAGCGCTTTACATCACTCATCCATTTACACACACATTTATACACCAGTGTACACAGACACTGGGGGAGAGGTGGGATAGGTGTCTTGCCCAAGGACACAATGACAGCATAAATGTGGAGGTAGATCTGTTTAATGTCATACTGTGGAATATTCCCGGCAGAGCAATGACATCTCCACAAAAAAAAGCACAGGTCCTCAATGAAAACCCCGGTCTAGTGTATTACGTTGTCTAAGTATCAACAAGATGTAAACAGGCAATAATATTTGACACATGAATATTGTATCCTCACCTTTTCGAAGATGCCACACTCACAGATGAGCTGCTCTCTGGCCTTGGTGTTGATGGCGATGGTGAAGTGGATGTGAGGGATGAGCAGCTACAGGGAAAACAAAACACATCAAACTAATGTACCTCAGCCCGAACCATGAGGAAACATATATGAAAGGGCCCATATTATGCTATTTATTTTATTTTCTGATCTATAATGTTATAATGTCAGTTAATACGCAGCAATAATGTGTCCTACCACAACTACACAGACGATACTCAGATCTATGTCTCACTGGCAGCAGGAGATTATGGACCAGTGGACTCACCTGCCACTGCTTCCAACAGATCAGTGTGTGGATGCAAAACAACTTTCTCCAGTTAAACTCAGACAAGACAGAAGTCATAGTCTTTGGCCCACAGAAACAAAGACACAGTGTCAGCAGCTACCTCCAGTGTCTCTCTCTAAAACCTTCAAATCAGGCTACAAATCTCGGGGTAATAATGGACTCAGACTTGAACTTTAACAGCCACATTAAATCAATAACATCTGCAGCCTTTTACCATCTAAAAACATAGCAAAACTCAAAGGTCTACTGTCTAAAGCAGACCTGGAGAGACTTCTCCATGTGTTTGTCTCCAGTAGGTTAGATCCTATATCAGCCTCTCACTGTGAGAGCTGCAGAACATCCAGAACATCCAGAACATCCAGAACGCTGCAGCTTGGGTCCTGACTCCAACCAGGAAGTACGAGCACATGTGTCCTGTGCTCAGGTCTCAGTACTGCCCCCTGTGACTCAGAGACTTTAAAGCAGCTCTGCTTGTGTACAAGTCTCTCCATGGTCGAGCACCAAAGTCCATCTGTGACATGTTAGTGCCACATGAACCATCTGCACTCTGAGGAGCTCAGGGACCGGAGAGTCAGGACTAAACTTGGGAAGTCAGAGTTTCAGATTCATGCAGCTAAAACCTGGAACAGTCTGAACATGTGAGACAGACTCTACTGTGACTCCGTTTAAATCCAGGCTAAAAACAGTTCATTTTTGCTGAATATGACTGAAAGATTTTCATTCCACACTCTTCTCTCTTATATCTCTGTTTAAAAAAAAAAAAGGATGATTATTTGATCATTTCGGTTTCAGTTAAAGGTGTGTAACTTTTCTGGTGGAGTGTCTGTCAAATGTTTTTCTTCATGGAGAGGTTATTGCTTTGGAATGTTTCACAGTATCACAATCACATATGCATAGAAACAAGAAGATGATGGACCCTCAGTCGAAAAGTTACACAATGCACCTTCTTGCCCTGCCCCAGCCCCTGTACCTTATAGACTGGGTGCACTGCCGCCAGCTGCCTGTACATGGCGATCCCGAACACCTCTGTCATCAGGTGGGTGCACAGGAGGTGGGTGATAGTCTGGTGGTAGTGGAAGTCCGTGGAGCGCACCCAGATCTTCGCCAGGAGCCAATCGTACTTGGAGTCTGTGGGCAGGAAGATGGGGTTGTCTTCTCCTGGGGTCTGTCCGAGCTGGAGGAGACCAGAAAGAGGTGAGATATGGTTGACCTTTGTTATAAAATGAACTTGGACTAAACACCTAAACTTTGCACACAACCACAGAAAACATCAAATAAAATGGTTATATTTACTCCTTTCTACATTTGGAGGACATCAAATATATGAAGTAAAATACAGAATATGGATTATGCAGTAAAGAAAAAAAGTTAAATAGCTCTACTAAATATTTTTCGACAAAGCAAAAGGGTGGATACTTTGAGGATCTGAATATAAATTATAACAAAATTGTTTTGCTTCATATGTATTTAAAATGTAGAACGTAGTAAACAGAAAAAACAATGAATGAATGGATGATTGAACATTTAACTGGTAGTTTAACTGTTTGATCATTATTTGGACAATAATTACAAAATAATTGATGAACAAAAAAAGAAAAAAAATTTAACTAATAAATAAAAACATATTCTAGTGTTGATTTTTAAATGGCCCCGGCGTTCCATCGCTAATATGCTAATTTCAGAATGTGTGTTGTCACGGTTGCATAGAATCGTTGGTAGGTATGTTGGGATGTTCCGTTCCGTTTGTACTAAACCTCACTTCTGATCTGGTCAGCGTACAGCGAGCCACCTCTTAACGTCTCTCCTCAGTTTTTCACAAACTGCACGATTTAAAGCCTCCAAAGGTTTAAATCCAACTGTTCCCTCTGAGTCCAACAGGTGAGTGATGGTTTTAAGCACTGGTTTAACTCTCTTGGAATCGCAGAAAAGTCTGGGTCTCATCACAGAAGAGTTTTGGTCCTGTTTAGTTGTTTCTTTGAGTACTTTTAATTTTTAGTGTAATTTACAGCTATGAAAAGATGAACTATGATATTACAGCATATTTTAACACATTCTGACACATACATAGTGAACAAATCACATCAAACTTATGTAAGACAGTTGTTTCGAAGCTTGGGGAGATGGGAGTCACCAGCTTTTGTGACAGTATATTGGGAAAAAGAGTGGTCCCAAATAACAGAAAACATTACATCGGACAAAAGTTAAATGTGATTTTTTTTTTTACTTTTGTGGATTTGGGAAATAGGCGGCACGGTGGTTGAGTGGCAACACTCAGGCCTCACAGCAAGAAGGTGGCGGGTTCGATCCCCGGGCCTTTCTGTGTGGAGTTTGCATGTTCTTCCCGTGTCTGGATGGGTTTCCTCCGGGTACTCCGGTTTCCCCCATCAACCCAAAACATGCCCGGACCCCTATGAACTAACATCAAGGACCATGTTGTCCACCCTCCTGTGGGCTCACCACCTGCAGAGGGGTTCATAGGGGGGGTCAGGTGCTATGAGTATTGGGCAGCACGCTGCCCCCGCGACCCAGCCGGATTAAGCGGGAGAAGATGGATGGATGGATAGATTTGGGAAATAGACGTATGGCAAGTAACTTGAGTGTAACTCCAGGCTGCCTAAACTAAAAGGCAATGATCTGACTAATTCAAACTACAAGACATTTCCATTATTTAAGAGTGTTAAAATTCAAGTTATGTTTGCCATATTTGGACATGTACTATGGAATACTTATCATTAAGTAGTAACAGTAGTTGGGTTTGTGATGCAGTGCGTTCAATTCACAGTAGTTATTTTAGTTTACACTGTAGCAAAATGTTCCCATAACTCATTAATAATTTTTTGTTTTATCTTCACAGTTCTTCATAAATATCAACTATGGAACCAGGAAATTTGATTCTGGATCCAGACGCCTTCCTGAGCGGGTGGAAGGGTGAGCAGGAGTTTGAACATGTGGAAACTCCTACGCCTCCATCACGCAGCCACAGCCAAGACCCGAGCACACAGGGTCTTGAGGACCATGTCCCTGGAGGACAGTCAGAGGACGCACTAGCTCATTTAATCAGTTTTATCGAAACAGAACTGGCTGCTAGTGGCTTCTTGTCCAATGATGAAATCTCATCACTGGGCTCTCCGGTCGTGCCTCAACAGTCTCTGGAAGAACATACTTCCTTTGACTCTGCGGAGGTTAAGGACAGTTCAGGGACGATCACACGTGGGACAAAAAGACCTGCTTCTGAGCCCACTGAGGCAGGCAGTCCCCAAAGAAAGAAGCTGTGTGAAGACACAACAGCCAATCACAACACGGCTGCTCCTCCCTATGTGCCAGGGCCTACAGTAAGTTAACATTCATAAGCCAATGATGTATTGTACTTTTTCAATGTTGAACTAAAAAAAAAGCCATTTAATGTCTTTTTATTGTATCTCAATTAAAGTGATCTAAAAATTTTTTTACCTTTCAGCCAAATTATAACCCTGTGATCCACTCAAACATGCTGAGCTCCTTGGGGACATTGTAAGTACCAAAGACACTTGTTACCACACTGCTTCTGTCCCATTGCAGTCTGTGCTAATGAAGGTCTTTCTGTTCTTATCTGCAGCCAAGGAAAACAGCTGTACACATGTGTAGCACCGGCCTCTGATCCCTCTGCTATGTCAAGGTAAAGAACAAGACCATTTCTGCATGTAAAAGTTTACATACAATCCTCAGTCCCATGGAAGAACCTAAGCACACAATACACATGTGTTCTCTTGAGAAGTTATTACACAAACTCATATTTCCACAGCAATAACTGTCCTTGTAACATAGAGTCTTGTGTTTGTATCAGGAGGCAGCAGGAGGACAAACCCTACATAAAGAAGCCTCCCAATGCGTTCATGCTCTTCAGGGCTGAGCAGAGGCCCAAGGTGGTGCAGGAGCTCCAAATCATCGACTGTGCAAAAGTCAATGTGGTGCTGGGACAGAGGGTGAGTGAACACCAGTCTACAGGAGCATTTATGAAACACACACACGGGCTTGGGTTCAGTCATGGACCGATGGTTATTATACAGTTCACAAATGTAAAGTGTGTTCGGTGAAGAGCAGAAAGCAGAATCCTGTTGAACATGTGTCTTGTTCCTCTGCAGTGGAGAATGCTGTCTGAACAGGAGCAGGCCCGTACTTGAACAGGCCCACAGAGAGAGAAGGGCTCACGAGGCCAAGTATCCTGGATGGTCCACCAAGGACAACTGGGTAAGAGCATCACACAACACACGTCTTATACAGGAGAATCAAAGAGATGTGTGATACTGTTCACACACATCTGCGTCATTTCAGTACTTAGAATACACTCACTACTATGTCTCCACCTGTTTGCACCATGTTCACAATAGTCATGCCTCTGTGCCTCTTTCAGGGCAAAAAGACCAAGAAGAGGAAAACCAATGGTCTTTCTGTAGCTGCCACCTCTCAGCAGCCTGCGATGTGGCCCACTACAACTCATCCAGTGAGCTTCATCAATCAGCCCATGTACAACCAGCCCATGTACAACCAGCCCATGTACCACCAGCCCCTGTACCACCAAGCCCATGGCAACCAGCCCATGCACCACCAGGCCTACGGCAATCAGCCCATGTACCACCAGGCCTACGGCAACCAGCCCATGTACAGCCAGGCTCTGCACAACCAGGCCATGTACAGCCATTTCCTGGACAACCAGGCCTCGGAGAGCCAGACTCTGCAGAATCTTCCTGTGGAGACTTTTGTCTTGGAGGGCAATCAGATGAAGGGCATTCCCTTGAGGCCTTTCTGAAGCAGGCCCATAAAAACGATGTTCAAGTGCAGGTCCTTCAGCCACAGCCCGAGATGTCAGCCCTGGACGACAGGGCCTTGCTCAACCAAGCCCTGAGCTACCAGGCCCCGGACAAACAGGCCACTGAGAACCAGGCTATGAACATCCAGACTCTGAACATCCAGACTCTGCAGGATCTATCCATGGAGACCTTCATGTATGAGGGCCTTCCAATGCAGGGCATTCCTCTGGAGGCCTCATGAAGCAGGCTTGTGACAATGATGTTCAAGTGCAGGTCGTTCAGTCAGAGTCTAGGACTTCAGCCTCCACAACCCTGAACATTTAGACAGCCCTTTATGCTGTCAGCACAATAAAAATAAACTTTCATTCCAAATAATGCTGTTAGATCATTTCATCAAAGTTAGATAATTTCATCAAAGAGGAAACCAATTCAAATGTCAATGTCTTTACATTTTGACCTCACAATGTGAGTTGGTTATGTAAGTTTAAACAATCAGGACTAACACCTGAGAATGTGATACAATTTCTCACACTGTTAGTGGCATGTTAAAAGAAACTGAGGGGATCATGAATTCAAATGGCAGCTTTTAGCATTTGAACATGGGCGGGTGGTAGAACAGAGTACTATCGCAGATTTGTTTACTTATCTTACACTACATGTCCACCCTGTACTGGGTTCAGTCTGCACCAGTCCCCAAGTGAGACTTAACTCCTCCCACAAGCACATGTCAAATAGCACTGCTAACCTGAACAGAACCTGGAGGACTAAAGGGGAGAGTGAGGGGGGAGGAGGGGGGAATGTATATTTTACATTCAAATCCTCAAAGTAGTTACCGTAAATTCCGGACTACAGCGCACACCCGATTAAGAGCCGCATGCTCAGATTTATGAAGAAAAATCAATTTTGTAATTATATGAGCTGCATCATATTCTAAGCCGCTGACCAAAGACTAGGCGGGGGGTTCGCTTCTGCGTCCCCGCCGCCTGGAGCGCCTCCGGGACGGGCCGCGGACACGGTCCCCCGCTGAACTCTGGGGACGGACTCGCTCACTGGTGACACTTGGGACACATACACGCCACAGGCACTTACATACCTTCACACACTTGGGACACACACACGCGACATGCACATACACACCTTGGCGCTCTGGGAATAAACCACGGTAGCGATCGCTTTAGGCTTCAGTCTGATTTGTACAGTGGAAACACCGCGGCCGCCTGCTCTTTGCATGTTAACCCAGTCCTCCAGAAAGTTTTCAAGCTCAGGCCATCTGCTATGGTTACCTCTGAAAGCTTTGGTTGTCTTTTTACACTGGCTCAGTTCTTCTTGCTGGAGCCTCCACCTTGGCACCATCTACTCGTTTATGCCAATTTTACGGGCAGCAGCTCGATTTCCTTCTTTAACTGCCAGAGTGATCACTTTTAGTTTAAAAGCTGCATCATATGCTTTTCGTCTGGTATTCTCCATGTTGATGAGGGTTAGCGGAAAGACTGAAATAAGGAAGTTGTGATTAATCATACAATTTCATTGGACCTCAGTGAACTACGTATTCATTTTATTGGTCCATGTTTTTCCGCGATGGAAAAAAATAAAAAAGCCGCTTCATATTACGAGCCACAGTGTTGAAAGTGTAGAAAAAAAGTAGCGGCTTGTCATCCGGAATTTACGGTACTCTTTGCCTCGTGGACAGCACTGCAAACCCTTGGCCTTTTCTCAATGAGCTTCTGGGTGAAGTTTTCTCAGTTTGAAGTCTCCAGTTCTGTATAAAGTGCCAGTGGAAGTTCTCTTAAAGAAGAGGTTCTCAAACTGTGGGTGAGGGTCCAGAAAGGGGCACAGTGTGTTTAAGTGTAGTACAGTTTGCTTGGCTTATTTTAAGTCTAAATGAATATTAATCACATAGAATGGAGATAGATTTATAAAACACACATATATATGTGTGGGACTTCAGCCTGGGCAACCCTGGACATTTAGACAGCACAATAAAAAATACAGCATTTTATTCCATATTATTCAGTTAGATCATTTTATACAGTCATTCAGTCGTGTGTAAATGCAAAGAGGATCCAATGGTATGGTTATAGTAAAGTAAGGCTTTCAGGTATGTATTTATGTAAGTATGTATGTATGTAGGTCTATGTGTATGTGTATGATGTGTAGGAGAGTGAATGCACATGTATACGTTTGTATAATAGTGTCATTTTGAATTTTGCACACTGTACACTGTTTTCTGTCATTTTTACCACTGTATATTGCTGTCCATCACCGTATATTGTTGTAATCTTGTTGTAAACATTTGTATATTTTAATTTCACTGCTAAGTGCACTGAAACACTACACTTTAAACATCAATAAACTTAAACTATAGTACATTTTGTCCTCATGATGTGTTTAAGTATCAACAATCAGGACCAAAACCTGAGAATAATAACTTTTGTCACACTGTTAACAGTGAGGGAAAGGACAGCTGGGGCAGAGCATGTCCAAACCTGCAGATCCTGTGGGCTGTTCGTGGTTTGCAGTGGTCAGTATCTGTTAGAGGTGGTGCAGCTGAAAAAGCCTGTGATCATTTGAATGCTTGATAACATCAGTACTACATGCACCTAGTTTGCACAGAAATAGCCAAAAGGGACTAGGAACAGTACACAAGACTATTAAAACACCATATACACTAGCAGGGTTTAGTAGCAAAAAAATGTCAGGTGTTTAGTTCCATTTTAACAGACTAGAACAACATACTAGTAATTGACAGTATTATAAGAAAGGTTCGCTTTTTTAATGCTATCACTAAATGTTTTCCTGGAGCCACTGCACATGATATTTTGATCAGACTTCCCGGCTTATTGCACTCACTCCCTTCCTCTGTTGACCGTATTATTGTTCATGTGGGCTGCAATTACACGGCTCGCCGTCACTCACAGTTTACCAAATCAGCATTCTCTGACATCTTCAAGCTTCTACGGAGCTGTGGAAAGTCTATATTTATCAATGGCGTTCTTCCCTCTCTGGCCCGTGGCTCAGAACGTTTTAGCCGACTGATCAACCTAAACACATGGTTAAAGTCTACTTGCAGGGAACATAACTTTGTGTTTATTGACCATTTTGACCTGTTCTGGAACCGCAGCTCCTTTTATAGTTCTGATGGAATCCACCCAAACAGTCTAGGCATCTCAATGTTGTTAACTAGAATGTTAACTAGTAACATTCAGTATGCAGTCCATTCTAGTTGACTGCACCCTCTTCTCCCCATCTCAGTCCAACTCTCTATGTGACTACCTCCAATTGCTACCACCCCTTCCATCAGTTCAAAAGTCCTGTATGACCAATTGTAATAAAATTAACTATCCAGATGATTCAGTCATTTTCTCCCCAATCCCTGTCATTACTACTCGCCGACCCTCCTCCAACCACAACCCTGTTGGGCGTCATCGTGGTGCCAACCTCTGCCACCTACGCTCTTTCCCCTCTATTGTCACCACCACTCCCTCTCTTTCCTCTCTTACACTGGCTCTGATCAACATTAGATCACTTAACAATAAAACTTTCATCCTTAAGGATTTCTTCTGTTCGCACAACTTAGACTTTCTGTTCCTGACTGAAACATGGCTAAAACCAGGCGAGAATATTGCTTTTTCTGAGATACCTCCCTCCAGCTGTTTGTACTTCAGCACACCACGGTCCTCAGGTCGCGGTGGGGGCCTGGCCACTGTGTTCAGAGACAATTTTAGCTGCAAATTAATTAAAATGGACAACTACACAACCTTTGAACTGCAGGGGTTTTTGCTCGATGCCATCTGCCTGTGCGCCATTGTTTACCGCCCCCCCAAACCTACACTGTAAAAAATAAAATGGTTATGTTTACTACTTTCTACATTTGGAGGACATCAAATATATGAAGTAAGATACAGAATATGGATTATGCAGTAAAGAAAAAAAGTTAAATAGCTCTACTAAATATTTTTCGACAAAGCTAAAGGGTGGATACTTTGAGGATCTGAATATAAATTATAACAAAATTGTTTTGCTTCATATGTATTTAAAATGTAGAACGTAGTAAACAGAAAAAACAATGAATGAATGGATGATTGAACATTTAACTGGTAGTTTAACTGTTTGATCATTATTTGGACAATAATTACAAAATAATTGATGAACAAAAAAAGAAAAAAAAAGAATAAATAAAAACATATTCTAGTGTTGTTTTTTAAATGGCCCCGGCGTTCCATCGCTAATATGCTCATTTTAGAATGTGTGTTGTCACGGTTGCGGCGTTCCATGGCTAATATGCTAATTTTAGAATGTGTGTTGTCACGGTTGCATAGAATCGTTGGTAGGTACGCGTTGGGATGTCCCGTTCCGCTCGCATTTACTAAACCTCACTTCTGATCTGGTCAGCGTACAGCAAGCCACATCTTAACGTCTCTCCTCAGTTTTTCACAAACTGCACGATTTAAAGCCTCCAAAGGTTTAAATCCAACTGTTCCCTCTGAGTCCCACAGGTGAGTGATGGTTTTAAGCACTGGTTTAAACTCTTTTGGAATCGCAGAAAAGTCTGGGTCTCGTCATAGAAGAGTTTTGGTCCTGTTTAGTTGTTTCTTTGAGTACTTTTAATTTTTAGTGTAATTTACAGCTATGGAAAGATGAACTTTGATATTACAGCATATTTTAACACATTCTGACACATACATAGTGAACAAATCACATCAAACTTATGTAAGACGGTTGTTTTATAGCTTGGGGAGATGGGAGTCACCAGCTTTTGTGACAGTAGCTTGGAAAAAAGAGTGGTCCCAAATAACATAAAACATTACACCGGACAAAAGTTAAATGTGATTTTTTTTTACTTTTGTGGATTTGGGAAATAGACGTATGACAAGTAACTTGAGTGTAACTCCAGGCTGCCTAAACTAAAAGGCAATGATCTGACTAATTCAAACTACAAGACATTTCCATTATTTAAGAGTGTTAAAATTCAAGTTATGTTTGCCATATTTGGACATGTACTATGGAATACTTATCATTAAGTAGTAACAATGGTTGGGTTTGTGATGCAGTGCGTTCAATTCACAGTAGTTATTTTAGTTTACACTGTAGCAAAATGTTCCCATAACTCATTAATAATTTTTTGTTTTATCTTCACAGTTCTTCATAAATATCAACTATGGAACCAGGAAATTTGATTCTGGATCCAGACGCCTTCCTGAGCGGGTGGAAGGGTGAGCAGGAGTTTGAACATGTGGAAACTCCTACGCCTCCATCACGCAGCCACAGCCAAGACCCGAGCACACAGGGTCTTGAGGACCATGTCCCTGGAGGACAGTCAGAGGACGCACTAGCTCATTTAATCAGTTTTATCGAAACAGAACTGGCTGCTAGTGGCTTCTTGTCCAATGATGAAATCTCATCACTGGGCTCTCCGGTCGTGCCTCAACAGTCTCTGGAAGAACATACTTCCTTTGACTCTGCGGAGGTTAAGGACAGTTCAGGGACGATCACACGTGGGACAAAAGACCTGCTTCTGAGCCCACTGAGGCAGGCAGTCCCCAAAGAAAGAAGCTGTGTGAAGACACAACAGCCAATCACAACACGGCTGCTCCTCCCTATGTGCCAGGGCCTACAGTAAGTTAACATTCATAAGCCAATGATGTATTGTACTTTTTCAATGTTGAACTAAAACTTTACCCATTTAATGTCTTTTATTGTATCTCAATTAAAGTGATCTAAATTTTTTTACCTTTCAGCCAAATTATAACCCTGTGATCCACTCAAACATGCTGAGCTCCTTGGGGACATTGTAAGTACCAAAGACACTTGTTACCACACTGCTTCTGTCCCATTGCAGTCTGTGCTAATGAAGGTCTTTCTGTTCTTATCTGCAGCCAAGGAAAACAGCTGTACACATGTGTAGCACCGGCCTCTGATCCCTCTGCTATGTCAAGGTAAAGAACAAGACCATTTCTGCATGTAAAA
Source organism: Odontamblyopus lacepedii (assembly GCA_034769755.1). Classification (NCBI taxonomy): domain Eukaryota; kingdom Metazoa; phylum Chordata; class Actinopteri; order Gobiiformes; family Gobiidae; genus Odontamblyopus; species Odontamblyopus lacepedii. The sequence continues at coordinate 9,213,476 of CM068354.1, forward strand.
GTTTACATACAATCCTCAGTCCCATGGAAGAACCTAAGCACACAATACACATGTGTTCTCTTGAGAAGTTATTACACAAACTCATATTTCCACAGCAATAACTGTCCTTGTAACATAGAGTCTTGTGTTTGTATCAGGAGGCAGCAGGAGGACAAACCCTACATAAAGAAGCCTCCCAATGCGTTCATGCTCTTCAGGGCTGAGCAGAGGCCCAAGGTGGTGCAGGAGCTCCAAATCATCGACTGTGCAAAAGTCAATGTGGTGCTGGGACAGAGGGTGAGTGAACACCAGTCTACAGGAGCATTTATGAAACACACACACGGGCTTGGGTTCAGTCATGGACCGATGGTTATTATACAGTTCACAAATGTAAAGTGTGTTCGGTGAAGAGCAGAAAGCAGAATCCTGTTGAACATGTGTCTTGTTCCTCTGCAGTGGAGAATGCTGTCTGAACAGGAGCAGGCCCCGTACTTCGAACAGGCCCACAGAGAGAGAAGGGCTCACGAGGCCAAGTATCCTGGATGGTCCACCAAGGACAACTGGGTAAGAGCATCACACAACACACGTCTTATACAGGAGAATCAAAGAGATGTGTGATACTGTTCACACACATCTGGGTCATTTCAGTACTTAGAATACACTCACTACTATGTCTCCACCTGTTTGCACCATGTTCACAATAGTCATGCCTCTGTGCCTCTTTCAGGGCAAAAAGACCAAGAAGAGGAAACCAATGGTCTTTCTGTAGCTGCCACCTCTCAGCAGCCTGCGATGTGGCCCACTACAACTCATCCAGTGAGCTTCATCAATCAGCCCATGTACAACCAGCCCATGTACAACCAGCCCATGTACCACCAGCCCCTGTACCACCAAGCCCATGGCAACCAGCCCATGCACCACCAGGCCTACGGCAATCAGCCCATGTACCACCAGGCCTACGGCAACCAGCCCATGTACAGCCAGGCTCTGCACAACCAGGCCATGTACAGCCATTTCCTGGACAACCAGGCCTCGGAGAGCCAGACTCTGCAGAATCTTCCTGTGGAGACTTTTGTCTTGGAGGGCAATCAGATGAAGGGCATTCCCCTTGAGGCCTTTCTGAAGCAGGCCCATAAAAACGATGTTCAAGTGCAGGTCCTTCAGCCACAGCCCGAGATGTCAGCCCTGGACGACAGGGCCTTGCTCAACCAAGCCCTGAGCTACCAGGCCCCGGACAAACAGGCCACTGAGAACCAGGCTATGAACATCCAGACTCTGAACATCCAGACTCTGCAGGATCTATCCATGGAGACCTTCATGTATGAGGGCCTTCCAATGCAGGGCATTCCTCTGGAGGCCTCATGAAGCAGGCTTGTGACAATGATGTTCAAGTGCAGGTCGTTCAGTCAGAGTCTAGGACTTCAGCCTCCACAACCCTGAACATTTAGACAGCCCTTTATGCTGTCAGCACAATAAAAATAAACTTTCATTCCAAATAATGCTGTTAGATCATTTCATCAAAGTTAGATAATTTCATCAAAGAGGAAACCAATTCAAATGTCAATGTCTTTACATTTTGACCTCACAATGTGAGTTGGTTATGTAAGTTTAAACAATCAGGACTAACACCTGAGAATGTGATACAATTTCTCACACTGTTAGTGGCATGTTAAAAGAAACTGAGGGGATCATGAATTCAAATGGCAGCTTTTAGCATTTGAACATGGGCGGGTGGTAGAACAGAGTACTATCGCAGATTTGTTTACTTATCTTACACTACATGTCCACCCTGTACTGGGTTCAGTCTGCACCAGTCCCCAAGTGAGACTTAACTCCTCCCACAAGCACATGTCAAATAGCACTGCTAACCTGAACAGAACCTGGAGGACTAAAGGGGAGAGTGAGGGGGGAGGAGGGGGGAATGTATATTTTACATTCAAATCCTCAAAGTAGTTACCGTAAATTCCGGACTACAGCGCGCACCCGATTAAGAGCCGCATGCTCAGATTTATGAAGAAAAATCAATTTTGTAATTATATGAGCTGCATCATATTCTAAGCCGCTGACCAAAGACTAGGCGGGGGGTTCGCTTCTGCGTCCCCGCCGCCTGGAGCACCTCCGGGACGGGCCGCGGACACGGTCCCCCGCTGAACTCTGGGGACGGACTCGCTCACTGGTGACACTTGGGACACACACACGCCACAGGCACTTACATACCTTCACACACTTGGGACACACACACGCGACATGCACATACACACCTTGGCGCTCTGGGAATAAACCACGGTAGCGATCGCTTTAGGCTTCAGTCTGATTTGTACAGTGGAAACACCGCGGCCGCCTGCTCTTTGCATGTTAACCCAGTCCTCCAGAAAGTTTTCAAGCTCAGGCCATCTGCTATGGTTACCTCTGAAAGCTTTGGTTGTCTTTTTACACTGGCTCAGTTCTTCTTGCTGGAGCCTCCACCTTGGCACCATCTACTCGTTTATGCCAATTTTACGGGCAGCAGCTCGATTTCCTTCTTTAACTGCCAGAGTGATCACTTTTAGTTTAAAAGCTGCATCATATGCTTTTCGTCTGGTATTCTCCATGTTGATGAGGGTTAGCGGAAAGACTGAAATAAGGAAGTTGTGATTAATCATACAATTTCATTGGACCTCAGTGAACTACGTATTCATTTTATTGGTCCATGTTTTTCCCGCGATGGAAAAAAAAATAAAAAAGCCGCTTCATATTACGAGCCACAGTGTTGAAAGTGTAGAAAAAAAGTAGCGGCTTGTCATCCGGAATTTACGGTACTCTTTGCCTCGTGGACAGCACTGCAAACCCTTGGCCTTTTCTCAATGAGCTTCTGGGTGAAGTTTTCTCAGTTTGAAGTCTCCAGTTCTGTATAAAGTGCCAGTGGAAGTTCTCTTAAAGAAGAGGTTCTCAAACTGTGGGTGAGGGTCCAGAAAGGGGCACAGTGTGTTTAAGTGTAGTACAGTTTGCTTGGCTTATTTTAAGTCTAAATGAATATTAATCACATAGAATGGAGATAGATTTATAAAACACACATATATATGTGTGGGACTTCAGCCTGGGCAACCCTGGACATTTAGACAGCACAATAAAAAATACAGCATTTTATTCCATATTATTCAGTTAGATCATTTTATACAGTCATTCAGTCGTGTGTAAATGCAAAGAGGATCCAATGGTATGGTTATAGTAAAGTAAGGCTTTCAGGTATGTATTTATGTAAGTATGTATGTATGTAGGTCTATGTGTATGTGTATGATGTGTAGGTGAGTGAATGCACATGTATACGTTTGTATAATAGTGTCATTTTGAATTTTGCACACTGTACACTGTTTTCTGTCATTTTTACCACTGTATATTGCTGTCCATCACCGTATATTGTTGTAATCTTGTTGTAAACATTTGTATATTTTAATTTCACTGCTAAGTGCACTGAAACACTACACTTTAAACATCAATAAACTTAAACTATAGTACATTTTGTCCTCATGATGTGTTTAAGTATCAACAATCAGGACCAAAACCTGAGAATAATAACTTTTGTCACACTGTTAACAGTGAGGGAAAGGACAGCTGGGGCAGAGCATGTCCAAACCTGCAGATCCTGTGGGCTGTTCGTGGTTTGCAGTGGTCAGTATCTGTTAGAGGTGGTGCAGCTGAAAAAGCCTGTGATCATTTGAATGCTTGATAACATCAGTACTACATGCACCTAGTTTGCACAGAAATAGCCAAAAGGGACTAGGAACAGTGCACAAGACTATTAAAACACCATATACACTAGCAGGGTTTAGTAGCAAAAAAAATGTCAGGTGTTTAGTTCCATTTTAACAGACTAGAACAACATACTAGTAATTGACAGTATTATAAGAAAGGTTCGCTTTTTTAATGCTATCACTAAATGTTTTCCTGGAGCCACTGCACATGATATTTTGATCAGACTTCCCGGCTTATTGCACTCACTCCCTTCCTCTGTTGACCGTATTATTGTTCATGTGGGCTGCAATTACACGGCTCGCCGTCACTCACAGTTTACCAAATCAGCATTCTCTGACATCTTCAAGCTTCTACGGAGCTGTGGAAAGTCTATATTTATCAATGGCGTTCTTCCCTCTCTGGCCCGTGGCTCAGAACGTTTTAGCCGACTGATCAACCTAAACACATGGTTAAAGTCTACTTGCAGGGAACATAACTTTGTGTTTATTGACCATTTTGACCTGTTCTGGAACCGCAGCTCCTTTTATAGTTCTGATGGAATCCACCCAAACAGTCTAGGCATCTCAGTGTTGTTAACTAGAATGTTAACTAGTAACATTCAGTATGCAGTCCATTCTAGTTGACTGCACCCTCTTCCCCCATCTCAGTCCAACTCTCTATGTGACTACCTCCAATTGCTACCACCCCTTCCATCAGTTCAAAAGTCCTGTATGACCAATTGTAATAAAATTAACTATCCAGATGATTCAGTCATTTTCTCCCCAATCCCTGTCATTACTACTCGACGCCCACCCTCCTCCAACCACAACCCTGTTGGGCGTCATCGTGGTGCCAACCTCTGCCACCTACGCTCTTTCCCCTCTATTGTCACCACCACTCCCTCTCTTTCCTCTCTTACACTGGCTCTGATCAACATTAGATCACTTAACAATAAAACTTTCATCCTTAAGGATTTCTTCTGTTCGCACAACTCAGACTTTCTGTTCCTGACTGAAACATGGCTAAAACCAGGCGAGAATATTGCTTTTTCTGAGATACCTCCCTCCAGCTGTTTGTACTTCAGCACACCACGGCCCTCAGGTCGCGGTGGGGGCCTGGCCACTGTGTTCAGAGACAATTTTAGCTGCAAATTAATTAAAATGGACAACTACACAACCTTTGAACTGCAGGGGTTTTTGCTCGATGCCATCTGCCCCATACTGTGCGCCATTGTTTACCGCCCCCCCAAACCTACACTGTAAAAAATAAAATGGTTATGTTTACTACTTTCTACATTTGGAGGACATCAAATATATGAAGTAAGATACAGAATATGGATTATGCAGTAAAGAAAAAAAGTTAAATAGCTCTACTAAATATTTTTCGACAAAGCTAAAGGGTGGATACTTTGAGGATCTGAATATAAATTATAACAAAATTGTTTTGCTTCATATGTATTTAAAATGTAGAACGTAGTAAACAGAAAAAACAATGAATGAATGGATGATTGAACATTTAACTGGTAGTTTAACTGTTTGATCATTATTTGGACAATAATTACAAAATAATTGATGAACAAAAAAAGAAAAAAAATGAATAAATAAAAACATATTCTAGTGTTGTTTTTTAAATGGCCCCGGCGTTCCATCGCTAATATGCTCATTTTAGAATGTGTGTTGTCACGGTTGCGGCGTTCCATGGCTAATATGCTAATTTTAGAATGTGTGTTGTCACGGTTGCATAGAATCGTTGGTAGGTACGTTGGGATGTCCCGTTCCGTTCGTACTAAACCTCACTTCTGATCTGGTCAGCGTACAGCAAGCCACATCTTAACGTCTCTCCTCAGTTTTTCACAAACTGCACGATTTAAAGCCTCCAAAGGTTTAAATCCAACTGTTCCCTCTGAGTCCCACAGGTGAGTGATGGTTTTAAGCACTGGTTTAAACTCTTTTGGAATCGCAGAAAAGTCTGGGTCTCGTCATAGAAGAGTTTTGGTCCTGTTTAGTTGTTTCTTTGAGTACTTTTAATTTTTAGTGTAATTTACAGCTATGGAAAGATGAACTTTGATATTACAGCATATTTTAACACATTCTGACACATACATAGTGAACAAATCACATCAAACTTATGTAAGACGGTTGTTTTATAGCTTGGGGAGATGGGAGTCACCAGCTTTTGTGACAGTAGCTTGGAAAAAAGAGTGGTCCCAAATAACATAAAACATTACACACGACAAAATTTAAATGTTATTTATTTTACTTTTGTGGATTTGGGAAATAGACGTATGACAAGTAACTTGAGTGTAACTCCAGGCTGCCTAAACTAAAAGGCAATGATCTGACTAATTCAAACTACAAGACATTTCCATTATTTAAGAGTGTTAAAATTCAAGTTATGTTTGCCATATTTGGACATGTACTATGGAATACTTATCATTAAGTAGTAACAATGGTTGGGTTTGTGATGCAGTGCGTTCAATTCACAGTAGTTATTTTAGTTTACACTGTAGCAAAATGTTCCCATAACTCATTAATAATTTTTTGTTTTATCTTCACAGTTCTTCATAAATATCAACTATGGAACCAGGAAATTTGATTCTGGATCCAGACGCCTTCCTGAGCGGGTGGAAGGGTGAGCAGGAGTTTGAACATGTGGAAACTCCTACGCCTCCATCACGCAGCCACAGCCAAGACCCGAGCACACAGGGTCTTGAGGACCATGTCCCTGGAGGACAGTCAGAGGACGCACTAGCTCATTTAATCAGTTTTATCGAAACAGAACTGGCTGCTAGTGGCTTCTTGTCCAATGATGAAATCTCATCACTGGGCTCTCCGGTCGTGCCTCAACAGTCTCTGGAAGAACATACTTCCTTTGACTCTGCGGAGGTTAAGGACAGTTCAGGGACGATCACACGTGGGACAAAAAGACCTGCTTCTGAGCCCACTGAGGCAGGCAGTCCCCAAAGAAAGAAGCTGTGTGAAGACACAACAGCCAATCACAACACGGCTGCTCCTCCCTATGTGCCAGGGCCTACAGTAAGTTAACATTCATAAGCCAGTGATGTATTGTACTTTTTCAATGTTGAACTAAAAAAAAGCCATTTAATGTCTTTTTATTGTATCTCAATTAAAGTGATCTAAAAAATTTTTTTACCTTTCAGCCAAATTATAACCCTGTGATCCACTCAAACATGCTGAGCTCCTTGGGGACATTGTAAGTACCAAAGACACTTGTTACCACACTGCTTCTGTCCCATTGCAGTCTGTGCTAATGAAGGTCTTTCTGTTCTTATCTGCAGCCAAGGAAAACAGCTGTACACATGTGTAGCACCGGCCTCTGATCCCTCTGCTATGTCAAGGTAAAGAACAAGACCATTTCTGCATGTAAAAGTTTACATACAATCCTCAGTCCCATGGAAGAACCTAAGCACACAATACACATGTGTTCTCTTGAGAAGTTATTACACAAACTCATATTTCCACAGCAATAACTGTCCTTGTAACATAGAGTCTTGTGTTTGTATCAGGAGGCAGCAGGAGGACAAACCCTACATAAAGAAGCCTCCCAATGCGTTCATGCTCTTCAGGGCTGAGCAGAGGCCCAAGGTGGTGCAGGAGCTCCAAATCATCGACTGTGCAAAAGTCAATGTGGTGCTGGGACAGAGAGTGAGTGAACACCAGTCTACAGGAGCATTTATGAAACACACACACGGGCTTGGGTTCAGTCATGGACCGATGGTTATTATACAGTTCACAAATGTAAAGTGTGTTCGGTGAAGAGCAGAAAGCAGAATCCTGTTGAACATGTGTCTTGTTCCTCTGCAGTGGAGAATGCTGTCTGAACAGGAGCAGGCCCCGTACTTCGAACAGGCCCACAGAGAGAGAAGGGCTCACGAGGCCAAGTATCCTGGATGGTCCACCAAGGACAACTGGGTAAGAGCATCACACAACACATGTCTTATACAGGAGAATCAAAGAGATGTGTGATACTGTTCACACACATCTGGGTCATTTCAGTACTTAGAATACACTCACTACTATGTCTCCACCTGTTTGCACCATGTTCACAATAGTCATGCCTCTGTGCCTCTTTCAGGGCAAAAAGACCAAGAAGAGGAAAACCAATGGTCTTTCTGTAGCTGCCACCTCTCAGCAGCCTGCGATGTGGCCCACTACAACTCATCCAGTGAGCTTCATCAATCAGCCCATGTACAACCAGCCCATGTACCACCAGCCCCTGTACCACCAAGCCCATGGCAACCAGCCCATGCACCACCAGGCCTACGGCAATCAGCCCATGTACCACCAGGCCTACGGCAACCAGCCCATGTACAGCCAGGCTCTGCACAACCAGGCCATGTACAGCCATTTCCTGGACAACCAGGCCTCGGAGAGCCAGACTCTGCAGAATCTTCCTGTGGAGACTTTTGTCTTGGAGGGCAATCAGATGAAGGGCATTCCCCTTGAGGCCTTTCTGAAGCAGGCCCATAAAAACGATGTTCAAGTGCAGGTCCTTCAGCCACAGCCCGAGATGTCAGCCCTGGACGACAGGGCCTTGCTCAACCAAGCCCTGAGCTACCAGGCCCCGGACAAACAGGCCACTGAGAACCAGGCTATGAACATCCAGACTCTGAACATCCAGACTCTGCAGGATCTATCCATGGAGACCTTCATGTATGAGGGCCTTCCAATGCAGGGCATTCCTCTGGAGGCCTCATGAAGCAGGCTTGTGACAATGATGTTCAAGTGCAGGTCGTTCAGTCAGAGTCTGGGACTTCAGCCTCCACAACCCTGAACATTTAGACAGCCCTTTATGCTGTCAGCACAATAAAAATAAACTTTCATTCCAAATAATGCTGTTAGATCATTTCATCAAAGTTAGATAATTTCATCAAAGAGGAAACCAATTCAAATGTCAATGTCTTTACATTTTGACCTCACAATGTGAGTTGGTTATGTAAGTTTAAACAATCAGGACTAACACCTGAGAATATGATACAATTTCTCACACTGTTAGTGGCATGTTAAAAGAAACTGAGGGATCATGAATTCAAATGGCAGCTTTTAGCATTTGAACATGGGCGGGTGGTAGAACAGAGTACTATCGCAGATTTGTTTACTTATCTTACACTACATGTCCACCCTGTACTGGGTTCAGTCTGCACCAGTCCCCAAGTGAGACTTAACTCCTCCCACAAGCACATGTCAAATAGCACTGCTAACCTGAACAGAACCTGGAGGACTAAAGGGGAGAGTGAAGGGGGCGAGCCACAGTGTTGAAAGTGTAGAAAAAAAGTAGCGGCTTGTCATCCGGAATTTACGGTACTCTTTGCCTCGTGGACAGCACTGCAAACCCTTGGCCTTTTCTCAATGAGCTTCTGGGTGAAGTTTCCTCAGTTTGAAGTCTCCAGTTCTGTATAAAGTGCCAGTGGAAGTTCTCTTAAAGAAGAGGTTCTCAAACTGTGGGTGAGGGTCCAGACAGGGGCACAGTGTGTTTAAGTGTAGTACAGTTTGCTTGGCTTATTTTAAGTCTAAATGAATATTAATCACATAGAATGGAGATAGATTTATAAAACACACATATATATGTGTGGGACTTCAGCCTGGGCAACCCTGGACATTTAGACAGCACAATAAAAAATACAGCATTTTATTCCATATTATTTAGTTAGATCATTTTATACAGTCATTCAGTCGTGTGTAAATGCAAAGAGGATCCAATGGTATGGTTATAGTAAAGTAAGGCTTTCAGGTATGTATTTATGTAAGTATGTATGTATGTAGGTCTATGTGTACTGTATGTGTATGATGTGTAGGAGAGTGAATGCACATGTATACGTTTGTATAATAGTGTCATTTTGAATTTTGCACACTGTACACTGTTTTCTGTCATTTTTACCACTGTATATTGCTGTCCATCACCGTATATTGTTGTAATTTTGTTGTAAACATTTGGATATTTTAATTTCACTGCTAAGTGCACTGAAACACTACACTTTAAACATCAATAAACTTAAACTATAGTACATTTTGTCCTCATGATGTGTTTAAGTATCAACAATCAGGACCAAAACCTGAGAATAATAACTTTTGTCACACTGTTAACAGTGAGGGAAAGGACAGCTGGGGCAGAGCATGTCCAAACCTGCAGATCCTGTGGGCTGTCCGTGGTTTGCAGTGGTCAGTATCTGTTAGAGGTGGTGCAGCTGAAAAAGCCTGTGATCATTTGAATGCTTGATAACATCAGTACTACATGCACCTAGTTTGCACAGAAATAGCCAAAAGGGACTAGGAACAGTACACAAGACTATTAAAACACCATATACACTAGCAGGGTTTAGTAGCAAAAAAATGTCAGGTGTTTAGTTCCATTTTAACAGACTAGAACAACATACTAGTAATTGACAGTATTATAAGAAAGGTTCGCTTTTTTAATGCTATCACTAAATGTTTTCCTGGAGCCACTGCACATGATATTTTGATCAGACTTCCCGGCTTATTGCACTCACTCCCTTCCTCTGTTGACCGTATTATTGTTCATGTGGGCTGCAATTACACGGCTCGCCGTCACTCACAGTTTACCAAATCAGCATTCTCTGACATCTTCAAGCTTCTACGGAGCTGTGGAAAGTCTATATTTATCAATGGCGTTCTTCCCTCTCTGGCCCGTGGCTCAGAACGTTTTAGCCGACTGATCAACCTAAACACATGGTTAAAGTCTACTTGCAGGGAACATAACTTTGTGTTTATTGACCATTTTGACCTGTTCTGGAACCGCAGCTCCTTTTATAGTTCTGATGGAATCCACCCAAACAGTCTAGGCATCTCAATGTTGTTAACTAGAATGTTAACTAGTAACATTCAGTATGCAGTCCATTCTAGTTGACTGCACCCTCTTCCCCCATCTCAGTCCAACTCTCTATGTGACTACCTCCAATTGCTACCACCCCTTCCATCAGTTCAAAAGTCCTGTATGACCAATTGTAATAAAATTAACTATCCAGATGATTCAGTCATTTTCTCCCCAATCCCTGTCATTACTACTCGACGCCCACCCTCCTCCAACCACAACCCTGTTGGGCGTCATCGTGGTGCCAACCTCTGCAACCTACGCTCTTTCCCCTCTATTGTCACCACCACTCCCTCTCTTTCCTCTCTTACACTGGCTCTGATCAACATTAGATCACTTAACAATAAAACATTCATCCTTAAGGATTTCTTCTGTTCGCACAACTTAGACTTTCTGTTCCTGACTGAAACATGGCTAAAACCAGGCGAGAATATTGCTTTTTCTGAGATACCTCCCTCCAGCTGTTTGTACTTCAGCACACCACGGTCCTCAGGTCGCGGTGGGGGCCTGGCCACTGTGTTCAGAGACAATTTTAGCTGCAAATTAATTAAAATGGACAACTACACAACCTTTGAACTGCAGGGGTTTTTGCTCGATGCCATCTGCCCCATACTGTGCGCCATTGTTTACCGCCCCCCAAACCTACACTGTAAAACCCGACAAGTTAGGACTACTCAAAAAAATGGATGAAACTGATTGCGTAAAAATTTTTTAGTACAGAACTCTTGTTTTTGAGTTAACAAACTGTCTTTCTTTAAGTAGTACATACCCTAAAGGTCTAAGTAGTTTGTACTTAATATTTTTCATCTTTTACGACAAAACTTAAAATGTTTTGGTGCCTTTAATACAAAATGTTTAACTGTTTACTACAACCTTTTTTAACCAATACTGACCCAATTTGTAGTAAATGTACTTGCATTATTATTAATACATAAACAGACTGAAGCTTACACATTTCTGAGTTACATTTTATTAACCAACTGTATAAACTTCAATAATGTGTTGATACAGTGTAGGATGTCAATAGAAATATAACTCCAATATGGTTTTAAAGGAAAAACTAAATAAATACCCTTGATTACCCATTCAAATAGGCATCAATACTGAAAAAACACTTTGGACATTTCCCAGCAAGTAATGGACCAGCGGTGGAGGAAGTAAGTTTGGTATTTAGTAAAAGTACATATACCAAAGCAAAAAAACTACAAGTATCACATGAAAAATATTAAAGTAGCTCTTTAAAAATGTACTTAAAAGGAGCATTGTGTAACTTTTCTTGTGGAAAGTCGGTGAAATTCTTTTCTCCATGGAGATGTTACTGCTTTGTCTGGAATGCTCCACAGTATAGTATTAAACCATTTTGTCTTCCTAAGACCAAACCAGACCAAGTCTGTGGAGAGCAACCCCGCTCACAGTCAGAATGCCTGTTTTTCTAGGTATTTTTAAGCAATAAAACCACCTGTAATTGAATAAAGGTAATGTAGAGCTGTTTTATGTCATTGTGGTACATTCTAGACAGAGCAATGACATCTCCATAGAAAAAAGCAGCTGACAGACCCACAACAAACAAGTTACATAGAGCACCTTTAAAGAGTAAAAAGTAAAAGTATTTTCCTCATATTTTGACTATAATAAGACTTAAAATGCACTACAGATATGTGCTGAATTTTGTTCAACAGAAACAACTGAAACAGTCAAACAGAAACTGTCTGACTTTTTGGATAACTTAAGTGCAGCACATACATCAGTCCAAAAAGTGTGACATACCCATCATCCAGAGAATAAACATCAGTGACCATGTGGGTCCACTGCAGTTCTTGAGGGACATAAGATTGTCTGTTTCATTGGATGTGATCATGAGAAGATCTGGAACTTTAACTTCATCAGTTGATGCAACCTAAACAAAGAGAAAACAATGTTAGAGCCTAAACTGAACAAACTTGACTACAGCCAGTGAACAGACAGTGGCAACATGAAGGGTGGCAGGTTCTGGTGAGGGATAAACTGGAGGTGAGTGTAAGAAACACCAGAGAGCAAGAAAGAGTAGACAGAAGGAGAAAGGAGACAGGACAAGAGACAGCAGCAGGGGAGAGGAGAGGACACATAAGGGGGGAGTGGAGACATGGGAGAAGGAGAAAATGGTAATGGTTGCTTGCAGTAATGTTATGTGTTCTATGACTTGAAACCTCTGTAGAAAGACTACAGCACAAAGTATGTATGTCCATGTCATTTGATTTTAGTGTGGTGCACTGAGGAGTCTAAGAAAATGCTTACCCTGCTGCGCCAGGAGTTTACTGCCTCGGTTTCAACCTAAAAGAATAAGAAAAATGTAATGAGCAAAACATAAAAAGGGAGCTAAATTAAAAACAAACTAACAGAAGCCAAACAAATGTAGTAGTGTAATAATAATAATAATAATAATAATAATAATAATAATAATAATAATAATAATATAAGCACTGTGTTTTGCATGACCACATTGTGTGGGGATTATTAAAATAAAGACATACCTGGTTGCAAAAACCGGAAACCTGGAATTGGCTGTCTGCAACATAATTTAAATAAAAATGTTAGAAAAAATGTATGACTTAAAAGAAGTCAATCAATTCAACACTGTACATTAAATATTACATTTACGTCTGAAACACGTTGATTAATGGCAACTAATTACTTATTGAAATAATTGCCAACAAATTTAATAACTGAATAATTGTTATCTGGACTCCGAAAGATCCAGTGAGCTGTGAGAAGGTTTCACAATTCGGACAAAGCAATAGTGACTTTAAAATGGTCGAGGGAAAGTGTAAGATTTTTTGAGAAAAAAAATTGTCTGTAAATTTAGATTAAGAAAATTAAGAAAAATGCATACCTGGTTTATCCTTATAGGCATGAGTGAGGGTGAAAACTGGAAACAAGGAGTTTGCTGCCTCAGTTTCAACCTAGAAACATTTACTAACAAAAGAAACAAAACAAAAAAAATAAAAATGCATACCTGGCTAAACACACTAATCCCAACTAGTGTGAGTGAGGGAGAAATTTTGACCCAGGGGTTAGTAACTGCAGTTTTAACCTAAAATATTTAAGAAACATTTATTAAGTAAAACAAAATTATTAGTGGGAACAAATGTGTAATGAAGCCAAGAATTCTAAACAAAAAAATGCATGTCTATACCCTTTGAGAGTGACACACTGAAGATAGAGATAAATACAGACCTTGATGAAGACTGATGGTGTCACAAATGGCAAAACTGGAAACCAGGAGTTTGCTGCCTCAGCTTCAACCTAGAAAACATTTAAGATAAAATTAGCAAGCAAACAGTTCTAAAAATGAATCAATATAGAAGGGAATAAATGCATGTCTTAAAAAGAAGACAAACTGATTAAATGACTTTAACAATATGTTTGCATGTCCTGAACATTTAATTTGAGTGTGATGCAGTGTGATTGTTTAAGATGTATGGTCTGAGGAGTCACCCTGTCCCTCACCAACAGAGTTCAAAAGTTCAAACATCTGGTTTTAGCAGATATAGTGCTGGGTACCCCACAGACTCTTAACAAAGGCTCATTCATGCACTGAGCCTGGTTTGTATCTCTTCCCCTTGAAGACTGCGTTAGCTTTATGTACATTTTTAATAACTTCATCATTATAAGCATTTTATTCTAACATTTTCCCCCTGTTTATAAAAATTACATCATATAAGATCAGAACATGAGCCCTTTATTTTTTAATAACTTTAGCACATGCCATCATAAAAATGTGTAAAATCGTACACTCGAGGGTAATGTTGGCTCTTGGTCATTTTAACTTGTGTTTGCGTTTGCCTATTTGTGTTTAAAGTCCTGGTTGTCATCGTCAGGGTCAGTTCTGTCTTGTCCTCTTTTGTCAGTGCGGTCGCAGGGTGTGCCACAGTCTCAAAGATAGTGGAGTCATTACATTTGTGTTGTGTGAATTATGTACTCACTACCAAGTCAGGGTGTGTATGTTTGATATGTATCACAAACATTATTGCTATGTACACCATGAATAAAATCATTACAAATAACACCTTATTTAACCATCTTAACTGGGTGTCATGTGGTTGTCCGACTTCTTCCTCTTCTCTTGGATGGTTGTTTTTCCCCTTGGGATGGATGGAGTTGTCATCTTTTTCAGTGCCCAAGGGTAACTTCCTCGTAAGAACACCGGTGGAGTGAACAGTGGTTTACCCGCTGATCACTCTTGTAGTCTGGTTGTCTCGAAGGCCTGAGTCAGTGATGTCCTGAGTTCTAGGAGGTCTCGGAGACTGGGTCAGGATCTGTCAGGTCCAACCGGTTCCTCAACTTACAGTGCAACTGATGAATCCAGGCTGGTCTGCCCTCGACCTTTACTGCAGTAGATGTAGCCAGGACGACTTGATGCGGTCCTTCCCACCTTGGACTGGTCCAGTTCTTCCGCTTTAGAGTCTTTATGAACACGTGGTCTCCTGGTTTTGCCGTGTTGCCCTGTGGAGAAATAGTTCCTTCTGGCAGTTTATTGCTGTTTACAACGTTTCTTGTTAACAGGGTTTTTCTCATATAGTCAATAAGATCTTGATCAGAGTCTGGTTGGTCTTTTGTCTTCAATTGTAGATCCAGTTTAGCTGTTGGGAATATTTCCACCCATTTGGAGAATGCATCAATTATTACTAGACAATACTCTACACCTTTGGATTTTGTTAATTGAATGAAATCCATGTGTAGTGTGTGAAAAGGATGCTCTGGGGTAGGGAAAGCTCCTCTTTTAGGTCTTAGTTGTCCTTGTGCATTATTTTTAATTTATACTATTGTCATTCTTCCTCTTCCTCTTCTTCTTCCTCTTCTTCACTGTCACTATCTCCCCCCTTCTGTTTACAATCTCTTGCAAAATGCCCTTTTTTGTGACATATATAACATCTGCCCTCCTTCCTATCTTTTACCTTTTGATTATTTCCTCTGTATTTTGGCCTGGCGCTTTGATATGGGAGATGGGAGTTGCCAGGGGGGTGGAGTTTTTTTTAATCATATGCGGGCGGGGGTTCTGCTGGGCCACTGGGGCAGTGGGAGGAGTCCAAAACGGGTTTTGGTTGACTAGTGGTTTTGGTAATTCTGGAAGGTTTGGATAAAGCCCCAGGGTCTTAAACTCCTCCTTTTCTTTTTCAGCAAATTTCTCTGCTTCGTCTTGATCCCCACCATTCGCCCCTGCCTGTTCTGCTTGTAGAGGGCGCTTTTGCACCACTGTGCCATCATCGTCCTCTGGACGAGACACTGCGAACGTTGCTGCCTTTTTTGTTTTAACACTTTTACGTTTTTTACTTTCCGCTATCCATAGTCGAGCTGTCGTTACTTGCTTACCAGGCGTATATTTGGTTTTTCCTTCAAATTGGTCATGAATTGTTAGGTTCATCATGAGTTGGCTTAACTTTATTTCATCTAGAGTCCCATCAAAATTATATTTTACTTTCCATTTACGTAGGAATTTGCAAGACTCTGGATAAATTCGCCTCATATACTCCGAGTCTGTTTCTTGTAATATTCTCCTAACCTCCATTTTTACTGTTTTTTCTGCCATGATGTACTATGTGTCTAGTTTTGCCTACTGTTGATTGACGGGAGACTTCTCTGTGTTTTATGACAAGCTTCTACCACAATGGGCGGTCATAAACTTGGTGTTAATTCACACACCGAGAAGGACACTGGATCAATTCTCAGCAAAACATCGACCTATGACCTTAATGAGATTCAACCTTGATGCATCTTAACAATGATCGATTTGAATCTCCACACATTCGTTAATTCTTTCACACTCTTCTACACTAGATTCACACTCTTCTACACTGGATTCATCTCTATGTAGATCTAAAACACTTCTCTCTTAGAAGTTAAAATTTTCTGACCTCAGGTGATAGAATTGGCTCTGGTTGACCGGGTCCTTCCACGGAGAGGATGACAAAGGGAGGTTGCCGCCACTGGAAAAGACGGATTTTTCAGCTGGGTGCGCGCACACTTTCAATCTCTGTTGGTCACCCTCCACGCAGAAGTTCACCGATCCGGCTCGAAGGACCAATAATGTCATGGAATAAATCACAGAATAAGTGAAAATACTCTACAATTTATAAATGCCAATCTCCTACCAAATTGAGGATTAAATCACCTGAGCCAGCTTCAAAAATAGGCCCTTGACAAGTCAGTTTTACGTGCACGGGAGAGAGAGCGAATGGCGCTTGCCCAAAGCACGTCCCACTGGTCCCTGACCGTCTCTCTCAAAGATCATCTCTCTCCCCCAGCTATTTATTGAAGGCTTTGTGTCATCAAAATACATCATGGTCAGGATACATCATGTGTTAGGTTTACAATATACAGCATGGTCAAAGTATATCATGCGTTAGGTTTACATTTCATCAGATAAGCACAGATGTATACCTGGTGGAACACTCCCATTTGGCGTGATCCAGAAATTACCTGCCTCAGTTTCATCCTAGAAAACAAAGTGTAAATATTGTTTTTTAATAGAGATCACTTAAATCAACACATGAAATGATACATAAAGCTTCAATAGGTACACCTTATTTAAGATACTTTACAGCTGTATATTCAGTTGGTTTATCAATCACATAATGAAATGCAATCTGCAGGTTTATCTTAATAATATTAATTTTACTTCACAAAGTTAAAGCACTATTGTATAATAATTACTGTGGTATTTATGCAATAAAGAGTTTCTCTTCATTTGCCAGTTTGTTGGAATTAAGACACAGGACAAATGCAACAACAGCCCAACTCTAGACTAGTTTACACGAAAAGCAATTCTTAATGTACAATTATCACACGATTAATTCACTGACGTATTTGCAGTACAACTTGTAAAGCAGAAAAGACCACGCACAACACACATCTTGCTGTATATCGAGCTCATTACCAGTCGTGCACTGTGCGCATTGAGAAGACCATAGACCGTATATATGTAAGACCGTATATATGACCGTATATATGACCGTAGATATGATCGTAGATATGACCGTAGATATGACCGTATATATGACCGTATATATGAGACCGTATATATGGAGAAGACACGTTATCCTCCGTGTGACGGAATAATCACGGAGGAGCGAAGTGCACCACGAGATCTGAACGGACCCGCCGCGCTTCAACACGGAGTTCCGCTTTGACCCTGGCTTGGCTCTGACACCGGCGAAACTCCCTAACCCCGGCCCGGGCTACACTTTTAACACGGAGGGGAGCGACACCTCCGCCCGCGCCGCCGGACCGCCGTGCCGGACCGCTCGGCCCGCGCTCCTCTCGCTACCTGCGGCCACTGCGGCGGAGCTGCCCGCGCCTCCGTGGAAAGCGCTGCAGTCAAACTCAAAACTTTAAACAGACAGTAGATAACTCATTTCTTAATTTATTAAAGTTTAATCTTTTTGTTACTAGTCCACAAAATCCCCAATACGTCCATACATTCAACAATATTCCCGTTTATCCAGACTGAGCGGGAGGGTGCGGAGACTCGAGAAACCGTTAGCGGGCATATGACCCACTAAACCCGCAGCACCTCTCCTCCCGCTTGGCCTATACGAAGCAATGTTCGTTTGTAAAAATGATAACAAAATGTACACTGAATGAATGAAAGAAATGTAAAGTACTTACCAGACTCAAAGTCAAGAGCTTTCGCTGCTAAAACCGTGGATCACTGTCACTGAAGCGAGAGGACCAAGATGGCGGATTCAAACTTGTGGAAAGACTGGAGCACGTAACTTACGTACGTGACGTCACACCACGTCTTGTCAAACATTTTGAGTACAAAGACATTTTGAACTCTAAATGATTGACCACTGTCACATTAAAACTGGAAATTTGTTCAAACCCCCCAAATATTTAGAGTGCATTCAACATATTTGAAGCATTTGAGTATTCAGTGCCTAAATTTTTTTTTACAAAGTTTAACTGTTCGGGTTTACAGTGTAACAAGGATTTTATTCAGGAGTTTTTATCTCATTTTACTTCCATTTATGACAAAATTTTAATTTGTGGTGATTTTAATATTCATGTTTGCTGTCCAACTAATCAGCTTGATTATGATTTTATTAGCCTTTTACATTCATTTGATTTTATACAGCTAGTCAGTGGTCCAACACATCAGCTTGGTCATACTCTGGATCTTGTTCTTACTTACGGCCTTTCTGTATCCCCTCCTGTGATCTTCTCCACTCCCATGTCAGATCATTTTCCAATCATTATACAGTTAGCCATGCCATCACCATTGTCTAAGCCACGCATCCCACCCTGCCGTTGCCGCATTATGACCTCCTCCACAGCCCAGGATTTTGCTGTAGCCTTTTCAAACAGTCAGTTTTTCAATACGGACTGCCAGCTCCCTCTTAACCCGGACAGCTTCATCTCCTCCTTTAATTCTACCTGTTCTACAGTCCTCGACAGAATTGCCCCCATTAAAATCACAACTGCTAAAACCAAAACAGATCCATGGCTTAATGACAACACTCGTTCACTACATCAACGCTGCAGACAGGCCGAGCGCAAATGGAAGAAAGACCATCTTCATGTATCCCTTAGTATATGGAGGGACAGTCATATCAAGAAGCTGTCAGAGAGGCCAAGTCACAATATCTCTCCAATGTCATCCCCAGCAGTTGTCACTGTCAAAGAGTTTTATTCAACACCATTAACTCTGTACTTAATCCTTGTTCCTCTGTTCTGCCCAACCCTTCATACTCTACCTGTGAACAGTTTAAACAATGCTTCATTGACAAAGTCCAGTCGATCAGGCAGATTGTCATTGTAAACAACAGCAAAAATTCTGTTTCTACAGCAGACCCGTGTACTCCTTGTGATGCTGTATTTGATCATTTCGAGCCCGTTTCTCTCTCTGCCCTCTCAGAAGTGGTGCATCACACAAAGTCTACAAACTGCCCCCTCGATCCGGTCCCTCCCAGAGTGTTAAAAGAGGCATTTGAAACTGTTGGACCTTGTATTCTAAATTTTTAAAATAACTGTCTTAGTCTTGGATTTGTTCCAGATTATTTTAAACATGCTGTTGTGAGACCCTTAAAATAATAAAAACTTCTTAAAATATGAATAATTAGGGTGCTCAGAATATATAAGATAAGTGAGGAATAATTGTGGACCACTACATTAAATAAATAAATATAAGACAAAAATATAATAAAATAAATACAAATAAATTACATTAAAATAAAATAAAATAAAATAAATTAAAATAAAATAAAACAAAATAAAATAAATAAAACTGAATAGAATTGAAGAAAAGAGTGTACCTTGACCTCCTCCTCCAGTGTGAGCTCTCTCTCCAGACTGACTTTCACCATCTCATCTGTAACTGGGAACTTTTCTGGGATTTTGGTGCACTTCTGAATCACCACAGAATTACAGCCGTTCAGGAACTGGTATCCAAACATGAAATCCTCCTGCCAGTGTTCCATCACATACTCTGGAAGCCACCAGGGCAAAACAAGTGTCAAAAGATGTCAAGTCATTTATACAGTTGAGTTGACTGACCTGAGATGGTGTTTTTGATTCTCACGAAAATCTTTTCAAAATCAGCAAAGTCGCTCCAAGATGATTGGAACATGTGCATGAAGTGGTTCACACGCAGGTTCTCGATGCTACGAAGAAGAAATCTTTGTCAAGTAATAATTATCACACATAATGCATTACTGTTTCACATTTTCAAGCCGAATCATAATGGAATATACCGTATTTTTCGAACTATAAGTCGCACTTTTTTTCAGGGTTTGTGTGGTCGCCTTATACTCAGGTGCGACTTATTACATTTTTCACACTGACAGTCCATAGACCAAATATATGAATCGTATATATGAATCAAAAATGAAAAAAACAAATAGGTCAGTGTACTTTTTCGCTCATTCATTATTCTATTTTGGACTGACAGATGAAATTTTAAAAAGGGTGCAGCTTGGTGTTTTATTTAAAACAATACAACCAGAAAGGGCTCTATTTTGTTTTCAAAATGTATTACCGTTGTCAAATTGTGGCATTAGAAAAATTGATACGTTCCTGATCATTTTTAATTTGTAATATTTTATTTATTCCTTATTTGAATTTCATGGTATGTTTCACCCGGAAGTACATTACACCGTCTGACTCGCGCGAAGATAAGCTAGCTGTAGCCGTGTCCCCAATTCAGAAGGCTGCAGCCTGTAATGTTCGAAAACAGCAAAAACACGGAGCGCAAAACACGTAGCAAAAAGCAGGCATGTGAGTACACACTTTTAACTATTGGAAATCATCACTAACACAACGGTAAACTTAAAATACGGCCATAACTCCCACAAAACAGTCAAAAAAGTTTGTTTTTAACTGCGTGAACTTTGGAGCTTTGAGCTAAAAGTTTGGCTAGTAATATATAGCTAAGCAAGTCCACTCAGACTTTCATATTTGGACAGATTTCCATCAAACACTAATTTTTTTTTACTGTTAGGGGAAAAGACCATGGAGTGATTAAAGAGGAAGAAACGCCACGTTTTCACGGACAGGGGTAGCTCGGAGGTAAGGTAAAAACACACATTATTTCATGCAGTATAATAATATTTACTTGTAAATCACGTAATATAAGCCTCCCACACATGCATTTCATTCTGGGAATACATTATATTCATTATATTGACACCTGTGTCTGTTAGGCCAGTCACATTTAATATAACAATGACAAAACTGTTTGAAATGTTTTATATGAATTTTCTTTTCTCATCTGCAACTTCCTGGATGAGGACACAACACACTTTGGATGTGAATGTACTTGCTCTGTGGACCTCATTTTCCTGTAATAGTTGGTAGTTTTCTTAATGTGTGTGTCATTACAGGTTTTCACTCAGCAGGACAGGACTTTGAACCAACAGAACCAATCAGATGTAAGGTTCATTCTGCTCTTCTTCCTTCAGAAGATACAAGATGTCTCCACTGTCCATGTCCAGAGTCACTGAAGACTTCTGCAGAGTCACAACCTGCAGAGTCACAACCTCTGAGTCACAACCTGCAGAAGACCTGTGGGGCCTCTGGTTGCATCTGGCTTCCTGCACCCGCTGTCTGCTGCTGTCCTGAATGTGTCCTAATAGTGATGTCTCCATGCAGTTTAGGTTCATAATAAGTTTATCTGAACGTTTTTCACTGTGATTTGATTCATGGTGAGATGTCCCAGTTATCTGATGTGTCTTTTTATAGTAACTATAATTACATGTACTATAAGAATGCACTATTGTACTGCAGTGAAGCAGTATTCAATCTGATCATATTTGGCAAAGATAATTTGTTCATTTTGGATTGGCACCTGCTTCTGTAAAAAAGAAAAAAAAAAGTTACACAATGGGAGTACACTGACATGTTTGATTTATTTATTTATTATTAACCTATGAATGCATTGTATGCGTGTGTGATGGGTTTAATGTTTGACTATTCATATTATGACAAAGTATTTCCAGAAGTTTATTTGATTGTTTAATAAACAATTTTTTCTCAAAGGAGAGTCTTTATAAAATGACTTAGGCCATGTACACACGTAGCCGGGTATTTTTAAAACCGAACATTTCCCCCCCTCCGTTTATAAAAATAGTTTTATCCACACCACCTCGTCTTCGAAAAAAATACCTTCCACACATAACCGAACATCTGCGTTTTCAACCACATTCATACACATTCCAAACCTGTAGATGGCGTTATTTCCATCACTTAACTGTCACTTCCGCCTAAACTTAAACAACAGAAAACAGGGCGCCGAGCTGCTTTGTCTGGACAGACTCGGAGTCAGAATTGCTCCTTTAGGAGCAATTCTGCTCTCAACACACACACAGCTCTCAAGAAACGACTCCGATCCATAGTCTGCTTTGGCTTTGGCTTTGGCTATTGCAGTCGCCTAAACAAATGTCGCACGTTTGACGTCAGGGCAGATTCATATTTTTTGGCGCAGACAGTGACGTTTTAAAACGCAAACCCCAGTTATCTCTGTCCACACAAACACGCATAAACGGAGTTTTCAAAAATCTTCACTTTGGCCGGAGTTTTCCCTGAATACTCGTTTTTGATGCGTGTTCGTGTGGATGACAGGTCAAAACGCAGCAAAACATCTTCGGTTTATCAGATACCCGGCTACGTGTGGACAAGGCCTTAAATGCATTCCCTGTATACATGTAATCCCTTATCAATTTAAAAATACTTATGCTTGCATATCTCATCACTGTTTTTGAAACTTTAAGGTAATTTAGCCTATTTTAGATGTATTTGAGAAACCGCAATATTTTAGCCATAAAATGTGGATTAGAATTATTAGAATAACTTGTTCTCAAAATGTGACAGTTTGATTACCCGTGCGTAATCTTTGTTAATGATCTGTGTGCGTAATCTGCAGGTGCGTGTTGTTAGCATTAGCATTAGCAGCATGTCTCGGTTGCTGGGCGACGGGCGCGGCTCCGTGGGCTGGACCTGTCCCGTTTCGACACGGCCATGCGGTCCGCGGAGGTGTGTTCGAAGGCTACAGCCTATGCGGCTTCAGGAGGCTGCAGCCTCCTGAATTGGGACACGGCTATAATGTGCCTCCAAAGACGCCATGTCGCAGATGAGCCTACAGCCTACAAACTGCGCCTAACCCGCCCAAAAGCTTACGGGTAGGCGATCTACTTCCAGGCCACACCAAACCTAAACTGCAGATAAAGTAAAACGCAATTCAGAACGCCATTTTTACAAATTGCTTTTTCCCTTTTTATACGGTTCAATAATTCATTTTCAATAACAAAAAAAAAGTCAAAACATGGCGCTGGATTCCATTTCACAAGTTACTTTCAATCATAAAAAATCATCAACGAGTCCTTTTTCATTTCTCGTGCCACTCCCAAAATAGAATAATGAATGAACGAAAAAGTACACGGACCATACACAGATTCTTCTCTATTGGGTTGTTTTTATTACTATAACTTCTATAACTTGCCTTTCAAGATGAAATGTGAGTTCTTGATTTTATAAAATAAGTCTCCCCCTTATAGTCCGGTGCGACTTATACATGTTTTTTCTTCTTCATTGTGCATTTTTTGGCTGGTGTGACTTATACTCCGGAAAATACGGTAGTTTATCTTCTTATTTTTAATCTTAATCTTAAAGAATGTTGTTACCTCCCAAAAACATACCCAGAGTTGTGTTTTGTTTCAATCTCAGATCTTTGAGTAGCTTGAAGTTCACAAGAGTCAATTTTGCATAATACAGGACCTTAATTACTATAATAACTTTTAGATATTTGAACAAGTTAACCTGCTCTGAAAAAAATAACTTCTGGGGGTAGAAACATAGATTAAATCAACTGTGGTAATTTTTACACTGAAATAACATAAATCTGTGAGAACTACAATTTATTTTGCTCATGTAGTTGAAGTATTGTATCTGCCAACATTATTGGGAGAGCGGTCAGATCCACTGACCCACAGGTTGGCGGTGCAATTCCAGCTCCCACAGATGATGCTGTTGTTGAGTCCTTGGGCAAGACACTTAACCCACCTCACCCCTAGTGTCTGCGTACTCTCGTATGTGTGTGTGGGAATGGGTGAGTGGTTCCTACATCAGTAAATAGTAGACATATAATATTTACTTACTTTACATATTTCATCACAGCAGTGCAGTTAATTATGACAATATTTGATATATTTAACTTAATTTATTTACATAAATATAACTTCTAACTTTAAAAAAAAAAAAGAGTAAAAGTAAATTCATGACTGTTACATTTTACATACATTTTACTTAATACTGATAGTGACCAGATTTTCTAAATAAAAAACTGGGACACCTCCGTTTTGGAGCCTTTGGTAATAATAAAATTGTGAAACGAGTGCATAATTAAGGAAAATTATTCTGCTCTCGGCCCATTCATGACTAACATGAGTCACTGTAGTCACATTCTTTGTGTGCCGCTTTTCTGTACTTTACCTAAAGAAATGTCAGTTTATGTCTCTCTTTACTCTCTTTGCTGAGATCAGTTTGGTCAAAAATAGGGACACCTGGGACTTTTCTTGTATAAAACTGGGACAATTCACTGGTTTTGGATAAATCTGTTGGGACAGGGGACACAGGGCTCAAAACTGGGACTGTCCCGGGTAAACAGGTGCGTCTGGTCACCTTAAGTGTGACATCACCTATAGTACACGAGGAAATAATAGATTATATTAAAGTAGGGTGACCAGACGTCCCTATTTACACGGGACAGTCCCAGTTTTGAGCCTTGCATCCCCTGGCCCTGCAGATTTATCCAAAACCACTGATTTGTCCCAGATGTCCCTATTTTTGACCAATTTGATCTAAACTAGGCCTAAACTAATAAGGCTTTTTGATGACACTACCAGCACAGCACAGCTCAGCACAGCACGGTACGCCACTACACGGTAAAGGTTTTCCATGCAGTCGTTACCACCTGGAAGTGGGTGGAGCAGCGGGGTCGATACTGTGTCATTTTTAGACGACATTATTAGTGTCACATCGCGGTCTTCACAATCCGCTTCGTTGTTTATCATCTGTTGACGTGTTCGTTGTTGTTGTGTTGTCGGTGTGTTTTTTTACACATGGCAGGTGATTATTTAAAGATCCTCGAGCTTCGTTGCGCGTTTGACGACATTTGAACCAGGTACAGAAAATGGTAACGGCTCCATGTCCAACCCCCAGTCGAAAAGCAAACAAAGCGTGTCGTGCTGTGCCGTCCTAAACAGCACCGGTGGAAAAAACCTATAAGATCAAACCAGGACTACATCAGGTCTAAACCAGGACTAAAACAGGACTATCACAATTTTTGACTAATCTGATCCCCGCCAACAGTCAAGAGGAGCATAAATTGTCATTTGTTTTGCCAAAATACAGAAAACGTGTTTGTGAATGACCATAAAGCAAACAAAAATGCAGCAACGTGAAGTTCATCAAATTATGATTATTGACACGAGACTGCAGTTGCATTTATTTTAACCATCCCAGCCTGGGTGTATTCCAGTTTAGAATTTTGAAAATGTGGTTACGCTATAATAAAGGTTCACTATGTAACCTTTCTGGTGATGGGTCCGCCACCTGCTTGTCTGCGGGAATGTTCCACAATGTCATGAAGGGGGGGTGTTCACCTCTCTGCAGATCAGACCTGTAACTTCGTCTGTTGGTGTTACTCCATGGAGATGAATACCTTTAATGCCATACTGAGGAACATTCCAAACAAAGCAATAACATCTTCGGTATATCTTGAGCTAGTTTTGGTCAGGATTTGGTCAGGACCTGGTAAGGACTTTCCCATGATGCATGTTTTGAGTTATTGGAGAAAACCGGAGTACCTGGAAGAAACCCTCCCAAACCCCTGTAGCTAAAATTCACTCAAAAAGATTTCTTATTTCTTATTCCTACCTCCTGTAACTTATCACAGCAGCAAAACTATCAGCCACCTCAACTTCTCGATCTCACCCTCTTCACCATCAGTCTCTAGTGCTATTTGATATAATGCAGTCCACCACACTCTCCCTTTATATTATCTAAGTCTTTCCATTACATAAACGAATGAACTGAAATATTTAGTGCCAGTTTTTGAAATCTTTTGCAGATATTTCTCAATCCTTTCAGCTCGCAACAGATGGACACATCCCTCACTCTGCCTCCTGTGTTTTCATTTATGAGCAGGACCATGCAAATATTTCTTCTGACAAATACAATGACTCATCTGTGTCTTATCTACAACATGACCACAGCAGGAGGTTACACATTTGAATACATGAGCGCTGTGAATGAGGCTGGAGGATATTTCCTATGGTGCATGTTTTGAGTTGATGGGGGAAACCAGAGTGCCTGGAAAAAACCCTCCCACCCACGGGCAGAACATGCAAACTCTGCATAGAAAAGCCTGGGTGATCTGGTAAACGAACCAGGAAAGTTGCCTTGAAGCATGAGACTCAATAATCACTTAATAATGTACGTAGAAACATTAGGGCTGGGAATAGCAGGGTCCTTTAAGATCTAATATGATACGTGATACATAGCCCATGATATGATATTTCATGATATGACAATACCTGCGCATGATTCTCTGTGATATACTGCTTTTTTAAGAACTAAACCCATTTTAGCAACAATATTTATTTGTTAAACCACCATCTGTGCAAAGTTATTATGAAATATGTATTTTAATCATCAGAACAGTGAATATCCATCCATCCATCATCTCCCGCTTAATCCAGCTGGGTCGCGGGGGCAGCTTGCTGCCCAATACTCATAGCACCTGACCCCCCCCTCTGCAGGTGGTGAGCCCACAGGAGGGTGGACAACATGGTCCTTGATGTTAGTTCATAGGGGTGCGGGCATGTTTTGGGTTGATGGGGGAAACCGGAGTACCCGGAGGAAACCCATCCAGACACGGGGAGGAACATGCAAACTCCACACAGAAAGGCCCGGGCGACCTGGGGATCGAACCCGCAACCTTCTTGCTGTGAGGCCTGAGTGTTGCCACTCAGCCACCATGCCGCCAACAGTGTATATATCAAGTGTATTACATAAACAAGTTTCATTCTGCTAAATAAGCCACAAAATTGTAGTGCAGTCACAAAAGAATTGCTTAAAGATACTAAAAATACATACATTAGTATGAGTAGAGTATTACGATTATCTAATTATCTCACCCCTAATAAACATAATGTATGACTATGCAGCCAGTACCTGTATATTTTGAGTCTTCAGTCCAGCTCTTTCTGGCGGTGTTGTTTGACCAGGCTGGTCTTATCGTCCTGAGGAAAACGAGCTGTGAAACAACAGAAAAGCACAAGTTAAATGTACAAAATGAAAACTAGCCAAAGACCTCCTCTTTGTAACCCAGTTTGACATACAACTCATTGGATTCTGTACTGAGAAAGTCTAATTTGTCCTCAGCATTTGACCCATCCTTCAGTGCTGCTGGGGAATTTCCTCAGAAGCAGTGAGTCCTGTGCCCGAGGACCCATCTCTGTGATTTTGTTGCCAGGTTTGGTCAGGACTATCTTAGAGTATAGGAGGATTTTAGAAGAAAAGCACAGTTTTTTTCAATGAAGATAACTTTAAACTAATCAGAAATGCACTCTATACATTGCTAATGTGGTAAATGACTATTCTAGCTGCAAATGTCTGTTTTTTTGTGCAATATCTACATAGGTGTAGAGAGGCCCATTTCCAGCAACAGTCACTCCAGTGTTCTAATGGTACAATGTGTTTCCTCATTGTGTCAGAAGGCTAATGGATGATTAGAAAACCCTTGTGCAGTCATGTTAGCACAGATGAAAACAGTTCAGCTGGTTAGATAAACTATAAACTGACCTTCTTTGAGCAGGTTGAGTATCTGGAGCATCACATTTGTGGGGTCAATTAAACACTCAAAATGACCAGAAAAAGAGAACATTCATGTGAAACTCGACAGTCTATTCTTGTTCTTAGAAATGAAGGCTATTCCATGCAAGAAATTGCCAAAAAACTGAAGATTTCCTACTCCCTTCAGAGAAGAGCACAAAGAGGCTCTAACCAGAGTAGAAAGAGAAGTGGGAGACCCCGCTGCACAACTGAGCAAGAAGATAAGTACATTAGAGTCACTAGTTTGAGAAATAGATGCCTCACAGGTCCTCAACTGGCAGCTTCATTAAATAGTACCCACAAAACGCCAGTGTCAACATCTACAGTGAAGAGGCAACTACGAGATGCAGCTTCAGGGCAGAGTGGCAAAGGAAAAGCCATATCTGAGACTGGCCAATAAAAGAAAAAGATTAATATGGGCAAAAGAACACAGACATTGGACAGAGGAAGGTTGGAAAGAAGTGTTATGGACAGACCCCACTGAGCTGTTGTGGAGCAGCTTGACCGTCTGGTACGTAAACAGTGCCCATCCAGCCAATCCAACTTGTGGGAGAAGCTTCTTGAAGTGTGGAGTGAAATTTCTCCAGATCCTTCAACAAATTAACAGCTAGAGGCCAAAGGTCTGCAAGGCTGTAATTGCTGCAAATGGAGGATTCTTTGATGAAAGCAAATTTTAAAGGAAAAAATTATTATTTCAAATAAAAATCATTATTTATAACCTTGTCAATGTCTTGACAATAGTTTATTTCATTTTACAACTCATGGTGGTAAATAAAAGTGTGACTTTTCATGGAAAACACAAAATTGTCTGGGTGACCCCAAACTTTTAAACGGTAGTGTATATACCGTATTTTCCGGACTATAGAGCGCACCGGTATATAAGCCGCATCCACTCTATTTCAATTTTTTTTTTTTTTTTAAAAAGTATATACAAGCCGCAACCGGGCTATAAGCCGCTGAAAAATGAGATGTTGAAACATGAGATATTTACTGCATATACAGAACGATTTTGTACTGTAAATGTACATTTATGTACCTGAACAGATTCTTTCTGAACAGTTTTGTGTTGGGTCCTGCGGGTCCCGCGGGTGCAGGGCTCTACAGCGGTTTCCTTCCTGGAGCAAGATCGATGGGCTTCAACTTAAAACTAGCATCATACAAACATGCTTTTCATGATGAAGGGGTGAGGATTTGAAAATAATTACCATTTAGTAATTTGTCATGCGTGTTCTATCTGCTAAATAAAAAGTAGTGTTTTCTTCTTTGCATTAATTTTCCGTCGATCTTGTTTTTGAAATTCCGGTTAGAGCGCCCCTAGTGGTGGAAGAAAAATCCACAGAATAGCCGCACCTTTGTTAAAGCCACATGGTTCAAAGCCTGGGAAAAAAGTAGCGGCTTATAGTCCAGAAAATACGGTATACATCATTCTGCACAGATAAGATTCTTGTCCCCATCCTCTGACATCTTCAAATTGAAAATCCACAAAGTTGAGCCTGGGGGTAACTCTTGTCAGGAGGTACTTGGAATAATTTCAGATTTAAACGAAATCTGGAATTGAATCATATTTGAATACACCATGTTCTTTGTAATACATACAGTTTTACATCCTCAAAATTGTCGCTGTAGCATAATTTTAACACATAACACTAAAACAAGAAAATGTAATGTTAAATATGCCAAAATTCTGCGTTTATTATGACTTAGATAAAAAAACAGCATAATATGGTCCAAGTGTTTAGTGCACTCTGGCCCACAGGTTAGCAGTGAGATTCCAGCTCCCATAGTGTGTCCTTGGGCAAGACACTTCACCCACCTCGCCCCCAGTGTCTGCGTACAATGCATATGGGAATGGGTGGGTGATTCTTTGATGTAAAGCGCCTTTGAGTGTCTTGAAGGTGGAAAAACTCTGTGAAAACTTGGCCATCAAACCAGGTCAAAATGAGTGTCAGAATTTTGGCACGGGGAACTCGGGGAACTCCGGCACGTTTAAAGCTAAAGTCCATTGTTAGAGGTGGTCGAATTCTGTCAGAAGCCAAAAAAACGGCACAGATCAGTGTTGGCTCGGTGGAGATCTCACTGTAGCAGTGAGTCTGTCAAGGAACCAAACTAGTGT
Organism: Odontamblyopus lacepedii; assembly: GCA_034769755.1. NCBI lineage: Eukaryota > Metazoa > Chordata > Actinopteri > Gobiiformes > Gobiidae > Odontamblyopus > Odontamblyopus lacepedii. The sequence goes on from CM068354.1 coordinate 9,243,492, forward strand.
AGTGATGGGGGCAAGTTCTTAACTTCCACGTAAAACGCCAATTTGCACTTAAATGCCACTTCACACTGAAGAAGCTTAACATGACTTTCTAACCCATCTTACAACAGCCACGAGTCTAACAAACAAAACGCTCTGCCTGGTTCACTCATTAGTGTCTGGAAACATTAGAAAACAACTTTATAAGCAGCCTTAGCTTTACCTTTGTTGATTTCCCACTGCACATGCCAAAGCCCAAAAGACTCGACTGTCGACCAGGGCTCTACGCTAATTTTTTTTTTCAGGAGCACACGTGCCCCTAAGTTAGGGGCACAGGGAAAAAAATGGGGGCACAAGTAGGTTTTCGTTTTGAATGTTTATTACAGTGCAGAACTTGCACACACTGACACACTTATTTGAATTAATTTTATACAAAAAATTAAAGAATTATGACTGCACTTTTCCTGCATGATCGCAATGTTTTTATAAATCTATCTCCATTTTATCTGATTAATATTAATTTAAGACTTAAAATAAGCCAAACAGACTGTAATGCGCTGAAGCACCCCTTTTTAGACCCTCACCCACATTTTGAGAACCTCTTCTTTAAGAGAACTTCCACTGGCACTTTACACAAAACTGCTTCAAAGTGAATAAAGTGGGTAGAATTTTTAAACCTGTATTTGCAAATTCCAAACTGGAGTTACTTTCTCTTACTGGTTTTAAAGTGGTTTCTAGCCTCTGCACATTTACCAAACCAAACGCACATTGTGACAGATTTATTTGGCATTTTATTAGGCAAACTTCAGCCCACATATCGCCTGCTCTGTGCTGTAGCTCTGCTCTGTGCGGACACTGACATAAAATTTGTTTTTGCTTCGAATTTCGTCCTGCTCTTCTAATTAGCGCTCATTGAGGAGGAGCCTCAACGTGAGGCGGATGGACAGGTAGGATGTTTAACCTGCCCTGTGATGCAGGCTGAGGGTGGCGCTGTGGACAAGCCGTGCATTGGCGGTGGCGCGCTGTGTCCGCGGGCTCCAGCGCACACCAGTACAAGTTTAATGCCAACAGCAGCGGCCGCAATGAAATAGCCTATGAGAAGGAAGTCCAGTGGCACGGGGGTGTCTGCTGAGTGGTGGGGCAGGTGTGGGTCCTGCTGCGGGGCGCTCCTCGGTTAAGGGGGCGTGAGTGTGTTTTGAAGCGGAGTTTGTTTGTATCAGTGATATCGCGGCACACGCGGAGCTCGTACGCTAGGGTCGTGCGCGGTCGGAGGTGTCGTGCCCGGGCACGGTTCGGTTGCGCTCGCGCTGGGCATCTGTGACGCGCTTTAGGGACGATCCAGGCTTGGGCACGATTCTGAAGTCCTAGTGTGAGTTTGCCCCTAATGTTTGACACATGTAGAACATTTAACTCGTCACCTTGTGTCTGTGCGCAGCTCCTTATTGTGGCTGCAGAAGCACTCGCACAGGTGCGACTGTTTTCTTTTCCACGTTCGCACGACAAAACATTTGCTTGCAAATGCGAGTGAAATGGGCGCACTGTAGAGCCCTGCTGTCGACTACTGAGGGTGAAGAAGAATAGAAACTGAAAGTTGGTAAAAGAAAATGGTTCGGGACTGTATTTTTTTTTAGCATTTTTCAAAAAATATTAATCACTCGTAAATAAATGGGATTAGCCCTTTATTCCCTGATTTAGGATTTGGGTCAAATCTGACCCATTGGGCTTTAGGTGTATCATTTCAAAGAATGACTATAAGAAACACTGTCAGTGCAAACTATTTTAAATTTAGGAAAACAATCAATAATTTACACAACAACATTTAACAATAATTATTTTTGCATGTTAGAACTGTATTTCTAATGTATAAACACACTTTGGCCAACTGAAACAAGAACACAAGGCCATAAACGACTAATAAAAAACTAACACCATTGGTCTTTGCTTATCCAAAAATCTTTTCTACTAGAGAGAGGAAATCACACTAGACATTGTGGTAGTCTTTGAAACAATTTCTTTTTTTGTTGATGCAGAGAGGAACTGCACATTTTTCACAGTGCATTTCAGTTTTGAGGTCCTTGCAAACAGCACATCGATGACGATTTTCCTCCTTGACAGGCCAATGGGCGAACTGAACATCTGCACTCTGATAAACTCGAACAAATCTTCGTGGTGGTGGGGAGGTGGGGCCAGGACATGGTCTACCCCGCTGTCTTGCTGTTCTAACTTCAACTAAGCCTTGAGCAACCAAACCTTGAAACTTGCGAAGTTTAAGTACTCTTGATCCAGTGATTCCCTATGCCTCACAGTCACGCTGGTAAAGAAGCCATGCGTTGATCACTGCAACAGAAAAGTATCATATACCAACGGCGGGTCCTGATGGGAAATTTACAGCGTGCAAGATGCGCATCCAGCATGTCAACTCCTCCCATGGAAGCGTTGTACTCCTTGATGATGTTTGGCTGATCAATGTTGGTGTACTCTTTTTTGGATTTGTCCCAGCACTGAGCTTTTCCCAAAGGCTCTGGTCCAGCATACGTTGACATCAAACTGCTTTTGTGTCTTGGCATTTCAAACAAACTGTGTTGGTGTTGGACTCGATTCGATAATCATAGGATCCACAGCTTTTCTTGGACAGGCTTTGTCCCTGATATATGTCAAAGTCATGCAAGAGGCCAGTGACACAGCATCACGCCCACACTTTGAATCCCCACGGATGTGGCTTCCCTTTGATGTACTGCCTTATGCCACTAAATTTCCCTTTGTACGGCACCATCATCTCATCAATGGACTGTTTTTGGCAAGGAGCTATAGTCAGACATTGTCTCCGAAAAGAATCCAAAGATGTTCTCAATTTCCAAAGTCGATCCTTTTTTACATCTTCACTGGTCATTTCATTGTTTACAAAGTGGATGACAGAGAGTAGCAGGCTGAATCGGTTCCGACTCATTACGTCTGCCACAGGCCCATAACCAAATTCACTTTCCCAGTGCTGACGTACTCCAGACATTTGAACTAATCCCATCCTTAGATACATTCCTATAACTTGTTCTATTTCCTTTAGTGAAGTGTCTACACATTTCCCATTCTTTTGAACACTGTATTGATTGGTATGCTCAACATTATTTTCCAACATATCAAGGGAAATGAAGCGTTGAAAGTAAACCAGTGGTGTGTCTGTGGTGGCATCCTGGTATGACTCAACCTGTTCGCCTTGAAAGCTCACATCAGGCAACTCAAAGCCTTTTTTTCTCCACCTGTAAGTTTTTGTGTCACGATTTGGCTCCATCTGCTGTCTAGCAGTCTCAGCAGACGGCACATCTTCATCACTGGACTGGACTGGATTGTCTTCGGCAGAAGATTCACCATCATCACTTTCATGCGGTTGAAACAATTCATCAGAATCGCTATCGCTGTCCAATTCAGGGCCAAAGTCACTATCATCAACTTCAAGTTGCTCTAGTACTTGTCTTACTGTCAACTTTCTCTGTTCCTTTCTCTGTGCTGAAAAGGGAGTGGCCATATTCCCTGAAAAGATAATAGGTATTTACTTTATTAGTCTCTGGCTCTGTACTACCTTGGTAACTTAGTAAAATATATATACACACACTTGGTATCAATAATTCAATCAATCAATACTGTGTGTATGCTGCTTTTTCACATTATTACATTATATTCTAAAAATGAATTTATTTCAAAGTAATTTTTGTCCCACCATTTTTTCACCCATACGCCCAGAGGGTCATTTTTGAACTAGCTCAGTCACTAATTTATCATAAGAAAAAAGTAAAAAAGTACTTCTAAGCATTCTGCAGGCTGATAATAAAAATATTAACAAAAAATACACAATTTTACCTGCCGCTGGTGTACTGAGAAAATGATTTTGTTTGGGAAGGTTTCTAGCTCAAAAAACACCATGTGGTCAGCCATCTTGTCTCCACCATTCTGGCTTGTGTCAGTTCAATCTTCATCCACTAGGTGTCTCTATGCAGGGGCCAGAAGTGACACTTTGGGCTTTGAAGGTTAAATTTGAAATTTTTTTCAATGTTGGCTCATTTTGAGTAGCAGCAATTAACAGCGGTCAAATTTGACCCCGTGGGTTCTCCAGGGATAGAAACGACATCGGTGATCGAGTCTTTTGGGCTTTCACATGTGCAGTGGGAAATCAACAAAGGTAATGCCAAAGCTGCTTATAAAGTTGTTTTCTAATGTTTCCAGACACTAATGAGTGAGCCAGGCAGAGCGTTTTGTTTGTTAGACTCGTGGCTGTTGTAAGATGGGTTAAAGTGGTGTTAAGCCTCTTCTCTGCAAACAGGCATTTTACGTGGAAGTTAAGAACTTGCCCCCATCACTACACTGAACTGTGCTGTTTTTTGGCTTCTGATGGTACTCGACCACCTCTAGCAACGGACTTTAGCTTCAAACGTGCCAGTTCCCCTTTAAAGAGTTATCATAGAATTCTTGGCTGTAGAAAAATGCTTCATACTAATCCTACATCACGCCTCTTACAGTAGTGTGTATTCTCTAGTTTACACTCTAAACTCAGCTGTGACTTTCTCTTTGCAGAAGTCTAACCAAGACCTTGAAGTATGTGTACACAACATATGGGATCAAAAAAGGACTGTATCGAGGCCTTTCTCTCAACTACATCCGCTGCGTGCCCTCCCAGGCTGTGGCGTTCACTGTCTACGAGTTCATGAAGCAGGTCCTATACCTCAACTAGACTTAAATAGACTTTAGACTGCATTATGTCTTAATACAAGTGACCATAAGCTAGGCCCCATCCCATTTCTTTGCTGTAGAAATGTCAGACTGAGAGAGAGTTATTAACAACTATTTTTTCTTCACAAAAGCACAATTTCGTAAGTTTGCAGCAAGATCCAAATATTTGCTTCTTTGTACATTCAAATGGAGTTTTGGCAATAGTTTTTGGCAATAGTTCGGACTTTTGCCTTTATTTTGGATGATTTAAATGATTTTGTCAGGAAGTGTCATACAGGTGTGCTTGGACTTGGTCTTCCTTTGCCTTCTTTGTTTTTGATTTGTCGAAATTGGTTTAGGATTTTTTTGACTGGTACGTGTCATGTACTTGGGATCCAGAATACTCACTTCTCCCATGCTTAAATTACACAAATTTGACTGTGAGCTTTACGCCATGTTCTAATGCTGTTACCTCCTCAAAAACATACTTGGAGTTATGTTTTCTTTCATTTACACTTGTGATGTCACAAAGCCGTAGTTTTCAAGTTGACAGCTCCTTTTACCTTTTGCTTAGACACGTTTAAACACTGGCACTTCTGAATAATTCTAGTGAAGGGGTTTAAAAACACTGTGGAGCACTTCCTGTATTGGCAAATGACATCACAAGGTGGAACGGTGTGATTTCAGATTGAGAGAAGAGCCTAAATATGCACAGTTTGTTTGTTAAATGTGTGAACGAAAGAACACAGATATGTTTGTGATGAAGAAACAACATTATAACATAGATTAGAAAATCATAATATGGGCCCTTTAACAAAGATGTTCTGGTCACCAGGAAATCTCCCAGAGTTCAGATGGGCATGATTGACAGGTGGATTAGCCAATCAGGGACACGCATGATCTGTATCAATAAATGAACTGCTGATGAGGAAAAAAGAAAGGAAAACATATCATAAAGCACTAAAAAACATTGTGAATCAATCAAGTCATGTACCATATTTTCTGTATATTCAGGATAAAATATTTTTATAGATGGTAATACTGATGTTTTTCTGTTTTTTTGTTTTTATGTAATGCAGTGGTTCCCAAAGTATTAATTAATAATAATATGAGTAGTATTTGCATTGTAATAGTTAAGGTTAGGTTTAAGTCTATTACATATGCACACTTACATACTGCTGTGTAGTTTTCTCCATACACATTTAGCACAGTAAATCTGATTGGAATTATTACTTTAAATATTACTTTCTGAAAAACATTTGCACTGATTGTGTTTAGTCTCTTTAGGCAATGAAAAATTGCACCAATCTTTTGATTTTGCTGTTTTAACCTTTTCTATCACTAGGTGGCAGAATAGCACACAAAATGGTCTATCACCAGACGGTACAGTCACAAATGCATTTATTATTTATACAAAGCCGGTAGTGATGCAAGCTGTTTTAATTGTGCTGCAAACATGCTCAAATGCACAGAACTTCAGATGCAAATGTTTAGTTCCGTTTTGCCTTGATTTGCATCATAACTTGTTGCTGTATTTCAAAGTCTGACAGTTCTGCTTTTTCATTTACAAGAACAGAGACAAACTGCAATTTAAAGTGGCACTAAACACCTCATCTCTGCCCACCACCACACGTCAAATAGAGCTGCTAAACACACATCTCCAACACTCTGGCTCACTAGGAAATGAGGCCCTGTGTCCAAAATGACAAACTGTTTAAGAGGAGAGTCTGTGCAGGTGAGATTTGCAGTTCTGTATTAGTCAGTTTTTCCAAATACCACTGATAATGCATGTGTGTTGTGTTTTTTTACCTGAAAGCTGCAAATGTACCTAGTTCGCTCTAAAATTGCACTGTAAATAATGCTATTAACACACCAAATACACAATTCAGCAGCAAAAGAAAGTGGATTTAGTCTTTAGTTCCACTTTAAATAATACAAGACAAGAAAAAAGAGACATTTGGATATATGCTGGTTTTATCTGAATTAGTAAACGTGATTGGCTGTGTGTAAAATATATGATATAAATATCGTTGTAGTTTACCATTATACAATTTGTGCTTGTGTAACATCACCTTATTTGCAATATTCGGTAATAACTATGGTACTTTATGTTCATGTAAGGATTTCATAAACCACAGTGTATTATTATTTCTAGTGTTTATAACTCAATGTAAAAGGTTTTATATTACACAAAACTGACTCTTGTGAGCTTTAAGACATATAAATAATGCTGTTACCTCCTCAAAAACACACCTGGACTCGTTTGTTTTTTTTCATCCACACATGTTCGAGTAATCCTGATTTATTAGTCTGTCTGCAGACTAATGCCGTTTTACCTTGTCACAAAGCAGTAGTTTTCAAGTTAACGGCTACATTTTACCTTTAGTTTAGTCAACATGGGCAATTTTAGAGGTAAGATTATCCAAATGATTCTAGTGAAGGTGTGGAGGACTCAGACTTCTTTGTTTGAGAGAAGAACCCAGCCTAAATATGCAGGATTTGTCTGTCAAACATGAAAGAATGAAACAAAACACAATTCCATGTGTTTGTGATGAGGAAACAGTATTAAAACTGTTCAGTATGGAAGTCCATTTCCACCAGTAAATAAAAATTAAAGCCTCAAAGAAAATCGTAATTATGAGTTTAAAAGTCGTAATTATGAGTTTAAAAGTCATAATTACGGGTTCAAAAGTCATAATTACAAGTTTAAAAGTCATAATTACGAGTTTAAAAGTCATATTACGAGTTTAAAAGTCATAATCATTATAAAGTCGACTCTGAATCTGTCCTTGTCATGGAAGCACTCGGTCATTTCCTGCAGAGGTCGTCCTCCAGGAGCTCAGGACGTCTCCACATCACTCCATTTTCTTCTTCACTTATGTTTTAAAATGACAAGAAAGAGAGAGAAATTCACACAAATCTCACATGAATGATGACGTGCAAAGTGTCTATGTGACTGTCCATGGAGCTGGTTTAGTCCAAATGGGGGACGACTTTTAAACTCATAATTATGACTTTTAATCTCATAATTATGACTTTCTGTGAGGCTTTTATTCTTTATTTACTGATGGAAATGGTCTTCCATAGGTTCAGGCTCCGTTTGGAAGCAGCAATAACTTCTGAGACATTACGTGTTTAAAGGTTTGGTTTATGTGATGTTTGACTGAATAATGCATTTTCTTTTGTTGTTAATTTTCTATGTACAGAAATGTGCACATTAAACACCTTTGAATAAGACCAAATATGTGTCTGCTTTTTGCCTTAATGGTGCACTACAGTATGTAACGTTTTGGTATAGGGTCCGACACCTGCTTGTTTCTATGGAGATGTCATTGGAATGTTCCACAGTACGACATTAAACAGCTCTACTTTACATTTTTCCAATTACATATGGTTTTATAACTCAAAAAATACCTAGAAAAACAGGCATTTTCATCCAGGAAAAATTGCTGGATCGGGTAATGGTATTCATATTTTGAAGTGACATTACACTGAGGGTGTTCTACAAGTATCTGTGGTGGAATGTTCAGCAGTTACACAAACAAACACAATGAACACAAAAAAGTTTTAAGATAGTATGAAAACTAAAATTTTAACCCTTTTTTTTCAGGAGCCTGTGATCAACACGAGTGTTCCTGGTCCTGTTCAGGTGTTTACAACTCCAGATCCTGTATGTTTTTGAGGAGGTACCAGAGTTATAACTATTGCAAAAATATCGAAATATCATCAGATCGTATCGATATTGATATTGATAATGGGATCTGCTGTATTGATATATTGAGTATTTTTGGATATATTTTGTTAAATTATTTTGTTTCTGCGCTGTTTATTGCTGGTTTAGAGGAAGGAAACTCGTTTATGCTACATATTTGTCATTTTCACTGATCAAAATGAGTGTGTTTATTAGTCACTTTGCACAAGAAGTGATTTAACAAAGTCTTTTAGTACCACAGTCATGATTTAGCTTTTAATTTTTATTGAACCGCATCAAATTGATTTGAAATTTATCGTATAGAATGGAAAGTGCACTGTATTGCATATATGTATTGCATCATGGCCTATGTATCGTATCAGCAACTTTTTAATGATACTCGGCTCTAATTATAATATGGTTTAAAGCTCACAAGAATCCATTTTGTGTAATATAGAACCTTTAGCATACAAATTTCACACATTGCACCTTCTCACCAACTTACTGATTTTTATTTTCATTCCAAACCAAAAATAGTTGCATTATTCTAATCATAACATCCTTTATTTACATATATTTCACAGAATACACTAGTGTACTGTTATCTGCTACCGCATTTGAATATCAAATATAACCTGCCAGATAATATCACTAGTTCCTTTACGGTTTATTTTACACTTTTTATGTTTCAACATGTATTTATGTCAGTAGGATCAAAACATATTCTCCTTTCATATTTTTGGCATCACATTTTCCTTTTTTTTCTTCTTTCTGTCTTTTCAAATCTACAAATCTCTATTCCCGCCAACACTAACAAAACGTGACCTAATTGAACAGGGTGGAGAGTAACCGGACCCAGCCTCCATTGGTAAAACAGAGGAAGGAGAAGTTGTGGGCTTGGGCAACAAAAAGATAAAGTGTGTTGTTCTGTGTGGCAGGTTTTTTGCAGTATACTCAGAGGTACTTGAAGGTACTTGAAGGAGCTGTATACCATGCTGATGTACACAGTGACAGTGGCCACAGGGAGCCAGTGGTTTGCAGGTACGGATGATTATATCTACATCACGCTGGTGGGGACGGACCGCTGCAGCGAGAGGACTTTGCTGGATAAACCGCTCTACAATGACTTTGAAAGAGGCGCGGTGAGTAAAAGGGCTTCTCAATCAGAGGTACACGGGCTTTTAGGGATACATAGACAAACTTTATTGATCCACAAGGGAAATGACTTGGACACAGCAGCTCCCGCATCACAATATATTAGAATGACAAAGAGAAAAAATAGAATTGGTAATAATACTTTTTAAAAAGAAAATAATTATACAAATGTAACTATACAAATGTAAATGTACATTTCTATGACTTAACGGTAAATTGTTGTACAGTTGTAGGGAGTATTATCTGTTACATAAGGGTGAGTTGTACAGTTGTAGGGAGTATTATCTGTTACATAAGAGTGAGTTGTACAGTTGTAGGGAGTATTATCTGTTACATAAGAGTGAGTTGTACAGTTGTAGGGAGTATTATCTGTCCCTCTATACCGTGGTGCAGTGGGGGAGCAGGAGTGTCCATGATGAGGAGCAGTTTGTCCAGTGTCCTTGTGTCCCTCACTGTGACTAAAGTGTCCAGCTCACAGCCGATCACGTGACCAGTTTTCCGGATCAGTTTGTCAGTTCATCCAAGGTTACTTTTACTGGTGCTGCTCCCCCAGACCTATACTAGGGTGATCAGGTTTTCAAAATTCAAAACTGGGACATACTGGGACATACTGGGACATTTTGATAAACAGAAACAACTGAATCATTTGTTTGGAGCTGTTTTTATTTGTATATTTTTGCTCAAACTGTGAACATAAAAAAATAAACCCTCAGACTTTTCAGCAGGTCTAAAACTATAATAAAAATACTTTTACTTTTCAGTCCAGTTCAAAATGCAGTGGAGTAGAAAGTACAGATACTTACTCTCAAATGTAGTGAGGTAAAGGTAATAAGTAACTGGGACATTTCCAGGATGGGATGGTGAACAGAAATAAAACTGTATTCTGAATACTTAGAATACTTTTACACTGATTTCCCTTGTTGCGAACAGAAAACTATATAATTACAAATAATTACAAGCAGCTTTTATCTCCTTTGCCTTTATTTGTCTAATTAGAGAAGGACACATTGTGCAAACACTCACCAGAAGAGTTTTTTGCTGTGCTTTTTACTGTGCAATTCTAGGCTAAAACTGCATGATGAAGCACTGCAATATATTCCTTCTATTAAAGATCCTATATTCTGCTAAATTGACTCTTGAGAGCTTTAAGTCATGTTATAATGTTACCTCCTCAGAAACATATCCAGAGTTGTGTTTTGTTTCATTCACACTTTTGAATATTCCTACATTATTAGTCTGTCTACATCTCCAAAGCTCAGAATGCTCTGTTCCACCTTGTGATCATTTTCAACTTATCGGCTCCTTTCACCTTTTGTTCAGGAGAAATGGGCTGAAATTATGCACATGATTCTGGTGAAGGTTTAAAGTTTGAAAACACAGTGCAGCACTTCACGTATTACCACATGACATCACAAGGTGGAAGTGGAGTGTTTTCTGTTTGAGAGAAGAACTCAGCCTAAATATGCAGGATTTATGTGTTAAACATGTGAATGAAACAAAACACAACTCCAGGTATAGATCAGAAAATAGAGTAACAGGACGGTGGGATGTCATGTATTTCAGGTGGACTCGTATGACGTGCGTGTGGGGGAGAACCTGGGAGACATTGTGCTGGTGAAGCTGGAGAAAAACAAATACTGGGTCCAGGACGACTGGTACTGCCGCTATATCACCGTCAAGACCCCAGAGGGAGACTACATAGAGTTCCCCTGTTTCCGCTGGCTCACTGATGACAAGGAGGTAGTGCTTAGGGATGGAAAAGGTCAGTGCGGGTGCCATGTTAATAGTCTGCTAACGTATGGTGTGAATGTTGAAGTGCAGTTTTTTTGGATTACCAATTTACAACTGAGTAAAATATTAAAAGAATTGTACAAGAGGGGGTGATATGCAAAATCTTTTTTTTTGTTATGTTACTATTGTTTCCTCATGAAAAACATGCCTGAAGAGGTTTTATATGTCATCCATGCATGGTTCAGTAATTTATCGATTCAAAACCTCTGTGATGTATAATAGAGGCACAAGGATGGATTTTGTAGGGATTCTTCTGCATTTTTACAGTATGAACTAAAAAAAAAAGAATCGTCAAAGTGCCTAAAAATCAACTTTGTAAGAGTTAGCCTAGCCCCACTCTGAGCCCGCGCTAGCTCCGCTCTAGCAGCTCGCGCTCTGATTGGTCAGAACTGCATTTCTGACGTCACATGTTGGGCTACGTTGGTCTGTGGAAGTAAAAATTTTGGGGGTCATGCACCAAAGAACACAGGCCATTGAAAGCAATACGGCACCATCTTGGATTCATCTGCCAGATTTTATTATAGTTTATTGTTCTGCCTCCATTGGAGAAAGAATATTTCTGTTTTGACTTTATCTGTTTTGTCTACTCTGAGCTACCTTAGCTGCCATATTGTTTTAGACTTTTCAACTGCTCTGTTACTTACCACTGTTTGATTCCTATAATCTGTTTTTGGCCCCATGAAACTATCTGTCTGTAAGTATTATAATGTTAAGATCTTAGAATAAGATGTTAACTCACTCTGTGAAGCAGAGTTGCTTAACAGTTGAAATTCCCGGTAAAATATACGGCGCTAATAGTTTAGCTAATGCTAAGATACTTGCTTGTTATGCATATACTGAATTGTGTTAAGCTGCTCTACATTGTTTTATGTATTTATCTACTTATTCTATGTTCATTTAAATGTGAAAACATCATTGTAATTGTAAGTTTTTGTATGTTCCAGTTTTACAGTCAACTCTTTAGTAAATGTCCAAAACAGCATGAGGCTTCCTGGGAGTTTACTGGAGAAACAGTTTGCTATCTGTAAAGCTAGTTCCTAAACACTAGTGGAGGCAGAATAACCTCCTTACAAAGGCTTACGGAGGCTGTGGGTAGCACGAGAAGGTTCTGCGTTAAATCCCCCGGTTGCCCGGGTCTTTCTGTGTGGAGTTTGCATATTCTACCAGTGTCTAAGTGGGTTTCTTCTGGGAGCTCCTGGGCACCTCCATTGATCTAAAACATGCATCATGGGTAAAATCCTCCTATACTCTAAGATAGTCCTGACCAAACCTGGCAACAAAATCACAGAGATGGGTCCTCCGGTGCAGGACTCACTGCTTCTGAGGAAATTCCCCAGCGGCACTGAAGGATGGGTCAAATGCTGAGGACAAATTAGACTTTCTCAGTACAGAATCCAATGAGTTGTATGTCAAACTGGGTTACAAAGAGAAGGTCTTTGGCTAGTTTTTATTTTGTAGACGACATTTGACTTGTGCTTTTCTGTTGTTTCACAGCTCGTCTCCCTCAGGACGATAAGACCAGCCTGGTCAAACAACACCGCCAGAAAGAGCTGGACTCAAGACGCAAAATATATAGGTACTGGCTGCATAGACATACATTATGTTTATTAGGGGTGAGATAATTAGATAATCGTAATACTCAATTTGGGCTGCTGTATTTTTAGTATCTTTAACTAAGCAATTCTTTTGCTTTACAATTTTGTCGCTTTTGCAAAAGGAAACTTGTTTATGTAATACACTTGACATATTCTGTTCTGATGATTAAAATAGACGTATTTGATTATAACTTTGCACAGATGGTGGTTTAATTAATAAATATTGTTGCTAAAATGGGTTTAGTTCTTAAAAAAGCAGTATATCACAGAGAATCATGCGCAGGTGTTATCATATCGTGAAATATCATATCATGAGCTATGCATCACGTATCATATTAGATCTTAAAGGACCCTGTTATTCCCAGCCCTAATGTTTCTACGTACATTATTAAGTGATTATTGAGTCTCATGCTTCAATGCAACTTTCCTGGTTCGTTTACCAGATCACGCAGGCTTTTCTATGCAGAGTTTGCATGTTCTGCCCGTGGGTGGGAGGGTTTTTTAACCCCATCAACTCAAAACATGCACCATAGGAAATATCCCCCAGCCTCATTCACAGCGCTTGTGTATTCAAATGTGTCTGCTGTAGCTCTCCATGGTCACGTTGTAGATGAGACACAGATGAGTCATTGTATTTGTCAGAAGAAATATTTGCATGGTCCTGCTCATAAATGAAAACACAGGAGGCAGAATGAGGGATGTGTCCATATGTTGCAAGCTGAAAGGATTGAGAAATATCTGCAAAAGATTTCAAAAACTGGCACTAAATATTTCAGTTCATTCGTTTATGTAATGGAAAGACTTAGATAATATAAAGGGAGAGTGTGGTGGACTGCATTATATCAAATAGCACTAGAGACTGATGGTGAAGAGGGTGAGATCGAGAAGTTAAGGTGGCTGATAGTTTTGCTGTTGTGATAAGTTACAGGAGGTAGGAATAAGAAATAAGAAATCATTTTGGGTGAATTTTAGCTACAGGGGTTTGGGAGGGTTTCTTCCAGGTATTCCGGTTTTCTCTAATAACTCAAAACATGCATCATGGGAAAGTTCTTACCAAGTCCTGACTAAATCCTGACCAAAACTAGCTCAAGATATACCTAAGATGTTATTGCTTTGTTTGGAATGTTCCTCAGTATGGCATTAAAGGTATTCATCTCCATAGTGAACCTACATACACAGTGAACCTTTAATATGGGGTAACCACATTTTCAGAATTCTAAACTGGAGCACACCCAGGCTGGGATGGTTAAAATAAATGCAACTGCAGTGTCGTGTCAATAATCATAATTTGATGAACTTCACGTTGCTGCATTTTTGTTTGCTTTATGGTCATTCTCAAACACGTTTTCTGTATTTTGGCAAAACAAATGACAATTTATGCTCCTCTTTACTGTTGGCGGGGATCAGATTAGTCAAAAATTGTGATACGCTTTGTTTGCTTTTCGACTGGGGGTTGGACCTGGAGCCGTTACCATTTTCTGTACCTGTTTCGGAGCGGTTCTAACCTTGCTGAGCCAATACCACAAGGTGACTGATTGGTCAGAGGAAATGTCGTCATACGCGTGGCGAACCTCAAGGATCTTTAAATAATCACCTGCCGTGTGTAAAAAATACACCAACAACACGACAACAACGAACACGTCAACAGAGGAGGAACAACGGAGCAGATTGTGAAGACCGCGATGTGACACTAATAATGTTGCCTAAAAATGACGCAGTGTTGACCCTGCTGCTCCACCCACTTCAGTAACAACTGCATGGAAAAGTTTCACCGTGTATTGGCGTACCGTGCTGTGCTGTGCTGGTAGTATAATCAAAAAGCCTTATTAGTTTAGGCCTAGTTTAGATCAAATTGGTCATTATAGGGACATCTGGGACAAATCACTGGTTTTGGATAAATCTGCAGGGACAGTGGACACAAGGCTCAAAACTGGGACTGTCCCGTGTAAATAGGGACGTCTGGTCACCCTACTTTAATATAATCTATTATTTTCTCGTGTACTATAGGTGATGTCACACTTAGACCAGACGCACCTGTTTACCCGGGACAGTCCCAGTTTTGAGCCCTGTGTCCCCTGTCCCAACAGATTTATCCAAAACCAGTGAATTGTCCCAGTTTTATACAAGAAATGTCCCAGGTGTCCCTATTTTTGACCAAACTGATCCCTGCCAACAGTAAAGAGAGGCATAAACTGACATTTATTTAGGTAAAATACAGAAAAGCGGCTTAGAAACGGAAAAAAAAAAAAGAATGTGACTACAGTGACTCATGTTAGTCATGAATGGGCCAAGAGCAAAATAGTTTTCCTTAATTATGCACTCGTTTCACAGTTTTATTATTACCAAAGGCTCCAAAACGGAGGTGTCCCAGTTTTTTATTTTGAAAATCTGGTCACCCTAGTCACACTCCTTTAGCGCACTTCTTTACAGTCTGTGGCGTTGTGTGATTGTAGATGGAAGGAGTGGCAGCCCGGTTTCCCCATGAGCATCGACGCCAACCACCACAGGGACCTGCCCCGGGACATCCAGTTCGACAGCGAGAAGGGAGTCGACTTTGTGCTCAATTACAGCAAGGCGTAAGTCCCCATCAACGTCCCCATCAGTCACAGCCACTTATGCAAATGTGTCTGCTGTAGCACTCCACTGAACCTCCTGCTGGGATCATGTTGTAGATCAGGCACAGACGAGTCATTGTATTAGTCAGAAGAGATATTTGCATAGATCTGTTCACAAATGAAACACAGCAGGCAGAGTGAGTGATGTGTCCATATGTTTCAAGCTAAAAGGAGTGAGAATTAACTGCAGACGATTTCAAAAACACTATTTAATTTAATTAGTTTACAAAAAGGAAAAACTTAGGTGAGACAAAGGGAAAGGTCATAGATTTCTTTACACCAGATATCTCCAGAGATTGTTCCTATAGGTTATAGGAGTTATGAATGAGGCAGGAATAAATAAGAAATCTTTCTGGTTGAATTTTAATTACACACTGAAAAAATAACTTATTTACTAGAAAAAAAAATCCTCATAAAAATTTGCACTAGCACTTTTTAAATAAATCTTACAACTGTAATTTCAGGTACAATTTACTATCAGTGCATTATAAATAAAATGTATTATTATTATTATTATCAGTATTAAGTAAAATGTACTTACCACCACAATTAACAGCCATGAATTTACTGTTACTCTTTTTTTTAAGTTAGAAGTCATATTTATGTAAATAAATTAAGTAAAATATATCAAATATTGTCATAATTAACTGCACTGCTGTGATGAAATATGTAAAGTAAGTAAATATTATATGTCTACTATTTACTAATGTAGGAACCACTCACCCACACACACATACAAGAGTACGCAGACACTAGGGGTGAGGTGGGTTAAGTGTCTTGCCCAAGGACTCAACAACAGCATCATCTGTGGGAGCTGGAATTGCACCGCCAACCTGTGGGTCAGTGGATCTGACCGCTCTCCCAATAATGTTGGCAGATACAATACTTCAACTACATGAGTAAAGTAAATTGTAGTTCTCACAGATTTATGTTATTTCAGTGTAAAAATTACCACAGTTGATTTAATCTATGTTACTACCCCCAGAAGTTATTTTTTTCAGAGCAGGTTAACTTGTTCAAATATCTAAGTTATTAGAGTTATTAAGGTCCTGTATTATGCAAAATTGACTCTTGTGAACTTCAAGCTACTCAAAGATCTGAGATTGAAACAAAACACAACTCTGGGTATGTTTTTGGGAGGTAACAACATTCTTTAAGATTAAGATTAAAAATAAGAAGATAAACTACCGAATTTTCTGGAGTATAAGTCACACCAGCCAAAAAATGCACAATGAAGAAAAAACATGTATAAGTCGCAAGGGGGAAATTTATTTTATAAAATCAAGAACCAACATTTCATCTTGAAAGGCAAGTTATAGAAGTTATAGTAATAAAAACAACCCAACAGAGAAGAATCTGTGTATCATTTGTACATTTGTTTTTCAATATAGAACCAAAAATAAGAAAATGAAAAAACAACTCTTTTCTTTATTATTTGTCTCTAAAACCAAAATGAAAAAATGGGTAACTATTTGTTTTTTTCATTTTTGATTCATATATACGATTCATATATTTGGTCTATGGACTGTCAGTGTGGCGGCACGGTGGCTGAGTGGCAACACTCAGGCCTCACAGCAAGAAGGTTGCGGGTTCAATCCCCGGGTCGCCCGGGCCTTTCTGTGTGGAGTTTGCATGTTCCTCCCCGTGTCTGGATGGGTTTCCTCCGGGTACTCCGGTTTCCCCCATCAACCTAAAACATGCCCGCACCCCTATGAACTAACATCAACGACCATGTTGTCCACCCTCCTGTGGGCTCACCACCTGCAGAGGGGTTCATAGGGGGGGTCAGGTGCTATGAGTATTGGGCAGCAAGCTGCCCCCGCGACCCAGCCGGATTAAGCGGGAGAAGATGGATGGATGGATGGATGGACTGTCAGTGTGAAAAATGTAATAAGTCGCACCTGAGTATAAGACGACCACACAAACCCTGAAAAAAAGTGCGACTTATAGTTTGAAAAATACGGTATATTCCATTATGATTCGGCTTGAAAATGTGAAACAGTAATGCATTATGTGTGATAATTATTACTTGACAATTGATTTCTTCTTCGTAGAATCGAGAACCTGTGTGTGAACCACTTCATGCACATGTTCCAATCATCTTGGAGCGACTTTGCTGATTTTGAAAAGATTTTCGTGAGAATCAAAAACACCATCTCAGGTCAGTCGACTCAACTGTATAAATGACTTGACATCTTTTGACACTTGTTTTACCCTGGTGGCTTCCAGAGTATGTGATGGAACACTGGCAGGAGGATTTCATGTTTGGATACCAGTTCCTGAACGGCTGTAATCCTGTGGTGATTCAGAAGTGCACCAAAATCCCAGAAAAGTTCCCAGTTACAGATGAGATGGTGAAAGTCAGCCTGGAGAGAGAGCTCACACTGGAGGAGGAGGTCAAGGTACACTCTTCTCTTCAATTCTATTCAGTTTTATTGTACCGTAAATTCCGGACTACAGCGCGCACCCTATTAAGAGCCGCATGCTCAGATTTATGAAGAAAAATCAATTTTGTAATTATATGAGCCGCACCATATTATAAACCGCTGGCCAAAGACTAGGCGGGGGGTTCGCTTCTGCGTCCCCGCCACCTGGAGCGCCTCCGGGATGGGCCGCGGGACGCGTCCCCGCTGAACTCTGGGGACGGACTCGCTCACTGGTGACACTTGGGACACACACGCGCCACAGGCACTTACACACCTTCACACACTTGGGACACACACACGCGACATGCACATACACACCTTGGCGCTCTGGGAATAAACCACGGTAGCAATCGCTTTAGCCTTCAGTCTGATTTGTACAGTGGAAACACCGCGGCTGCTCTTTGCGTGTTAACCCAGTCCTCCAGAAAGTTTTCAAGCTCAGGCCATCTGCTATGGTTACCTCTGAAAGCTTTGGTTGTCTTTTTACACTGGCTCAGTTCTTCTTGCTGGAGCCTCCACCTTCGCACCATCTACTCGTTTATGCCAATTTTACGGGCAGCAGCTCGATTTCCTTCTTTAACTGCCAGAGTGATCGCTTTTAGTTTAAAAGCTGCATCATATGCTTTTTGTCTGGTATTCTCCATGTTGATGAGGGTTAGCAGAAAGACTGAAATAAGGAAGTTGTGATTAATCATACAATTTCATTGGACCTCAGTGAACTACGTATTCATTTTATTGGTCCATGTTTTTCCCACGATGGAAAAAAAAATAAAAAAGCCGCTTCATATTACGAGCCGCAGTGTTGAAAGTGTAGAAAAAAAGTAGCGGCTTGTGATCCGGAATTTACGGTAAATGACTTGACATCTTTTGACACTTGTTTTACCCTGGTGGCTTCCAGAGTATGTGATGGAACACTGGCAGGAGGATTTCATGTTTGGATACCAGTTCCTGAACGGCTGTAATCCTGTGGTGATTCAGAAGTGCACCAAAATCCCAGAAAAGTTCCCAGTTACAGATGAGATGGTGAAAGTCAGCCTGGAGAGAGAGCTCACACTGGAGGAGGAGGTCAAGGTACACTCTTCTCTTCAATTCTATTCAGTTTTATTGTATTTTATTTTGTTTTAATTTAATTTAATTTAATTTAATTTAATTTAATTTAATTTAATTTAATTTAATTTAATTTAATTTAATTTAATTTAATTTAATTTAATTTAATTTAATTTAATTTAATTTAATTTAATTTAATTTAATTTAATTTAATTTAATTTAATTTAATTATTTTATTTTATTTTATTTGCATTTTTTTATTATATTTTTTGTTTATTTTTATTTATTTAATGCAGTGGTCCACAGTTATTCCTCACTTATCTTATACATTCTAAGCACCCTAATTATTCACCGCACTGAGTTTACAAGTGCATTTCACAATTCAGAGAGACCAGACTGTCTAGCATGTCAACACGCACTTCCTGATTATCGGGAAATATCGTGCTTCATAATTAGATGTAGAGAGCACGTAGCAGACTTATTTTGACCTCAAGAGCTGCTTATGCAATATATCTGTACCGCGGCCAGAAACATTTTGCTCAAATACATGTACAAATACAAAAATCAGGTACAGAGAAATAAATAATAATAATATATCGGTTTTATATAGCGCTTTTCACGGTAACATAAAGATGCTACACAGTACAGTAACACTAAAACAAGGATAGAGCAGACGAAACAGTAATGAGGAGCAGTCATGTGTGAGAAAAGGTGTGTTTTGAGCAGTTTTATGGGTGTGTTGAGAGAGTTTCAGATGTGAATAGGGAGAAGGTTCCAGAGGGTGGAGGCAGCCATGGCAAAGGCTCATTCCCCCAAGTTGATAGTGAATTAACCCGCCCTGCCTAATAAAGTGCTTTGTCTCCAGGCTGGTAACATCTACATTGTCGACTATGAAGTTTTGGACGGCATCACTGCGAACAGCACAGACCCTTGCACTTTGCAGTACGTAGCTGCTCCCATCTGCCTGCTCTACAAGAACCTGCGCAACAAGATCCTGCCTATAGCCATTCAGGTACCACCAGTGTTTTGTTTCATTCACACGTATTCAACACACTGTTCTTATCAGAAAACACTCTGCTCCACCTTGTGATGTCAGTTACTAGTATGTTGTTTTAGTCTGTTAAAATGGAACTAAACACCTGACATTTTTTTGCTACTAAACTCTGCTAGTGTATATGGTGTTTTAATAGTCTTGTGTACTGTTCCTAGTCCCTTTTGGCTATTTCTGTGCAAACTAGGTGCATGCAGTTTTGGTATAAAAACAGTTGCATTACAATGACCCATGCATTTTCAAGTACTATGTGACTGCACAGCACAGCCCTGATTAAGCCTCCTCAGACTGCGCCCGGTCCAGCTGCTCTATAGGGTCAGTGCCTTTGAAGATGCGTATGCGAGACCACATGATAAGGATTTACTTAAGGAAAAGTCTTAGGGTCGGCTCCAGCATCCGGCTAAAACAGACTCCCAATGGAATTGATCTGGAGCTCCGCGGCACCGCCACAGTCTGAGCCTGGAGTGGAGTCTGAAGTGTGAATACCTGTTTGACCATTCATTCTGTTCCTTATACCCCCAGACTGCACCCCTCCTCTCTCCTTACTCTCTCCTTTAGTTTTACAGGCACTGCCTGGTTTAGCAGCTCTGTTTGAAATGTGGTTGTGGGCCAGAGTCCCACTTTAAACAGCTACTTTTTGTGTGAAGCTGTGAAAGGACTCCGTGTATCTTGATTGTTTGTTCATTTGCCATTTGATTCCATTACCCCCTCAACTTATTTCATCATGAAGCTAACAGATATTTAGTACTGATGTTATCAAGCATTCAAATGATCACAGGCTTTTTCAGCTGCACCACCTCTAACAGATACTGACCACTGCAGACCACGAACAGCCCACAGGATCTGCAGGTTTGGACATGCACTGCCCCAGCTGTCCTTTCCCTCACTGTTAACAGTGTGACAAAAGTTATTATTCTCAGGTTTTGGTCCTGATTGTTGTTATTTAAATAATCAATCATACACATACACATAGACCTACATACATACATACTTAAATAAATACATACCTGAAAGCCTTACCTTACTATAACCATACCATTGGGTCCTCTTTGCATTTACACACGACTGAATTACTGTATAAAATGATCTAACTGAATAATATGGAATAAAATGCTGTATTTTTTATTGTGCTGTCTAAATGTCCAGGGTTGCCCAGGCTGAAGTCCCACACATATATGTGTGTGTTTTCTAAATCTATCTCCATTCTATGTGATTAATATTCATTTAAACTTAAAATAAGCCAAGCAAATTGTACTACACTTAAACACACTGTGTCCCTTTCTGGACCCTCACCCACAGTTTGAGAACCTCTCCTTTAAGAGAACTTCCACTGGCACTTTACACAAAACTGGAGACTTCAAACTGAGGAAACTTCACCCAGAAGCTCATTGAGAAAAGGCCAAGGGTTTGCAGTGCTGTCCATGAGGCAAAGAGTAACTACTTTGAGGATTTGAATGTAAAATATACATTCCCCCCTCCTCCCCCCTCACTCTCCCCTTTAGTTGTCCAGGTTCTGTTCAGGTTAGCAGTGCTATTTGACATGTGCTTGTGGGAGGAGTTAAGTCTCACTTGGGGACTGGTGCAGACTGAACCCAATACAGGGTGGACATGTAGTGTAAGATAAGTAAACACATCTGCAATAGTACTCTGTTCTACCACCCGCCCATGTTCAAATGCTAAAAGCTGCCATCTGAATTCATGATCCCCTCAGTTTCTTTTAACATGCCACTAACAGTGTGAGAAATTGTATCATATTCTCAGGTGTTAGTCCTGATTGTTTATACTTACATAACTAACTCACATAGTGAGGTCAAAATGTAAAGTTGCTAACTGTAATATGTTCACCATAAAAGATGTGACATTGGATTTGGTTTCCTCTTTGATGAAATGATCTAACAGCATCATTTGGAATTGAATTTTATTTTGAGTGAGCTGACAGCATAAAGAGCTGTCTAAATGTTCAGGGTTGTGGAGGCTGAAGTCCCAGACTCTGACTGAACGACCTGCACATGAACATCATTGTCACAAGCCTGCTTCATGAAGGCCTCCAGAGGAATGCCCTGCATTGGAAGGCCCTCGTACGTGAAGGTCTCCATGGATAGATCCTGCAGAGTCTGGATGTTCAGAGTCTGGATGTTCATAGCCTGGTTCTCAGTGGCCTGTTTGTCCGGGGTCTGGTTGCTCAGGGCCTGGTTGAGCAAGGCCCTGTCGTCCAGGGCTGACATCTCGGGCTGTGGCTGAAGGACCTGCAATTGAACATCATTTTTATGGGCCTGCTTCAAAAAGGCCTCAAGGGGAATGCCCTTCATCTGATTGCCCCCAGAGATAAAGGTCTCCACAGGAAGATTCTGCAGAGTCTGGCTCTCTGGGGCCTGGTTGTCCAGGAAATTGCTGTACATGGCCTGGTTGCCGTAGACCTTGTGGTACATGGGCTGGTTGCCATGGGCCTGGTGGTGCATGGGCTGGTTGCCATGGGCCTGGTGGTGTATGGGCTGGTTTCCGTAAACCTGGTGGTACATGGGCTGGTTGCTGTGGGCCTGGTGGTACATGGGCTGGTTGTACATGGGCTGATTAATGAAGCTCACTGGATGAGTTGTAGTGGGCCACATCGCAGGCTGCTGAGAGGTGGCAGCTACAGGAAGACCATTGTTTTTCCTCTTCTTGGTCTTTTTGCCCTGAAAGAGGCACAGAGGCATGACTCTTGTGAACATGGTGCAAACAGGTGGAGACATAGTAGTGAGTGTATTCTAAGTACTAAATGACCCAGATGTGTGTGTACAGTATCACACATCTCTTTGATTCTCCTGTATATAAGATGTGTGTTGTCTGATGCTTTTACAAAGTTGTCCTTGGTGGACCATCCAGGATACTTGGCCTCGTGAGCCCTTCTCTCTCTGTGGGCTTGTTCGAAGTACGGGGCCTGCTCCTGTTCAGACAGCATTCTCCACTGCAGAGGAACAAGACACATGTTCAACAGGATTCTGGCTTCTGCTCTTCACCGCACACATTTTACATTTGTGAACTGTATAATAACCATCGGTCCATGACTGAACCCAAGCCAGTGTGTGTTTCATAAATGCTCCTGTAGACTGGTGCTCACTCACCCTCTGTCCCAGCACCACATTGACTTTTGCACAGTCGGTGATTTGGAGCTCCTGCACCACCTTGGGCCTCTGCTCAGCCCTGAAGAGCATGAACGCATTGGGAGGCTTCTTTATGTAGGGTTTGTCCTCCTGCTGCCTCCTGATACAAACACAAGACTCTATGTTACAAGGACAGTTATTGCGGTGGAAATAGGAGTTTGTGTAATAACTTCTCAAGAGAACACATGTGTATTGTGTGCTTAGGTTCTTCCATGGGACTGAGGATTGTATGTAGACTTTCACATGAAGAAATAGTCTTGTTCTTTACCTTGACATAGCAGAGGGATCAGAGGCCGGTGCTGCACATGTGTACAGCTGTTTTCCTTGGCTGCAGATAAGAACAGAAAGACCTTCATTAGTACAGACTGCAATGGGACAGAAGCAGTGTGGTAACAAGTGTCTTTGGTACTTACAATGTCCCCAAGGAGCTCAGCGTGTTTGAGTGGATCACAGGGTGACAATTTGGCTGAAAGGTAAAAAAAACATTTCGATCACTTAAATTGAGATACGACAAAAAGACATTAAATGGCTTTTTTCTAGTTCAACATTGAAAAAGTACAATACATTGTTGGCTTATGAATGTTAACTTACTGTAGGCCCTGGCACATAGGGAGGAGCAGCCGTGTTGTGATTGGCTGTTGTGTCTTCACACAGCTTCTTTTTTTGGGGACTGGAGCACTCATCAGAGAGTCCTGCCTCAATGGGCTCAGAAGCAGGTATTTTTGTCTCACGTGTGATCGTCAAAGGAAATATGTTCTTCCAGAGACTGTTGAGGCACGACCGGAGAGCCCAGTGATGAGATTTCATCATTGGACAAGAAGCCACTAGCAGCCAGTTCTGTTTCGATAAAACTGATTAAATGAGCTAGTGCGTCCTCTGACTGTCCTCCAGGGACATGGTCCTCAAGACCTTGTGTGCTCGGGTCTTGGCTGTGGATGCGTGATGGAGGCGTAGGAGGTTCCACATGTTGAAAGTCTGCAAACTCCTGCTCACCCTTCCACCCGCTCAGGAAGGTGTCTGGATCCAAAATTCAATTTCCTGGTTTCATTGTTGATATTTATGAAGAACTGTGAAGATAAAACAAAAAATTATTAATGAGTTATGGGAACATTTTGCTACAGTGTAAACTAAAATAACTACTGTGAATTGAACGCACTGCATCACAAACCCAACTACTGTTACTACTTAATGATAAGTATTTCATAGTACATGTCCAAATCTGGCAAACATAACTTGAATTTTAACACTCTTAAATAATGGAAATGTCTTGTAGTTTGAATTAGTCAGATCATTGCCTTTTAGTTTAGGCAGCCTGGAGTTACACTCAAGTTACTTGTCATATGTCTATTTCCCAAATCCATCCATCCATCCATCCATCTTCTCCCGCTTAATCCGGCTGGGTCGCGGGGGCAGCGTGCTGCCCAATACTCATAGCACCTGACCCCCCCTATGAACCCCTCTGCAGGTGGTGAGCCCACAGGAGGGTGGACAACATGGTCCTTGATGTTAGTTCATAGGGGTCCGGGCATGTTTTAGGTTGATGGGGGAAACCGGAGTACCCGGAGGAAACCCATCCAGACACGGGAAGAACATGCAAACTCCACACAGAAAGGCCCGGGGATCGAACCCGCCACCTTCTTACTGTGAGGCCTGAGTGTTGCCACTCAACCACCGTGCCGCCTATTTCCCAAATCCACAAAAGTAAAAAAAAAAATCACATTTAACTTTTGTCCGGTGTAATGTTTTATGTTATTTGGGACCACTCTTTTTCCCAATATACTGTCACAAAAGCTGGTGACTCCCATCTCCCCAAGCTTCAAACAACTGTCTTACATAAGTTTGATGTGATTTGTTCACTATGTATGTGTCAGAATGTGTTAAAATATGCTGTAATATCATAGTTCATCTTTTCATAGCTGTAAATTACACTAAAAATTAAAAGTACTCAAAGAAACAACTAAACAGGACCAAAACTCTTCTGTGATGAGACCCAGACTTTTCTGCGATTCCAAGAGAGTTAAACCAGTGCTTAAAACCATCACTCACCTGTTGGACTCAGAGGGAACAGTTGGATTTAAACCTTTGGAGGCTTTAAATCGTGCAGTTTGTGAAAAACTGAGGAGAGACGTTAAGATGTGGCTCGCTGTACGCTGACCAGATCAGAAGTGAGATTTAGTACGAACAGAACGGAACATCCCAACATACCTACCAACGATTCTATGCAACCGTGACAACACACATTCTGAAATTAGCATATTAGCGATGGAACGCCGGGGCCATTTAAAAATCAACACTAGAATATGTTTTTATTTATTAGTTAATTTTTTTTTCTTTTTTTGTTCATCAGTTATTTTGTAATTATTGTCCAAATAATGATCAAACAGTTAAACTACCAGTTAAATGTTCAATCATCCATTCATTCATTGTTTTTTCTGTTTACTACGTTCTACATTTTAAATACATATGAAGCAAAACAATTTTGTTATAATTTATATTCAGATCCTCAAAGTATCCACCCTTTAGCTTTGTCGAAAAATATTTAGTAGAGCTATTTAACTTTTTTTCTTTACTGCATAATCCATATTCTGTATCTTACTTCATATATTTGATGTCCTCCAAATGTAGAAAGGAGTAAACATAACCATTTTATTTGATGTTTTCTGTGGTTGTGTGCAAAGTTTAGGTGTTTAGTCCAAGTTCATTTTATAACAAAGGTCAACCATATCTCACCTCTTTCTGGTCTCCTCCAGCTCGGACAGACCCCAGGAGAAGACAACCCCATCTTCCTGCCCACAGACTCCAAGTACGATTGGCTCCTGGCGAAGATCTGGGTGCGCTCCACGGACTTCCACTACCACCAGACTATCACCCACCTCCTGTGCACCCACCTGATGACAGAGGTGTTCGGGATCGCCATGTACAGGCAGCTGGCGGCAGTGCACCCAGTCTATAAGGTACAGGGGCTGGGGCAGGGCAAGAAGGTGCATTGTGTAACTTTTTGACTGAGGGTCCATCATCTTCTTGTTTCTATGCATATGTGATTGTGATACTGTGAAACATTCCAAAGCAATAACCTCTCCATGAAGAAAAACATTTGACAGACGCTGCACTAGAAAAGTTACACACCTTTAACTGAAACCGAAATGATCAAATAATCATCCTTTTTTTTTTTTTTAAACAGAGATATGAGAGAGAAGAGTGTGGAATGAAAATCTTTCAGTCAAATTCAGCAAAAATGAACTGTTTTTAGCCTGGATTTAAACAGTAGAGTTTGTCTCACATGTTCAGACTGTTCCAGGTTTTAGCTGCATGAATCTGAAACTTTTGACACCCCGAGTTTAGTCCTGACTCTGGGACCAGCAGGAGGCCGGTCCCTGAGCTCCTCAAAGTGCAGATGGTTCATGTGGCACTAACATGTCACAGATGGACTTTGGTGCTCGGCCATGGAGAGACTTGTACACAAGCAGAGCTGCTTTAAAGTCTCTGAGCCACAGGGGGCAGTACAGAGACCTGAGACCAGGGGGCAGTACAGAGACCTGAGCACAGGACACATGTGCTCGTAATTCCTGGTTGGAGTCAGGACCTGAGCTGCAGTGTTCTGGATGTTCTGGATGTTCTGGATGTTCTGCAGCTCTCACAGTGAGAGGCCGATACAGGCTCTAACCTACTGGAGACAAACACATGGAGAAGTCTCTCCAGGTCTGCTTTAGACAGTAGACCTTTGAGTTTTGCTATGTTTTAGATGGTAAAAGGCTGCAGATGTTATTGATTTAATGTGGCTGTTAAAGTTCAAGTCTGAGTCCATTATTACCCCTAGATTTGTAGCCTGATTTGAAGGTTTTAGAGAGAGACACTGGAGGTAGCTGCTGGCACTGTCTCTTTGTTTCTGTGGGCCAAAGACTATGACTTCTGTCTTGTCAGAGTTGAACTGGAGAAAGTTGTTTTGTATCCACACACTGATCTGTTGGATGCAGTGGCAGAGTGAGTCCACTGGTCCATAGTCCCCTGCTGCTAGTGAGACATAGATCGTCTGAGTATCGTCTGTGTAGTTGTGGTAGGACACATTATTGCTGTGTATTAACTGACATTATAATATTATAGATCATAAAATAAAATAAATAGCGTAATATGGGCCCTTTCATATATGTTTCCTCATGGTTCGGGCTGAGGTACATTAGTTTGATGTGTTTTGTTTTCCCTGTAGCTGCTCATCCCTCACATCCGCTTCACCATCGCCATCAACACCAAAGCCAGAGAGCAGCTCATCTGTGAGTGTGGCATCTTCGATAAGGTGAGGATACAATATTCATGTGTCAAATATTATTGCCTGTTTACATCTTGTTGATACTTAGACAACGTACACTACACCGGGGTTTTCATTGAGGACCTGTGTTTTTTTCTGTGGAGATGTCATTGCTCTGCCGGGAATATTCCACAGTATGATATTAAACAGATCTGCCTCCACATTTATGCTGTCATTGTGTCCTTGGGCAAGACACCTATCCCACCTCTCCCCCAGTGTCTGTGTACACTGGTGTATAAATGTGTGTGTGAATGGATGAGTGGTTCCTTGATGTAAAGCGCTATAAAAAGTGACCATTTATCATTTTCCCATCCAGTGGAGGTACAACTTCACCTCGCTTTGTTGTGATGACATTGACTATGACATCAGCTCCCACTGGGCACTTATTTCTTTTATTAAGGTGTTTAGATGAATTTAATTCATTTCAGATTCAGCTGTCTTATTGTATTTTGTGGACTTATACTCAGGTATGACTTATATATTACATTTTTCACACTGACAGTCCATAGATAGGTTATGAATCCTACATATGAATCAAAAATGAAAATTACAAATCATTATCCATTTTTTCATTTTGGATTTAGAGACAAATAATAGAGAAAAGAGCTGTTTTTTCTTTTTCTTATTTTTGGTTCTATATTGAAAAACGAATGAATGAATGATACACAGATTCTTCTTGGGTTGTTTTTATCACTGAAACTTCTATAACTTGCCTTTCAAGATGAAATGTCAGTTCTTGGTCTCTAATTTTATAAAATAAATTTCCCCAAACTTATACTCCAGTGCGACTTATAGTCTGAAAAATACGGTATATAACAACTATATAGCAGACACAAGAATGACAAGAATTGAGAATTTTGAAGAATAACTCTTCAAAATATACCTGGAGTTTTGTTATGTCCTACATATTTAGGCTGAGTTTTCTCAAATAGGAAACACTCTGTTCCACCTTGTGGTGTCATGTCAATATAGGAAATAGGGCTGGGCGGTAAACCGTTTGAACCGGTATACCGGTAATTTTTATTTTTATGATATGAATTTTTTATTTACCGCCATACCGTGTGTGCGCGCATATGTCGGCAACACAGAGCGGCGGAACGTCGCACAGCGGTAGATTGAGCGGGGGCTGTTTTTCAGTGTTACACCAAACAAGCCAACTCTGCAGGAGAGCGTGGTAGTGGCAGAGACTAGGATTCCGAAAAAGGGAGCCGTGTCTGTTGTTTGGAAATACTTTGGTTTTAAAAAATCTGACGCGGATCAAACACGCATCATCTGTAAGTGTTGTCGAGCTAATGTTTTAGCTGCATGAGGTAACACAAGCAACTTGCTTCACCACCTCCGCCACAATCATATCCTGGAATACGAAGATTGCATGAAAGTAAAATCTGCATCTTCTCCCCAGCTTTAAATGATGTTTTCAAGTTGCACAATAAAGAATTCCGTATTGTGACTGCAACAGTCTGTGTCATGCATTCTGATTTCTGCACCTCATTACAATTTTGAGTGCCTGGCACTCAATTCTTTTGTGGGATCATTCAAACCAGGGTAATTTACTGCAGTAAGTATTCTCTAAACAATTAGGAATTGGGGTTAACACGTAAACATCCACGAAAAAAAAATACCGTTAAATACCGTGATACCGTGATAATTTTAAAAAAATACCGTGATATAAATTTTTGGTCATACCGCCCAGCTCTAATAGGAAATACTCCACTGTGTTTTAAAACTCCACATACCTTCTGTAGAATCATTTGGATGCTTTGCTGAATTCCACGGTTGAACTAAGTTGTTCAAGCTGTAAAATCCATTAACTTGAAAACTACTGCTTCATGAGATCACAAGGTGGAACAGAGTATTTTGACCTTTGGAGATGCAGACAGGCTCATAATAAAGGGTTACTCAAATATGTGTGTGTGAATGAAACAAAACACAACTCCAGGTATGTTTTTGAGGAGGTAACAGCTCAATTCAAGAGTCAAGAGTCAATTTTGCATAAAGGGACAGTTCGGAATTTTTAAAATATTCGATCCAGTCCTTGTATTTGGAGAGGTAGCTGGTGCTAGGGTAGTGCATGTCAATGGCCATAGTCATCCTGCCACTAAAAACAGTCTTACCCACTCCACAGATCACTCGAGGCAAAACAATTATAACTACAGACTGTCGATGTAAATGTCTGTGTCGATAAAATGAAGTTAGAAATAAAACTAACCTTCCATCGCGTGAATTGTCGCATTTTGATTGCCTATTTTCTCATATATCAGTCCGCCGCTGCCAAACTTTCTATCAGGAAGTACAACTCGCTGCTGCCGCTCAGACATAAATCCTTCAAGTGCAAAGCTGGTTTTACTTCTAAAATTATTCTGTGGACACAGACATTCACACGGACAGACTGGAGTTCTAATAGTTTTGCCTCGGGTGCTCTGTGGAGTGGGTAAGATCGTTTTTAGTGGCAGGACAACTATGTCCATTGACATGCACTAGCCTAGTACCAGCAACCTCTGCAAATACAAGGACTGGATGCAAGATTTAAAAAAGTATCTCCACACGTCTACAACACTCTCACTCTCACTCTCATAAAGTTCATTTCCATCCTTACAGTATATACAGCTCATGCCCAGATTAACCCTGATGCCTGCCCTTTGTGTGCCAGGCTAATGCCGTAGGAGGAGGAGGGCATGTGGAGCTGGTGCAGAAAGCTGTGAAGACTCTCACCTTCAGGTCCCTGTGTTTCCCCGACATGATCAAATCTCGAGGGATGGACAACCCCAAGGACGTGCCCACATACTTCTACAGAGACGACGGATACCTGGTGTGGGACGCTACCAAGAGGTGGGACATGAGGCGTAGACTGAGACAAACTTTATTGCTCCACAAGGGAAATGACTTGGACACAGTAGCTCACACATCACAATATATTAGAATGACAAAAAGTTAAAAATGTAAATGGTAATAAATTCTAAATAAGTAGCAAAAATAGTAAGAAACTGGAGTCAAATGAGGCATAATTATATACATGTAGATTTTATATGTAGAAGTAAAAATTTAATATAAAATAATTTAAAATACCTCAGCAATATACAAGAAGTCGCAAGGAAAACAGTCCAAAGATGACATGATTATACATAAGGGTGAGTTGTTGTACAGTTGTAGGGAGTATTATCTGTTACATTTGGGTGAGTTATTGTACATGGAAATAGAACCAAAATAAAGATGGAAATTAGCTTTGGTACAATCCTGCATACTTACAACTACCTGTTTTTTTTTTCTTTCGCATTATCTTGTCTTTTAATAGGCATTCTCCTTTTAATAAAAATACAAATACAACATATAAAAAAGAACAACGCAAAACTGGGCACTCTGACCTGGTTAAGAAAAGTCCTTTATTGCAAAATGGGACTACTTTCCCAAGGCAAGTTTTGGTTTTCTTAGTAAAATATTCATGTTCTTGAAGAGCACCTGACGTTTTTACACTATTGTACACAATTCCTCACTCACTTCCTCCCCTGCCTTCTACAAGCTTTGAGTCATTTTGAGTTTATTTTCTCTTGAGTGAGAATCTACAACACCAATAATCATGAAAATAAAAAAAGAAACAAATGAAAAAGTGTCCCCAAACATTTGACTTATTCTTATACTGACGCTTTTTCCCTTCCCTCTACAGCTTTGTGTCTGACGTGGTGAACATTTACTACAAAAGCGATGAGGCTGTCCAGGCAGATGTGGAGATCCAGGCCTTTGTCAAAGACGTGTGCAGCTTCGGCATGCAAGACTTCGATTACTGCGGTAGGTTTGTCCCACCTCAGCCTCCGCAGAACAACACCAACTGCACTGAAAACTCCTGTAATACGCAAAATGGACTCTTGTGAGCGTCATGTTAGAATGTTGTTACCTCTTCAAAAACAGCCCTGGAGTTGTGTTTAGTTCATCCACACGTTTAAATAACCCTTTATTATTAGTCTAATTACATTTCCTAAGCTTAAAATGCTGTTCCACCTTCTGATGTTGTTAATTGGTACGTTTCAGGTTAACAGCTCCTTTTATTTTTAGTTTAGTAGAGATCGGTAATTCCTGGGCTGAAATCATCCAAATGAATCTAGTGAAGGTGTATGAAGTTTCGAAACACAGTGGAGCACTTCCTCTATTCCTACATGACATCACAAATTTGAACAGAGTGTTTTCTGTTTTAGTCAAGGGTGGAGAGTAATGAATTACATTTACTCAAGTACATTTTGAGCCAAGTATTTTACTTCATTACATTAGTACCCACCTTCGTTATTGAGTAAAATTAGACTTACAGAGAAAGAAAAAAATTAAATGTCAGTGTCACTGAAAGTCAGTGTGCAGTGTGTGCAACAGTTTAATTTTGCACACTTTGGTTTTGGTTAAATTTTCTTTCTTTTTTATTGTATGATGTTGGACCATATTCAGAATGAGTTAAATTGTTAATTTGTTTCATTTGTTAAATTTGTTATGCCGTTAAAGTTCTAAGTTCTATAAACTTCTATAAACAGTAGCAGTGTTAGTAAGTGTTAGTTACTCTTTAAAATGTACATAAGTACAGTAGTTTGCAGCAGGGCTCTACGCTAACTTTTTTTTTCAGGAGCACATGTGCCCCTAAGTTAAAATTTTTAGGAGCACAGAAAAAAAAATGGGGGCACAAATAGGTTTTTGTTTTTAACGTTTATTACAGTGCAGAACTCGCACACACCAACTTATTTGTATGAATTTTACGCACAAAAAAAAACAAAAAAATTATGACTGTACTTTTCCAGCATGATCACAATGTTTTTTGTTTTTTAATCTATCTCCATTTTATCTGATTAATATTCATTTAGACTTAAAACAAGACAAACCAACTGTACTGCACTTAAACACTGCACCTCTTTTTGGACCCTCACCCACAGAGAACTTCCACTGGCACTTTACAGAAAACTGCTACAAAGTGAAAAAAGTGTGTAGAATTTTTAAACCTGTATTTTCAAATTCCTGGAGTTACATTCTCTTGTTTTAAAGTGGTATTTAGTCTCTGCACATTTACCAAACCAAACGCACATTGTGACAAACAGATTCATTTGGCATTTTCTTAAGCAAACTTCAGCCCACATGTTGCCTGCTCTGTGCGACACTGACAGAAAATTAGTTTTTGCTTCGTGTTTCGTCCTGCTCTTCTAATCAGCACATTGAGGAGGAGCCTCTGTGCGCTCCAGGTGGGAGGAGAGAGCGTGAAAAGGCGAGGAGCGGCGCACTGACGTATAGACAGGTAGGATGTTTAACCTGCTCTGTGATGCCCGCTGGTACACGAGAGTGTGCGCTGTGGCGGACAAGCCGCGCGCTGGCGGTGCATGTGGTGACGTGCCATACAGTGTCCACGGGCTCCAGCGCACAGGCCGCAGAGAGACGTCCCGCGCGGTCCCGCACACTGGTATGAGTTTATTGGCGATAGCAGCGGCCGTAATGAAATATGATCACACTCAGTATTCAGACCTTGAGTCTGTGACAAGTCCGAGTGCAAATGCGCTCGAGTCCGAGACAAGATCGCTTTAGCGGAGAAAGAAGTCCAGCAGCACGGGGTTGTCTATTGAGTGGTGGGACAGGTGTGGGTCCTGCTGCAGTGCGTGCTCCTCGGTTAAGGGGGCGTGGACGTGTTTTAAAGCGGCGTTTGTTCGTATGAGTGATATTGGCCACACGCGGAGCTCATGCCAGGGCACGGTTCAGATCAGTTACGCTCGCGCTGGGCATGTGTGCTGCGCTTTAGGGGCGATCCAGGCTTGGGCACGATTTTGAAGTCCTAGTGTGAGTGCGTCCCTAATGTTTGATACATTTAGAACGTTTCATTCACATTATGTCTGTGCGCAGTTCTCCTTATTGTGCTGCAGAAGCACTCGCACAGGTGCGACTGTTTTATTTTCCTCGTTCGCACGACGAAATATTTGCTCGCAAATGCGAGTGAAATGGGTGCACTGTAGAGCCCTGGTTTGCAGTGAAGTTTGCACTGCATCACCTAAAAGTTGATGAAAACAATTTGTGCTGGATTAGATTTAATACTCATCCTTTTTTACATTAAATAATGGAAAGTAACTTAGTAACTTTTACTCAAATTACATTTTAAATGAAATACTTTTTTAAACTTTTTTTTTTAGATTTTTAGATGCTTACTTTTACTTTTACTTGAGTAGAAAATAAGCAAAGTAAAGATACTTTTACTTAAATACAATTTTTCAGTACTTTTTTCACCTCTGCCTTCAGTTCAGGAGAGATCAGATATTCCAGCTCTGAAATAATCCAAATGATTCTAGTGAAAGTGCCTGGAGTTTAAAAACACAGTGGAGCACCTCCTGTATAACCTCATGACATCACAAAGTGGAACAGTGTTTTCTGTTTGAAGGTGGAAAAGCGTGATATAAATCTGTTATTTCAAACACTATACAGGCAAATCAATCAAGATCTCAGAGGAGACAAGCAGGTTACACAACGCTCATAAAGCTGTTCAGAATAAAGTGATTTCCAAACCCATCACTTCTGCTCGCACATTGTGACCATAATGTGTTGAAACCATTATTTCCCCAGAGACACTTTCACCACAGAGCTGCTTCCTCTGACAGAAAACACCAGACTTTACCCTGTCTGCTTTCCAACATCTCCACAAATAGTTTAAAGTGCCCATATTATGCTATTTTCTGATCTATTCTAATGTCTTAAAGCTTAAACAAGAGTCCATTTTGCGCAATATAAAACCTTTAACAGTCAGTCAAGTTAGAAAAGTCAATCATCCCCAAATTCAGAAATACAAATCATGAAATCAAGAGCCCCGTTAACATCTTAACTCAGTCAACGGTTTGAAAAAGTCTGAAACGTACCATCCTGGTTGTCTCGTCTCTTCTGTAAAGCAATAGATAACCCATAATGCACAAATAAATCCAACTTCTCATACTCTTATTATTATTTTTTCCCTAGAATTCCCCAAGTCCCTGAAGACTCGTGAGGAGCTGGTGGAGTACCTGACCGTGGTGGTGTTCACAGCCTCCGCTCAGCACGCCGCCGTCAACTTCGGACAGGTGCGTAACCGTGGAGACACAGAAGGTGTAACACAGGAGAGAAGAGCACGGTTCTGAAGGAGGCCCTGGTTTATTTATGAAAACTTTTGAAATCTATTTAAAATGTCTCGTAAATAGACTGTGTCAAGTGCTTTTTAACAAGTACTTTCTTAAGTCCCTTCACAGACATGGCTACACTCACTTCAGAGGCAAAGTAAAGCAGCGTTTCAAACTGTGGTGCAAGTACAACAGCTGATGAGCAGAATTTAGCATTTAGAACAACAAAATGCTAATATCCATAATACAAGTACCTTGAATTCAACAGAATACATTTTAATCCAAGTCTATGTAGTTTTCCTCTGAAATACTGAAGTACTGCAAAGCATAAAAGTAAACCAACACTACTCTGTACAGATTTACCGTATTTTCCGGACTATAAGTCGCACTGGACCATAAGTCGCACTTGGGAAATTTATTTTATAAGAGCAGAGACCAAGAACCAACAGTTTTTCTTGAAAGGCAAGTTACAGAAGTTATAGTAATAAAAACATCCCAATGGAGAACAATCTGTGTGTCAATTGTTTGTTCGTTTTTCAATATAGAACCAAAAATAACTCTTTTCTTTATTATTTGTCTATAAAACCAAAATGAAAAAAACTCATAACTTTTTTTCATTTTTGATTCATATATATATATGATTCATATATTTGGTCTATGGACTGTCAGTGTGAAAAATGTAATATATAAGTCGCATCTGAATATAAATTGCAGGAACCACCCAAACCCTGAAAACTAAGTGGAACTTGTAGTCTGAAAAATATGGTATGTGATAATTTTACTTTTTCCCTCTGTATCTGTAGTTTTACTTAAAGGTGCACTATGCAACTTTTTGATTGGGCGTCCCTCACCTGCTTGTTTCTACGGATATGTCGTTGCTCTGTCTGGAATGTGGAATGTTCCACAGTAAGACATTAAACACCTTACATTTATTCAGTTACAGGTGGTTTTAGAGCTCATCAATATCTACAAAAACAGACATTCTGACAGTGAGCGGTGTCGCCTCTCCTCAGATCTGACCTGTAACTTGGTCTGGTTTGGTCTCCGTGAAGGTGGAAAGGTTTAATGCCATACTGTGAAACATTTCAGCTCGATGGAGAAAAGCATTTGACGGACCCTCCAACAGAAAAGTTACACAATGCACCTTTAAATTAACAAGCTGGTGTTGTATTACTCAACACCTGAAAAACACAAACTTACATTTTTTTAAACTGTCTGATTTGACAAAAGATTGAGCAATACTTTAACATCTTTAACATTAAAATTTTCTAGACAGAAGTGCTGGTTTACAGTACAACAAAGTGTAAACTGAAATGACAGTGTCTGTAATAAAATATTCTATGGTACATTCATGACACACACAGTCAGGATTAAATTAAATGAAAAGTAAATGGTCTCCACTAAAGTCTATTTGCGGTGGTGTTTTCTGCCTCAGTACGACTGGTGCTCGTGGATCCCAAACGCCCCCTCCACTATGAGGAAACCCCCTCCCACTCAGAAGGGCCTGGCCGATGTCAACTTCATCATACACAGTCTGCCAGACAGGGGGCGCTCCAGCTGGCACCTGGGAGCCGTGTGGGCCCTGAGCCAGTACCAGGAGAACGAGGTACGACAAACAACTCAACAACACCATCTGTGGCTCTGGGAGAAGCGAATCACCCGGACGACGGACAGTGAAGGATCTGTGTGTTTAGATTCACTCTGAGCTCAACAAATGTGTGATCTAAACCTCATAAGGTCCTTTAATACAGAAAAGTGACTCCTGTGAGCTTTAAGTCATGTTAGAATGTTGTTATCTCATCAAAAATATACTCAGAGCAGTATTTAGTTTCATTCACACATTGAGTAGGGTGCCCAGACGTCCCTATTTACCCGGGACAGTCCCAGTTTTGAGCCTTTTGTCCCCTGTCCCAGGAGCCCCAAAACCAGTGATTTGTCCAAGTTTTATACAAGAAATGTCCCTATTTTTGACCCATTTGACACCTGCCAACAGTAAACAAAGGCATTTGTTTAGTTAAAATTCAGAAAAACTGCTGAAAAATTACCAAAACACAAAGAAAATGCGACTATTATGACTCACCAAGTGCCTAACAATTTCAGCTCAATTTACACAATTTTTTTCTGAAACTTTAAACACAATTTCAACAAAATAAATGTGTTTTCTTATATTTTTATTTGTCAAAATCCAAAAATAATGTATGCAGTAGTTTGTGTAATGTAGGAAATAAAATTTAAAACCTAAAAAATGGCCAAACTGGAGATTTAAAAAAATAAAATAAAATCTTTAGCAAATTCTTAACTATAATGAACTTAAGTCTGCTTTAGTGAAATGAGTAGTCTAACCCGTAAAAAAGAATAGCAGCCAACAGTAAAGAGAGGAATTTGTTTAGTTAAAATACAGAAAAGCTGCTTAAAAATGACCAAAATGCAAAGAAAAAGTGGCTATACTGACTCACCAAGTGCCTAACAATTTTCTTTACGCACTCTTTTCACAATTTTATTATTACCAACCACCTCAAACTGAGAGTGTCCCAGTTTTTGATTTTGAAATTCTGGTCATTTTATGTTTGAGTAAAGCTTCACGGTAGTTTTGAATTTAAAACAGCGACCTTTTTCATTAGAAACTGACAAATCCTGGAGCTGAAATCATCCAAATGACTCTAGTGAAGGTGCATGGAGTTTAAAAACGCAGTGGTGGAACAAGATGTTTTGAGTTTAAGAATAGAAATCTGCAGTTTTTGTGTGTTAAACACGTGTGAGGAAACAAAACCCAACTCTAGGTATGTTTGTGATGAGGAAACAACATTAAAACAGATCAGAAAATAGTGTAATATGAGCCTTTTAACTTAAGTATTCAGTTTTGTGTTGTATTTTTCAGTGTTTTTTCCTTCTTATTTTCCTTTTCCACACATCCCATTCTCTTCAGCTGTACCTGGGCATGTATCCGGACGAGCACTTCATCGAGAAACCGGTGAAGGTGGCGATGGAGAGCTTCAGGAAGAGGCTAACCCAGATCAACAGCACCATCAAGAGGAGGAACGAGGGAAAGAAACTGCCCTACTACAACATGTCCCCGGACCGCATCCCCAACAGTGTGGCCGTGTGAGGTCTGGCTGAGGCAAAAGCACAGGGAGAACGTGAGAAAATGATAAATTGTGAAGTAATTTTAAAGTTCGTATGAGAGATTTTGATGATTCTCAAATTTTTGCTTAATTTGGTGTAAGTTTAAATAATAGATTTATACAAATTATGATGCAATTTGTGAAGAAAAGTTGAAAAAAGATGTTGAAGATTACATAGGGTGAGCAAATTTTCAAAATCAAAACCTGAGATCGGTGATTTTCTTTAAGTTTTGGGCATTTTTAAGCAGCTTTTCTGTATTTTACCGAAACAAATGACAATTTATGCCTCTCTTTACTGTTTGCAGGTGTCAAAATGGTCAAAAATAGGGACACCTGGAACATTTCTTGTATAAAACCGGGACAAATCAATGGTTTTAGATAAATTTGACCGGACAGGGGACACGGGGCTCAAAACTGGAACTGTCCCGGGTAAATAGGGACGTCCAGTCACCCTAAGATTACAGGAAGTCTGGAATTCTGTCCGAAAGTTCAGCTCAATTTACACATTTTTTCTGAAACTTTAAACACGATTCCAACAAAATAAATGTGTTTTCTTATATTTTTATTTGTCAAAATCCAAAAAATTATTTATGCAGTAGTTTGTGGCCCAGTGTACTGCATGGTTGCTAGGTAACAGTTATGGAATTCCTGAATGTAATGTAGAAAGTAAAATTTGAAACCTAAAAAATTGCCAAACTGGAGATTTAAAAAAAAAAAAAAAAAATCTTTTAGCTAAATCTTAAATCTTAAACTTAATTCTGCTTTAGTGAAATGAGTACCGTAAATTCCGGATCACAAGCCGCTACTTTTTTTCTACACTTTCAACACTGCGGCTCGTAATATGAAGCGGCTTTTTTATTTTTTTTTCCATCGCGGGAAAAACATGGACCAATAAAATGAATACGTAGTTCACTGAGGTCCAATGAAATTGTATGATTAATCGCAACTTCCTTATTTCAGTCTTTCTGCTAACCCTCATCAACATGGAGAATACCAGACGAAAAGCATATGATGCAGCTTTTAAACTAAAAGCGATCACTCTGGCAGTTAAAGAAGGAAATCGAGCTGCTGCCCATAAAATTGGCATAAACGAGTCGATGGTGCGAAGGTGGAGGCTCCAGCAAGAAGAACTGAGCCAGTGTAAAAAGACAACCAAAGCTTTTAGAGGTAACCATAGCAGATGGCCTGAGCTTGAAAACTTTCTGGAGGACTGGGTTAACGGGCAAAGAGCAGGCGGCCGCGGTGTTTCCACTGTACAAATCAGACTGAAGGCTAAAGCGATCGCTACAGAGATGAACATTGAAGGTGGTTTATTCCCAGAGCGCCACGGTGTGTAAGTGCCTGTGGCGCGTGTGTGTCCCAAGTGTCACCAGTGAGCAAGTCCGTCCCCAGAGTTCAGCAGGGGAGCGCGTCCGCGGCCCGTCCCGGAGGCGCTCCAGGCGGCGGGGACGCAGAAGCGAACCCCCCGCCTAGTCTTTGGCCAGCGGCTTATAATATGGTGCGGCTCATATAATTACAAAATTGATTTTTCTTCATAAATCTGAGCATGCGGCTCTTAATCGGGTGCGCGCTGTTGTCCGGAATTTACGGTAGTCTAACCTGCAAAAAAGAATAGCAGGGTTTGTTTAAAGATGCACTATGTCACTTCTGTTTTGGAGGCAGAGGTTTTATTTCTTTGCATGGAATGTTCCACAGTAGGTCATTAAATGTATCTGCCTTGTGTGTACTCAATTACAGGGTTTTATGGATTGAAAATATCCTGAAAAACATAAATTCTTCCAATCTGCAGGCTTGCTTTTAGATGGATCTGTCTTAGAACTGGTCTCTATTGTCATGACCAAATTTATTTCTATACTGAAGAACATTCAAGGCAAAGGAATTACATGTCCACCATAAATGTTATGCAGTGCATCTTTAAAAAAAAACCAAAAAAAAAAAACCAACAAAACAAAGATACAAATTGATTATTTTTTGAACCAAGTAGAACTATCACTCAAAAATACTCAAAACAAGTTAAAAAGCCTGAACATTATTTTACCAGACTAGATTATAATTCATATAAGATTATAGCTAAAGGAACAGCATTTCCATGGAAACAAGCAGGAAACAAGCAGGAGGCGGTCCTTCTTCAAGCCAATTAAGAGTAAGGCCTGTGGAGATGCAAGCCCGCTCAGTAATAAATACAAACAAAAAACAAACATACACCAACATGCTTTTATCTAAATCTATTTTGGACCAAAAAGTGACAAACTGTGGCTTTAACTTCATTTTTGTAGTGTGGTTGTACATCTGTGACAGTGGCCTTTTACGTGGAGGGTTTGGGGTAAGACTGTAGCTCCTGAATTTAATCTGAGCTTTATTTTAACACAATCTGACCAGAAAGAAGTGATTTAGCTGGAACTACAACAGCTGAGAAGATTTGTGCTGTTAAATAAATCTCTCACACATAAAACTACAGTCACAAGCATAAGTCTGTAGTTTTTCAGTTTGTCCCTCTCACTCTTTTGTTGAAAATCAAACTCATTAACAGGATCATGAACGCTCAGACTGATCACAGGCTCCTGGAAATGTGCTGTTTAAAACCATTTTGTATTTTGTTTTGTCCTAAAGCTTTTTTGACTGTGTTTACCAGAGGTGGGGACCAGAGTCGTGACTTGGACTTGAATCAGACTTGAGTCACTATTTTTAGGACTTGAGACTTGACTTAATAAAATGGACCAAGACTTGGGACGTGACTTGGACTTGAAGGTCAGTGACTTGAGAAGACTTGATGCTTCTTCAAATAAAAATTTTTTTTTTAGAAAATACTTTTCTCTTTACAGTCGATACATGAGATACAATTTTACAGAAACAAACTGGAACATGTCCCTCCCACTTCTCTGTTACTTTGGATGTAACTGTGATATGCTGTCCTCAAAGGTCTTACAGTAATATACAGTACAATACAGTATATACAGTACAATACAGGATATACAGTACAATACAGGATATACAGTACAATACAGTACCGTAAATTCCGGATCACAAGCCGCTACTTTTTTTCTACACTTTCAACACTGCGGCTCGTAATATGAAGCGGCTTTTTTATTTTTTTTTCCATCGTGGGAAAAACATGGACCAATAAAATGAATACGTAGTTCACTGAGGTCCAATGAAATTGTATGATTAATCACAACTTCCTTATTTCAGTCTTTCTGCTAACCCTCATCAACATGGAGAATACCAGACGAAAAGCATATGATGCAGCTTTTAAACTAAAAGCGATCACTCTGGCAGTTAAAGAAGGAAATCGAGCTGCTGCCCATAAAATTGGCATAAACGAGGGTGCGAAGGTGGAGGCTCCAGCAAGAAGAACTGAGCCAGTGTAAAAAGACAACCAAAGCTTTCAGAGGTAACCATAGCAGATGGCCTGAGCTTGAAAACTTTCTGGAGGACTGGGTTAACGTGCAAAGACGTGCAGGCGGCCGCGGTGTTTCCACTGTACAAATCAGACTGAAGGCTAAAGCGATCGCTACAGAGATGAACATTGAAGGTGGTTTATTCCCAGAGCGCCAAGGTGTGTATGTGCCTGTGGCGCGTGTGTGTCCCAAGTGTCACCAGTGAGCAAGTCCGTCCCCAGAGTTCAGCGGGGGAGCGCGTCCGCGGCCCGTCCCGGAGGCGCTCCGGGCGGCGGGGACACAGAAGCGAACCCCCCGCCTAGTCTTTGGCCAGCGGCTTATAATATGGTGCGGCTCATATAATTACAAAATTGATTTTTCTTCACAAATCTGAGCATGCGGCTCTTAATCGGGTGCGCGCTGTAGTCCGGAATTTACGGTATATACAGTACAATACAGTAAAACAGAGAGAACTACACAGAACATGATCCTTTACTTGTACAAAATAACTATTATTTAACACTTTTTAATCTTAATTCGGCAGTATGGTGGCTGAGTGGCTAACATGAGTGTGCCTCTTCACACTGAGCTTCACAAGACATTTATGAAGTATACAACTATATAAAGCCTCATGTATAAATATACCATGAATGACTTTTTAAGTACAATTTAGTTCAAAATTCTTATAAATTATAAAAATCAAAGTACTGTATATTTGGTACTTTGGTTTAAAGGGTTGAAATGACTTGAACCTCAAAGCAAACGACTTGGGACTTGACTTGGACTCATTGGCCAGTGCCTCGAGACTCGACCAGGACTTTTCTGTATTTGACTTGGGACTTGGCCTGGACTTATGGGCCAGTGGCTCAAAGCTCGACTAGGACTTTTCTGTATTTGACTTGGGACTTGGCCTGGACTTATGGGCCAGTGGCTCAAAGCTCGACTAGGACTTTTCTGTATTTGACTTGGGACTTGACTTGGACTTATGGGCCAGTGGCTCAAATCTCGACTAGGATTTTTCTGTATTTGACTTGGGACTTGACTTGGACTTGAGGTTAAAGCTTGAGACTTATTTGAGA
This sequence comes from Odontamblyopus lacepedii, assembly GCA_034769755.1. Lineage (NCBI taxonomy): Eukaryota > Metazoa > Chordata > Actinopteri > Gobiiformes > Gobiidae > Odontamblyopus > Odontamblyopus lacepedii. Next base: position 9,285,652 of record CM068354.1, read on the forward strand.
CTTGCGGAACAACGACTTGGTCCCACCTCTGGTACTGTACTGAGTTACAAACTAACTTTTATTTATGGGAATCAATGGAAAGTGAAATCTCTTTGCTCTTATATCATCTGGAGCCCCCTTATAAGACTGAGGGCGAGTACATGCATTATTCTGTATATTCTTCTTATTATTATTGAACAATAACAACACACCACTCAATGAAGACCAGAGTGCTAAAAGAAACTCCACTTTATTTGGTTGTTCTTTTAATTCTACATACTTTGTTCAAACATGGGAAAACTGAAAACACATCAAGATTTTATTTAAAAACAGATGTACATTTTTATTTACCAAATTCTTTACAGTTACTACCAAAAAAAAGGTCACAGACAAAGTGGCGGAGTGATCTGAAGACCATGAACAGTCCCATCAGTAGTAAACAAACAGCTGCAGGTCACATTTCTCCGTACGCGTCTAAACGTCAGATGGCGTAAGCTCGTGTGCTGGGACGGCGTCAAGTCAAAGAGGCAAAGAGATAGCTAGCATGTTAGCATATTAGCATGTTAGCATCAGGACCGCACTGTGACTTTGCCCCGGTAGAGGAGCCAGCTCCTTTGAGTAGAACAATTAAAAAACGCAATGTACAGTGGCCCCGAAGGGCAAGTTACAATGACAATTTTCAAAGTTCAACACCAAAGACTGAAATAAAATGAGAGCGTGTCTATGTTCCTCAGCCCTATGTTCTCTCAGTCCAGCTCGAGGCCATGGTGCAAAGGACCCTAGGCTGAAATTACTCTGAATCATCCCCTTAACTGTGGAATAAAAATAAAAATGAATTGATTTAGAGTTTAATTTTGAGAAAAATTATAGAAATAAGGGAACATACGACCTAATTTTCAAAACATTCTGTGAAAAACAAATTCTTATACATGTGAGGAAACATCGGACTGTGGGACTGTTGGGCTGCGGGAACATAAGACTGACCCCAATAAAACAACTTGGAACATTCAGAATGAAAAAAAAAGGCTGGAAAAAGGTGAAAATAACAGTTTGTAAAGGTTTCGATTTAGAGAATTTTGTATTTATTCTTGTGTTTTAGGATGAGTTTACGGTTTGCAAATACTTTTAACTCACTTTAAAGGTGCATTGTGTAACTTTTCTGGTGGAGGGTCTGTCACCGGATATGCTATTACTCTGCCCGGAATGTTCCACAGTATGACATTAAACATCTCTACCTTACTTTACTCAATACAGGTGGTTTTATAGCTCAAAAATACCTCGAAAACAGGCGTTCTGACAGTGAACGGGGTCGCCTCTCCACAAATCTGACCTGTAACTTGTAACTGGTTTGATCTCCTTTAAGACAGAAAGGTTCAGTACCAGACTGTGAAACATTCCAAACGACGCAATAACATCTACATGAGGAAAAGCACCAGAAAAGTCACACAATTTCACCTTTACATTTTGTGTTTTTATTGCATTGTCTGGTGTTTTAAATACATTTTTGTAAGTTTTCCTTTCCTTTTCTCCTCCTTTCATGAATAAACGTCCTTTGTGCCATGAGACTTGTGACATTCTGCTGTTAAATTAACCCAAATAAGTTAATATATTAATGAACATAATCTTTATAGCTACAAATATCTAAAACAGGGGTCTCCAGCCTATAGTTCTCTACTCACCACAGGATTTCTGAATTATTTATATTGTGCTGGATAACTCAAATTTGATTAATAATATGCTTATCACAACTGTAAATGTATACTTTTGTCTAATTTGTGCATTAATAACTTTATAATGGTGTGTGTTTTATAGATATCTCACTGTATCTCATCTAACGCTTGCTGTGACTCTTTATATTTATTATTTTCTTATATTTACTACATATTTATTTTGTTTTTCGCTCAACAGAAGAGAAAGGTTGGAGACCCCTGATCTAAAACATGGAATAAATCTACTCTTCCTGAACAATGCAAGTGTAAAATGCATAAAATCACTCATGACGGGATATTAAATTGATAAACTCTCTTTAAAACTCTTTTCAAAATAAATACAACACAAAAAGAAGAAATAATATTCCAAAAAAAACAAATTAAGTTAACCCAGAGCTGTCCCTGGACATGAAAAACACCATACAGGGACTAAAACAGAACAGAAGAACAACAAAAATCATTCATAATTGCACTTTTTATCTGTCTAACCGCACAGAGCATTGTGGGTAATGGAGTTTTCTTAAGTCAAGTCAATAGAACGCAAAACCTCAAATATATACCGATCGTTACTGTTGAGTTATTGCTGCTGGCGCTGAGCAGTTTTCAAGATCAGAAGTGGAGTCGGTTACACAGAAAAGTGGTATCAAAGTTGTTTTAAAAATGCTTGGTGTGGCTGTGCTCGGGACAGACGTAAAGCACTCACAAAGCTCCGATAAAAAGCGCCTTCAGAAATCCACTGCAGCGACACGGTTCCGCCAGCAGAGGGAGCCGTCTTCTGCGCCGTGACCCCGATAACCCGTGGCCCACGTGATGTATTGCATTGTTTTTATTGCAGAGGGTGAACGTGTGCTAAGGACATTTGCACCATTGTCACATGTGCTTCTAAAGACGGACGCCACAAACCGAGGCTGTGTTCAAAAATTCAGTCTTAATTTTTCTCTGTGCAAAAATAAGTGCAGTTTGTGATTTTTTTTTTAAACACGAAATGTAGCTTCATTTGCTTGAACCATAGATTATAGTGTAGAGAAGTCGATTAAGGGCGTTCCGCTCCAGTCAGACGGGGCTTACCAGTAGTCACAAGAAAAAAAAATTCTTATTCGAGTTTCGTATTAAGAATAGGAATTGATTTACGAACAAAATAGGCTCTATTCATGCTTACGCTCACAAACCAGGAAGACGTTTGGAAACATGCGATGCGACAACTTCTTGCTGGGTTTATTCGCGGTAGTAAGTCTGACAAAATCTAGAAAAAATGAGAAGACTGTCCAGTTCTCATCATCTCCATGTGGTTTTAGCGTTCCGTTATGTTCGGCGAATGAACGTTTACAACCATTACGTCATTTTTCATCATTTCCCCGCTGACGCACAACTCTGAGAGCACTGGGTACATGCGATTAGAAGAGATGAAAGCGCCAAATTCAAGATGATTCCAAACAGCACATACGTATGCCGTCTTCATTTTACCATTGATCACGTTTACTTCAGTGGGTTTGATCAGTCGGTCGGCGAGTCCAGTGTCGATAAACTACACTGGAAGTCGTCATCGCCTGTTTCCAAACGTCTTCCTGGTTTGTGACATAAGCGTGAACAGAGCTTATAGCAAAATAAAAACACATGATCACGTAACGCGGGTTAATACGAACATTTTAAGACCAAAATGAGGAGTCTGACAGCAGCAGTTATAGAGAGAGCGGTTATGTTTTTTCAATACGAAGTGAATTGGAACCAGAGTCGATGGAGCCGGAAGCGCCCCCACACTCACAGGATACAGTCTATGGTTCGAACACAATTTTCTGGGTCAAATTGTTGAAAGAAATATATTTTTTGTTAGCCAATGAGATTATTTGTTGGTGGTTGCTAGGGAAAAACAGATTTAGTTAAAATAGGCAAGAATTGTACACATTACATATACAATAAAAAACGTTAAAGTGCAAAGTAAAAGTACATCCAAGGTACCTTTAAAAGAAGTACTATATAACTTTTCTTGTGGCGTTGACTGTCCGTTATGCCGGCTTGTTTCCATGGTAATGTTATGCTTTCTCTAGAATGTTCCACAGTACTTCATGTGCTTCATTAACTTTAGTTACAGTCTAATATATTTTGTTTTTTTTTGTTTTTCATTCATTGAGTGGGGTCGCTTCTTCACAGATCTCACCTGTAAATCGATCTGGTAGCGTCTCCCGCTTGTTTCTACATCGATCGATAAGTTTAACGCTGTATTTTGGAACACTGCAAGGCAAAGCAATCACATCTCTGTGGAAACAAGCAACTGGCGGGCCCTCTACTAGAAAAGTGACTCACTAAAAATGAAAAAGCAACTACTTTGAGTGCGTTTACGTAAAATACAAACAAAGTATAGCGAATGATTTTGAACACAGCCAACGTAAAGTCAAAGCATCCATTTCGCAGGCCACGTAAGCGGATGTAATTCACGACCACGAGCGGCCCTCACATTCGCGAAGCCGTTGACGTCGTGTCTGAACACCGCTCCTGTCTGAAAACGCATCGACTTTTGAACTGTGCGAAAACCAAAGTCGTGAAGAGCCGGTCCGTGCGAACATCAAAGACCTCAATTTGGGCCTTCTGCTTTTCCAGGGATCAAACGCCAGAAAAGAAAAAGATGTTGTACGGATTTTAAGGTCCTATATTACACGAAATTGCCCCTTGTGAGCTTTGAATCATGTTAGAATGTTGTTTCCTCATCAAAAACATACCTGGAGTTGTTTGATTTCATTCTTGTTTGAGTAACCCTGTATTTTTAGTCGGCCTACATCTCTGAAGTTCAAAATGCTCTGGTCCACCTCGTGATGTTCTGAAGCTGTAGTTTTCTAGTTGAGAAAGAGATGGAGTGCTTCCTGTTTTCCGTTTGAGAGAACTCACGGTTCGTGCGAATGAAACAAAACACATCTCCAGGTTCGTTTGTGATGAGGAAACAAGATTATAACATAGATCAGAAAATAGCGTAATATGGGCACTTTAAAAATCAGCAGTAGGTTTCTGAAGGCATCTCAAAACTGCACGTGGATTATCACATTGTAGCATTCACAAACCCCCAAAACTCCAGTAATAATATTGTACTTTCTTCTCTTGTGTTTGCCGTACAAAAAGTGGCGTGTTTTCTTTTTTTTTTTTTACAATTTTTTTTGTCGAAAAGTTTACATTCGCCTGCTCAGTACACCGCTGAAATCACGTTGACGCCGAATTCCACGTCACATCCAAAACTCTGCGATTGAAATATTCCGTTTTTAGATCCATAATTCCTTTTCCCGTCATCCGTTTGGTCATCCGTTACCGTACGACGCCCCGCCAAAAAGTCAGTTGAAATGAGATGTGTCATTTCAGGTCAAAATCATAAAAACAAAAGTGCTTCGACGCTAAGTAGCAAGACCCTTACAAATCCAGTGTTGGCGTTTGCTCGGTTTTATCCTGGTCCCCGTTTTCTTCACTATCAACAGGAAAAACTGGCTTCTCAAAAATAAATCAAACCTACATACAAGCCAACGACCGCCATTGACAACACATTTACGTTTTGAGACCTCCGCAGAGTCTTTTGGCTCTTGAGATCAAATCGTGTCCAAAAAGTGTCCATTTTGCAAGTTTTAAAATGGTCAAAAAAAAAAGTCTGCTTGTTTTGATCACGGACTACTTTACTTCAATCCTTCAAATGTATTTCCCCCCAACATGGCCGTCAGACGTTGACCACCTCCATGCAGTACTCCTCAGTCTCCGTGTACTGGGAGGAGTTTGTGTCCGATTGGGTTGGGGCCAGCGTCTCTTTGTTCTCCAGGTTGGGTTCCATTAGGATAGGTTTGTCCAAGGCTAGTTTTTTACACGAGTCTGGTCTGTTCTGAACGTATATGACCCGGTTGTACGCTTTGAGTCTTCTCCATAGATGGATGTAGACCTTGCACTGGACGTACATGAAGACCAGTCCCCCGGTGAAGCCGATGGCCACCACCACGAGCTTGGTCCAGAACGGCCACTCCAGGATCCCTGAGGAGGAGGACACAAGAGAAGAAGAGAGGTGTAACGCAACATGTCAAAGAGTTCCAGTGAGTTCAAATCAAATGGAGGTCAGGTCAAAGTCTGTCCGTGACGGTTTAGTGCGTCGTAACGGGAATTTGGATTCTAGGGATGGGACGGGATCTCCTGCCACAAGATCATACGAAATAAACTTGTCGTAAGATCCATGTGTTTGCATTTGGCTGGGGCAAAAACACTGTTAATATGTGTGAGATACAATTTGAGAAGCTGTAGTAAAAAACAACAACAATGCTTTAGAGGAACTGTACGTAGCCTGTGATTTTCCTGTTTCTAAAAATGTACTACAATCACAGTAGAATGTGCGTTGCCAGTGCTTAAACCTGCAGAAAGACGACACATACAGTACTGTGCAAAAGTTTCAGGCAGGTGTGAAAAAATGCTGAAAACAAAGAATGCTTTCAGAAATGTAAATAATAATTGTTTGTTTTTTTCGATTTACAAAATGCAAAAGAACTCCGGCATGTTTGAAGCTTAAGTCCATTACTAGAGGTGGTCGAATACTGTCAGAAGACGAAAAACAGCACAGATCAGTGTTGCCTCGGGAGTGATTTCACTGTGGCAGTGAGTCTGTCAAGGCACAAACTAGTGTAGTGATTTGGGCAAGTTCTTAGCTTCCACGTAAAATGGCAATTTGCATTGAAAAAGCTTAACACCCCTTTCTAACTCATGTTACAACAGCCACGAGTCTAACAAACAAAACGCTCTGCCTGGTTCACTCATTAATGTCTGGAAACGTTAGAAAACAACTTTATAAGCAGCCTTAGCTTTACCTCTGTTGATTTCCCACAGCGCATGTGAAAGCCCAAAAGACTCGATCACCGACGTCCTTCCTAATCCCATTTATTTACGAGTGAATTAATTTTTTGAAAATGCTAAAAAAAATGCATTCCCGAACCATTTTCTTTCAACAACTTTCAGTTTCTATTATTCTTCACAATCAGTAATCGATCCTCACTTGTTGCTTCTGGCGGCTCGAGCCTCTCGCTGCCACTGGAGTCGACAATCGAGTCTTTTCACATGCGCAGTGGGAAATCAACAAAGTTAAGGCTAAGGCTGCTTATAAAATTAGTTTATAATGTTTCCAGACACTAACGAGTGAACCAGACAGAGCGTTTTGTTTGTTAGACTTGTGGCTGTTGTAAGATGGGTTAGAAAGTGATGAAAAGCTTCTTCAGTGTGTAAATTGGCATTTTACATGGAAGTTAGGAACTTGCCCAATTCACTACACTAGTTTGTTGCCTTGAAATAATGAAGAATAAATCAGGTCAAGTTAAAGAAATTTAAAATCTTACCTACAGTTCCTTTAATGACAACAAAAATATGAAATAGTCAATAAAATGTTTTGAACTGAGGCGCTAAATTTAGGTTAATACAGTATAGCCAAAATAGTAAAAATCTCATCTCGACTTGTGGCAGTTGTGGCTCGGCCCATCCCTGCTGGATCCAGAGCAGAACATAGAGTTTGAGAACATTTGCTAGGCCTGTGTGTGTGTGTGTGTGTATGGATCATATATTTACCTTTCAGTAAACGTACAATGCAGTTTTGGGAATATCTAGTGCTAACATTGCAATTTCACTCTTGATAAAGCTCAAAATCATTCGTATTTTTAAGCTGGTGAAAGATAAATTCAATCACAAATTTGGTAATGGAGCTCAACAGTCCTGCCTGCTTTAAAATACATTTTCCACTCATTATTCCCATAAACTTTGGAAAAAAATTGACATTCAGAGGAGACTAACCAGCTCTGTGTTAAGTAATAGTATAATGTGGTTGTTTTAAATCCAAAAAGCACATTCAAAACACAAAATTCTGCGAAATGCTTTAAAGATTTGACAGATTTTACAAAAAAAATCAAAGGTCGTGTAGTCATTAGTTACCACAGAGCTGGTTAGCCCCTGAGCTTTCAAGCTTTTAACATTCTTTTTATTGAAAAAATGAATGGGAAATGTACTTCTAGAACCTGAAAGTGGGCAGTCACTGTTGAACCACAAACAGGGCTGGTTTGGAGCTCTAAAAAAAGGATAAAAAAAAAAAAAACAGTGAAAAACTAAAGAGGGAAATTGGAGTTCAAATGTTTACCTGGGATTCTTCCGGCTGCATGAGTGAAGAGAATGTATCATGATTTACAAAGACATTGAGCAAAAATGGCACATCAACAAAACAGGGTTCCCACATTTACCCAGGAGTCATTTTCAAATTTTAACGATTAAAAGTCCTATGGGTCAATGACGTAACAGGCAAATTCTAAAATATAAAAAAAAATAGTTTCTATTAAACTTTTTCAAATATTTACAGTGTCAGGTGCATAAATCTGTGTTTAACATTTATATGAAGCATTTTTAGTGTAAAATGTCATGTGGTGTGATCAAGAATAACCTTCAAATAGTTTTATTTTCTAAAACATGGTTGGGATATTAATCTAAGTTCTGAGTACCAGATTTTTTGGACTTTTTTCAGGCTTTGGGTGACTTATACTCAGGTGCGACTTGTATATTACATTTTCCACACTGACAGTCCATAGACCAAATATATATGAATCCTTTATATGAATCAAAAATGAAAAGACAAATCGTTATCCGTTTTGTCATTTTGGTTTTAGAGACAAATAAAAAAGAAAAGAGTTGTTTTTTCGTTTTCGGCTTTATACTGAAAAACGAATGATTGTTCTCTATTCGGTTGTTTTAACTTCTATAACTTGTCTTTCAAGATGAAATGTTGGTTCTTGGTCTCTGATTTTATAAAATAAATTCCCCCCAAACTTACAGACTTATCATCCGGTGCGACTTATACATGTTTTTTTCTTTTTCATTGTGCATTTTTTGGCTGGTACGACTTATGCTCCGTATTTTTTCCGACTATAAGTCCGAAAAAATACGGTAATATGAAGTGTATAGAAATAAACTGTTGCATTTCTTTAGATTTTTAATGCATATTGATATTTTCTTTTGCTCCAATATGACAGCTTGTGTTTAATGAACAAACTACTGCCCTGTAAAATGCATCAAATGAAGAAAAATGCCTAAAGAACCATTCACCCAAGTCGACTTTGTCTGTTATTAAAACTCCAGCCATAGAATTCCTGCTGTTATTAGTGGCACCACATGATGCACAGTCGGACCACATGACATTTTAACACTTTAAGTACAAAAAACATGCAGAATAACTCGTGATTTCTGAAAAAATTATTTGGTTCCATGGAGGTCAGAGGTTCTACAGAAATGTGCTGAATTATTATGAAATTTGAACCTTTTAACTGAGGAAACTGCAACTGGACAGTGTCACGTCATTGACCCTTATATTACACAAAGCTGACTCTTGTGAGCTTTAATTGTTGTTATAATGTCGTTACCTCCTCAAAAACATATCTGGAGTTGTGTTTGTTTCATTCATAGTTTGAGTAAATTTATTATTATTCTGCTGTTTACTTCTCCAAAGCTCAAAATTCTCTGTTCCACCTTGTGATGTCATGTAATAGTGGATTTCAAGTTAACAGCTACTTTTTTACCTTTTGTTTAGTAAAGATTGTCAATTCCAGGGCTGAAATCAAATGATTCAAGTGAAGATGTATGGAGTTTAAAAACACAGTAGAACATGACATCACAAGGTGGAACCGTGTATTTTTTTTTTAGTTTGCGAGAAGAACACAGCTTAAATATGCAGGATTTGTAAGTTAAACGTGAAAAAAATGGAACAAAACAACTCCAGGTATGTTTGTGATGAGGTAACAACTTTATAAATAAAATAGATCAGAAAATAGTGTAATATAGTACCTTAAAAAAAAAGAAGGAAACTAATGACCAAATTATTTCACATTTTTGTATTTTCTCAGTCTGAAATCTGAAATGTGAAACTCTCCAGAACATGTGGGAACCCTGTAAGATACAATCCAACATTTGTTATACAAGTGAGCAGTGAGCACATGTAAGCCTGTTTACAGTGGGGATGGTGGAGTTGTTTGTTGTTGTCATGGCGATTAAAGCCAACGGCGCTGTGGGACCCGTGTGAGTGTGAATCATCAGGACTGTCTGAGCACTACAGCCTGCTGCCCCATCTGGAGCCTGCCTCAAAACACACCACAACGACTGAAAATAAAACCAAATAAAAATGTCTAAATAATATCGGTTAGTTAAAGGTGCATTGTGGAACTTTTCTGGTGGAAATTGCTTTTCTTCATGGACATGTTATTGCTTTGTCTGGAATGTTTCATACTATGGCATTTTTTTCTTCTTTCTATCATCACGGAGACCAAACCAGACCGAGTTGCAGGTCAGATCTGTGGAGAGGCGACCCCGCTCACAGTCAGAATCTCTGTTTTTCTTCATATTTTTGAGCTGTAAAACCACCTGTAATTGGATAAATGTAAAGTAGAGCTGTTTAATGTCAATGTTTACTGTGGAACATTCCAGGCAAAGCAATGACGTATCCATGGAAACATGCAGGTGATGGACCACCAACCAACAAGCTACACCTTTAAAGTGAATCTCATATCTGTCAAAAACTAAAAGTGAGGATTCAAATGTGGTGTTTTTGTTTTTTGTTTTTGTCTTTTGTTTGTTTTTGTTGTGTTTGAAATTAAAAATTGGCAAAAATTATATTAAATTGTTGGTACTATTTTATTTTTAATGGTATTTCTGAGAGAGGCAGTCATGCATTTTTAATTTAAAGCAGAACTAAGTAACTTCAGTGGTAGAGCTCCCCCTACAGGTCTCTTGTGAGAATGAAGTGTCGTAAATCCTCTCCTCACCCCCTCCCGCTCATCTGCTCACGTTTGTTTACATAAACCCCGTGTTGCAACACAATGTCTCAGGTGGGGAGTGTTTTTTTACTCTGTGTAATGGTGATTGATTTCAATCTTCTACATAAGCTCTTGTAAAAATATATGTGTATGGGCGCCCGGAGCTCGCGGAGCACCGTGGTTCACAGAGCACTGCGGCCCGTAACGCCCGGAGCTCATCAGTACAGGGTGTGTGGCTCGGTTAGCTGTGTGTAGCTGAAGTGTGTAGAGCAGTTTGGTTCTCGTGGGAACAGAACAGACCCTGAGAGCTGAGATCCAGGTCGGTAGGAGCCAAGTTTCATGTGTGGTTTTTCTGCCTAGAGGCAGAGGGGGGCACCAGTGAACCCTTCAAACACCCCAAAATGTGATATGTGACCATCAGAGGGGCTTTAGAGCCATTTAATTATGTAAAAATGTTACTTAGTTCTGCTTTAATGTTGTAGAAATTATCTTAGACCCATAAGGAAATAAATAATACTATGGTTACTACTACTACTGCTACTACTACTACTGCTACTACTACTGCTGCTGCTAATAGGATTGTTTAAGTCTAACACAGTTGATCTAATGTGGAGTGAGTGCTGAAGATGCTCGGCTCCGGAAACACTGCAGCCACTTTCTCTGTAATTACATTCAGTCCATCCCAGAGCAAATTAGGCCTATTGTCTCTTCTCCTTTCTCTCACTCTCTCTCTTCTTCTTCTCTCTTCTGTCTCTCTGTCTCCCTCTCTCCCACATGCTCCTCTATGGAAAGTCTCCCCCTTCCTCTTCCTCCCTCTCTCTTCCCCTTCCTCTTCTCTCTCTCTCCCTCTCCTGCTTTTCTTTCTCCCTCTCTTCCTCTACTGCTTCTCTCTCCCTCTCTCTTCCTCTCCTGTTTCTCTCTCCCTCTTCCTCCCTCTCTCCCCCCTTTGCTTCTCTGTCCTTCCTCCCTCTCTCTCTCTCTCCCTTCCCCTTCTCCCCCTTCTCTCAGTCTTTCATCCTCTCTCTTTTATCCTCACCCTCTCCCTCTTTCGGTCATTCTCTCACTCCGCCCTCTCTCTCACTCGCTCTTTCTCTGTTCCAACCCTCCTCCCCCTCTTTCCTCCCACTCCCCTTCTCTCCCTCTCTCTTCAATCCCTCTCTTTCTGTACACTCCCCAAACCCTGTGTCCGTTTCACCCCCGATGATCTTCTGCTCTTCTTTCCCTCATCTTTCTTCACTCTGGATGATCTTCTGCTCCTCTTTCCCTCATCTTTCTTCACTCTGGATGATCTTCTGCTCTTCTTTCCTTCTTTCCCTCATCTTTCTTCACTCTGGATGATCTTCTGCTCTTCTTTCCCTCTTTCCCTCATCTTTCTTCACTCTGGATGATCTTCTGCTCCTCTTTCCCTCATCTTTCTTCACTCTGGATGATCTTCTGCTCTTCTTTCCTTCTTTCGCTCATCTTTCTTCACTCTGGATGATCTTCTGCTCTTCTTTCCCTCTTTCCCTCATCTTTCTTCACTCTGGATGATCTTTTGCTCCTCTTTCCCTCGTCTTTATTCACTCTGGATGATCTTCTGCTCCTCTTTCCCTCATCTTTCTTCACTCTGGATGATCTTCTGCTCTTCTTTCCTTCTTTCCCTCGTCTTTATTCACTCTGGACAAACTCAGAGGCTGACTGGACCTGTCAGAGTCACAGAACCGAGCCCCAAACGGAGAAATAAACCTCTGAAACCGCCGTAGTCCTCAGATCTGCACCGAAAACAGGAAGATCTGAGACGGCACGATGAGGCAATGAGAATTTGAATGCACCGAGCTCGTGTTGGGAGAGATTTTAGCTACAGGCTACTTTTGCATCATCCGGTATGACAGACCCGGTTGAATGAGCCGGGCTGAAAACTCCAGGGAAAGTTTGAGGAGAATGCGAATGTGGTTTGTGTCTAAGTTTTGACAAATTTAGAGAGTTACTGTTAAAAAAATATAACCATAGAAATAAAGGGTGTCCCAAAAAATTTGAGATCATTTCGTAGGTTAATCATTTTGGCAATTCTTGTTGAAATAACCTTAAATTTTCACTAGGGCTGTCAACGTTAATATATAAATATCACGCTAATGTTTTTATTAATGCAGACTAATCACACAATTTACTTTGAACGCTCATGCTCCTCTATGGAAAGTGCGGGTGGTGACCTGAAAGGAAGCGCAGGTTATTAGGTCAGTGATCAGGTCTGTCCATACATTAGACTTTAGATAAACTAAGGTAGTTTGCAGATATTGTAGCGATGAACTCTCTTTCCACAGAAGCACAAGTTTAAAATACCATCTTAAAGCAAAACACGGGTTTGATTCAGCGGCAGCAACAACACTACTTGTAAAGAATTGTTGAAAATGTGCACTTGGTTCAATTTTTTACTACACTGCTCCCATGTTCTGAGCAGATAATTGACATGTATAACGTTTAAAAAATGCCAATAATATAACTTTTTGAGAATAAAGTGCAATTTTGGCAAATGATTACTATTTTTTTTTTTTTTAAAGAATAATTAACTGCAATTAACTGATTACCGGTAATCAAAAATCATTTGACAGCACTAATTTTCACAGAATGTATCAAGATTTTATATTTAATTTTTTATTTTTGTTCTGCTTTCAGGTTGAGCCATTCACTCTCGTTCACTTCTCTTCTGACGCTGACGTTTTTCTACCAGATCCTTTTTAGCTCTACATAAACACGTTCTTTACATTTTTGGTCCAAATTTGTTTTCCAGTTGAAGTTTTTCCAAATTTTGCACTGAAGCCTGCACAGTCTTGGGTGACTGTGTGTGAGCAGATTCCAAAACGCAAAATGACTTCTGTTTGGGAGTGAATGGCTCAACCAGAAAACATGAACAAAAATAAAACATTAAATACAAAATATTGATCAGCTTCTATACATTCTGTGAAAATTTGAGGTTATTTTAGCAAAAATTGCCAAAATTACTGGCTTGCGAAATTTTTTGGGACACTGTATATTAAAGGCTCTACATTATGTTCTGATCTATGTTTTGTTTCATTCCCATGTTTAACACACATTTTAAGGTTCTGTTCCACCTTGTGATGTCATGCGGTAATACAGGAAGTTCTCCACTGCGTTTTTAAACTCCACACACCTTCACTAGAATCATCTCGATCATTTCAGCCCTGGAATTGCCCATCTCTACTGAACAAAAGGTAAAAGGTAGATGTTAACTTGAAAACCACCGCTTCATGACATCACAAGGTGGAACAGAGTATTTAGAGCTTTGGAGATGTACACAGACGAATAATAAAGAGTTTAATTTAGGTATCACCACGTTTTCTGTATCATGAAAGTTGCCGTGTGTTCATTTCTTTTCTGGTGTTCACTGAAAAGTTATTGCTTTTAGTGTTGTTCCGAAGCACTTCCTGCATTACCGCATGACGTCACAAGGTGGACCAGCGTGTTTTCAGTCTAATAGAAGAACTAGAACGCAAATATGCAGGATTTGTGTGTCAAACATGAAACAAAATACAACTCCAGGTATGTTTGTGATGAGGAAACAACATTAGAACATAGATCAGAACATAAAAACGTAAATTTCGGTTTAAAGCTTTACAAAAATCTCTTTCAAAGGATATTTTTGATCTCTCTTCTTGACTACACCTGTACGTCTGGAGCAAAGGGTGGATAATTACACGTGTTTTATAAATAGCTCTTTCTTCTCCCCTTTGGTCTGATTCTTTTTACTCCCTTTGCTGGCGGCTGAATTAAGAGCTAAGAAGTCAATACAAAATCGAACTCGTGACCTCCTCCTCCTCCGCGTTTCCGACAGTAGCTGCAATAGGAACCGAGCAGCTCATTTACACCCACTAATGTTCCCAGAATGCACTGCACGCGGCGGCTACGCTATTAGGGCTATTACGTTAAGTCCGCGTGCTAAGAATGAATAGGAAGGAACACAAAAGAGCCGCGAGTCGTCTTTTGAATCTGACAAAGACCTAAGAGCTACTTTGGGAACAGAATATCGTGAGTGTAGCCTATTCCACAGTTTCGTTTTTATATTTTACTGGGTGTCAGATTGATGGAAACGGTTGCCATGGCGATTGACGATTTAAAACGACGGATCCTATGATGATTTTTGCCCATGAGGAAGACTTATTTTTGCCATTGTATTTAGTTAGGGTTGGCAAAAAAACAAAAAAAAATCTTTTAAAAATCTAAAAATAAAAAATAAAAAAATTCTGATGATTCTACTTGTTACCACTGAGATGTTGTCGCGTTGTCTGCAATGTCCCGGCGTGGCATTAAACGTATCCATCTTGCATTTACTCAATAACATTTTTTTATTGACTTAAAACTTGCATCATTATTATTATAACAAGGCTCGCCTCGCCACAGACCTGACATGTAACCTGGCTCTGTGGGGTCACCTGCCATCTACTTGTTTCCATGGAGATGTTGTTGTGTTGTCTGCAATGTCCCAGCATGGCATTAAACGTATCAACCTTGCGTTTACTCAATAACATGTTATTTATTTACTTAAAAACCTGCATCATTTTTATTATAACTAGGCTCGCCTCTCCACATACCTGACGCATAACTTGGCCCTGTGGCTTCACTTGCTGTCTACTTGTTTCCATGGAGATGTTGTGTTGTCTGCAATGTCCTGGCATGGCATTAAATTGACTTTTGCATTATTACTAGGCTCGCCTTGCCACGGATCTGACATGTAACTTGGCTCTATGACATCACCTGCCATCTCTGTACTAGGGCTGGGTATCATTAATAAGTTGACAATACGATATATATCTCGATACATAGGCCACAATACGATATATATCTCGATACAGTGAGCTTACGATTCAGTGTAATTCAGTACGATATATTTCAAATTGGCGGCACAGTGTCTGAGTGGCAACACAGCACAGCAAGAAGGTTGCGGGTTCGATCCCCGGGTCGCTCCTGTGTGGAGTTTGCATGTTCTCCCCGTGTCTGGATGGGTTTCCTCCGGGTACTCCGGTTTCCCCATCAACCCAAAACATGCAGCACTCCTATGAACTAACATCAAGGACCATGTTGTCCACCCTCCTGTGGGCTCACCACCTGCAGAGGGGTTCATAGGGGGGGTCAGGTGCTATGAGGATTGGGCAACTGCCCCCGCGACCCAGCTGGATTAAGTGGGAGAAGATGGATGGATGGATATTTCAAATTGATTCGATACGGTTCAATAAAAAATAAAGGCTAAATCATGGCTGTGATACTGAAAGTGTTTCTTAAACCTGCAAAGTCTTCTGAGAAGACTGAAATCTTTTGATGTCTGCAATGAGATGCTGCATGTCTTTTATCAGTCAGCTGTAGCAGGTGCTCTTTTCTTTGGGGTTGTGTGCTGGGGCAGTGGTCTAACTGTAAGAGACAGTAGCAGGCTCGACAAGCTAATCCGTAAGTGTGTTTCTGTCATGGGGGTGAGAGTGGACTCAGTGGGGCCCATTGTTGAGAGGAGGATGAGGAGCATGATCCAGTCCATTCTCAACAACAGCAGGCATCCTCTCCACCAGACTGTGGCTGCTCAGAGAAGCAGCTGCAGTGACAGGCTCCTCTCCCTGCGATGTAGAACTGAGAGGTTCAGGAAATCGTTTATTCCTGCTGCTATAAGACTGTTTAACAGCTCTGGCTAATGGGCACCTTATTACTATCGTTAGTAGCTTTTAACTATTAACTTATTTATTTTATTGCAAATGTATTTATGTATGTAGGTTTTTAAATTTTAAATTGGTTCTTTGATTTGTGTGTCTTGTTTAATGTTTATGCTACTGGACAACTTGAATTTCTCATGGGGATGAATAAAGTATATCTATCTATCTATCTATCTATCTATCTATAAGTGAATATGAAACACATTCATTTTAATCATCAAAACAGTGAAAATGTCAAATGTGTTGAATAAACATGTTTCTTTCCTCTAAAGAAGCAACAAAACTATAGTGCTTTAACAAAATAATTAAGCAAAATATAGCAAAAAATACTCTTGGTGATATATCGTTACAGCAGCCTACGATACTGATACGGTATCATCACTTTAAACTATACAATATATCGATATTTTGACATTTTTGCACACTCCACCCCTACTCTGTACAGATAACTATGTGTAATAATGACATACTGTGGAACATTCCAGGCAACATCTCCATGGAGAGAAGCCGGTGACAGACCCGCCACCAAAAACTACACACTGAATCTATAAAATTAAATTAAATTGATCGTATTAACCCGCTCTGCATGATCCTGGTGTTTTTATTTATCTATTTTGTCCATAATTAAATTCTTATTCCTGGAACCGGCCCCAGTGAATGAGAAAAAACCCAAACCTGGCAAAAACCTAAGAGCTACTTTGGCACCAAAATATCGTGAGTGCCGCCAGTTCCAGCGCTGTCGGCCAAGTTTAGAACCCAGACTATGTACTTTGCGAAAATGTTAAGGTTTTTATTGGATTTAACGGTGTGATTTTTCCTGTGAATTCTATTTGATGCTGTTTGAACACCAACGGCCACCAGAGGGCGCTGTAGTACTACTGCATGTGTGCCAACTGCAGAATGAAGAAGGAAGTGTTTTCATTATGATGCATTGACGGTGATAAAGAATGGGCTAGGCGGGTAGCTCAGGTTCCAGTATCCAAGGGCCAGATTTAGGAAAAATTATGACTGTTGCCATAGCGATTGACAACTGAAAACAACATATTCTGTATTTCTATTAATGAACAATGTATTTAGGGTTGGCAAAAAAACAACCAAACCAAAAATAAACCTCAAACGCCAATCAATACTAAAATATATGTCAATAGTAAAGACTCATTTGAACTACTGGCTGTTTATTTAAATGTACATAGCTAACACACTAGCCCCCGCATTCCAAACAGGAAGTAACCAAAATGAAAATCACCCCTCTTTCTCTAACTGCTGCTGTGAGCCTCATTATTTCAGTCGTAAAATGTTCGTATTAACGCACTATTTATTTCTCTATTTTGTTCGTAAATCAGTTCCTCTTCCTCATATGGAACTCGGCTCCGGATTCGCCCCTACAACCGCTAGCTTCATTGAGCTCCATTTGACTGGAGCCGAACCCTTAATCCACTTCTTTACACAGTCTATGATTTCAGCAAATATCGGTACAAAAAACAATCGCATAAAGACAAATTTTGACTTTCCCAGACTAGTTTTTGAAAGATCTGGATCTATAAAAGTGACATTCTACGGTTTAAAAAATGGGGTTCACGCTATTAAAACTATGGGTGTGCAAAAAAACATTGATAAGAGTATATTTGGGTATATTTTACTGAATAATTTTGTTACAGTGCTACAGTTTTTTTGCTTGTTTAGAAGAAGGGTCATTCCACGCCAAATCTCTGAATGCCCCCGCACGACCATCGCGGATTTGACTGAAAAAATTCTAATCCAATAGGAAAAGTCCCGAGTTTTAGCTCCCAACTCTTTATAGTTTTGTCATTAAAAGAGATTTTGTCAACTTCCCCCTAATTTTTTCCATTTTTAAACCTTAATATCTTCTAGCGCATTCATCACAGAGGGTCAGTTTTAAAATCCAAAGTCCACTGCCAATTTCTGGACCGAAATCTGCAAAAACATTTATTCAATGACCACAAACTCCAACTTACAGCTGATACAGTTCAAGACTCTCCATAGATATCACTATACAGGTTACAAACTATCAAAAATGGGTTTCACAACAGACATATGTACACACTGCACACAAGGGGAAAGGGACAACTATCTACACGCATTTTGGCACTGCACTCCCGTATATACATTCTGGCAAACCATCACTCAATCACTTTCCATAATATTTGGCTGCCACATCCCATTGTCCCCCTCTCTGTGCATTCTTGGTGATACTTCCACAACCACTCTCAACCAATACAATACAAAACATCTACTTGTGTCGCTAACTATCGCCAAGAAAGTCATATTAGTTAATTGGAAAAGCCGAAAAAAAATACACATTAACACATGGAAAAACTTCATTGCGGACCACTTCTCCTTAGAATATAACCCATCACATTCAGAGCAGAGCCCCACCATATCTCCACTCTCCACTCTCTGGCTTCCATAACACTCCACTACTAATCACACAAATACACTCATATCTCTGTGGTAAGAACATATCAAATAGTTAGAATTTGTATACTATTATTATTATTATTATTATTATTATTATTATTATTATTATTATTATTATTATTATTATTATTATTATTATTATTATTATCATCAACCCATCTTGCTGTCAAACAAACACTCAAAAATATATCCATAGAATAGGGCAAGCGGGGCAGGGGGACCAGAGACTGGAGGCCACACACCTCTGGCCTGTTGGTACTCTTACCCTGTCTTTTTTTTTAATGCAACATTAGCTTAGGGCAAACCTCCATTCCCACAAAGAACAAATAGGGGGGTCTGCGGACAAGGCTACACACCTTGAGACCGCAGACAACCCTTTTTTTAATTATTATTTTTTTTTATTATGCACCACTACATGTCACCACCCTCCACAAAGAATCACTGTTAAAATCATAACAAATGGACCAAAACTCACTCAAACTGTATGACAGCAAGATCGAAAAATAAACAAAATGAATCAAGGATCATACCCCATGCATGGGTCTTAATAACTATTTGTTACTGTTATTACCAACACCACCACAGTATCACAAATCACCTTACCATACTTCTCTTACAGCTCACAACACAGCCATAATATCCCACTGCACCAACATCACATCCTTTTCCAATATACACTTTCTCCATTATTATTATTATTATTATTATTATTATTATTATTATTATTATTATTATTATTATTATTATTATTATTATTATTATCATTATTATTATTATTGTTATTGTTATTGTTATCATTGTCATTATTGTTATTATTTATTTACTTATCCTATTTTATTTTTTTATTATTATTATTGTTCTACTCTGACTGCCAATCACCCTTTGAACCTGCTTTTCTCTAATTATCTAACTGTCCTTCATACGACCCACAATGTTACACCCACACCCACATTCACACACACACACATACACACACACACCCATATACATACACCTATACCCTCTTCCCTTTTTCTCTGCTGTCTAATATGTATGTAATTGCAATGTCATATGTTTGTACACTTGGTGACAGCAAAATAAAATAATTATAAAAAATAAAAATAAAAAAAATAAAATAAAAAAAAAATTCCAAAGTCCACAGCGTGTGTGGGAAGGTGTTTGTTCAGTATCAAACCTCTGTCTTTGAAATTGCATTTTCCACAGTCCTTCAGAGATGCCCTCAAATTTGAAGAGTAGAATTTTCAAGCAAATTCAGGCGCCTAGAAATTTGTGATAAACCGTAAGCACATGTGTAAAAATCCATATTCTACAAGTACATGAGCCAAATTTTAACCCTTGAAAATTTGAAGGACCTTAAATGGTTTTTTAAATACAGTAATAGGAAAGTGGCTCCTCAGAAAACTGCTCAAAACAGGTTAGGGGGTAGCTGACAAAATCTCTTTTAATGACGAAACTATGAGGAATTTGGAGCTAAAATTTGGCACTTTTTCTATTGGAAAGTGTGTGAACCTCTTAGAATTTTTTCACTCAAATCTTAGATGATCGTGCGGGGGCATTCAGAGATTTGGGGTGGAATGACCCAGAAGGAAACTCTTTATTGCGACACATTTGACATTTTCACAGTTTTGATGATTAAAACGGGTATGTTTCATATTCACTTTGCGCAAGAAGTGGTTTAACAAAGACTTTTAACATCACAGCCAAGATTTACCCTTTATTCGATTTGAAATATATCGTACTGAACCGAACGTGCACTGTATCGAGGTATGTATCGTATCGGCAACTTCTTAATGATAACCAGCCCTAATTAAACTGTTTATAAAGCTGTCATCGTGTTATGTAATTGCTCAAGAAACAGACACGTGGATTTTAAAACTATAATTACCGTTAAGTTGAAGACAGACTGTTCTTAAAGTGGCTGTTAAACCAGACCTAAGAGACATTCTGCATTCTATGAATACCCATAATTCCCATGTGTCATTAAAGGGCCCATATTATGAAGCATAAAACATACCTGGAGTTGTGTTTTGTTTCATTCACACATGTTTAACACACAAATCTGACATATTCAGGTATATTTAAGTTCCACCTTGTGATGTCATTTGGTAATACGGGAAGTCCAGTGTGTTTTGAAACTCCATACACCTTCACTAGAATCATTAGAATCATTTCAGACCAGGAATTGCCCATCTCTACTAAACAAAAGTTAGGTGTTAACTCATGGTAGATTATTTTTTTCATCACATTTTGAATTTTAAATGTCGTTGAATTTCTCACTTTGAATTTTTTAGCTTGTTTGAATTAGTTTTATTCTGAATTTGAGTTGCTGAAATTGTAAGTGTACATTTTCAAAGTGTTCAACATTCAAAATTGAACTTCACGTTTGAATTATTCAGCACAAATATTTTCAAGCTCTCAAATTCAACAGGCAAAATTCAGAGAGTGAAATTCGCAGTGAAAATAATTTGCAGGAAAAATCCAAGATGCCAAGGCCTAAGCAATCGATCCACAGTGATGCGATTTCACTTAGGAAACGGTGCAATGAAGCGATCTGATTGGTCAGAATTAGCCTCGTCAGAACCTCAAACCCCGCCCACAGATGAGAATGGCCAATAGGAATCAGCCTCTGTCCTCACTCACAGGATCGATTGCTTAGGCCTTAGCATCTTGGGTCTTTGCTGTGAAAATTTCCACTCTGAATTTTGACTGTTGAATTTGAGGGCTTAAAAATATTTGTGCTGAATATTTAAAAGGTGACATTTTTATTTTGAATTTGAAACATATTGAAAAAGTACACTTAAAATTTGAGCAGATAAAATTCAGAATAAAAATAATTCAAACATCTTTTTTCACAGTTAAAAATTTCACTGTGGGAAATTCAGCAGTATTTAAAAATCTAAATCTGATGGAACAAATTAACTTCCATATTAACTTGAAAACTACCACTTCATGATATCACAAAGTGGGGCAGAGCATTTTGAGCTTTGGGGAAAAGGATTCTGCAAACATGTATGAATGAAACAAGGCTTGAAAATCACAGTCGACTTTGCGTAATATATGACCTTTAAACTTTTAAACTTTTGAACTTGTACATAACGTGATTAATCAGTTGGATAAAATAACTTATCATTTCTTTATGAACTGTTATTGCTTTTATCACAGTTCCCTAGTCCACACCTCCACAGTCAGGGCCGTCATACAGTGTTCTGTGCACTGCTAGAGCTGTGCAATGCTACAGCTGTGGAGCATTATGGCTGTACAGTGTGTCTGGTGTGTGTTGGTATGTGGGTATGATACAGTGTTATGGTTGTGTGTTGGTATGTGGGTATGATACAGTGTTATGGTTGTGCGTTGGCGTGTGTGTGATATAGTGTTCTGGTTGTGCGTTGGCGTGTGTGTGTGATATAGTGTTCCGGTTGTGCGTTG
This sequence comes from Odontamblyopus lacepedii, assembly GCA_034769755.1. NCBI lineage: Eukaryota > Metazoa > Chordata > Actinopteri > Gobiiformes > Gobiidae > Odontamblyopus > Odontamblyopus lacepedii. Next base: position 9,307,675 of record CM068354.1, read on the forward strand.
GCGTGTGTGTGTGTATGATAGAGTGTTCTGGTTGTGCGTTGGCGTGTGTGTGTGTGTGTATGATACAGTGTTCTGGTTGTGCGTTGGTGTGTGTGTGTATGATATAGTGTTCTGGTTGTGCGTTGGCGTGTGTGTGTGTATGATAGAGTGTTCTGGTTGTGTGTTGGCATGTGTGTGTGTGTGTATGATACAGTGTTCTGGTTGTGCGTTGGTGTGTGTGTATGATATAGTGTTCTGGTTGTGCGTTGGCGTGTGTGTGTGTATGATATAGTGTTCTGGTTGTGCGTTGGCGTGTGTGTGTGTGTGTGTGTGTATGATATAGTGTTCTGGTTGTGCGTTGGCGTGTGTGTGTGTGTGTGATATAGTGTTCTGGTTGTGCTTTGGCGTGTGTGTGTGTGTGTGTATGATAGAGTGTTCCGGTTGTGCGTTGGCGTGTGTGTATGATAGAGTGTTCTGGTTGTGCGTTGGCATGTGTGTGTGTGTGTGTGTATGATATAGTGTTCTGGTTGTGCGTTGGCATGTGTGTGTGTGTGTGTGTATGATATAGTGTTCTGGTTGTGCGTTGGCATGTGTGTGTGTGTGTGATATAGTGTTCTGGTTGTGCGTTGGCGTGTGTGTGTGATATAGTGTTCCGGTTGTGCGTTGGCGTGTGTGTGTGTATGATAGAGTGTTCTGGTTGTGCGTTGGCATGTGTGTGTGTGTATGATACAGTGTTCTGGTTGTGCGTTGGTGTGTGTGTATGATATAGTGTTCTGGTTGTGCGTTGGCGTGTGTGTGTGTGTATGATAGAGTATTCTGGTTGTGTGTTGGCATGTGTGTGTGTGTGTATGATACAGTGTTCTGGTTGTGCGTTGGTGTGTGTGTATGATATAGTGTTCTGGTTGTGCGTTGGCGTGTGTGTGTGTGTATGATAGAGTGTTCTGGTTGTGTGTTGGCATGTGTGTGTGTGTGTATGATACAGTGTTCTGGTTGTGCGTTGGTGTGTGTGTATGATATAGTGTTCTGGTTGTGCGTTGGTGTGTGTGTATGATATAGTGTTCTGGTTGTGCGTTGGCGTGTGTGTGTGTGTATGATAGAGTGCTCTGGTTGTGTGTTGGCATGTGTGTGTGTGTGTATGATACAGTGTTCTGGTTGTGCGTTGGTGTGTGTGTATGATATAGTGTTCTGGTTGTGCGTTGGCGTGTGTGTGTGTATGATATAGTGTTCTGGTTGTGCGTTGGCGTGTGTGTGTGATATAGTGTTCTGATTGTGCGTTGGCGTGTGTGTGTGTATGATAGAGTGTTCCGGTTGTGCGTTGGCGTGTGTGTATGATAGAGTGTTCTGGTTGTGCGTTGGCGTGTGTGTGTGTGTGTGTGTATGATATAGTGTTCTGGTTGTGCGTTGGCATGTGTGTGTGTGTGTGTATGATATAGTGTTCTGGTTGTGCTTTGGCGTGTGTGTGTGTGCATGTGTATGATATAGTGTTCTGGTTGTGCGTTGCCGTGTGTGTGTGTGTGTGTGTGTGTGTGTGTGTGTGTGTATGATATAGTGTTCTGGTTGTGCTTTGGCATGTGTGTGTGTGTGTGTGTGTGTGCATGTGTATGATATAGTGTTCTGGTTGTGCGTTGCCGTGTGTGTGTGTGTGTATGATATAGTGTTCTGGTTGTGCGTTGGTGTGTGTGTATGATATAGTGTTCTGGTTGTGCGTTGGCGTGTGTATGATATAGTGTTCTGGTTGTGTGTTGGCGTGTGTGTGTGTGTGTGTGTATGATATAGTGTTCTGGTTGTGCATTGGTGTGTGTGTATGATATAGTGTTCTGGTTGTGCGTTGGCGTGTGTGTGTGATATAGTGTTCTGGTTGTGCGTTGGCGTGTGTGTGATATAGTGTTCTGGTTGTGGTTCTGGTCCGCATGAAATTTCGGGTTTGCTTCGGGCTCGGGCCTGCAAATCAAGTTAATTGGTCGGGCTCGGGTCGGGCTTTAATACCCGCGGGTCGGGTCGGGCTGGATTTTTTAGGCCCGATCTTACCTCTAGTGTGTGTGTGTGTGTGTGTGTATGATATAGTGTTCTGGTTGTGCGTTGGCGTGTGTGATATAGTGTTCTGGTTGTGCGTTGGCGTGTGTGTGTGTGTGTATGATATAGTGTTCTGGTTGTGCGTTGGTGTGTGTGTATGATATAGTGTTCTGGTTGTGCATTGGCGTGTGTGTGTGTGTGTATGATATAGTGTTCTGGTTGTGCGTTGGTGTGTGTGTATGATATAGTGTTCTGGTTGTGCGTTGGCGTGTGTGATATAGTGTTCTGGTTGTGCGTTGGCGTGTGTGTGTGTGTGATATAGTGTTCTGGTTGTGCGTTGGCGTGTGTGTGTGATATAGTGTTCTGGTTGTGCGTTGGCGTGTGTGTGTGTATGATAGAGTGTTCCGGTTGTGCATTGGCGTGTGTGTATGATAGAGTGTTCTGGTTGTGCGTTGGCATGTGTGTGTGTGTGTGTATGATACAGTGTTCTGGTTGTGCGTTGGCATGTGTGTGTGTGTGTGTGTGTGTATGATATAGTGTTCTGGTTGTGCGTTGGCGTGTGTGTGTGTGCGTGTGTATGATATAGTGTTCTGGTTGTGCGTTGGCGTGTGTGTGTGTGTATGATATAGTGTTCTGGTTGTGCGTTGGCGTGTGTGTGTATGATAGAGTGTTCTGATTGTGCGTTGGTGTGTGTGTATGATACAGTGTTCCGGTTGTGCGTTGGTGTGTGTGTGTATGATATAGTGTTCTGGTTGTGCGTTGGCGTGTGTGTGTGTGTGTATGATATAGTGTTCTGGTTGTGCGTTGGTGTGTGTGTATGATAGAGTGTTCTGGTTGTGCATTGGCGTGTGTGTATGATATAGTGTTCTGGTTGTGCGTTGGTGTGTGTGTATGATACAGTGTTCTGGTTATGCGTTGGCATGTGTGCGTGTGTATGATATAGTGTTCTGGTTGTGCGTTGGCGTGTGTGTATGATATAGTGTTCTGGTTGTGCGTTGATGTGTGTGTATGATAGAGTGTTCTGGTTGTGCGTTGGTGTGTGTGTATGATACAGTGTTTCGGTTGTGCGTTGGTGTGTGTGTGTGTACCTTGTTTAATCTCCTCGGCAGTCCGGTCTATGAGCACGTACAGAGACCACACGACGCAGGTGATGGCGATGACGTGGAAAGTGACGGAGCACATGATCTTCCTCCTCTCGCTCGCTGTCATCTGCAGCTTCTCCCACTGCACACACACAGTCACACACACAACAGTCACACACACACTTTACAGCACCGCATATTTGGACAGAGGAACAGAAAAGGGTGATACTGAAACTACTTTACGATACTGAGGCAAAAGCATTTCATTTATTTCATTCATTTCATTTATTAGGACAATGTACAATTGCATTAGGCACAAAGCAACAAAGCAACATCTATAAACCCATTTTAGTGTTTGAGGTAATGTTTCATAGTCATTCAGTTGTAGATGTTTCATTGTATTTTAGTCCATGTTTAAATCTAATGTATTTCATCAAAATTGAGTAAATGTATTTTTTTTAAAGTAATGCACAGCTGTAATGTTTCTTTGGATGCATTCATAAGGTTGAGGCTTTCATATAAGCCCATTTTGGGTTTTTTTCTTCCTGCACCTACTTTTTATTGTTAAATGGTATATAAGTGCAAAATAAATAAATACAAATGAATTAATTAATAAAAGAAGTATCATTTAAAGGAGCCATATTGTGCTATTTTCTGATCTCTGTTCTAATGTTGCATTCACATGTGTTTAAACACACAAACCTGCTTATTTAGTTCTTCTCTTCCAACTTGTGATGTTATGTTTTAATACAGGAAGTGCTCCACTTGGTCTTTAAACACCATACACCTTCACTAGAATCATTTGGATGATCTCACCCCTGGAATTGGCAATTACTCTTGAAATAACGTTAAAAGGAGCTGTTAACCTGGAAACTACCGCTTCATGACATCACAAGGTGGAATAGAACATTTAGAGCTTTGGAGATGTTGGAAAACTAACAATAAAGGGTTACTAAAACATGTGTGAATGAAACAAAACAAAACTCCAGGTCTGTTTTTTCACCTCCATGAAGTTGCCCCATTAAACTCAAACCTACACAAAAACTATGTCAATCGTTTGTGCTTCATTTGTGCTGCAAAAAGTTTTGTTTATGTGATTCTGGTTCTTAAGATATTTGGAGTTTTATTTTGGGCCAGTGACGTCACCAGCTCCTCAGAATGTGAAACAACCTCAAAACAGGCAGAAAATTATAGAAAGCATCTGTATTTCATTTGTGCTGTTTTGTGCTGTGACAATTTTCATTTGTGCGAGTTTATTTCTAAAATTATTCCTTATTATTTCTAAGGTCATTTTGAGAGGCTGGATGACGTCATGAGCCGAAGATAAAACTCCAAATATCTTAAGAACCAGAATCGCACAAACAAAACTTTTTGCAGCACAAATGAAGCACAAACGACTGACTCCATGTTGGATGTTTTAGTGCATTTTGAAGCTTCCTGTGGGGTTGACCCCAATTTGACCTCTAAAAGAATCGTTAATTTCTCCAAAACTAAAGCAGCACAAACGAAACTTTTGCAGCACAAACAAAGCACAAACGATTGACATAGTTTTTGTGTAGGTTTGAGTTTGATGGGAGCCAACTTCACGCAGGTTGTTTTTTCATGAGGTTACAACATTATAACATGTCTTAAAGCTTAAAGAGTCAGTTTTGCACAAGTCTATAATAGTATCTTACACCACTGTGTGTGGAGTGAATGAACAATGAACTGTAAAGCACTTTAAATGCCTTGAAAGGTGCTATATAAATGCAACAATTATTTAATTTATATAACACCTTGAAGAAATTTACCCTTAGTTAGTTAGTTAACTGTCAGATAACCTTGCCTGATATAAATGAAACATCTTAAAAGCAGCCAGAACACTTAAACAAATCAATAATCCAAATGAAACAGATCTACAGTAGTCCAAAGTCTATGATTCAAACACACGTAAACTCCTGTAATAAATGACCTAACAGCGCTGACAGTCTGTTCTAACCTGGCTAAGTGGGGAAACAAAACACAAGCACTTCTCATCAGGAGGTTTGGGTTACACTGTCAAATTTTAATAAGGACTATTTTGCCACCGTGACTGACTTAATGTGTTTTGAATTACAGTGGTATAAAGTGGTCCTGAAGAGAGGCTGCCGTGAAACAAACTGAACTTTATACAGTATTTTTAGACTGAATACTCCAATGTTAAGGGCTCTGTTAAAGGTGATTTGTGTGTTAAACATGTGAATGAAACAAAACACAACTCCAGGTCTGTTTGTGAAGAGGAAACAACATTAGAACCTAGATTTTTCGAACTTTAACTAAACTAAAATGAACCACACCATAACCTTTTTTAGAACGTAGCTTCTCATTTCAGAATAATTACAAATATTCATTCCTCCTCAGGGATTCTGAATAATTTAGCTTCACTAATCAAATTCTAATCAAAACATCTTAGTACTTTCACACTTTAAAATTCACCACCGGCGTCGCACCAAACCCTCCCCCGTCTGCCAAAGAAAAAAAACAGAGATTTGCTGGATCATCTCGCACAAAAAGGGATGACCAAACATCCCCATCTCAGCCTCCCGCAAAATCCCCCGCCTGTTCCCAGGAAAAGCATTTGTTTAAAAGCTCGTGTGCGGCTAACGAAGTGTGCGCAGATTTTAATTAGACTGTCCCGTTATCTGTCGCCGTGGTGATGGATAAGAGTGTTTAATGGGAGTGTGTAGGCCTCTGCAGCAGTGAGGGAGAAGAACAGGCTGCAGTGTGGAGCCGGACGCAGCTTCTGATGATACGAAAGATGGAAACGGGTTTGACGGCCGAGAGATTTAAAGGTGCGCTGGAGGAGGGTCTGCTATCTACTCGTCTCCCCTACATTTAACACCTGCGTGAAGTTGCCCCCATCAAACGCAAACCTACACAAAAACTATGTCAATCGTTTGTGCTTCGTTTGTGCTGCTAATGTTTTGTTTGTGCTGCTTTAGTTTTTGAGAAATTAATGATTCTTTTATAGGTCAAATTGGGGTCAGCTAGTCCCCAGGAAGCTTCAAAATGCTCTAAAACATCCAAAATGGAGTCAATCGTTTGTGCTTCGTTTGTGCTGCAAAAAGTTCTTAAGATATTTGCAGTTTTATTTTGAGCCGTTGACGTCGTCCAGCCCCTCAAAATGTGAAACAGCCTCAGGCAGAAAATTATAGAAAACGTTTGTATTTCGTTTGTGCTCTTTTGTGCTGTGACAATTTTCATTTGTGTGAGTTTATTTCTAAAATTATTAATAATTATTTATATATATATATATATATATGACGTAATTTCCGCTCAGCTGACGGCGGCGACTTTAGCAAAACTCCGCAAAACTAGTGAAGATAAACGATCTCAGGCTGCAGAAAAGTCTGTATCAGTCTTTAGTAATTTGCTTTTGATTCATATTTTATATAATACAGACTTTTCCACAGCCTCAGATCGTTTATCGCTACTAGTTTTGCAGAGTTTTGCAAAAGTCGCCACCGTCAGCTGAGCGGAAATGACGTCCTATAATTACCTTAGAAATAATAATAAATAATTTTAGAAATAAACTCTCACAAATGAAAACCGTCACAGCAGAAATGAAATACAAATGTTTTCTAGAATTTTCACATTTTGAGGGGCTGGATGACGTCATCGGCCGAAAATAAAACTGCAAATATCTTAAAAACCAGACTTTTTTGCAGCACAAATGAAGCACAAATGATTGACTCCATGTTGGATGTTTTAGAGCATTTTAAAGCTTCCTGGGGGCTGACCCCAATTTGACCTGTAAAAGAATCGTTAATTTCTCCAAAACTAAGGCAGAACAAACTAAACTTTTTGCAGCACAAACGAAGCACAAACGATTGACATAGTTTTTGTGTAGGCTTGAGTTTGATGGGGGGCAACTTCACGCAGGTACATTTAACAGTTTAGTAAGTTTGTCGTCTAAATTGGGCTTTAAAGGGCCAATATTACACAGTTTTCTCATCTATGTTCCAATGTAGTTTTGTCATCATAAACATATCTGCAGTTGTGTTTTGTTTCATTCACATGTTTAACACACAAACTCTGCAGATTTAAAGTGCTTCTCTAAAACAGAAAACACTGTTCCACCTTATGATGTCATGTGGTAATACAGGACGTGCTCCATACACTTCCGCTAGAATCATTTGGATCACATCAGCCCTGGAATTGTCCATCTCTACTGAACTAAAGGTAAAAGGAGCTTTTAGCCTGAAAACTACTGCTTCATGACATCACAAGGTGAAACAGAGCATTTTGACCTTTCGAAATGCTTAAAATTTTATTCTGTATAATTCTGCTGTGTGTGTACGCACCATCTGATTATAAAGCATTTAATTTGGTGATTTTTTATAATAAAAAGGAAATTTATCTACCGAAGAAGTGGACAGATTGCACATGGAACATGAAACACGTTTTCAGTCACCAGCAGATTATTGTGATTGGCACAAAATAAATTTGGAAACAAGTTAGAACAGAATCAGTTTACTCAGAAATGACTGGAATCTGTTCATACTCTGAATTTAAGTTTTTCACTTGATGGTTTTACAAATGAATGATGAATGATACCGATATATCGCCCATCCCTAACAGTAATGTCAGTCCGGTAACGTCAGTCCGGTAACGTCAGTCCGGTAAGGTCAGTCCAGTAACGTCAGTCCAGTAAGGTCAGTCCAGTAACGTCAATCTGGTAAGGTCAGTCCAGTAACATCAATCTGGTAAGGTCAGTCCAGTAACGTCAGTCTGGTAAGGTCAGTCCAGTAACGTCAATCTGGTAAGGTCAGTCCAGTAACGTCAATCTGGTAAGGTCAGTCCAGTAACGTCAATCTGGTAAGGTCAGTCCAGTAACGTCACTCTAGTAATGTCAGTCCAGTAACGTCTGTCCGGTAATGTCAGTCCGGTAATGTCAGTCCAGTAACGTCAGTCCGGTAATGTCAGTCCATTAACGTCAGTCCGGTAAGGTCAGTCCAGTAACGTCAGTCCAGTAACGTCAGTCTGGTAAGGTCAGTCCAGTAACGTCAGTCCGGTAATGTCAGTCTAGTAATGTCAGTCCAGTAACGCAAGTCCAGTTAGGTCAGTCCGGTAACATTAGTCCGGTAAGGTTAGTCCAGTAACAAGAGATGGGCCAATATGGATTCTTTGAGCCGATACAATATTTAATATTTGGCCTGCTGCTGTGGCTGACAACTGATATTTGAGATCTAATCGGTACCTTGTATTAATAGTATTCCAGTATCAGTCAATATCGATACATATTACTGCAAGTGAAAGATCAGTCACACCTAAGAGTGTTCTCAATTCAGTAACGTCACTACAGTAACGTCACCACAGTAACGTCACTACAGCAGCGTCACTACAGTAACGTCACTACAGTAGCGTCACTACAGCAGCGTCACTACAGTAACGTCACTACAGTAACGTCACTACAGTAACGTCACTACAGCAGCATCACTACAGTAACGTCACTACAGCAGCGTCACTACAGTAACGTCACTACAGTAATGTCACTACAGCAGCATCACTGCAGTAAGGTCCCTACAGTAACGTCACAACAGTAACGTCACAACAGTAACGTCACTACAGTAACGTCACTACAGTAACGTCACTACAGCAGCATCAATGCAGTAACGTCACTACAGTAACGCCAATGCAGCGTCACTACAGTAACACCACTACAGCAGCGTCACTACAGCAACGTCACTACAGCAGCGTCACTGCAGTAACGTCACTGCAGTAGCGTCAATGCAGTAACGTCACTACAGCAGCGTCAATGCAGTAACGTCACTACAGCAGCGTCAATGCAGTAACGTCACTACAGCAGCATCAATGCAGTAATGTCACTACAGTAATGTCACTACAGTAACGCCACTACAGCAGCGTCACTACAGTAACACCACTACAGCAACGTCACCACAGTAACGTCACTACAGCAGCGTCACTACAGTAACGTCACTGCAGTAACGTCACTGCAGAAACGTCACTACAGCAGCGTCACTACAGTAACGCCACTACAGTAACGCCACTACAGCAGCGTCACTACAGCAACGTCACTACAGCAGCGTCACTACAGCAACGTCACTACAGCAGCGTCACTACAGTAACGTCATTACAGTATCATCACTTCAGCTGCATCACCACAGCAGCGTCAGTCCAGTACCTTGCGTAGCGGCTTGAGCTTGGTCTCCATGATGAACTCGTACTTGCAGAGTTCACAGCAGCGCGTGTCTGAGCTCTTGATCCACTGCTGCAGACAGCCCTGGTGCACGAAGCGCAGGCTGCCTGTACAGTGACAAGGCGTGATCAGAGGACTCTCATCATCACCCTCACAGTGACAGATCCTGTGGGCACAAACACAGGGACATAAACACTCGGGCACATGAGTGAGCAGGAGGGCAAACAGGGACTGCATTTGGGACCGACACTTGGTTATAGGGTTTTCAAAAGTACTGAAAATTAGATACTACTTGCTATTATTACAGCATTTTCTGATCTGTGTTATAATGTCACATCCTCATCAAAAGCACCAGGAGTTGTGTTGTGTTTCATTCACACATGTTTAACAGACAGGGTTTTCATACAGTGCAATATTTCAAAACAGTGCAATATTTTTTTTTACAACTTTGTTTTTATTAAGTTTAGGATATTACAGCTTGCACGTCATAGTCAATTACTGAGCTGATTACACATTGGAATAAGTGTATGTACAAGTACACTTGGACTTCAACAGTATAATAATAACAACAGAGACAGTTATACATATACCATAATAATATATAGAAAGGAAAAGGAAAATAAGCAAATAAATAAAATAAGAAAAATAAATAGATAATTTAAAAAATTTAATTAAAAAATACAATATTTTGACTGAGTACAATGTTTAATCAGGTGCTATGAGTATTGGGCAGCAAGCTGCCCCCGCGACCCAGCCGGATTAAGCGGGAGAAGATGGATGGATGGATGGATGGACAATGTTTAATCACCGTTCAATATTTAATACTGTGCAATATTTAAAAACAGTGCAATTTCTGACTGAGTGCAATATTAATACCGTGCAATAGTTTGACTGGGTGCAATATTTAAAGCAGTGCAATATCTTGCTCATCTTGGGTATCATGGGTGTCAGCTTATTTTTCTTGCACTAATACTAGTCTTATTTATCCATTTTTCTTTTCATACTGTGTCTAAGTAACCATGTATGTGTCTGTCTTGGAGGCTGAGTTGCTTTTAATCTCATTGTGCATGTGTATAATGTGGATTGTACATATGTATTCTATTCTATTCTATGTGTTCTTCTCTCAGACTGAAAACACTCCACCTTGTTATGTCATGTGGTAATAGTAATGCATTAGTTTTATACAGGGCTTTTCCACACACTCAAAGTTGCTTTTGACTGACTGAAGCAAGCCTCTGACCACCACTAACACCGACACTACTTTCATACTAGGCATTATGGGTGAAGTGTCTTGCCTAAGACCACAACAACAGTTTCTGACACTGGCGCCCCCCTGTGGTACCTGCGATTCCCAGCGGTCTCCCATCCAAGATTTAAGCCCAGCCCGGTTTAACTTCTCAGGTCTAATGAGGTTAGGCTTTGACTAGGAGGTTTGGCCATAGGAAGTGCTCCGCTGTTTTTCAACTCCAAATACCTTCTCCTTCAACTCTTATCTTCCCCTCTCTACCGCAGCAGCAGACCCACCAGCCTCCTCAGCCTCTCCATCTCTGCCGAAGTTAAACCATTTAATAAACACTGGGATCTACTGGGAATCAAAGTGTGGAACAGTGGCATCATTTTAATCCCAAAACTAACTTGAGAGTCCAGACCTGTTTACAGACGGGAGCCGGAGGGAGTTTAATCTAACGAAAAGATAAATGGTATTAGCACGCCGAGCTCAGAGGCAAGTCCCGCGCGAGCAAACTCAATCACGACAATGTAATGTGAATCAAAATATCTCATTTTCAAACTCAAACGCTCTGGGCCCAAAATAATCATGTGTTTTATCAGATTTAACAGCCAAAGACATTCTATTATGGATATTCGAGAAAAAGCACTGACAATTTTGGTTAGCTAGAATTTGAATGTGAATTTGCGATGGCCGTGGACACTTGTGTATGTTTTTTGTTAACGGGTTGCGCTCATGATCTTGAATTTGATGATGTCATGATTTCAGATGGGACACAGAGGGTATGTGACTTTATGGAAGACCCACTTTTTCAAAAATCCCCACAAGCTATGATAATGGTATGGCTTAAAGGTCCAATATTGCACAAAACTGACCTGGAGACATCTGGTAAATCTAGCAAATTGTTGTCCCACCTTTGTTTTACTTGCATGGGATAAACAAAGTATTTTACTAACTTTGACACAAAGATTGAAAGAGAAAAGCACACAAAAAGAAAAGAAAGATAGAAAAAGCACGCAATTACAACAAACACTGAGATGCAGATTCCCACAGGACTAGTATTATCACTGGACGTCTGTGTTTGGTGAAATATACAGTAGTGGGTAATCTGCGGCGGAATTTTTACTTTACAAATTACAAACATGGCGTATTTGCACAGGATTAAGATCTCAGGCATCCTCCACAGGTAAAACAGGTAAAACTAACCCTGTGTGAATAGGGCTCTAGACATGTTTTAATGTCACCTTGTCAAAAACACAGCGGCACGGTGGCTGAGTGGCAACACTCAGGCCTCACAGCAAGAAGGTTGCGGGTTCGATCCCCGGGTCGCCCGGGCCTTTCTGTGTGGAGTTTGCATGTTCCTCCCCATGTCTGGATGGGTTTCCTCCGGGCACTCCGGTTTCCCCCATCAACCCAAAACATGCCCGCACCCCTATGAACTAACATCAAGGACCATGTTGTCCACCCTCCTGTGGGCTCACCACCTGCAGAGGGGTTCATAGGGGGGGTCAGGTGCTATGAGTATTGGGCAGCAAGCTGCCCCCGCGACCCAGCCGGATTAAGCGGGAGATGATGGATGGATGTCAAAAACATACCTGAAGTTGTTTGTTCTTTCACACATGTTTGAGGAACCTTTTATTATTAGTCTGTGTACATCTCCAAATCTCAAAATGCTCTGTTCCACCTTGTGATGTCGTGAGGTTGTAGTTTTCAAAGTTAAAGGGGAACTCCGGCACGTTTGAAGCTAATGTCCATCACTAGAGGTGGTGGAATTCTGTCAGAAGCCAAAAAACGGCACAGATCAGTGTTGCCTCGGTGGAGATCTCACTGTGGCAGTGAGTCTGTCAAGGAAACAAACTAGTGTAGTGATGGGGGTAAGTTCTTAACTTCCACGTAAAATGCCAATTTGCTTCACAGTGAAGAAGCTTAACACCACTTTAACCCATTTTACAACAGTCACAAGTCTAACAAATAATAAACAAAACGCTCTGCCTGGTTCACTCATTACTGTCTGGAAACATTGAAACAACTTTATAAGCAGCCTTACACTTACCTTTGTTCATTTCCTACTGCACATGCGAAATCCCAAAAGACTCAATCGCCGATGTCGTTTCTAATCCCATTTGAGTGAATTATATTTTTGGAAAACGCAAGAAAAAATACATTCCCAAACCATTTTCTGTCAACAACTTTCAGTTTCTCTTCTTCTTCACCGTCAGTAGTTGATTCTCACTTGTTGCTTCTGGCAGTTCGAGTCTCTCGCTGCCGCTGGAGTCGACAATCGAGTCTTTTGGGCTTTGGCATGTGCAGTGGGAAATCGAATCGGTAATGCTAAGTCTGCTTATTAAGTTGTTTTCTAACATTTCCAGACAGGCTCTGCCTGGCTAATGAGTGAACCAGGCAGAGCGTTTTGTTTGTTAGACTCGTGGCTGTTGTAAAGTGGTGTTAAGCTTCTTCCGTGCAAATTAAGATAAGATAAGATAAACTTAATTGTCCCAAAGGGGAAATTTGTTTTGGGCACTGCCCGCAGCTTAAAAACACAGTTACACTACATTACACAACAGACACAAGATCCATGTAACACATTTGTACACTGCACAACCAAAAAGTATCCAAAACACTGCACTAACTCTATTGCACAGATAATTATTGCACAGATAATGATTGCACTAGCTCTATTGCACACAGATTTTTGCTATTATTCCACCATTAAATAAATTGGCGTTTTACGTGGAAGTTAAGAACTTGCCCCCATCACTACACTAGTTTGTTGCCTTGACAGACTCACTGCCACAGTGAGATCTCCACCAAGGCAACACTGATCTGTGCCGTTTTTTGGCTTCTGACAGAATTCCACCACCTCTAATGATGGACTTTAGCCTCAAAGCCATCATCCAAATGATTCCACTGACTATGTATGGAGTTTAAAAACACAGTGGAGCGCATCTTGTATGACATCAAAAGGTGGAACAGAGTGTTTAGCGTTTGAGAGAACTCAGAGCCTAAATATGCAGGGTTTGTGTGTTAAACATGTGTGAATGAAACAAAACACAACTCCGGGTCTGTTTGTGTAATAGTTGAATACAAGTTTTGAGGTAAACACTGACATTTAGTTTTAAAAATATATATTAAAAGAAAAGAGTTCAAACAGGTAAACAGATGAGGAAGAAAACATACAGTGTAACTCGGTAAACACGCAGAGGCTTTTCAAAGAGAACATTGCGTTGTTTATTTCGCCGCTGGCTCCCATAGCACAAGGCACAGGGTCTGTTCTATAATTGTAATCTTGAGATAACTGTGCTCATAACATGATAATTACAGAGAAGAGAGAAAGCAATCTGAAGAAAAGAAAAATGCTAATATTGTTTGGTCTGCTGGATATGAGCAAAGCCTCACACAGCGCAACGATAACACCCACACAGACCTGATTTATTCACGTTTTAAAGGCAAATTCATCTCGCATTAGTACATTTATATTGTAGAAGCTGCTCTTAGGGTCAAAATGAGACTAATGTGTACGAAAATGTGTTTTTGAGGTCAGATTTGACATGTTCTGTCACCGTGGCAACTTTACCGTCCCACGATCTCTTTACTCGGAAAGTTTGAGAACATTTCAGAACCCGAGTTACAAAATGTAACGTGACTGCTGCCCCCGTGTTTGGTAGAAACTTCAAACATTTGTAGTATTTGGGTCATTTTGGGTTTTAGACGCCGTGTACTGGTCCGTTCGGGATTAAGTCATGACGAGATCTGAGTTCCGCGGGTGACTGGAATGCAACGTTAGAATGCTAGTCGTTGTTATAAGTTTGGACCGCTGAAAACTGTTGGACTAGATTTTAAACTATAAGTGTATATGTTGCAGTTGCAATTTCCTCAGTTAAAAGGTTCAAATTTCATTATAATTCAGCACATTTCTGTCGTACCTCTGACCTCCATGGAACCAAATCATTTTTTCAGAAATCATGAGTTATTCTGTGTGTTTTTTGTACTTAAAGTGTTAAAATATCATGTGGTCCGACCGTGCATCATGTAGTGCGACTAATAACAGCAGGAATTCTATGGCTGGAGTTTGAACAGACAAAGTTGACTTGGGTGAATGGTTCTTTAGGCATTTTTCTTCATTTGATGCATTTTACAGGGCAGTAGTTTGTTCATTAAACACAAGCAGGAGACTGTCATATTGGAGCAAAAGAAAATATCAATATTAGTGCTGTTAAAAATATCGCACTATTAACGCGTTAACTCAAAACAATTTTAACGGCGATAAGCTTTTTATTGGCGGCACGGTGGCTGAGTGGCAACACTCAGGCCTCACAGCAAGAAGGTTGCGGGTTCGATCCCCGGGTCGCCCGGGCCTTTCTGTGTGGAGTTTGCATGTTCCTCCCCATGTCTGGATGGGTTTCCTCCAGGTACTCTGGTTTCCCCCATCAACCTAAAACATGCAGCACCCCTATGAACTAACATCAAGGACCATGTTGTCCACCCTCCTGTGGGCTCACCACCTGCAGAGGGGTTCATAGGGGGAGTCAGGTGCTATGAGTATTGGGCAGCAAGCTGACCCCGCGACCCAGCCAGATTAAGCGGGAGAAGATGGATGGATGGAAGTTTTTTATTGCGAGATTAACGTGCTTTGTGACCCATTGGACTAGTTTTGCTGTGGCCACTGCTGTAAAACTACAGGATCTGACTGTAAACAGGAAAGGAAACAATTTGTACGAAACTGAGAAGTCCTGGTTGGAGGAGCTGGGCCAAAGCACGGCACATCTGCACACACGCCGATACCCCCGCATGGGAAAACACGAAACAAAGTCTGCTTCAAAACATACAGCGAATCCACGACAAGGACCACGGACAGCAACACTAAACCACAGAGGAGCACCGCAGGACCCACACACGATTCATTTGTGATTCATTTGTGATTAATCGCGAGTTAACTATGACATTCATGAGATTAATCGTGATTAAATATTTTAATCGATTGACAGCACTAATCAATATGAATTAAAACTCAAAAGCCAGCAATTTGTTTCTATACACTTCATATTACTCAGAACTTAGATTAATATCCTAACCATGTTTTAGAAAATAAAACTATTTTAAGGTTATTCTCGGTTACACTACATGACATTTTACACTAAAAATGCTTCATATGAATGTTAAACTTTAATTTATGCACCTGACACTGTAAATATTTGAAAAAGTTCAACAGAAACTAATGTTTTTTACATTTCAAAATTTGTTAAACAATGCAGAAGCCACGGTCTGGAAGAGTTCTACGCAGTTCTTCCCTCATGGTTCCCGTCCAACATGGTCTCTAATTGGTTAAAAGTTGCTTCCTTAAAGTTCCCCCACGTCATTCCGTCTCTTTTTCCGCAAAGAACTGCTTTTCCGATACCAACGCTACAGACTTCTTAACATTGCCCCCAGTTCATTTCACTTTCAAGCCGACGGAACAGAAAAACGCAAAAGTGCTCTCGTCTCTCGTGGAAAAAAAGGGGAAAAAAAGCACATGTAATTTATTCATCAAAGTCGACATGCTTTTTTAAATTCTTTTTTAAGAATATGAGAATGATCCCAACAAGCCCCTATAATCGCGCTCCATTACCTTCTCTTCACGCCAAATCACCAACGCCGTTTTCATTTTTCCTCTAACTTTGAATCATAATATCCGTGCGCAAATTACAGCTTTGTCACTAACTCCCAACTTCATTTGCAAGAATTAAAGGGCCTGTACCTGGTTTTCTATAGATTCCATATGAGCAAAACGTATAGGCTCCAGTACAGGCAGATTGTGATATAAGCAGCTCTTCTGTCTACAGCTGGTTACAAAGCACTTTATTGTATAATCAGGAAGTGCACGTTAGAATGAGAGTTTTTTAAAGCTTCAATCATTTTGGCAGAAGAATAAAGCAGTATCTTGAGTTAATGAAATTTGAAGGACAAAACAGTAAATTATGCCAAAAATCTTGTATTTTCAAAGGACAGATACAAAATAACAACTAAAAAGGTGATGGAAGAAACAGAAATTTCCCAGGGCAATAACGTGTACCTAAAAACTATAAAGTCATTTCATATGATGTAACGTGTAGATTCACTCACAGTGGGAAGAGGAAGCACAATGTTTATTCAAGTAAGGGTACTCAAGTAATATTAAGTAATATATAATATGTAATATTACTCAAGTATGCTGATTGAATTGAATTGAATTTTGTCAAAAAGTAACTCAAGTAAGTAAGTATCCATCCATCTTCTCCCGCTTAATCCAGGTGGGTCGCGGGGGCAGTTTGCTGCCCAATCCTCATAGCACCTGACCCCCCCATGAACCCCTCTGCGGGTGGTGACGTCATGGTCCTTGCTGTTCAGGTGCTGCATGTTTTGGGTTGATGGGGGAAACCGGAGCCTGGAGGAAACCCATCCAGACACAGGGAGAACATGCAAACTCCACACAGAAAGGCCCGGACGACCCAGGGATCGAACCCGCAACCTTCTTGCTGTGAGGCCTGAGCGTTGCCGCTCAGCCACCGTGACGCAATAAAATGTAGTAAATGTAAGTGTGCAAATGTTTTTACACAGTTACACCTCTGCTCATCGTGGTGGACAATTTGGATGCTAGGAATACATATGGTAAGTGAGGAATAACTTTGGACCACTGCAAACTAGAGATGCACTGATCCGGCTTTTTTCATCTGATACTTTTACTTGAGTAAAATCTTGCCCCTGTATCTGTATATTTACTTCAGTACGAGCACTGACTACTTCATCCACCTCTGCTTCAATCCGTATAAAATGTTCCTGGTCTGTTTTTCACGTTTTTCAGGCATGGCCCCAGTGTGGAAAAACCTCATTATTAAAGTACCAGAGCATCTTTTCTATGACATTTCCTCGGAGCGTCCTAACAGAGCTTGTACAGAGTAGATAAAGCATTTTAGTCGCGCTGGCCAACCATGAAATTACATCGGATTGTACAGAGGTGCTGGTTTCCGTTTACTGTCAGGATGGGCGGATGAGGAGAGCGGAGAGAGAGTGGAGCATTCGATTATGTGTCTGCTCCTCTACGGCCCGCTGGACACCGACCGAGACCGATCCACCAATCAGATCGCTCCAACCCACTGCTACTTCCTGGTCCAGATCACACATAAACTGTTCCTGGTTTGGAGGATCGAGATTTAGTTCCAGTTTAGACCTGATGTAGGTTACAGGTTTGGTTTTCATTGAGCAGGTGCATTATGTCACTTTTTTTTAGTGGAGGGCCCGTCAAATGCTTGTCTCCATGGAACAAAACTTTACAAATATTTACATATAACAAAAAAAAAAAAAAAACTTTGACCAGTCATTTGGTACATTTATTGTCATTAGGGATGGAACGATATCCAAATCTCTGCACTATATTTTCACCATATACATCTCACCGTACCAGATTTATTGCATTATTTTGTGGAGGCCGGTGTTGAAGTGCTCCACCAATCAGGGAGCAGGACTCTCCCAGCAGGAATCCATGGGACAAAAAGGAATTCAAACACACAAAACAAATCAAAGAACTGGAGACCTGGGGCCTTAACAGGAAAGAACGACTTTACACACTGCAAAAAGCTTAAGATGTTTACTACATTCTACATTTGAAATACAAACAGAAGATACCAAGTACATGAAGTAAGGTGTATGGAATTATGTAGCAAGGGAATAAAAAAGTTAAATAACCATGACATTTTAATATATATTTTATATTCAAATCTTCATATTAGCTATGAATGGATATGGAATGGAGTAAATAATTTAAAAAAAAACAAATAACTCAAACTCAGTGGATATTTTTGATTTCAAAAATATCCACTCTTTGCTTTGAACCCCAGTTTGCTCTGTGAGCATTTCTTAACCCTGACATGACACACCTGTGAAGTGAAAACCATTTCAGGAGACTTCAGTAAGAAGCTCATCGAGGGAAGGCCAAGGATTTCCAATGCAAACAAAGCAATATTTGAATAGAACATTGGTTCACTTGTGCCAACCACCTGTCCGACCCTATCGCAGCAGTGGCACCAAGGGCAAGATGGAGTCTGGTGAGTTTGTGAAACCATAAATATTGCAAGAATCCATCTGACTGTGCAAGGTTCTGGTCTAATATGTCATATGCACTTTAAGCTCAAAGCTTCAATAAACTGAATCATATTTCATAAAAAGGCCGACATGAGTGAGCGCTCTGCAGAGATTTTATTTAAACATCTTAAAGTAAACAACAACTATTTCCTTCAACAGAAATAGCAGTGCATGTGCCCAATGTGTGCTTAAAGCACTTGAACACATCTGTAAGAAAAGAAATCTTCCTTCAGAAGGGTTCTAAAAGCTGCCCACTGCTGTGAGCAGCTTTTAGAACACTGCATTTCAACACGTCCTGAAAAAACTTCACATATTTCCGTCCTGATGGTTCAAATTGCTGTTCCAGTGAGGTTCATTGGGTCTTCTGATAATTTATGCTAAAAAGTAATAATTTAGGTAATAATTTATTTTCTTTCATGCACAAAACTATTGTTTATTTTTTACTTTTGTATTTTAAAAATAAACAGATTTGGAATTCCTCCTCTAATTTGCAGACATGGGTCAAAAATGAACTATGAACTAACATCAAGGACCATGATGTCCACCCTCCTGTGGGCTCACCACCTGCAGAGGGGTTCATAGGGGGGGTCAGGTGCTATGAGTATTGGGCAGCACGCTGCCCCCGCGACCCAGCCGGATTAAGCGGGAGAAGATGGATGGATGGATGGATGGGTCAAAAATGATCCACCTTTATTTCTAAAGTCCCAGGGACACTTTTGGCTCTTTGTCTCCTCTGCACACAGACCTGACCCTCCTGACCCATCCTCCTGTTCAACTGCACCGAGACCTTTGACTGAGACACAAAGGCGAGTTTCCTTGAATTTCCCTCAGGATCAATAATCTCTCTCTCTAAAACGGCTTAAGAGAGGAAACAGGTCTGCTCACATCAGAAAACAGACGTCACCCTAAACGTCATCACAAAGACCTCCTCTGGACAGCTGCACATCGCACTAATGAGCAGTGGATTTACTTTTACATCTGCACCAAAATGCTTATGCGATGCTGTCGAAACCTACCTGATTAAGAAAATAAAATAGTAGAATGGAGTCAGTTCAGAGCAGTGGTGGTGAAGTCTTGAAAATAGATAATTAAAGATTGCCCAAACATGCTCGAATCACTTCAAATCCAACTTCAGGTGAGGGAATGTTGCAGAGAAACAACTAGAACATGGTTAAAACCTCTGGTAGCAGGCTGTGATTGGCTGACAGTGACAAACACTCTTCACAATTGTAGTTTTAATAATCTGTCATTTCCTGCACACGCCTCATGTAGTCGTCTCCAAAAGTCGAAGTTTTAAAGGTCAGGATCATGTCTAAGCTGAGACAGAAACCGACTCAGGGGAAGATTACAAAAATGACATATTATCTCATCAGCGTGACACTTGTTATTTTGTGAATTTTCTGCCCTCAGAGTCGATTTGAAGGAAGAAAGAGAAAAATAATGCCTCAAAAGTGCATGAGTGAAAGAGGAGGTGGAGCTTAGTGGTCGTATCAATAAAATTTTACACCCAAATGTTGAAGTAAAACTAGAATTCTTAAAATCTTAATCAAAACCAGCAAAACATTAGTTCATATTTTGTGAAGTGAAGAAAGTAAAATAAGTTTTACAAAAGCTATGAAACAACCGTAAAGATTGTATTTCCCCAGGACACGCCGGAGGGACTGTGTCTCTCAGCTGGCCCGGGGGCTTCCTGGAGGAGCTGGAGGACGTGTTCAGGGTGAGGGAAGTTGGGGTTCTTGCACAAACTGCTCAAACCCAGCCCAAGATAAGCAGAAGATAAGAAATAAGAGATTATATTTGCTTGTTTCATTCCTTGATTCGGTCACACCAGTCCTAAAGCAATAAAACCAGTAAAATCAAATTAAAACAACACCATAAAAATCACAAAGTAGAAATAAATAAATAAAAGACACAGAGGAGCACTAGGGATGGGCATTTGATGAAATTTTCTTAATCGATCGTCGGGATTTGATTTTCAATTAATCATTAACATTTTATATTAAAATGATCATCATTATTATTACTATTACTAATCTGCATAAATAAACTCAATATACAGCAGATAAACCATCACCACTATAGCGCCACATCAGTGTGAGATTAGAATGTGTTTATGCATTTTTGGCACATTTGTTTACGTCTTACAGAAACTAAATTTAAAACCACATGGCTCATTTGCATAAACAGTAAGTAAAAAAAGCCGCTCTTTCCTTGTGCTGATGTGTTCAGCTTCTGTTGGACTAAAGAACACGACTCAGTGGAATATGAGTGTTCTTTCTGTGACAGAGGATGTGATGAGGCTGTGAGTCTGTTCTGTGCATATGTTGCATTGGAGATACTGCGTAAACATGCGAAACTGGGACACTCAAAAAAAAAAAAGATCATACCCGGGATACTGATGTGCAGGTAAACACACTCTGAGGGATGTAGTGATCTCCAAGGAGCCAGAGCCAAGACGTGGGACTGTGAGGCCACAACTCCAGTGTTTGTGCTGTGAGACTCTTTACGCTACGTTACGCACAGACGCCTACATTCAGTTTGTCGATTAAAATGAACGTGATTGGCGAAATTCTTAATGATCAATTATCAATTAATCGACTAATCATGCCCATCCTTAAGGAGCACACACTCCTGTTAAAAGTTAAAAGCCAGAGAGTAAAAGTGGGTTTTAAGACAAGACTTAAAACACTCGATTGTAGGGCCCTGTTTTAAGTCTCGGTTTTGGCACCACGAGTTGGAGCTGGAGCCCTCGGACCTCAGAGCGCTCGCGGGGATGTAAATTTGGATGTGGTCCAAGACGTACTGTGGGGCCAGTCCATTTAAAGCTTTAAAGACAAACAATAAAATCTTAAGATCAATTCTAAAACAAACTGGAAGCCCGTGCAACGACGCTAAAATCGGGGTAATGTGCTCGCGTTTTTTGCTTCCAGTTAAAAGTTGTGCAGCAGAATTTTGGACCAACTGTAAGCGAGAAAGTGCAGGAGGCTGATGTCGGGACAAAAAGTGTAAACGAGAGGAAATAAAAGCGTGTGTGACCTGTTCAAATGCATTTCTGCCTGTTCTGTACATTTGTTGGGACGCCTCCTGTAAGTTTATTAGAGGTGCCAGAGCAGCTTGAAGGTTCAACGCATAGAAATGATCCGACATGTTTGTTTCTGTGAACTGTATATATGTGACGTAAATGCGTAGGCGGCGTAAGCAGATCTGACCAGAGTTTTGTGTCTTGGGCAGTGTAGATGGAAACGCTACGGCGGAGCGTATTCAACTTTTCCCCTCTGAAGGATGGGTTCAGATATTTGCGTTTTTAAGCCCCCAAAAATTCGTCTAAACGAAAGGCACTGTAGAACTTAAAAAATGGCTATGGAACAGTCAGACCTGCCAACACTGAACTATTTAAGTCCAACACACCTTCTTGTTTCTGCTTCTGTGTAATGTATAAATGTAGAGTGTGAACTTTAATCAATGTAATTCCTTCTCCACAGGAATACTTTTTGTTATTTGTAGTTGTTTAAATTGAGCTTGGTAATGTGCCTTTTATAAGACAAATGTTCCTGTAAATAACGTTGACTGAGATGTGTCTGTGTGTGAATGAGTTTTTGGGAGAGAGTGAGTCTATGAACTGCCATTTTTACTGAGATTGTTTGAGTGTAATTGTATTTTTATTCATGTAAATCAGGGACTGCAGATGGAAACGAGCTATTTAGCTATAATCTGGTGCGGAACATCTCTGTTTTTATTATCCTAATGTCTCTGTACATTGTCCCTTCAAATAAAGGCTAAACTAAACTAAACTTCTGATAAAATATTTTGTTTACCCGTAAGCGTTCTTGTGTAAACAGGCCCTAAGACAGTAAAAATCAGATACAGCGCCTTTAATGGACCACAGGAACAGTGGAGTACCCGTTTGGAGACTGCCCGTGTGAGTGCGTGTGGGCCGGAGATGTACAAATCTGGGTTCACTTGAGGACAGCTGCTCTGAAGGGACCAGCAGGAACTATTTCTGGACGAGACGGTTGGTGTGAATAGTGAATAGACGAGGAACAGTAGTGAACAAAGGGAAGTAAAATGAGGTCACTTTTCTAGGTGTCTTTGGAGTAATAGGATTAAAGGGGGAGCAGAGCAGCAGTTAAACTTGGGCTGAGCTGTACTGACGGAGACGGAGAGGAGGGGGCGCTGTAGTTCCACCCACGCGCTCACGGCTGACGGATGTAAAGCCGCAGACTGTTGATGCAGATTTTCCGTGGAAGTGAAGCGGGAGTAAGTCAAAAACATGCAGACGCAGCACTTTCACTTTTGTCTTTATGCTTGTATTATGTGTTTTTTGTTACTATTGTGTAGTTTTGAAGCAGATATTTTGGCTCCCTCCTCAAAAACACGCTGAAAACTCATGCCCTCTTCCAAGTATCTCGCCACAGAATTTGATGAATAGAATGACGATTAAAATGATAAATGCATAATTTTCATGCCTAACTTTACTTCTGCACTAATGAATGGATAATGGTATACGGTTTATAGGCCTGTAGCTGTTCTGATCTAAGGTCGTGGCTCTTATATTACTCAATTTCTTGCAACTGCAGAAATGAGTCGCCCTCTGGCATTATAGTTTTGTAAGGGTAGCTCACCAGAGGAAAAAAGGTTGGAAACCCCTGGTATGTACTAACCAACGATACCAACAATGACCATTTAGAATGTGAATGCTTGGATCAGCGTTCTGGAGCCATTTAGTGACAACATGAGTTGAGTGATTACAGTGGTCCCTCGTGTATCGTGGGGTTTACATTCTAAAAGTAACCCGCAATAGGCGAAATCCGCGAAGTGGTCAGCTTTTTTACAATTATTCTATATGTTTTAAAGCTGTAAAAACCCTCCATGATCTAAACTGAGGAGCATGCCGGGGGGTGAACATAGTTATGGGGAGTTGTTTCTGTTTTTCATTCTTCTCATTCATCAGAACGCAGAACACAATGCACGTTCATACACTAAAAAAAGTAGTCCATAACGTGATATCTTTTTTCGCCAGCCTTTTGTCCCTTCTAAAAACGCAATGATTTTTTTTGTTTTTTACTCGCGGTTAGAGTTCACCGACTTTTTGTCCCTTCTACACATCCGTAGGCAGCTCCTGTGGCTGTTTCGCTTTCGAACGGGCTTCTGGACTTTTGAACGGTTTATATGACTTTTAAAAACTTCAAGACGCTACAATTTACAAGTCAAGAGTTAAATTCAGCCTGTGTCAAGCAGAGTTTCAGCACCAGCAAAGTATGTCTAGTCTAAGTTAGCACCTCCAAGCTAAACCCCCGGGTGCAGCAACAGGAGCGTCCGAGCCGAGCGAACCTCAAATCTGACAAACTACCATTGGGCAGAGTCGCCTCAGACCTGGGGATAATCACCCGGCAAAGAAAATAACTACAGCGATTGCTAAATGGGCACGAATTGCTTTACATTATGGCTTTAAAACTGTCTTGAAATGCAAAATAACACAATTTTAAACATGCAATTCACAATGCGATTAACTGCGATGCAAAATTGTACTAAAAAAATCAGCAAAACAGCGAGGTGAACCGCGTTATAGTGATGGATGACTGTATTTGCTTAAGAGTATGGAGCGTTAGGGTGCCGATGAGCAAAAAGGACAGATAAATGTGTGTAAACTGCACAGGCCTATAGTGAACCCAAACCCTAACATCACAAACAGACGGATGCTTCAGAAAGATGGTAATCTGTGCTCGAAGACCTTAAAAGTCCAGTGAAAGTGTATGGACTTTTAAGCTTTATTTAGCAAGGTAAACGTTCCTTAAAATGCTTTTGTCCCACTTGGCATTTGCATTTTATATTTCAGAACAATCCCGGTATGTTTTGCACGAGGGAATAGCACCACATGGTTCCACTGTTTGGCGTGATACGTGTCCTTTAGAAACAGTCAGGAGGTGAAATGGCCCACATTGTAATTACTTTCACGCAGAGTTAAAACAGAAGGAAAAAAACAGTCGCTCTTTACAGCAGATGTGGAAATAAATAAACAAAGTACAAACTATACTGTCATCTTGTTCATTTGCAGTCGAATTAAAGAAAACGAGAGATTAAACCTAATTTGCAACCGCACACGCAAAATACACAAGAATCACTCTAGTACAGCAACAGTACAAGTATGCAGAAGAGAAAATACCGGAGAATTATAGTTGGATCCAGCTTAAGCAGACTGGTTTAGCCACATTTCCACATTTGTTGACGCGTAACAAGTGATTAGCGCTGTGTTCTGGCGCAATCCAAAAGCGAAACCCAATAAAACTCGTATAAGAAGCTGTTTTTAAGATAAAGATTTGCGCAACAACTTTGGTAATGCATTTCATTGTTTATATTTGCTTATAGTTGTTGAATTTGATTGGAGGCTACTCTAGAATCTCTGACATATTCTGCAAATACTCGGTGGCTCAATTCCATCTCTGCCTGGAGCACAGTGAAGTCAGGCAAACACTCCATTTGTCTTGCTTCCTTTTTCTATACACATTGGAGTTTATGCTTGTTTTAATCTGCTCTACATGATCCTGATGCTTTTATTTTGCTATTTTGTCCGTAAATAAAATCCTGTTCCTAATACGGAACACGGCTCTAAATTTGCTCCGACAACTTCAAATTTGTAGGGATGTTACAATAACCGAAATCTGGTGATATCGTATCGTCAAAGGCCTCACAATAATATCGTGGACCATCACGATATATCGAATCCCAAGTCTCTTTGCTTAAGCGAATAGTTCTGATGCAGAAATAGCTAAAAAAAAAAACAGAGGGAACTACATAGACCATGATCCTTTGCTCCGTTTCAGTGCAGACGACATGAAGAAATAACTGTTTTAAGCACTTTGAAATCTTAATTTTTTTGGATTAAGTTAAGAGAGATTTGGATATCGTTCCATCCCTAATGACAATAAATGTTGTACCAAATGACTGGGCAAATCATTTTAGAATGTCAGTCTTGATATGATGTAGAATATTGTAATATCGTGAGCTTTCCCACCATATCATGAGGTTTCCCACAATATCGCAATAACTATTGTACAGTGAGGTTCATACCGTGACAACATCGTATCGTGAGACTTTGATATCGTTACACGCCTACAAATTTGCTCCTATAAGTGCAGTGTTTCCCGCAGAAAATTGGTTAATGAAGGTGGTGAACAGGGGGCAGGGGACGGAGATACAGCGCAGGCGAAAGTGAGGAACGGGGGTGGGTAGGAGGGATACAATGACGAAAGTCAGAGATTCCGTGCCAGCGAAAGGCGAAAGTGAAGACCAGTATGCGAGGTTTGCGATTCACATCGTGCGGAGGGATGGAGTCAAGGCGGGGGGCAACTGTTGTCAAGGCAGCTGCCCGAACTATAAAGTATTGTGGGAAACTGCTCGCCTTCTTTATACAGTCTGTGCACCGAACGCATGGCTCTGGCAGCAGCATTTATGGTTGTAAAGGGCTTCATTTTTTTATTTCTCATTGTTCATTCAAGTTGCAGCCAGAGCTTTAATGCCTGAGGATGGAAATTACCCACGCTGGCTATAATCTTTACATATTTACATTTTAAATGCTCACTAATATGTGCTATCCCTTTACAAGTACATCAGTAAGAAAAGCAGAAACACCTCATAAGCTAAGAAAATAGAAAACGCGAAACACTAATCTACAAGAATGCATAATATGTGTTCTTGTAAGGTCCTATATTACGCAAAATTGACTGGAATTGTGTTTTGTTTCATTCACTACAATATTAGTTTCTCTATTTCTCCAAACTTCAAAATGCTCTGTTCCACCTTGTTATGTCATGAAGTGGTAATTTTCACATTAACAGCTCCTTTTACCTTCTGTTCAGCAGAGATGAACAATTCCAAAACTGAAATCTTACAAATAATTCTTGTGAGTTTAAACACACAATGGAGCACTTCCTGTCTGTATTACCGCATGACATCACAAGGTGGAAGAGGGTGTTTTTCGTTTGAGAGAAGAACTCAGCCTAAATATACAGTTTGTGTGTTAAACATGTGTGAATGAAACAAAACTCCAGATATTTTTTAGTATAAGCAGTGTATATATTTAATCCTCCTGCTGTTTTGCTGTTTAAATCCTTCTTACAGGCTTAATTATCTTCTAGTCACGCTGATTTCGTGGTTAGATTTCCTTTTACAATAACTCGGCTGTGAGCCCAACCCTGCATGCCAGTGCATATGCTTGTGGGGCTGTAAAAAAACGCCACAGCGACGAACAGCTCTCAACAGACTCCGCTCCAATTTGCTGCCAAACAGGAAGTGGGAAAGGATCGTCAAAACATAACTAATGCCCAGACGAGCCCGTATAGAGAAACGAAAGTTAGTGTGAGGGTTGGGCACTGGTGGACAAAAGCAGACTGAACAAACTACTCCGCAGAAAGGGTGGATCATGGATTGGAGATAATACAAGAATGCAGTCGGGTCCCTCCAGTAATCGTTAAAGTAGGGTAAGAGTTAAGAAAACAAAAACACATGTATGAGTGAGATTAAAAGATAAAAATGAACTCTTGTGAGCTTTAAGTCGTGTCAGAATGTCGCTATTTCATCCAAACAATAGCTGGAGTTGTGTTCTGTGGGGAAAAAAATGTACATATCTCTCCAAAAAAATTATGAATCCGTTTGTGAATCCCGATGAATTTTTGGAATTCCCTCATCTCTATGTTCCCTCAGCTCTATGTTCCCTCAGCTCTAAGTTCCCTCAGCTCTAAGTTCCCTCAGCTCTGTGTTCCCTCAGCTCTATGTTCCCTCAGCTCTATGTTCCCTCAGCTCTAAGTTCCCTCAGCTCTGTGTTCCCTCAGCTCTATGTTCCCTCAGCTCTATGTTCCCTCAGCTCTAAGTTCCCTCAGCTCTGTGTTCCCTCAGCCTTATGTTCCCTCAGCTCTATGTTCCCTCAGCCCTATGTTCCCTCAGCTCTATGTTCCCTCAGCCTTATGTTCCCTCAGCTCTATGTTCCCTCAGCTCTATGTTCCCTCAGCCCTATGTTCCCTCAGCTCTATGTTCCCTCAGCTCTATGTTCCCTCAGCCCTATGTTCCCTCAGCCCTATGTTCCCTCAGCTCTATGTTCCCTCAGCCCTATGTTCCCTCAGCTCTATGTTCCCTCAGCTCTATGTTCCCTCAGCTCTATGTTCCCTCAGCCCTATGTTGCCTCAGCCCTATGTTCCCTCAGCCCTATGTTCCCTCAGCTCTAAGTTCCCTCAGCTCTAAGTTCCCTCAGCTCTATGTTCCCTCAGCTCTAAGTTCCCTCAGCTCTGTGTTCCCTCAGCTCTATGTTCCCTCAGCTCTATGTTCCCTCAGCTCTAAGTTCCCTCAGCTCTGTGTTCCCTCAGCCGTATGTTCCCTCAGCTCTATGTTCCCTCAGCCCTATGTTCCCTCAGCTCTATGTTCCCTCAGCCTTATGTTCCCTCAGCTCTATGTTCCCTCAGCTCTATGTTCCCTCAGCCCTATGTTCCCTCAGCTCTATGTTCCCTCAGCTCTATGTTCCCTCAGCCCTATGTTCCCTCAGCTCTATGTTCCCTCAGCCCTATGTTCCCTCAGCTCTATGTTCCCTCAGCTCTATGTTCCCTCAGCTCTATGTTCCCTCAGCCCTATGTTCCCTCAGCCCTATGTTCCCTCAGCCCTATGTTCCCTCAGCTCTTTGTTCCCTCAGCCCTATGTTCCCTCAGCCCTATGTTCCCTCAGCCCTATGTTCCCTCAGCCCTATGTTCCCTCAGCCTTATGCTCCCTCGGCCCTGTTCCCTCAGCCCTATTGAAAAAAAGTGATTTTCTTTCAAAAATAAGGACATTTCTAAGTGACCCCAAACTTCTGAACAGTAGTGTATGTTCCCTCAGCACTATGTTCTCTCAGCCTAGACTGAAGTAATGGTGCAAAAGACGCTAGGTTGAAATAACTCTGAATCATCCCTTTAAATTCGGTATAAAAATAAAAATGACTTAATGAATAATTTTGAGAAAAATCTTAGCAATAATTTTTTTTTAAAGAAATGACGGGACAGTGCGATGTCATGACGTGGTAGTTTTTAAGTTAACAGCTCCTTTTACCTTTCGTTCATTGAGAGAGATCGACAATTTCGGGGCTGAAATCATCCAAATGATTCTAGTGAAGGAGTTTAAAAACGCTTCCTGTAGCACTTCCTTTATTACTAGTATTTTCGGTTTGAAAGAAGAACTAAACCCAGCCTAAACATGCAGGGTTTGTGCGTTAAACGTGTGTGAATGAAACAAAACACAACTCCAGGTCTGTTTTTGGTGAGGAAACATTATAACGTAGATCAGAAAATAGCATCTGCTGAACTGAATAATGACGTTTATTAGGAAACGCTACATGTCTCGGCTTATGCAAGTGTACAGCTTTGTCTAGACAGTCTGCACCACTGCACAGAACTGACTAAGAATACATTAATAACACGATGTAGAGTCTGTTGTATATTTCACAGTAACAACTCCCCTAAGCTCCAGCAAGTCCCAAACAGCATACCACCATGTCCCTTTATCCAAACACTGATTTCTGCCAAAAAATATGGAAAAAAAGTCACGTCTGCCTCTATCTCAGACTTCTGCTGTCAATAGAAGCTGTGGATAATGATTAACGCACAACGGAAGTACACAAAAGCTGAGTACACAAGGGTAAAGCCAGGTTAAAGTACACACGACAGAATAGAAGTACTACAAAGTGAGCAGGGGTGGGACGAGATGGAATTTTCACGAGACGACACGAGATTAGGGCCACGAGAACGAGACGAGCTTTTGACATCATTTGGCTTCACTATTTTTATTCCTTTTATGTAATTCTTAAGCAGTCACTGTACTTCTACTTTTTGGAACGACAGTGGCTTCTCAAATTGCAAAACTCACCGGTTCCAAACGTAAATTCAGTGGAAAAAAACTCATGCTTGTACGATTTCGTGGCAGTGTTGTCTCGCGAGATCTTCTGGCATGAGATCTTGTCCCATCCCGAGAAGTGAGGTGAAGTTTATGCTGATTTCGTCTTAAAGGTGCACTGTGTAACTTTTGTGGTAGAGCACCTGCAGTTACTTGTCTCCATGGAGATGTTATTGCTTCACCTCCAGTATTCCAAAGTATGGCCATAAACTTTTCAGCCTTATGCAAACACTGATTTCTGCTGTTTAAGTCTGGGCCAAATACATACGGTTCTATTAACATTATTATTTTCAAGATTTGGTTGACTTTGTAAGCCTGGCCTTTTTTTCCCTTTTCTTTACATTTAGCTTGGGTATGACGGATGTGGATATGATATGATGCTCCCCATTAGTCTCTACAGAAGCAGAGACTAGTCTTCCTGGGGCCCAATAAGAGTATGTGCTTGCACTTATACTTGATAGAATTCGACTTGACTTTGTTTAATGTAGATTAAAAGCATCCAAAAAACGCTTAAATGCGTAAATTGTCATTGGAATTTTTTTTCTAGTTTTCTGTTGAGGAATATTTGCCGCTACTTCCTATAATTTTGTACTAGGGCGGTCAATGATAACGCGTTAATCGCGACTAGATTAATGCAATCCATAACGCAATTTTTTTTTTTTATCGCGATTACAGTTTGCCAGCCTTTAGTCCCTTCTAAAAACACAATCTTTTTTTTTTTTTACTCGCGGTTAGAGTTCGCTGACTTTTCGTCCCTTCTACACATCCGTAGGCAGCTCCTCTGGTTGTTTCGCTTTCGAACAGGCTTCTGGACTTTTGAACAGTTTATTTGACTTTAAAAAACTTCCAGACGCTACAATTTACAAGACTTAAATGCAGCCTGAGCCGAGCAGAGTTTCAGTACCACCGAAGTACGTCTAGTCTAAGTTAGCACTCCGGAGCTAAACCCCTGGATGCAGTGACCGGAGCATCCGAGCCAAGAGCCTCAGATCCGACAAATGACCATTTGACAGTCGCCACACGGCAAAGAAAATAATTACAGCGATTGCTCAATGGGTAAGAATTGCTTTACATTATGGCTTTAAAACTGTCTTGAAATGCAAAATAACACAAATTTAAACATGCAATTTACAATTCGATTAATCACAATTAATTATGGAATTTCTGATCTTAATCAAGATTTTTTTTAATTTATTGTTTGACAGCCCCATTTTCTTTAATTTTCTACTTTTTTTCCCGCAAACACTTCACATGAAAGTGGTGTGTGATGGTCCAGTCTGTAAAGTGCATTAAAAGTGTAAGGAATTATTATAAAAACGTGGAAACCTGTCGTATGCACTTTAAATGTACAGAAAAAATACCCCATCTCTGAGCGACGCAGTCTTCTGCGTCTTGAGCTGTCGATCGGAAGCTGTGGATAATAATTACCCAGCAGAACAAACGGGACGCACACAGGCTGCGCACGCACTTGTAAACCCGGGCGAGGTGACGGCCAGGTTAGGCTCACGTGGGCGCACACCTGACAGCTGCTTAGCTCCAGATATGCAGGGGCTATTTAAGGGCTTTAATCTGCACTTCTGATCTCTCTGCTGCACCTGGACTTTGGTCTAAACTGGAACTACAGGCCACAGCATGACGTAAGAGGAGAGGTAATCTGGAAGGAGAAGGAGATGGAGAGAAGAAGGGATGAGGAGAGAGGGGAGAGGAGGGTGTTTTTGCAACGTCCAGTCCCTGTGCTGGACTCAAACCTAAATGTCAGGTCCTGTTAAATCGAGGACCTCTATGTTGGTGAAAAAATGGAGCAAGAAGGTCACAGCGACTTTCTCCAAATATAGCCAGATGAATTAGGTTTATATAATCAGCAGCCAAGATCACACACTGTGTTTTGGAGTTGCCCAAAAATAAGAGTATATTGGGAACAATTAAACTCCACCTTAACTAAAATTCTGGGATATGGAATTCCAAACCCTCATCTGGTGATGTATCTGGGAAATATATCACATCACCTATCACAAGGAGAGACGACATGTATCTAACAAAAAATGTTTTAGCTGCATCTAAAAAGGGAATTACCAAAAGTTGGTTGCAACCAGATCCACCTGCACAAGACAGGATCAGGACTGTGGCGAGTATTTCAGTGATGGAAAGAATAACTTATAATCATAAACTAAAAGGATCCAGATATGATGAACAATGGGAAAAGTGGAATACATTTATAAATCCATCCATCCATTTTCTTCTGCTTATCCGAGGCCAGGTCACGGGGGCAGCAGTCTAAACAGGGACTCCCAGACTTCCTTCACCCCAGACACTTCATCCAGCTCCTCTGGAGGGACCCCGAGGCATTTCCAGGCCCAGAGACATAGTCCCTCCAGTGTGTCCTGGGTCTTCCCCGGGGCCTCCTTCCAGTGGGACATGCCCGGAACACCTCCTGAGGGAGGCGTCCAGGAGGCATCAGGATAGATGCCCTCCCCTCAGCTGCTCCTCTCCACGTGGAGGAGCAGCGGGTCTACTCCGAGCTCCTCCTGTGTGACTGAGCTCCTCACCCTATCTCTAAAGGAGCACCTGGCCACTCTGCAGAGGAAACTCATTTCAGCCGCTTGTACCCGCGATCTTGTCCTTTTGGTCATTACATCATTAAGGGATCTGGGCACCGGTTAAAGGCAGGGGCCCCGACAACCAGATCTCCAGACATGGAGACTAAGTCTGGGGACATGGAACACATTTATAAATGTCACCAGTAAATTAACGTAATACAACAATGTAAGTGTCATTTTTAATGCATGTTTAATTAAGAATTTGTAACTCCAGATTTTGTTTTGTTGTTTTGATTTATATTGTTCTTATACGTATGCTTTGGAATGATTACTAAAAATCAATGAAAACAAAGTTAAAAATAAATAATCAGAAGCCAAAAAGATGTGAATTTGGTTCTCTAGACCCGGTCAGAAAGTGAATGAAGCTCACAGACTTCTCTTATTTGGGTTGCCAGTTTCGGTGCTGAAATCCGGTCGGAAAAGTATTTATTTATAGTCTGTGGGCCCATGCAGCTGCAGACAAAGGAGATACGATATTCAATCCTGCTCTTTTCCACACAGAGTCCACACAGTTGGAATCTTTTTCACAACGCAAAAATTCTTGCAATATTTCTGACTTCACAAATTCACGAAAATCCATCCTGACATGCCGCTGTGAGGCTCATATTCACCCAGTAGCTGTTGGACCGAGCAGCACTGAGGTCTGTGTAGAAGCCAAAAGCCAAGCACCCGAAGCACCCAAAACAAACAGACGTACTTTAGTTTATTATAGTGAAAGTACAGACGATTCTGAGTGTGAAAAATGTACAGGGGGATGTGTGTTGTGAATTTGCGGAACAGGGAAGATGCTTTTCTTTCAGTTTTGGTTTTCAGTTTTATGACATTTCGACCCATCAGATTCAGATATTAGCCATGGCATTCTGTGTTTTCCCGATTCTTTTCAGCAAATGCCATCCAAGATTGATAAATGTGCAGCACTCAGCTCAGAGTAATACATATCAATCAAATATGCCAACATTTTGCAGCGTACTGACCCTCACAGACGGGTCAAGCATAAATGAAGCTTATGGCACTGACAGCCCAGGTTCAGCTGTGATTTTACATTTTATATCAGTAAAAATACCATTAAACTATGAGTGAGTAAAGGTTTGAATAAATTGCATTTCTTTCGCGTTTGGTAAACAGGCAAAATTAAACCTTTAAGGCACAAAAACACTAAGTTAAGTAATGAATCCCACGTCTTTGATGCATTGGAAACAAACCTAATTATTACATTTGAATGGATTCGAGACCAGAAGCCCACGGAGCACTTCCAGTTTATTAAACACTCTGATGCACAAACCACACGTCAATGCAGATTAAAGGTGCAATGTGTAACTTTTTAACTTTTCTGATGGAGTGTCCGTCAAATGCTGTTTTCATGGATATGTTATTGCTTTGAATGCTTGGAATGTTTCACAGTACAGCATTAAACCTTTCTATCTTCATGGAGACCAAACCAGACCAAGTTACAGGTCAGATCTGTGGAGGCGCGACCCCGCTCACAGTCAGAATGTCTGTTTTTCTAGATATTTTTGAGCTATAAAACCACCTGTGATTGAATAAATGTAAAGTAGAGCTGTTTAAAGTTGAACTCCGGCACATTTGAAGCTAAAGTCCATCACTAGAGGTGGTCGAATTTTGTCAGAAGCGCAAAAAACGCCACAGATCAGTGTTGCCTCAGCGGAGATCTCACTGTGGCAGTGAGTCTGTCAAGGTAATAAGCTTGCGTAGTGAACTGGGCAAGTTCATAACTTCAACATAAAACACCAATTTGCTTCACACTGAAGAAGCTTAACACCACTTTAACCCATCTTACAACAGCCACGAGTCTAACAAACAAAACGCTCTGCCTGGTTCACTCGTTAGTGTCTGGAAACGTTAGAAAACAACTTTATAAGCAGCCTTAGCCTTAACTTTGTTGATTTCCCACTGCACATGTGAAAACCCAAAGGATTCGATCGCCGACTCTAGCGGCGGCGAGAGGTTCGAGACGCCAGAAGCAACAAGTGAGGATCGACTACTGGCGGTGAAGAAGAGAAACTTAAAGTTGCTGAAAGAAAATGGTTCGGGAATGTATTTTTTTAGCGTTTTCAAAAAATATAATTCACTCGTAAATAAATGGGATTAGAAATGACATCGGCGATTGAGTCTTTTAGGCTTTGGCCTGTGCAGTGGGAAATCAACAAGGTTTCCAGACACTAATGAGTGAGCCAGGCAGTGTGTTTTGTTAGACTTGTGGCTGTTGTAAGATAGGATAGAAAGTAGTGTTAAGCCTCTTCTGTGCAAATTGGTGTTTTACATGGAAGTTAAGAACTTGCCCAATTCACTACTCTAGTTTGTTTGTCTTGACAGACTCACTACCACAGCGAAATCTCCGTCTAGGTAACACTGATCTGTGCTGTTTTTTGGCTTCTAGCAGGATTTGACCTCCTCTAGCAATGGACTTTAGCTTCAAATGTGCCAGAGTTCAACTTTAATGTCATACTGCGGTACATTCCAGGCAGAGGAATGACACGCCCATAAAAACAAGGAGGTGAGGTGACGCACAACCAGAATTTCACGCAGTGCAACTTAAACAGATGCCCACCCAAGTCCCAGAAAATGGCCAAGGAACCCGGCGGAGATGTTCAAAAATAATAAATCAGAAAGTACGGAACGTATACCTGCTAACCCAGAGTAAACAGTGTCGCTGCTGGAGAGAGACCGTTTCATTTCAGAACAGCACATTGGCTTTTGTCCCAAACCACCTGAGCGTGTGCGGGTGCATTTTAAACAGGAGTACACATAAGGTCGTCTGCACTCGAGGCCAGCTGCAGGGGAATGAGGTCAGAATAACGCTTCCCCAAAAAATGGAACTTTAACTAAAACAGTCTCTGAAACATCACAACTGCTTCACTTTTCCATTTGGGCTGTTTTAAAACAAGCACAACGTGAGCATTGAACGCGCACTTTGTCATTTTTCTGATGAAGATCTGTCACCTGCTCGTTTCCATGGACATGTGACTGCTTTGACTGGAATTTACTCAACTGCATGTTTCTACAGTTCAGAAATACCTTGACAAACACTTCTTAGAGGCGTCTGCCGCTTGTCTCCCTGGAGATATGTAATTATGGTGTTAAAACATGTCTATCTCCATGGAAACAAGACAGTGACACCCGTAGACGCAAGAAGAGATGACCCCACTCTGTTCGCTTAGTTTTTCAAGGTATTCTCTTCCACTATACAAATATGTAGAATTCAGTGTGTGATAAATACATTTAAAGGGCCCATATGACGCTATTTTCTGATCTCTGTTCTAATGTTGTTTCCTCATCACAAACACACCTGGAGTTGTGTTTTGTTTCACTCACACATGTATAAACACACACACACTTCAGATCTACACTGAGTTTTTCTCACAAACTGAAAACACTCTGTTCCACCTTGTGATGGCAGGTGGTAATACAGGAAGTGCTCCAGTGTGTTTAAAATGCCATACAACTTCACTGGAATCATTTGGATGATTTTATCCCTAGAATTGACAATACTAGTACTACTATTATTAATACTAATACTACTACTACTGCTACTAATAATAATAATACATTTTATTCATGAGGAGCCTTTCTGGACACCCAACATCGCCTAACAACAAATAAACAAGTTAAGTGTGATTTAAAACATACAGTTAAAAGCCTACAGTTAAAGTATTTAATTGATTGATTGTATTTAGCATTCTATTTATTAATACTTAGTATTTTATAGTGTATTGGACAGTATTTGAACTAATTGTCTTACAATTAGATAATAATAATAATCATAATAATAATACTTCTACCAGACAAAAGATAAAAAGGAGCTGTTAACTTGAAAACTATTGTGGTCATACCAGCTCGTCAAAGCCTGATCCCGTCAGATCTCAGAAGCTCAGCAGTGGGAGACCACTGGGAATTCCAGGTGCCACAGTGGGGCCAGTCACAAAAAACTGTTGTTGTGTCCTCAGGCAAGGCACATCATCCACATTGCCTAGTATGAAAGTGGTGTGTGCGTGAGTGTTGGTGGTGGTCGGAGGGGCCGAAGGTGCAGATTGGCAGCCTCGCTTCCGTCAGTCTGCCCCAGGGCAGCTGTGGCTACAATAGTAGTTTACCACCACCGGGTCTGGAGTGAATGAATAATGCTCTGTAAAGCGTCTTTGAGTGTCCTGAAAAGTGCTATATAAAACTGATGCATTATTATTATTATTATTATTGCTTCATGACATCACAAGGTGGAACAGAGCATTTTGAGCTTTGGAGATGTACTGTATTTTTCTGACCATAAGGTGCTAGATCAATGAACAGGTATTTTTTTAAACATAAAATGCACCACATTATAAGGTGCATTAAGTGAGACACCGTAGCCCAGGCATCCACGACCCACTGGCAGATCGTGGCGTAACTCTCCCGGTGTTCGTCTTCTGTCGTCCAACACTCCCACGCAGCTCATAGTTTAACTTTAAAAGACCTGTTGACACCAATATCTAGCGGTTGGAGTTCTTTGGTTAATCGACCCGGAATGATCCCCAGCACCAAATTAGTTTGCTTCAATCGGGCGTGTGAGTCAGCGTGTCTCTGAACAGGGGCTATTTCAGGTCCTCATACACACACCGTAATATAATTGAAGAACAGTACGTATCACTCCGCCAGGCTCTTCACTGCAGGAGTCGTAATTAGCCGACAATTTGGAGCATGAAGGTTTTCAGAGGTGTTCGTGTGCATGGGGTGGAGATCTGTACATGTTTGACTGTAGTTGAGCATAAGATGGAAATCCGTGAACTCTTGAATGAGTGAGCCCCATGTGCAAGAAAGGCCAGGACTCAGTCTCAGTTTGGACCTGGTTTAGACCTGGTTTAGTCCCCATTTAGTCTTGGTGTTGACCTGGTTTAGTCCTGGTTTATTCTCGGTGTCGACCTGGTTTAGTTCTGTTGTAGTCCTGGTAAGCGCCGCAGTAATAGTAAGTTTTCATTTCGTGATTGTAATTCTTGATGTCGTAACTTTTCAATTCGTATTCTGATGGATGAAATACACACAATATATTTTATGTACGAGTGGACTCATTCGAGAGTTTGCAGATGTTTGTTTTGTGTTCAGCTGGAACCCGATATACACAGCTTTCCCAAATACGCACCGATTTCTGTCCTATGTGCAAGTGTTTCTGAAGCTTTCGTGCTCTAAACAACAATCCATCCAGCGGTTTACAGAAGTACTAAAACATTTTGACAAATTTTTGAGCGCCGTGTACCACATAAAATCTGTTCGAGGTCAGTAAGCACAACCAGAATTAATACATACATAAAGCACACCATCTTACAAGGCGCACTGATGATTTCTGAGATAAATAAAGGATTTTAAGTGCGCCTTATGGTCCGAAAAAGATGGTAGACAGGTTAATAACAGAGGATTATTCAAACGTGTGAATGAAACAAAACACAACTCCATGTATGTTTTTTATGACGTAAGAACATTCTAAAATTGGCTTAAACCTCACACGCACCTTTAATACCATATTGCGGTGCTTTCCAGAAAATATTATTATGTTATTTCCAGCATTAACATAGAGAATTTTTGGAGAATTATTCCAAAACTTTTCACCAACTCCAGTCTTTCCTTCTGGACTGCTGACAGCGTTCATGTTTACTGGCAACGGCCGCCGAGCCAAGCTGAAAAACACCCTGGGGCCCTTCTACAGAGACGTAGAACAGAGCAAACCTGAGCTACTGCATTTAAGTATTCAGTTAGAAGCAGCTACTGACTATAGCCACTTTCCAAACTGTCACTCAGACTCATGCACGTACAGAAGAATCATGGAGCTGGGCTAATTTCTCTCACTTGCGTCTCTATCACTTCTTTCGATCTTGAAGCTTTTATCGTTAAACTTGTTCTTGGGTAAAATCGATGCGTTATCTTTGGCCCCGTGTAAAAGCAGCTTAGCGTTTTATCGATCGCAGACAGTGAAATATTAGAAAGGAAAACAGACGCAGCTTTGGAGATAAGTGAGAGTTAAAGGAAAAGCAGACTGAAGGGATGAGACGCTGGGGGAAAAGAGACACACAGGGTTTGGGGAGTGTGCGTGGGAATGTGTGTGTAAGTGTGTGTGTGTGTGTGTGTGTGTGCATGTGTTTTTGTGTGTGAATGAGTGTGTATGTGTGCTGTGTGCGCAAGTGTGTGTGTGCGTGCATGTGTTTTTGCGTGTGTGGGTGAGTGTGTATAGGTGCTGTGTGTGCAAGTGTGTGAGTGTGTGCGTGTGTTTGTTTATGTTTAAGTGTGTGTATGAGTGTGTGCGTGGATGTGTGTGCACGTGCGTTTGTGTACATGTGCGTGTATGTTTGTGGGTGTGTGTATGCTTGTTTAGCGTAAGTGTGTGTATGTGCGTGTGTGTGTGTGCGCGTGTTTGTGCATGTGTGTGCATGTGTGTACTGTGAGCGTGTGTATGCTTGTTTATTTTTGTGCGTGTGAGTGTGTGTGAGTGTGCAGGTGTGTGTTTGCTTGTGTGTGCGAGGGTGTGCGTGCATGTGTTTGCGAGCATGTGTGTATGCTTGTTTATGTTTGAGTGTGTGTACGTGTGTGCACGTGAGTTTGAGTGTGTGTTTGAATAAGAGTGTGTGAGTGTGTGTCTGTATGTGTCCAGGTACGTGTGTGTGTATGTGTGTGCATGTGTGTGTGTTTGTGAGCGTGTGTATGCTTGTTAATGTTTGCGAGCGTGTGTGAGTGTGTGCAGGTGTGTGTTTGCATGTGTGTGTGCTTGTGTGTGTGTGTTTGAATGAGAGCGTGAGTGTGTATGTGTGCTGAGTGTGTGTCTGTGTGCGTGCTTGTTTGTGCATGTGTGTGTGCGTGTGTTTGTGAGCGCGTGTGTATGCTTGTTTATGTTTGAGTGTGTGTATGCGTGTGTACATTTGTGCGTGTGAGTTTGTGTGTGTGTGTGTGTGTGTGCATGTTTGAATGAGTGTGTGTGTATGTGTGCATGTGTGTGTTTGAGAGTGTGTGTATGCTTGTTTATGTTTGGGTGTCTGAGCGTGTGTGAGAGTGTGCAAGTGTGTGTTTGCATGTGTGTTTGCGTGTGTGTGCTTGTGTGTGTGCGTGTTTGAATGAGAGCCTGTGCGTGAGTGTGTATGTGGGCTGTGTGTGTAAGTGTATGTGCATGTGAGTGTTTGTGCATGTGTGCGTGCGTGTGTATGTAAGTGTGCAAGTGTGTGTGTGTGTGTGCATGTGTGAGAGTGTGCATGTGTGTGTGTGAATGAGAGTGTGTGTGTATATGTGTGTGTGTGTTTGAGTGCGTGTATGCATGAGTGTGTTTGTGCGTGAGTGTGCATGTGTGAATGAGAGCATGTGCGTGAGTGTGTATGTGTGCTGTGTGTGTAAGTGTATGTGCATGTGCATGTTTGTGCATGTGTGCATGCGTGTGTACGTGAGTGTGCAAGTGTGTGTGCATGTGAGAGTGCGCATGTGTGTGTTTGAATGAGAGTGTGTGTATTTGTGCTGTGTGTGTGCATGTGTGAATGAGAGTGTGTGTGTATATGTGTGTGTTTGAGTGCGTGTATGCATGAGTGTGTTTGTGCGTGTGTGAGTGTGCATGTGTGTGTGTGTGCGTGTGTGTGTAACTAAACTACTCCTAACAGACTTGTAACTATCAGTCAATCAAAATTCTAGACCAGGTTGAACTAAGGTCCAAAACTGAATGGATTTTGAACTTCGTTATAATCAAAGAGTCATGTTTTTCTTGTCTTTTTTAGCAACAGTGAGTAAACATTAACTAGTTTCGGTGAAGCCTTCATAATAGTTTTTTATCATCACTATAATTAGGGTTCTTACAGTGTCTTAAAAAGTCTTAAAAGCACTTATGAATTTGGAAATAATACCTTAAAAACACAAAAAAGTCTTGAATTTTTATACCTGGGTCTTAAAATTTATGCAATATGGAACTTCTCCGTATTACATTTCTCCTCAGAAGTTTCATTTGTCAAACACCATTATTTGGTTAAATAACGTCGCCTAAAAATAAAGAGCGGCTGAAACAATAATTGAGAACGCAACGTAGTCCCGGGTCAAAATATTTTAAACACATCACTGAAGATCACGCTCTACAGCACCATGAACAACAAGCTCAGCAGAAGCACGTAAAGAACATCTCAGCAGAACACAGTAGTTGATTTTACATTACCTAACGCCCCATTTCATGTCGGGGAAGAGTTTTGTTCTTTTTCTTTGCCGGTGGGTCTATGAAATAGTCTGTGAAATAGGTTTTAAGTTTTTATAGAAATGGTCTTAAAAAGATCTTAAAAAACTTTAATTTAACTTGAAGAAACATGAATTGATGATTAAAATGTTGTTCCTTTGGTTACTATCTTCCGCAGTATGGCATGAAACCTATCTATGTCCATGGAGAATGTTCCGAAGTGTAATTTTAACTTTCTATTTCCATGGAAACGGGTGACGTCCCCTATCTACAAAGTTAGCCTGCAACCTTCAACCATTAACATTACATCCACTGTTGTAAAATGCAGTTATTCTTTGGTAAATGGTGTTTTTTTTGTTTTTTTCAGGAATTACTAATAATAATTGTCCGTAAATATTTCTTCTTTTAATATGTTAAAGATCGGTGACAGGTTTCTGCAGCTGCATAGAAAAATGGATCAACTTCTCTCAAATCAAGCAAAACCGGAACAAACGTCAGGTCAGAAATCGCCCCAAACGAACGGTGGGACCAGCCCCAATTTCCACAAGACGAGAAAAGATACGACACTGGATCCACGAGAAACAGAAGATGAGATTTTGGTATATTATAGAAAGTAAAAGATTTGTTAGATTGTAATTCACTTCACATGTTGAAATTGCTCATTAATTCTCCCATATTTTAACGACTGCTCAGAAGTTTGGGGCAATGCTTATCTAAGTACTGTAAAACCTTTGTTCTTGCTGCAAAAAAGAGCAACACGAATCATCACCAAAAATGGTTTCAGAGAGCAAACCACCCCTTTGTTTGTTAAGTCAAATCAACTAAAGTTTATCTAAAGTTTAAGTTGATTTTATTAGTTCTGTGGAGAGCCGAACATAGACATTTTCCCGAAGCTCTACAACACATGCGTCAAACATGCGGCCCGGGGGCCAGATCCGGCCCTCCAAGACCTTTAATCTGGCCCTCGGCTGATTTTTCTATTAAAATACTTAAAATTTTCAGATTTTTCTGTTGATTTTCTGCACTGTTTAGCATAGCAGCGTCTCCGGCGTTTCTGTACGTTGCGACTCCCACCAGAGCAGCACAAATGAAGACTTTCCTCTTTCCAAACGCTCTTAAAGGACGATCGTTTTGACTGTTGACCGTGACCCTCATCAGTAAAATGTCAAAAAATGAGAAAAGCAGATGCTAAGTTCAGGATTTCCCAAGAAAAATAGTCTAATTCTTATTTGTTGACAGAGGTGAATGGGAAATCTGTGCTCAGTGTGTTTGGAACAAGTGGCGTTGCTCGAAGAATATAATCTTAAACACCACTATGAGACACGGAGAAAAATACAATAACTTGAAGAGAGAACCGAGTTTTCTGATCCGGCCCTTTTGGGATCAAAGTAGGTTGCATATGGCCCCCGGACCAAAATGAGTTTGACACCCCTGCTCTACAAAATCTTTTTACGTTTGTCTCGAGAAGACTGTGACCATAGAAGACGTGTATTTTCAAGGACGACATTAAACCAGAAATGTGTCTCTGTGCGTCAAGAGTCAAGATATGGAACTTGTTACATATTGATTTTAAAAGTTGCACAAATGTTTCTATTTAATAAAATGTATAAAAATAAAATAATGATGGAGTACGTAACTGAGGAAAGTGTTTAAAGTTAATCAAATGTAAACCACAAGAGAGATAATGTAATATATTTACAGATGGCTCATTGGTGACTTGGCTTGGTTTTTGGGTGGGGATTGACTATTAAAGAAAAGTTAAAATTTTTTATCAGTGAAAGGAGCAGGGTTTATAAGTTTAATTATCTTTTTCCTCTTCCTTTTGTTCATGCAGCAAAGACAAGGCAAGTAATGGCTGGAATATGTACTTGTAATTGTCAGATTTGTTGTTATTGTTGTTATTCTCTTTAAGTTGATGCATGAGCAATAAATAAATAAATAAAGATTTGAACAGAATTCCTAATACGTCAATTTCATGATTCAGTTACCAATTTTTGGCCCCTTTTTTTTAATTATTTATGGGTCATTCCACGCCACACACTTTCCAATAAGAAAAGTGCTAAATTTTAGCTCCCAACTCCTTATAGTTTTGTCATTAAAAGAGATTTTGTCAACTAACCCCTGAGCCGTTTTGAGCAGAGTTTTCCGAGGAGCCACTTTCCGATTGCTGTATCTAAAAACTATTTAAGGTCTTTCAAATTTTGGGTGAAAGGGTGAAAATTTGGCTCATGTACTTGTAAAATATGGACTTTTACACATGCTTACAGTTTATCACAGATTTCTGGGGGCTTGAATTTGCTAAAAAAAATTCTACTCTTCAAATTTGAGGGCATCTTTGTGGAAAGTGGAATTTTAAAAACACAGGTTTGATATTGAACATACACTTTCCCACCGGTGCTGTGTACTTTGTATTTTAAAACTGACCTTCTGTGATGAACGCTCGAGAAGATATTATGGTTTAAGGAAGGTGTGTGTTCAATATCAAACCTCTGTCTTTGAAATTGCACTTTCCACAGTCCTTCAAAGATGCCCTCAAATTTGATGAGTAGAATTTTTGAGCAAATGAAGGACGTACCTTAAATAGTTTTTTAGATACAGCAGTCTGAAAGTGGCTCCTTGGAAAACTCTGCTCAAAACAGGTCGGGGTAGTTGACTAAATAATAATACATTTTATTTGTTAGGCGTCTTTCAAGGCTCTCAAGGTCGCCGTGCATCAAAGAACATTAAAATGGTACAAATAAAACTGTGTAAAATGATTAAAAATACATTTTAAAAAAACAAAACAAAACAAATCCAGATGAAAAGACAGTGCAGTTATGGTCAGAGTGGTCAGAGTGAGAAATCTCACTAAATCTCTTTTAATGACAAAATTATGAGACTACGAGTTGGGAGCTAAAATTTGCCACTTTTTCTATTGGAAAATGTGAAAAAAAAATTCAGTCAAATGTGTGATGGTCATGGGGGGCATTCGGAGATTTTGCGTGGAATGACCCTTATTTGATTTAAGATTGTTGTAAGAATCTGTAAGAATTGTGACTCGCCAACTCGAGTTCATTTTTCCCATGTGTCTCATGGCAATTTTGTCTCACGAGATCTTGAACCATTCCAACTTCTAACTAAATGTTGCTTTGTTTCACTGTGAAAAACTCAGGAGTGCAGGATTCATTTGGGATTCTACAACAGCACAGCAAGGTCGGGCGGGGACGGCAGCAACTATCTACTCTGACATCTACATCCACCCACCTGCAGCAGTCGCCCGAGAGAGAAAACGGCGAAAGCGGCTCTGCTTTTTCCGACACGGGCGTAGGGCACCCGGCCAAATCTGCGTCTTCATCCATGTAGCACATCGGAGCGTTGAAGGTACCCGATCCTGCTTTTTTTGGTTTCTGAACTTCCCAGTCTTCCTCAAACACGTCGTCATCCCCGGAGACGTCGTCGCGGACCAAGCTGGGTTCGTTGTTTTCGAGGAGCGTGCTGGACGATTTGGCGATGTGGAGGTGAGACGAGTAGCTCCCGA
The DNA here is from genome assembly GCA_034769755.1 of Odontamblyopus lacepedii. NCBI lineage: Eukaryota > Metazoa > Chordata > Actinopteri > Gobiiformes > Gobiidae > Odontamblyopus > Odontamblyopus lacepedii. The sequence continues at coordinate 9,351,444 of CM068354.1, forward strand.
GTTCCGAACACTGGAGACTCGTCGAAGTGCAGGATCGGGAGAAAGGAAGGAATCGGCGAAGGAAGTTGGAGGAGTTTGAGGAGAGGATAGGGTGAAGGGTGGGTGTTGGGTTTTGGGCGAAAGGAACAGAGCGAGCGGGAGGTACAGCGAGCATGTATTTGTAGTTGTTCGTGAGAGACGGGACTAAGAAGGACGCGTTGGGGTTTTCAGCTGGTAGTTTTCCGTTTTGGACTTTTTCGTTGGCAGTTTTAGCTTCAAGTTGTCCGTCGGAGCAGGTTCGGTCGATGAAGTTCAACCCACGGCAAAGGCTGTCCACACGCTGTCCGACGTCGTTCAGAGACATGGAAAAGCGAAGGGAATTCTGGGGTCGGATGTTTGCAGAGGAAGGTCGGAGTAAGGAAAGCCAGTCGTGTTGTTTTGATGCTTTATTGTTCAGAATATCGATGCACATGGTCGCGGTAGATCCTGGTTTGTGAGATTTTCCGTTTACGAGAACTACGGCGGTCTGTTTGGGTCTGTCCTGATCGTCACTGCTAATGTTTGTGTAATTTTATTATTATTTCATCGGAAGACACAAGGATGGAAAGGGAAAATTGAGGATCATTTTGTAGGAAAGTGGAAGGAAAGAACAAAAAGAGAAATGAAAAAGAAATTATGAAAATATGATTAGACATTTTGGGTTTGAACGTGCCTATGACAGGTTAGACGACTCATTTTACTACAACACAGTGAAGTTTTTTAAAGGTTCATTGTGTAACTTTTCTGGTGGAGGGTCAGTCAACCTTTCTATCTTCATGGAGACCAAACCAAGTTACAGGTCAGATCTGTGGAGAGGCGACCCCGCTCACAGTCAGAACGCCTGATTTTCTAGGTATTTTTGAGCTATAAACCCAACTGTAATTGAATAAATATAAAGTAGAGCTGTTTAATGTGATACTGTGAAACATTCAAGGCAGAGCAATGACGTATCCATAGAAACAAGCAGGTGACGGACCCAACACCAGAAAAGCGATGCACCTTTAAGATATTTATTTCCTCCCAAATGCTTTTTAGGTTTCAAATTTTACTTTCTGGTAGGAAATCAATACATCACACTAGGGAATTTTCTAACTGTTACCTAGCAACCATGTCATACAGTGGTCCAAAACCCCTTGAATGTACACAGGGATTATTATTTGACAAGTAAAAAAGTAAGAAAACACCTTTATTTTGTTGAAATCTGTTTAAAATATCTAAAAAAAAATGTGTTTCTTAAATTGTAATTGTACCGAAATTTTGGAAATAATTCTCCCCAGTGTGATGTGATCAGTGTGGGACTGTTTAAACTTGCTTCCTGGTTCATGTAAAGCTATCATTTTTTATTTACAACAGGTTTTATCCCACCAGATTAAATAGAAATGAGAGAATCATCAAACCCTGCCATAAACACTTTAAAGATGCATTTTGTAACTTTTCTGGTAAAGGGCCTGTCAGGTGTTTTTCTCATACTGTCAATGTCATACTGTGGGATATTCCAGGCAGAGCAATGACATAACCATAGAAACAAGCAGGTGAAGGACCTCCAACCAACAAGTTACACAAATGCACCTTTAAGGGACTTTTTTGTACAGAAACACGGGGAAATTCTGAAGCTAAAACTACCTAAACATTCCATCCATTCCATAAAGTATTTTACAGGAAAAGGCTGAAGGCGACAGCAGCTCTGCCACCTTGACTACAGCACATCATAAAAGAAGGCAGAACACCACATGACCAACATACTTCTTCTCACGCTCAAGACAGAAAAATTTAAAGGGCCCATTTTACGCTATTTTCTGATCTAGGTTTACACGTACACGGATATTTTTAAAAACAGAGAAATTTCCCTTCGTTTGTACCCATCTTTTACACGCAAACGGAGAATTCGCCTCTGAAAACGAATCTTTCTAAAAACTCCGGCTAAAGTGGAGATTTTGGAAAACTACGGTTTGGCGTTTGCGTGATATAAACATTGTTTTAGTGTGTGCGACCAGTGTTAACGTTTTTCTCTGGTGATGATCATGGAAGCGTCAGAGCAGCAGGCGCGTTACAAACACATTTGTCATGTGTTTGCATTTGCACAGCTGATGGATCATATCTTTTGGACATCAGCCATCTGAATGTGATATGCATTTTTTCACTTTTACGTTTTTGAGGCAATAACAACATAATAGAGGCCCTATAAGTATAACTGTAATTTTGGATAACCTGTGCTTCCACATCGTATCTTTCATCACATTCACTTTAAAGTCTGTATATGGTCAATGACATGACACTGTCCAATTGCAATTTCCTCAGTTAAAAGGTTCAAATTTCATAATAATTCAGCACATTTCTGTCATACCTCTGATCTCCATGGAACCAAATATTTTTTTCATTAATCCTGAGCTATTCTGCATGTTTTTTGTACTTAAAGTGTTAAAATGTCATGTGGTGTGACCGTGCATCATGTGGTGTGACTAATAACAGCAGGAATTCTATGGCTGGAGTTTAATAACAAAGTCGACTTGGGTGAATGGGATTCTTTAGGCATTTTTTCTTCATTTGATGCATTTTACAGGGTCGTAGTTTGTTCATTAAACACAAGCAGGTTGCTGTCATATTGGACAACAAAAGAAAATATCAATATGCATTAAAAATCTAAAGAAATGCCAACAGTTTGTTTCTATACACTTCATATTACTCAGAACTTAGATTAATATCCCAACCATGTTTTAGAAAATAAACGTATTTGAAGGTTATTCTCAGTCACACCACATGACATTTTATACTAAAATGCTGAATATAAATGTTAAACACAGATTTATGCACCTGACATTGTAAATATTTGAAAAAGTTCAATAGAAACTAATATTTTAAACTGAAAATTGAATTGAAAATCCTTATATGTCATTGACCCATACGGGGAATAGTCTATAAATGATTATGAAAAAAGCCTTTTTGTTCAAAACCAAAGATACAGACAAAATTGTTAAGCTTATTTAAAGACACACTGTGTAACTTTTCTGGTGGACGGCGCAGCACCTCCTTGTGTCATGAAATGTTATAGCGTTCCCACAGTATGCTATAACGTTAATCATCTTATAATTATTCTTTACAACGCTCAAGGTGTCCAAAGTGCTTTCCCAATAAAACCAACACAGTATAAAAGCATGATTATATTTGTTGGTTTTGTTGAGTCATCTGCTTGTCGCCAAGGAGACTGCCACGTTTTACGCTGTGCTGTGGAACATAGCAGACAAGATTTCAGACTTTTCAGACTCCTAAAAAATCACAGCGCGAATTGACAGCTGCACTGTGTAACTTTTCGGGTTCCACGGTCGAGTCTGGAATGTTTCACAGCATGGCATTACGCTTGGCTATCTCTGCACAGACATGAGGCAAGCAGGCAGCACAAGCAGGTCAAGTTACAGGTCCAGCACGTCTGAAGCTAAAGTCCGTTGCTAGAGGTGGTCGAATTCTGTCAGAAGCCAAAAAACAGCACAGTTCAGTGTTGTCTCGGTGGAGATCTCACTGTGGCAGTGAGTCTGTCAAGGCAACAAACTAGTGTAGTGATGGGGGCAAGTTCTTAACTTCCACGTAAAACGCCAATTTGCTTCACACTAAAGAAGCTTAACACCACTTTAACCCATCTTACAACAGCCACGAGTCTAACAAACAAAACGCTCTGCCTGGCTCACTCATTAGTGTCTGGAAACATTATGAAATGACTTTATAAACAGCCTTAGCATTACCAATTCGATTTCCCACTGCACATGTGAAAGCCCAAAAGACTCGACTGTCGACTCCAGCGGCGTCGAGCAGCTCGAGCCGCCAGAAGCAACAAGTGAGAATCAACTACTGACGGTGAAGAAGAAGAGAAACTGAAAGTTGTTGAAAGAAAATGGTTCGGGAATGTATTTTTTAGTGTTTTTCAAAAAAATATAATTAACTCGTAAATAAATGGGATTAGAAAGGACATCGGCGATCGAGTCTTTTCAACAAGCTAAGGCTGCTTATAAAGTTGTTTAATAACGTTTCCAGACACTAATGAGTGATCCAGGCAGAGCGTTTTGTTTGTTAGACTCGTAGCTGTTGTAAGATGGGTTAAAGTGCTGTTAAGCCTCTTCTCTGCAAACAGGCATTTTACGTGGAAGTTAAGAACTTGTCCCCATCACTACACTAGTTTGTTGCTTTGGCAGACTCACTGCCACAGCGAGATCTCCACCGAGGCAACACTGAACTGTGCTGTTTTTTGGCTTCTGACAGTATTCGACCCCCCTCTAACAATGGACTTAAACTTCAAACGCGGAGTTGCCCTTTAAAGATGCACAGATATGATGCCATACTGTGGAACTTTACGGGAAAAGTAAAAACATCTCCATGGACACGAGCAGTTGGCTGACCCTCCACCAGAAGACTCACGTTGTCCCTCTTTAAGCTGGTCGTACTAGTTCATGATCATAAATATTTGGAAATCGTGACCTCTACCGTTTTACAGTTTGGGCTTCCAGAACCACGCACACTGAATGAAGATGAGAACGTGAGGGAAGTGTCTAGCTCAGGGACACCACAACAGACCACTATACCACTTCAACTGGACTAATACACAGTTCTACGCTGTATATATCCATCTTTACGTGCTACAAATCCTAAATACTAAACTTTTGTCGTATTGGCGTGGTCTTTACCTGCAGATGTCCTGACTGGATGGTGACACGGACGTTCTCGAGAAGCTGCACGGAGCGTTGACTGAAGTTGGGCTCCCCGCCTGGAAAAAACAAAAAACACAAAACTTATATTAAAATCAGGTTATCAAAAGTATCAAAAATCAGAAACGAATCGAAACTAAAATGAGCGTAGAAACTAGATACTCGTTTGAGCAGGTTTTGAGGCTAAAAACGTCACATTCACGACACGAGAAATTCCTGAATCTTTAGAATTATTGCTTTGTTATTGCTTTGTCAAGAATGTTTCACAGTATGGCATTAAACATTCCTATCTTCACGGAGACAACACCAAACCGAGTTACAGGTCAGATCTGTGGAGAGGTGACCCCGTTCGCAGTCAGAATTCCTGTTTTTCTAGGTGTTTTTGAGCTATAAAACCACCTGTCATTGAATATGTGTAAGGCAGAGCTGTTTAATGTCATACTGTGGAACATTCCAGACAAAGCAATGACATAAAAAGTTGCACAGAGCACCTTTAAGTAGTAAGAACAGATACCGGAGCAAGAAAATACTCAAGAAAAGTCAAAGTATCACATGAAAAAATCTATTCAGCTGTATTCAAATACCTGTTTTTAAGATGTGCTGAAAGAGTAAAAAGTAAAAGTATTGACGTCTTCAATGTAGTGATTTTGATAAAGATTCTGCTGAATTTTGTTCAGTAGAAAAAGTTGAGTGAATAGTTTATTTTGGATTCTGGATTCTTTTTTTTTTTTATTTTGCTATTAAAACCCCCCCTTTTACCCCCTAATGAAGAGTTATACAACCTTTTTTTCAGTACAAACTGTTTTATTTCACAGTCTGCTGCTGTAGTTGTGTCATATGAATGTAATAAATGCTAAAGGACCAGAAATACAAATGGAAAAAACAAAACAAACAGAAAATAAAATTCACACTTTCATACAAAACTCACAGCAAAACTCACAGTTGTCCATAAACAACTTTTTGGACATAAAAAATGGTTAATTTAGGACCTTAGCTACAAAAGTGCAAAATATAAAGTGTCTAAGTAAATCCAAAATTCTTCTTCTTGCCCCCCAAATTTTACTTTACATTACTGGTGTGGTTATAGAAACAGCTCCTGTCAACTACAGGGCATAGACTTGCTATGCACTTCCATGGTGCAACTCTCAGCTTTTCAAGGAAAAAAAGTAAGTTTCTATCTTTTATGGTTGGAAAGTTGCCTGGTTATATAAAACATATTCCCCGGCATCGTATATGATACTGTGGGTCTGGAAGGGTTAAGGAGGAAAAGTAGAAAAAACACTGCTGTGTTCATCATTATTATTATTCCACCAAATATTGATTTCTGAACTCTTCCTAAGTTAAACATTAGTATTGTGTTGTTTTAAAATGAATATGATCTTGTTTTCTTCGCATTATTTGAGGTCAGAAAAAATTCACATTTGTCATTTTCTGCAAATAAACGCTCTAAATGACAATATTTTTATTTGGAATTTGGGAATATTTTTATTTGGAATTTAATTTTACTCAAACACAAATTTACCATATTTTTCTGACTATAAGTCTATAAGTTTTTTCAGGGTTTGGGTGGTTCCTGCGACTTATGCTCAGGTGCGATTCACATATACATATAAATTTTTCACACTGACAGCCCATAGGGCAAATATATGAATGCACACAGTGAACACGTTTAGGATCTTGTGGCTCCTCTCTCTGTACCTGCTGCTGTGGCCTCGTCATTTTGGTCTTAAAATGTTCGTATGAACCCGCTCTACATGATCCTCAATTTTTTTTTTAGCCGTTTTGTCCGTCCAAAAAATCCTCTTCATAACATAGAGCCTGGCTCCAGATTCACTCCTGTTACCGTGAACATCAGGAGCTTCATTTGAATGGAGCTGAACATTTTATTACTATAATTCGCCTTTTAAGATGACATGTCGGTTCTTGGTCTCTGATCTTATAAAATAAATTTCCCTCAAAAAGTCCAGTGGGGCTTTTATATGGTCTTTTCTTCTTCGTTACACATTTTTTGGCTGATGCGACTTATACTCCGAAGTGACTTATCGTCCAAAAAAACAATATAAAATCTAAAAAAAACAAAAACAAAAAAAAAACAGATTTTTGGAGTAGTTTCTTATTTTTTTCCTGAGCTGTATATTTTTGTTTGCTCAAATTATGAAAATCACATGTTAGAACGAAACCCTTTTTACTTTTACGTTTCAGTCCTGTCAAAAATGCAGAGGAGTAGGAAGTACAGACACTTGCTCTCAAATATGAAATATATAACAAAAAGTAAAAGGTATCCACTTTAGAACATAATTAAGTAAAGTACAGATACCTAAAACTGACAGTACCACTTTTTCTTTACCATGGAGCACTATGGAACCTACCTGGACGACTGAGCTACGACACAAATATAAGACCACATGGGAATATACAAGAAAATACTACGATTTAATGTCAAAAATCACATTCTTTTGTCTAAGGAAAGAGTTTGAGTACCAAGTTTATGCCACGGTAACGAAATTTGAGTTTGAAATTTGAGTATCGTGACAATATATATGAGTACAATCCTTTTATATAAGCCTCAGAAACATATAAAACATACAGAAAGAGGTTCCAACGTCCTGTCTTTGTCCACTTCACATCTTTTCTGCTCGTTCCTCGATGCATCTCTGGCTCGATTGAAAAACATATAGACCAGGCTCATGCTCCGGTTTGCGCCCATGCTCCCATCGGACGGGAAATGGGAAATTTCCTCGGAACTGGGTCCAAATAAGATCTTGCGCGAATAGTCCAAACGAAAGCACACGGAGATAACAAAAAAGTGGATAGAAGCAGCTCTGATCAAAGCCGTGAGTGAAGAGGACACAGAGTTAATGAAGGACGAGACTCTTTGTGAAGGGAAAGGCACAAGGGAAATGAAGGCTGTGGACTTTGGACGACAGCTATAAAGATATAGTATAAACACGAGCGCTGCTGCTGCTTCTTTTCCTACTGGAGCTAAAAAAAAAGGTGCACGTTGTCACTTTTAGAGCGAGTTTCCACGGAGGCGTAACTGCTTTGCCTGCGATAGGATTGATTTCATTTTCCGCTGTGTTTATTTCTTGCAAAAATGCCGTTGTCCCGTCGATTTGAGCTACGCTGATTTGAGCGCTGTTGCAGTTTAAATGAGGTCGATTTGAGCTTCCGAGGCAGAAGAGGAGGAACAAGTCATATTTTAAAAGTGTGTTGGTTTTATTGTATGTTTTGACCAGTTAACGCTTCAAAACCTAAGGGGAATTTTAGTACATTTGTCGTCGCCTGGTTTATTTTCTTAATTTTGCTTTTAAAACTCCCCCTTTTACTAATGAAGTGTTCTACATCCTTTTTTCAGTACAACCTGTTATTTCACAATCTGATGCTGTAGTTTTGTCACATGGCTGTAATAAAAGCTACAGGACCAGAAATAGGGTCTTAGCTACAAAAGTGCAAAATATCAAGTCTGTAAGTAAACAAAAAATATCCTTCTTTCAAAAAAAAAAAATTAAAAAATGTCATCACCCCATTACTTTACTGGTGCCACTTATAGAAACAGCTCCTGTCAACTACAGGGCACAGAGCCACAGCACTTGCCATGCACTTCCATGCTCGGAAAGCTGCAATCCTCAGCTTTTCAAGAAAAAAAAAAGTAGGTTTCTATCTTTTATGGTTGGAAAGTTATGCACGGTTATTTAAAGCATATTCCCAGGCATTGTGTATGATACTGAGGGTCTGGAAGGGTTAAGCCTGTAAACATCGACGTGTGTGTTAGATTCACGACAGAATACCTCCGTTAGACGATTGAAGAGTTTGGATTTAATATTTGGTTTTATCGTTATTGTTTTCATTAAATCGTATTTTATTTTCCTTCCATGTGCAGAAAACATTGTAACTTTGCTTAAAAAGGCGCTGTATAAATAAAATATCACTTTATTATAAAAGGAAATTCACACTGTAGTCTATGATATAAGAGTTCAGTGTTTCTAAGGATACTTCCATAATATACTCGTACTTGTTAAACATTTTCCAATACCATGCACCGATAGCACTATTACACGACACATTCGGTATCTCGGTTTCAGTATCCCAAATAAGCCAGTATCCCGGTTATGAGAAACCAGAGCGACATGAATGAAGCAACTGTAGAGACATGAGTGAAAGAGCTGCTGCACTCATACGATCTCTGAAAAGTTTAACATGAACCAACGCCACATACGCACAGAACAGACTCACCATAAGCAGAACATCCTCTGTCACAGAGAGAACACTCATATTCCCCTGAGTCGTGTTCTTTAGTCTGACAGAAGCTGAACACATCACCACAGCTCATACTGTATGCAAATGAGCTGTATGCAAATGAGCCACGTGGTTTTAAGTTTCGTTTCTGTAAAATGTAAATAAATGTGCGCAAATCTGCATTAAACACATTCTAATCAACATTCAATTATTCAAAAAGTTTATTGTTAAAAATTTTCATATTCACACATGAAAAAATGAAATTATGTTTCTCACTTTCAATTAAAGCTAAATTAAATAATAATAATAAAATGAAAGAAAAGTTCAAAGTTCTTCTTAGGGAGACAGTCTGTGTGTACAGAGGGAATATCATGGTTGTTTGTATTTTTTCTGGTTTATTAAATATATTTTTTTTGCGCTTGCACATTTGTAAGATTGGTAAAGTATCGGTATCAGTACTCAGTATCAGCAAGTACAGAAATGATTGTACTTGTACTCGTATCGGTTTTCAAAAAAGTGGTATCGGCACACCCCGAAGTGTTTCCAGTCATTTCTTTCTCTCATACAGTGAGAGCCTTATTTGATAGAAGATATCGGCCCAAATCTTCTATAAATGAAATGAATATAAATGAAATAAACAAAAATAGATCTATAAATTTAAATTCTATATGACTAACATGACAAAAACATATGTAAATAAAGTAGTTAAATAATAATAATGAAATAATAATAAAGCAAAATGTAAAATTAAAGATAAAATAGATACAAAATTTTAAAAAAAAATTGAGAAAAAAAGAACAGCAACAAAAAACACAAACATACAATGTGATGCTCCAGGGCTGAATTACTTTGACTCTTTTCCATCATTAAACAGATGCTGCTCCACTACATTTTTAAAGTTCATATCGCTAAAATGCCTCTGAAATCACGCTGCTTCACTCCTCAGTGCACACAATAATAGGTACAGATAGACAATGCAGGGTTTTGTACGCTGAATTACTCTTTTGCATCATTAACCAGACGCTGCATGGAAAATGTGAAATACAAAATAAAAAAAGTACTAGAACAAAGGTGTTTGTTTCTTTTCTACTATATTCATTCAGTTGTGAGTCGACTTTGTTGACACAAGACTGAGGGTCACTAGACTCGGGTGAGTGATTTAAATCAGCTGATGGGAGCTTGAGTTACTTTACAACATCCTGGACTTTGAGACAATAACAGTTCTTACACGTGGAACACAAAACATAATAAGAAGATGTAACACATTTGTATAGCGCTTTTTGAGATACTTCAAGACGGTTTACATGAAGAAACAAAGGCAAACAACAGAAATAAGAGAGTTAACGGAAGGTGGGTTTAAATAGACGGGGTTTCAGGGCTTTTTTAACAGAAGGAGTGTGAGTGAGTCTCTGGTGTGTTTGGGGAGGGAGTTCCAGAGGGTGAAGTCAGACATTTTTCATTTTTCTCATTCTTAAGTTGTTATTTAAGCAGAAGAAACTCAGTCTTTATTAAACAAATCAACATATAGTTTTAGTGAGAAGATTTTTGAAAATAATGAGAAAGGATTACGGTACTCAAATGTGTGTGAATGAATCAAAATAACAGATATGTTTTCGAGGAGATGACAACCTTATAACAAGGCTTAAAGTGGAACTCCGGCACGTTTGAAGATAAAGTCCATTACTAGAGGTGGTCGAATTCTGTCAGAAGCCAAAAAACAGCACAGATCAGTGTTTTCTAGGTGGAGATCTCGCTGTGGTACTGAGTCTATCAAGGCAACAAACGAGTGTAGTGATTGGGCAAGTTCTCAACTTCCACGTAAAACACCAATTTGCTTCACACTGAAGAACTTTACACCACTTTAACCCATCTTACAACAGCCACGAGTCTAACAAACAAAACGCTCTGCCTGGTTCACTCATTAGTGTCTGGAAACGTTAGAAAACAACTTTATAAGCAGCCTTAGCCTTAACTTTGTTGATTTCCCACAGCGCATGGGAAAGGATTGTGAAACGAGTGCGTAATTAAGGAGAATTGTAATACAGAGACCATTCATGACTAACATGTGAGTCAATATACCGTATTTTTGGGACTATAGAGCGCACCTGTATATAAGCCGCATCCACACTATTTAAAAAAATATAAATACAAGCTGCAACCGAGCTATAAGCCGCTGATATCCATGTTGAAAAGTGAGATATTTACTGCATATACAGAACGATTTTGTACTGTAAATGTACATTTATATACCTGAACAGATTCTTTCCGAACAGTGCCTTTTAACACGGCAGCAACTGTGGTGATTAAAATGAGGTCAAAAACAGAAAAGAACCGGTAATTGATTTACCTTCATTTCTCCTGTGCAGTGAAACCACAAGTCAGTTTAATCATTTCCCACTCCCGCATTCTTCAGTCCCGCTCCCGTCCGCTCCCGCATTCTTCAGTCCCGCGTCGTGCGGTCGCGCTCCCGCCTGCGCCCGCAATAAGCTTTCAGAATGTGTCCCGCGCCGTAGTTTCCTTCCTGGAGCAAGATCGATGCCTTCAACTTAAAACTTGCATCATACAAACTCCTTCGTGTGCTTTTCATGATGAAGGGGCGAGGATTTGAAAATAATTACCGGTTAGTAATTTGTCGTGTGTGTTATATCTGCTAAATAAAAAGTAGCGAATTCTTCTTTGCATTAATTTTCCGTCTACCTTGTTTTTGAAATTCCGGTTAGAGCGCCCCTAGTGGTGGAAGAAAAATCCACAGAATAGCCGCCCGCACCTTTGTTAAAGCCGCATGGTTCAAAGCCTGGGAAAAAAGTAGCGGCTTATAGTCCAGAAAATACGGTAGTCAAATTTTGGGATCAGATTGGTCAAAAATAGGGACACCTGGGACATTTCTTGTATAAAACTGGGACAAATCACTGGTTTTGTATAAATTTGCTGGGACAGGGGACACAGGGCACAAAACTGGGACTGTCTTGGGTAAATAGAGAAGTCTGGTCACTCTAAAATTGCTGTTTTACGTGGAAGTTAAGAACTTGTCCCCATCACTACACTAGTTTGTTGCCTTGACAGACTCACTGCCACAGTGGGATCTCCGCTGAGGCAACACTGATCTGTGCCGTTTTTTGCCTTCTGACAATATTCCGCCACCTCTAGTGATGTACTTTAGCTTCAAACATGCCCGCGTTCCCCTTTAAACCTCACAAGAGTCCATTTTGTGTCATTTAAGACCTTTAAGCCACAGGCAGCATTGGACTCCATGACATATCTTCACACATCTCTCCTTATTACATTGTTGACTCATTATTCCATCGTAATCATTCATTCGCATCCGTTTACATCGATCACGGTTTAAATTAATTTCCCTGTTTTGTGTGAGCAGTTTCTCGTCTGTGTCGCCGGCCTCGTGCTGTTTTCCAATTTCCCTGTGGTGATATGTATTTCATATCACCACATGCAGTGAAGCCAACTCATTTTGATTTATTTCAGTCTATTTAAAACGTCGGTACATATAGACTGCCTTGTCCTGGTTTTGCCCTGGTTTAGTCCAGATGAAGGCTTGTGGGCATGTTTTTGTAGTCCTGGTTTAGTCCCGATAATGTGTGAAAAAGTGAACAAAGACTTCTCATAAATTAACCTTTAATCCTTAATATTTTTATTGCAAAATACACTAAAGATATATATGTAGGCTATGCTCCTGCTGGTTTTAAAACTTTAGAGGACATGAAGGAGTTTTTTTCATTTTCAGGCCTCATGTGAAAGCTCAAACCCTCCAGAAAAGTGCTGTTTTTGGCAAATATAGCATTTAAAAAACACTAAAAGGTGACATGGCGATCGAAATATGTTATGTGTTATCAGTTAATACCACATCAAAATAAAAAAAGGTCAATTATACATACCTTACACGTAATCAACAATACAAAACAAGTTCAAACTGGTTCAAAAAGTCTATCTTAGCTCCTAGTCGGCCTCAGATGTGTGTGTTTGAATGGTTTGTGGAGGTCTTCTGTGATTATGCAGGGGTTAGTTATAGGAGAAGACGTCAGTAAAATAGTGTTCTTATGACGCAGAGCTGACCCCTGCTCTTAATGGGCTTAGAGGAGGTTAAAGGTCGGGCTGAGGCGCAGGAGAAGCTCGCATAATGATTTTTACACAAACATTGATCCCCGAATCAATCCTGAAGGCACCGGAAGTCAGATACTGGACACCAGACAAGAGCAAACATTAAAGAGATCGTACTACACTGTTTTCTGAGCTATGTTAGAATGTAGTTATCTCATCACAAACGTACTTGGAGTTGTGTTTCGTTTCATTCGCACATGTTTAACACACAAACAAACCTAAGCGGGTAAGATGGCATTTCAATATTCTGCCCCCACAACATGGAACAATTTACAAAAAGACTGGAAATAAAAAGAACTGGTTCCAATAGGACAGTTTAAACTATTGCTCAAAGGAAGGAAATTAAATCCTTGGTTTATAAATGTTTTAAATAGTCTTATGAAATTGTTGCTTGTCCTGTAATATTTGAAATTGTATTGTTGCGCCGCTGTCCAGGACTCCCTTGAAAAAGAGATTAGTGATCTCAGTGGGACATTCCTGGTTAAATAAAGGTTAAATAAAAAGAAAAAAAGAAAAAACCTGCATATTTAGATTAAATTCTTTGCTCAAACAGAAAACACTCCGAAACTCCATACACCTTCACTAGAATCATTTAGATAATTTCAGCCATGGAATTTTCTATCCCTGCTTAACAAATGGTAAAGATGGAAAGACCATTGTTAACTTGAAAACTGCCACTTCATGACATCACAAGGCCAAAGAAAGAATTTTGAGCTTTGGAAATGTAGACAGAATGATATTCAAGGATAATTCCAACATATTAAATTAGTTTTTAAGTGTCTTATTTGTGATACACCACTGAATTCAGAATTTTCCAGAATCATAAAATGTACCGTATTTTTCGGACTATAAGTCGCACCAGCCAAAAAATGCCCAATGATGAAGAAAAATCATATACAAGTCTGACTTTTTGGGGAAATTTATTTTATAAGATCAAAGACCAAGATCCGACATTTCATCTTGAAAAGAAAGTTACAGAAGTTATAGTAATAAAAACAATCCAATAGAGAAGAATCCGTGCATGATTTGTTTTTCAATATAGAACCAAAAATAAGAAAATAAAAAAACAACTCTTTTCTTTATTATTTGTCTCTAAAACCAAAATGAAAAAACGGATAATGATTTTTTTCATTTTTGATTCATGTATAGGATTCATATATATGCTCTATGGGCCACCCAAACCCTGAAAAAAGTGCGACTTATAAAATATAGTAGACAAAGAGCTACTACAAGAGGTGCTACGAGGGGTAATGGTGTTGTCCTAGTGTACAGGACAACTCTTGGTCAGTCCTCTTTCTCTGCCAAAGGTTCCAGACTGGAACTGCTACCAGCTGATTTAAAACTGGAAACCAAAAGCAACAAATTAGAATTAATAAGAGCCAGTTTGTCACTTAACAGACCAGGTGTTTATTTGAGACCAGGCGGGGCGATTCATTCCTTCCTCACAAAAATCTTTCTCAGCAAAACTGGGAAAATCTGGTCCTCAAATTCTTTTAACCAGTACGACTAGAAATTAGGCGACTTTCTATACAGACGTAGGCGAGTTAATGTGAAATGTTACAACAAAATATCTACAGAGCGGAGAGTTTTCCACATTTGAAAGCGACTCTTGAATTAAAGAAAGTCATTGAAACCCTCCCTTTATGCAGACATTTCTTTAGTCAAGTTAAAACAAATGACAGACGCAGTGAGTGTGGAGCAGCAGAGTGAGAACGTTCATCCACCGCATCAGGGCACAAGGAGCGAGCCGTTTGGAACCAGCGGTTATTTATCAAAATCTACATCTGCACCTGGATCTTATTTGGTACTGTAGGGGAAAAGTAAATTAAAATTATTGTATCTAAATGCGTTGGCGTCCCTCGATGTAATAAAGGACTTTTAATGTATTGAGTCCGCGTGCCTCAGGTTTATACATTTCTCACTTTTACATTTTCAAGTAAGGGTTATTTCCTGTTTAGATTTTACGTCAACCCTCGTGGAGCACCTGCACTGCTACTTTTTGACTCTTTTGTGACCCAGTGAAGCGGTCTACCTCCTCTCTTCACCTAAAATGATTGTTTGTTTGTATGTTTCAACCAAAAATGCACTCACTGAAAATGTAATAATATCGTATATATCGCATCTGCATGTAACTAACGTGTCTTGTCTGTTTTTATGCATGTATTTTACATTTTTTCGAGCGACAAGTGTTGAAAACTCTCTCTTGTGCTAAAACACTTAAAGCAATGCATCTGGCTTCTCTAATGCGACTGTGACGTCCTTAATAAACATAAAATAAATGTGTGACTGAAAGAAAACACAAGCCTGATATTCAGAATATTCAGAGTCTGATTGGACCATGTGAGGGAATATGTTACAAAACAAATTTTACTGGAGGTATTCAGTATTCTGTAACTAAATATGCAAGTTAAATTTCTGCGCTTCAGTTTATCACTGTGATCAATTCGTTTTGGCAGATGAAAACCCTCTTGGATACTCAGAATTTGTGCTCGGGTGCCAATTACAAAAACTGCATTAATAAAGAACTATATTTTGATCTGTGCCAGTATTTACAACGTATCAAATGAAACAAATCGTTCAAACGGATCTATATTGTGTTACATGCATCATCGTCTTCTTATTCTTTTCGCAGATGCCAATTTCACATCTTAATAACGAGGCTCTGTGACGTTATTTCTCATATTGCTGTTTATTGGGCTCTAAATCCGTTTTGTGCGAGGCGTCTATCTGCAGAATTAGCTCACAAAAACAATCGATATTTCCCATACGCATCAAATTACACAACGCAATTTATCACATACATAAAGCGCAGCGTCTCATTTCCTGAAACCAAACCTCGAAACCCATGTAGCTCCAGCACAATGACTGACACTTGAGAAATTGTCTCTAAAGAGGTTGTATTACGCTTCTGTGGGGTATGAACTGCCAACGCTCAACATATTTAGATCATTTTAGCTTTTATCGTGTTGAAAATGCCATATTAAAGGGCCCAGATGATGCTATTTTGTGATCTATGTCCTCATCAAAAATCTGCCTAAACAAAAAAGGGAAATTTTTTTTAAAAACTTCAAAACTGCAGCTTCATGACATCACAAGGTGGAAAAGAGCGTTTGGAGCTTTACACAGACTAATATAGTAACATAATATAATAACATTTTTGAACAGTAGACCGATGAGTGCCTGTAACGCCTGCTGTAATGTGTCTGTTGTGTTGTGTCGCCTTGTCACTGTATGTGTCAAATGAGCTCTGTGTACGTGAAAATGAATCTCCCCTTAGGGATAGTAACGCCTAAAGTCTAAATAATAAACTCAAACATGTGTGAATGAAACAAAATACAACTCCAGGTATGTTTTTGATGAGATAACAACATTCTAACATGACTTAAAGCTCACAAGAATCCCTTTTACTAATGTAGCACCTTTAACATGCTAAGTAAGTTTCACTAACATTTTTGACACTCCCCATCCCCTTGTTTCCACGCTAAAGTCGGGCAAACACTGTGCAATTTTTGGCCTTTTTAAATACCATTTTTCACTCGTGCCACTGTTTTTGGAATCAGGTTGAGCTTTGGTTTAATCATGTGTCGTGATTCATGTAATGAACATGGGGTAACAAGAACTGATGAATACCCAGTTCCGAGCTCGATCACAAGAATATCAAACCTGTTTGAAATCCAGTTGCCTCTTGTGAGGGTTTAACTCTGCTCAAGTTGTTTGTATAGTGTGAGAACATGAATCATGAACTTTTATACCAGGTTGTCAAAGCCTGATCTCCTCAGATCTCAGAAGCTAAGAAGAGCCTGTGTAGTATTAGGATGGGAGACCACTGGGCAAATCAGGTGCCACAGGTGTCACAAAAAAACTGTCATTGTTGTGTCCTTAAGCAAGGCACATTGCCTAGTATGAAAGTGGTGTGTGTGTGAGTGATGAAGGTGGTTGGAGGGAACAAGAGGGCCAACTGATTGGCAGCTTTGCTTCCATCAGTCTGCCCCAGGGCAGCTGTGGCTACAACAGTAGTTTACACCACCGGGTCTGGAGTGAATGAAGAATGAACTGTAAATAATGGTCTGTAAAGAATGCTCTGTATATAATGCTTTGTAAATAATGCTCTGTAAATAATGCTCTGTAAATAATGCTTTGTAAATAATGCTCTGTAAATAATGCTTTGTAAATAATGCTCTGTAAATAATGCTCTGTAAATAATGCTCTGTAAAGAATGCTCTGTAAAGAATGCTCTGTATATAATGCTTTGTAAAGCGTCAAGTGACATATGTCTGTGAAAAGCACTAGATAAATAAACACTTACTTACTTTTAAACCCTGTGATTTGGTCGTACAGTTTGAGCTGGGGC
This sequence comes from Odontamblyopus lacepedii, assembly GCA_034769755.1. NCBI lineage: Eukaryota > Metazoa > Chordata > Actinopteri > Gobiiformes > Gobiidae > Odontamblyopus > Odontamblyopus lacepedii. The sequence continues at coordinate 9,368,853 of CM068354.1, forward strand.
CGAGTGAACCGTAGTGTGCGCCTGGCTAAAGTCACTTCCTCATCAGAGCGCAGTCACATTACAATTAGTGTGAATTCTGTTAATAAAACTACTACAAATCGCATCAGTGGAGTTTGTGGAGTTGTCGTGCATTTTTTTTGTATATTTATAAAAAATGGCCATGTGGGAGCCTGGGTGACATGGGTTTGTGGGCGGAGCATTGCACAAAATCTTACAGCTGACAGTAAGGAGGGTTTAGGGCCCAGGAGAGATCACTAGATGACTCAAACATGCCCGGATGACATCTCAAAAACCTCTTGAGACCTTGAAACCTCTTCAGGCGTGTTTCTGATCAGGAGGGTATCTGATTTAGCATAATACCCCACTCTTTAAAGGTCCTTCATTATGCAAATATTTTATCTCTTAACCACGGATGCTGAAATGGCGTCCTGTAATCACAGACCTGTCTGGATAAATATTTGGTTTCTTTTACGCATGTTCGAATCTTTCATTGTAATATTAAGAGCTCAAAATGCTTGTCCCTCACCTCCTGGCATTTCAGAATGGCTCCTCTGTGTTTTTTCAACCTTAACTAAAGTCATTTGAATCTTTTAACCTCATTATCCCAATTATCTTCACTGACTTTTTCTTCAGAACGCGGTCGGCTTTGATGTTAGCAGCAGTGACTATATTTAGCCTCGATTAAAACCTCTTCACACTCAGTACACCCAAACAAAAATCCATACATTTACTCTTTTCATACATACTGTAGAACTTTATAATGCTTTAAAGATGTGATATGTAACTTCTCTGGTAGGAGTTCGCCACCTGCTGTCTCCATGGTGATGTTAGTGCTTTGCATTGCAGCATTAAGTCATAAACTGTGTATAAAAATGGACTGATGGAATGGAAGTGAGTGTCAATCAATCAATCAACAACTTTATTAATCCCAAAGGGCGATTCAGTTTGCACATCTCTGGCCGTGCACAGTCCACAAACAATATAAATATAAAAACATACATACAACACACGGCGTACATTCAAACCTTAGTGCATCAGGGACACAAGCAAAATGACTTTCTGTTTAAAAGATTTATGGCAGAAGGGATAAAAGATTTAGTGTAGCGGTTGGTCTTTTGTTGTGGGGTGACATAGCGCCTCCCAGAGGGAGAGGGAAATTTGCACAAACTGTGAGTGCAGTACATGGTTAGGCTGCCTCAGTATGGCCTTAGTACAGGGTTAGGCTCAGTTTGGCCTTAGTACAGGGTTAGGCTCAGTTTGGCCTTAGTACAGGGTTAGGCTCAGTTTGGCCTTAGTACAGGGTTAGGCTGCCTCAGTGTGGCCTTAGTCTTTTGGAGCTCCCTTTGTCTCCACACAGAGGCCAGATCAGACCAGAACACCACTGTGTGGTTCATTCCCGCTCAAACGAGGCTCGCGATGCTCACGGTTACAGAAGTGAATCTGGAGCCAGGGTCCATATTAAGAACAGGATTTTTTGGACGGACAAAATTGCAAAAAAGAAAATCAGGATCATATAGAGCGGGTTCATATGAACATTTTAAGATCAAAATGACGAAGCTCACTGCAGTAGTTACACAGAGAAGAGCATCAAGATCTCAGTGTAAGTCAATGGGTCAGAAGGAGCCGAAAGAGCTGCCTGGAGCACTTCCTGTTTGGCACGTGGCGGCTAACGGGTTAGCTTTTCCCACTCATATATACGATCTATGCATTGAGCCTGTCTATGTTGCTTCCATTCAAATAGAGGTGTTTTTGTTGCTAAAAATACATTGAAAAACATGGATTCTTGTGAATATTGTTGCCTCTCCAGGGATGTGATGAGTAACTTGGCCAAGTGGTGTCACCTTCTTGTCTCCACGGAGATAGATAAGAATATGAAGACAAGTGTGTAGGGTACCCCACGTCAGAAAAGTTATAGTGCATCTTTAAATGATAAATATTATAATATATTAACATCTGTTATAATGTTGTTTCCTCATCAAACACAAACCTGGAGTTGTGTTTCATTCACACAAACATTTACATGTTTTAAGTCACAGATCCTGCATATTTAGGCTGAGTTCTTCTCTCAAACAGAAAACACTTTGTTCCACCTTGTGATGTCATGGGGTAATACAGGAAGTGCTCCACTGTATTTTAAACCCACACACGTTCACTAGAATCATTTGGATGATTTCAGCTCTGGAAGTTCCGATCTCTACTGAACTAAAGGTAAAAGGAGCTGTTAACTAGAAAACTACCTCTTCATGGCATCAAGGTAAAACGGAGCATTTTGAGCTTTTCAGATCACTCAAACACAACTCCAGGTATGTTTTTGAAGAGACAACAATATTATAACATGTCTTAAAACTCACAAGAGTAAATTTTGCGTCACATAGGACCTTAAAATGTGTGAATGAAACAAAACACAACTCCAGATAAGTTTGTGATGAGGAAGCATGATAACATAGATCAGAAAATTGTGCATTATGTTCCTTTTAAGTCATGCATGTGAAAAGATAAAGCACACAACAGCATTATAGAATCTTTAAATTAGGAAGTCCCTCTGTCGCTGCTATCAGATAAATGACTAAACAAACGTGCTGTACAAACCTCGATGCAGGAGCTGTGCCATAAACCAGGATCATTTCCCATTGTGCACGCTGTTAATGATTGACTCTTTATCTGAGACGGAGGAGACGGACAGCGGAGCGGCGATAGAGTAATGGAGGCGGGCTGGAAATGATTCACTATCGAACGAGCGTACTTAGGCAGGAGTCATACTGGCCCGGCCGAGGAGACGAACACAAAGGAAAACCGCCGCTGGGATCTAGAGACGAGTCAAGGCATTCTGCCATGGACGCTAATGTGGCCTGGGTTAGAGCGGGCTACGCTGACACGAGATGGAAGATAGTTGAGTCGTTACTATTCTGTATGTTTAGGGAAAAAAACATTGAGCTGCGAGGATGAAAAAAGACTAAAAAAATGCTTGATAAAAGGTGCGCTGTGTAACTTTTCTAGTGGAGGGTCCATCAAATGCTTTTCTTCACAGAGATGTCATTGCTTTGTCTGGTATTAAACCTTTCTATCTTCATGGAGACCACACCAAACCAAGCTATGTGCCAGATCTGCGGAGAGGCGGCCCCGCTCACAGTCAAAATGCTTGTTTTTCTCAGTACTTTTGAGCTATAAAACCACCTATAATTGAATACATGCAATGACATCTCCATACACGCATCCGAAAAGTGACACCATGCACATTTAAACCTGCATTCTGGTGAATACTGTTGCCTCTCCAGAGATCTGATAAGTGCAATTTGGTCTAGTAGTGTTGCCTGCTCGTCTCCATGGAGATAGATAAGATTATGGAGACAAGCACGTAGCGGAAAGTGAGTGCAACTTTAAAGGTCCTATATTACACAAAACTGACTCCTGTGAGCTTTACGCCATGTTATAATTAAAGCCCAATCGATATGGATTTATTTTGAGCTGATATAGTGCCGATAAAAGGGGGTTTGGAGGTGCTGATTGCTGATATAACAGCCAATATATTTAGTGAGGGGTATGGCGTCACAGACAACTGAATCCTCTGATAAATATTGATGCGTGTCACATATTAGGACATTTATCTGTCTCTAAATTCTTTTAAATGGCTATAATATAGAAAGTCTAAGCTTTATAATGAGGTGTAACATGCTCACATGGATTATCGGCCCATATCGGCAAGATTTAGACCAATAGCCGATGTGTCCAAATGTCCATAATATCGGCCATCCAATATATTGGTTGGGTCCTAGTTATGTTACCTCATCAAGAACATACCTAGAGTTGTGTTTTGTTTCATTCACATATTTGAGTAATCCTGAATTATTAGTCTATTTACATCTCCAAAGTTTTATTTTTTATTATTGTTATTAATGAAATAGAAAATGACAATACAAAACACAAGTTATGAAACACAGAATGCCAGGAGGACTGCCGTGTTGTTAGGGAAGACACATCACCCACATTGCCTAGAATGAAAGTGGTGTGTGTGTGAGTGATGGTGGTGGTCAGAGGGGCCGATGGTGCAGATTGGAGCCTCACTTCCGTCAGTCTGCCCCAGGGCGGCTGTGGCTATAATAGAAGTTTACACCACCGAGTGTGGAGTGAATGAAGAATGATCTGCAAAATGCTTTGGGTGTCTTGAAAGACACTATATAAATGCAATGGTTAATTAAATTTTAGAGACAGAAGATAAGTCGTCTAATTGCCCAATTAAAACAGGAAAAAACAAAGATGTAGAAGAGAATTTACATTTATGAATATAAAATTTGCCAAATATTATAATTAAGTTAATTGCATCCAAATTCTTTTCATACATGCCAAAAATAATATCATTAGCCTAATAGCATAATTCATAAAGTCATTTTTTGGCCAAATTGTGACATCTGCCTAACTTTCCTCTCCTCCCACTGCTGCATCACTCTGCAGTCAATGTTGTGTCTTTGTTTTGGAAACTTGTTCACACATCTGGTTGAATTTCTGTTCCAATATCAATCATATAAAAAATACCAATGTGCTTGCTCAAAAAAAATTCCAAAATGTTTTGTAATAGTGCATTTCCAACAAAGATATAGATCATCATTTCAGGATATTCTTTGCAAAAAGTGTGGTTAGGGTTTAGCATAAATGTATTAATAGGGTAAATTTTGTGCATACGTTTAAAGGAGACATCCCTCATCTTATTATTTATCATGAATTGTTGGTTGACAGTCCAACCTTTGGTCCTTGTGATGTCATGAAGTGGTAGTTTTCAAGCGAACAGCTCCTTTTACCTTTAGTTTAGTAGAGACTGACAATGAAGCAAACAAGTAGTGAAGGTGTACGGAGTTTAAAAACACAGTGGAGCACTTTCTCATGATGTTTTGACATCTTTTCAGATTGTGAGAACTAAATCTGCAGGCTTTATGTGTTGAAGACGAGCGGATAAAACAAAAAATAAAGGAAACAACATTATAACATCGATCAGAAAATAGCGTCATATGGACTTTTGACTTCAGGACTTGCACTAGATGTTTTCACACAAACTCCACGATGGCATAGACGCCTACACATGAAGACCACCACCCTTATACCCCATCTATTTTCGCCAGCTTCCTCTTTCCTACGCACTAAATATCTCTCAACGAGTCCAGAATGTGCCCTATTATTTTGGAGACGAATGTGACACCAAACTTTTCAAAACGCAGACTGAAGCTTTCCCACTGAGCAGAGGGGCCTGGTTAATGATCCAGATGTCCACACGAGGAACATTCAAAGACAGACAAAACATCTGGGGCCATTAGGCAAAGTGCTTCAGCTCCACCACTTTTCTTCTACCATTAAAGGGCCTATATCACATCCCTTATTTCTCATCTATGTTCTAATGTTTCCTCACAAACAGACCTGGGGTTGTGTTTTGTTTCATCGACTCATGTTCAACACACCAATCCTGCATATTTAGGCTGAGTTCTTCTCTCAAACAGAAAACACTCTTTTCCACCTTGTGATGTCATGAAGTAATACAGGAAGTGCTTCGCTGTTTTTAAACTCCATACACCTTCACTAGAATTATTTAGATTATTTCAGTCCTGGAATTGCCCGTCCCTACTGAACTAAAGGTAAACCGTAGCTGTTAGTTTGAAAACAACGGTAAAGGAAATTAAAATACTGTGATTATTTTATCTTGAAGAAATCTTTGGTCTTGTAACTAAAAGTCATTTGGTTGGTTAATTAGGTAAAACCCCTTCAGTGTAGAAATTAATCACCATATCACCGAATCAGCATATTGGAAATGATTTGTGTCCACACACATCAAGTCTGGATCAACTGAAATACTAGTCATATGACTAGGCTGGCGTCATGTCGTCACGACACCACGTGGGCGGTAAAAACAAGGAAGTGGAGCATCATGTCTGAAGTTGGAGTTCTATGGAAGTTGCAGCAGCTGATTTCGAGCCGAGGAAGACGCAAGCATGAACAGCCTTTCGTGGACCGACGCTGTTTCGCGTTAGTCTAGGGTTTGTTTAAACTTTTACGCAATAGTGTCACATGCCCAATGTCACAAACCCAGTGAATCTGGAAGGCGCAAGTCACAGTGACGCGGTCCAATAAAAACAGCAACTCGAGCAACTACATCAGCGTATCAGCATTTTCAGCGTTTTCATGCATCCACACAGCGCTGGATCAGATCTGTGCTCAGGTGAAAATGTGGGAGCTGGTGTATCCAGATCGTTCCATCTCCAGAGCTGTTTTCCATCGGATTAGTGTGGATGAACACTGCATCTGCAACAAAAACTACTCAAATACGTACTAGTGTGGACAGAGCCAAAGTGAAGTGAGTGAATATGGATGCAAATCAGATCAGTCGGCTTTCAGGTCTTTTCTTTTCCTTTGAAATGTGTGACACCTTGTATTGTTTTAACTCCACATGCAACATCCTGCTCAGAAGGCCAAGAGGAACACATCTGGTCACACCTCAGTTGAGGAGTTGTCACCTCCTCACTTTGAAATGTACGTCCTCTGAACATCCCAATCTATATAAACTTCATGTTTGTATCATTCAGGGTCTCACGTCAGGGGGACATGCTGTCGGATGTTCTGTTGGACCTTATTTCTTGCAAGAAATAAATTCTGTGGAGTCTTTTTACATAACACAACTACTACATGACATCACAAGGTGGAGCAGAGCATTTTGAGCTTTGGAGCTGTAGATAGATGATCATAATTATGCAGGATTACTCAAACATGTGTGAATGAAACATGGCTTAAAGCTCACAAGCATTCATTTTGAGTGATATAGAACGTTTCAGCTCTAATTAACAATCTCATATCACTTTCTAGCTAACATAAAACCGAAATATCTAAAGCATGAAAAAAAAATCTCAAGAGACTCAACTATCCAAGCTGACAAAATTAGCTCGAAATAGCAATTAACGCGCGGTGAAGCAATACTTTTGGGGCTACTCGTCCAATAATAACACTGTCACTTTGCGGTAAGGCTATTGTTCCAAGACGGCAGCAAGTCACTAACTGTAATTACACATCTGCTCTATAATCAGTGTACGAACAGACGTCTCCGCAATTCAATCATGTTTCTGATCTGCTACAGAAACTCCAGTGTCTCGTATCGCCTCGAGCTCCGGCAAAACGGCGGCCGAACCCTTCATGAGCGCTTCAATCAGGGGCCGCTTAGAGTATCGGCTCTGTTTGGACGCTGTGATTGGCCAGTCATTTCCCCCCCACTCCAGACGCGTCAATCACAGTCATCCATCTGTCCATCGTCACCATCGGGCCAGTCTGAGTACGACAAAGTGAGGGGTGATGGGAGTTTTGGGGTAATTTTGATGTAACCAGGTTTAAATTGGGGCAAATAAAACGATCAGTGTAGTGTACATGTGGGGACTATGATATCTCAAAATACAAGAGTTAAAAGGGCCCAGATGACTATTTTCTAATCTGTTATTATTATATATATTACCTTTAACCTATCTAAGTCTGCGTCTACGATAGAGGTGGGTTTGTAAATATTTATCTAATTCAGGGGGCGGCAACCTTAAACACTCAGTCTCCCACAGAAAAGAGAAAACACCCGGAGCCACAAAACCCTAAAATGAGAACACTGCATATGATTTTTTTTTTTTACCTGTCTGCTCTATATAAAAGACTATAGTGTGTTGCATTTATGAAATCATTGAAATGCTGCAGAAAATATATGTCCATTCATATGCACAGTCTGTTCTTCTGCAGGCGTATAATCTCTGAAAAGTTTAACATGAACCATCTCCAACGCGATAGAAGCACAGAACAGACTCACCATCAGCAGAACATCCCTCTGTCACAGAAAGAACACTCATATTGTCGAGTCGTGTCCTTTAGTCCGACAGAAGCTGAAGCATCAGCACCGAGCTGTTTTCAGCGCTTATGCAAATAAGCCATGCGGTTTTAAGTTTTGTTTCTCTAAAATAGAAACAAATGTGCACAAAGCTGCATTAAACACATTATTACTAAATGTCTATTTGAGTCTTGCTTGTAGGAAATAAAAATCCACACTTAAATTATCCACCCACAGCAAACCAAAAATTGTCTTCTTCTGTGTTCTGTCATCATTTTATCTCGTGTACTGGAGTGTGAATGAATCTACCCACAGAGCATTAAACATTTTCTTCAGAAACTTTTTTTTTCTTGGATATGTCCAACATTTACCTACCAGGGGTCAAAAGCTCAATAAACCCTGCTGCTGATGTAGGTGCGGTAAGTCCGGGAGGGATACGTGTCGGTGTCGCACATCGGCGGCTTTGATGCATATCTTGAGCAACAAAAATATTAAAAATATTTTATTTGAATGTTACAAGATTACTGTTATCTACAAATTTAGAATTACATTTCAAAACTAACTAACTAAAATAAAAGTCCAATGTAATTAAATACTCATAATTTATAAGTCACAGGGAGCCACAACAGAAGAATGAAAGAGCAGCAGGTTGTCAACCCCTGATTTAATTGTTTCTTTAATCGTTATGTAATGTTCTGGTGCTAATTTAAATATTTATATGTGAGAGTTAATATGATTGTTTAACAGTTGTTTATATGCTGATTATAAGTGCGAGCTCTGTGACAGTTATTCTCAGTTGTTCCTGTAGATTACCAGACAAAAGCATAGTTCACTACTGTTGAGAGGGAATGACAAAAAGACACAAGAAAGGACTCCTCAGAATCCGCTTAAGTGTCTCCTTCACTCTCTGACTGGAGTACTGTTCGGTTGAAGTGTCCAGTACATCGCAGCACATTCATCAGTCCTCAGTCCTCCCTACCTCCAACACTGGGATTCCCAATCTCTACAGAACTAAAGTCTGTCTACATCTCCGAAGCTCAAAATACTCTGTTCTACCTTGTGATGTCATGAAGCAGTAGTTTTCAATTTAACAGCAACATTTTCGCTTTTGTTGAGTAGAGATTGGAACTTCCAGGGCCAAAATAACTCATATAATTCTTGTAAAGGTGTGTGGAGTTTAAAAACCATACGACATCATGAGGCGGAACTGTTTGAGAGAAAACCTCAGGCTGAATATGCAGGGTTGTGTTAATAAAACAAAACAAAACTCCAGGTAGTTTTTTGATGAGGAAGCAACATTATCACAACAAAGATCAGAAAACCTGCGTGAGGGTGGCCCCCCATCAAACGCAAATCTACACAAAAACTACGTCAATCATTTGTGCTTCATTCGTGCTGCAAAAAGTTCAGTTTGTGCTACTTCAGTTTTGGAGATATTAATGATTCTTTTAGAGGTCAGTCCCCCAGGAGCTGAAACATGCTCTAAAACGGCCCAAAATGGTGTCAGTTGTTTGTGCTCCATTTGTGCTGTTTTGTACTGCAAAAAGTTCTGTTTCCGCTGATTACATTACGTTATTTGAAGCTGGAAATGACATAATGTAATCAGCGACATAAGTAAATAATAATTTTTAAAATATGAATGCAAAAACAAACAATAGTTTGCCATTTTTAACACATTTTAACATGCAGCAGCTCACCTTTTAACTGGAAAGAAGTGGAGGGACCACATCACTTCTCTTAAATCCCTGCACTGGCTCCCTGTACATTTCAGAATCCATTTTAAAATTGTAATGATGTTTATAAGTCTCCATGTCATGGCAGCTCTTGGTTGTTCCCAGGACCAGGCTAAGGACCAGAGGAGATGGGACCTTCTCTGTGGTCAGACCATGACTGTGGAACACTTTGCCTTTGCACATTAGAACTGCACAGTCACTGGAACACTTTAAATCCTCACTCAAAACGTACCTTTTCTCCTTGATCGATCAAAGTCTTATGGGCTTAACACCACTTTAACCCATCTTACAACAGCCACGAGTCTAAGAAACAAAACGCTCTGTCTGGCTCAGTGATTAGTGTCTGGAAATGTTAGAAAACAACTTTATAAGCAGCCTTAGCCTTACCTTTGTGAATTTCCCACTGCACATGCCAAAGCCCAAAAGATTCGATTGTTGACTCCAGCAGTGGCGAGAGGCTAAAGCCGCTAGAAGCAACAACTGAGGATCGACTACTGACGGTGAAGAAGAGAAACTGAAAGTTGTTGAAAGAAAATGGTTCGGGAATGTATTTTTTAAGTGTTTTTCCAAAATATTATTCACTCGTAAATAAATGGGATCAGAAACGACATCGGCGATCGAATCTTTTGAGCTTTCACATGTGCCGTGGGAAATCAAATCGGTAATGCTAATGCTGCTTATAAAGTTCTAACGTTTCCAGATACTAATGAGTAATCCAGGCAGAGTGTTTTGTTTGTTAGACTCGTAGCTGTTGTAAGATGGGTTAAAGTGGTGTTAAGCTTCTTCACTGTGAAGCAAATTGGTGTTTTACATGGAAGTTAAGAACTTGTCCCGATCACTACACTAGTTTGTTACCTTGACAGACTCACTACCACAGTGAGATCTCCACTGAGGAAACACTGATCTGTGCCGTTTTTTGGCTTCTGACAGAATTCGACCACCTCTAGCAACGGACTTTAGCTTCAAACGTGCCGGAGTTCCCCTTTAAATGCAACAAAACACAACACTTGGTGCGTTTTTGATGAGGTAAGGACATTTTAACATGACTAGAAGCTCACAAGACTCAATTTTGCGTAATATAGGACCTTTAATCTCATATTGTAGAACATTCCAATCAAATATACAATAACAATACCAAGCACAGTGACGCTGACATGTCAAACCCTCCACCAGAAAAGTTAGGCATTTTTCACTGCACAACGGGTACTGTATCACTGTTTACTCATCGCCGTTTGAACAATACCACCAGAACATTCCTTTCCGCTGTGCACATGTCGCATCTTGATGAGCAGCAGACAGAGGAGAGACTCGTGCTATCATCTCCCCCCGGTAACATTTTGCTCTATCCATCTCCTCACAGGGTTATCTCAGGTTATGCCCCGCGGCGTCAGGTGTTTTTGGTCGGTTTTAAAGGCTGCGCAGACGTTTGGATCGGAACTCATGCCTCCCGCTGTATGTCCGACTCTGCCGCCCGTAACGCAGTAATGGGTTGTGTTCTCGTGACATCCGTCATGTGACACTGTTGTGGAAAACAGTTTAAACAAACCCTAGACAAACGTGAAACAGCGCCGGTCCACAAAAACACACTTGCATCTTCCTCGGCTCGAAATCGGCCGCAACTTCCACAGAACTACGGCAACTTCAGACACGGCGCTCCACTTGTCATGACGACGTGAGGCCAGCCTGGTCATGTGACTTCTGTTTCTGGTGATCCAGACACGTGTGTGGATGCAAATCGTTTCCAATACGCTGAGACGGTGATTCGTTTCAGGGTAAACACACTTTATTGTGATTTTACACTTTAAACATCAATAAACAAAACAAAACAATGCAAAAACAGACCTGTTGTGTTTTGTTTCATTCACACATGTCTGAGTAATCCGTTATTATTAGTCTGCATCTCCAGAGTTCAAAATGCTCTGTTCCGCCTTGTGATGTCATGAAGTGTTTTCATGTTAACAGCTCTTTTACCTTTCGTTCAGTAGAGAGAGATTTTTGATACTTCTGACAACCCGATCCACAAGAAACAAAACTCTCAAAGTTCAATGTCGTCTCTGTCAGTATAAATAAGAAACATTTATTAGAGGGTTTTGTTTTTTTTTCATAAAAGCTTGAAGAAGAGGTGCCAATACTCAAGCTCAATACTCAAGATTTTTGTCAGTTGAAAGGACTTTAAACTGTCAGATTAATATGACAAGTTTGCGGAACCCATCCCCAACGAACAACTCCACTTTTGTGAATCATAAGCCTGATATTTCTTTCAGAAACAGTGAATCACCCACAGAGTCGCACTACCAGTCAAAAGTTTAGACACGCCCTGTCATTCAGGATTTTTATAAATTCATTACTTCTGACTTTTATACACACAGAAGACATCAACTATATGAAGTAAAATATATGGAATTATGTAGCAGAGAAATAAAGTTAAATACAACTGTACAACCCACCCTTATGGAACAGATAATACTCCCTACAACTGTACAACTCACCCTTATGTAACAGATAATACTCCCTACAACTGTACAACTCACCCTTATGTAACAGATAATACTCCCTACTACTGTACAACTCACCCTTATGTAACAGATAATACTCCCTACAACTGTACAACTCACTCTTATGAAGTGAAAGTAGACTGCTTTATTTTATTTACAAGTATAAAATATTATTACTTCAAAAGTCCTGGTTGGAGTTTGAGTTGTTTTGAGAAAGTAACTGCTCCTACTGTATTTGCTGCTTCAGTTCGCATATGCTCAGTTCAGCTCCAGTGTTGAGAAATCAGGATACTGCGTGTACAAACCACAGTATCCTGGATATTATCAGAAAAACCCAGTGAGAGTATCCTGGTTCGTCATGTTTACACACTTTATGATACTACCAAACACTAGAACCTGAATACAAATCCTCGAAGTGTAGCGCTAAGATAATGTCCATTGTTGACCTGAGAAATGGACAATTGAACTCACATCTCACAGGTATACAGGGTTGAATACTAAAAATCTATGCTCGCTTCTGGCGCTGTGTGATGGAACAACTCCAAGGGCAACTCTGCGAGGAAAAGTGTTGGAGAGATCTTTACCAGAGAATATGCAATACAGAGAGGAGTATTGAGAGAAAATAGTTTGGAGAATTCAGGCAGGAGAAGACGAAACTGAGGTAAAAAGATTGCGTGTGACTATTGTACAAGGACGAGGAACAAAACAAAATGGGTGGATTTAAAGAGCAAATTTGACGTTATTTCTGGTCTATTGTGTATTCTAATGTTATTTCCTCATCGCAAACATAAATGGAGTTGTGTTTTGTTGCGTTCACACATGTTTAACACGCCAACCCTGCATATTTAGGCTGAGTTCTTCTCTCAACAGAAAACACTTCCACCTTGTGATGTCATGTGCATTCACTTCTTGAGTTCTTTTTAAAGACAATACAGTAAAGTGTATAAAGTGTATTTATCAGCTGCTGTTATTTCCTATAGGAAGTAACAGCAGATATACGGCACGTCACCATCAACACCGGTGACAGTTCTGAAGATGCAGCAGTCAAAACATGTCAACAAGATAAATATACTTTAGTGTATTCCATCCATCCATCATCTCCCGCTTAATCCGGCTGGGTCGCGGGGGCAGCTTGCTGCCCAATACTCATAGCACCTGACCCCCCCTATGAACCCCTCTGCAGGTGGTGAGCCCACAGGAGGGTGGACAACATGGTCCTTAATGTTAGTTCATAGGGGTGCGGGCATGTTTTGGGTTGATGGGGGAAACCGGAGCACCCGGAGGAAACCCATCCAGACACGGGGAGGAACATGCAAACTCCACACAGAAAGGCCCAGGTGACCCGGGGATCGAACCCGCAACCTTCTTACTTTAGTGTATTGTGTTTAAAAATAATCCAAGAAGTTAATGAACATGAGAAGACAAAATGAACAGTTTTGGGGTGATGTCTATTTTTTTTTTTTATTTAACCTTTATTTAACCAGGAAAGTCCCATTGAGATCACTAATCTCCGTTTCAAGGGAGTCCTGGCCAAGACAGTGGCGCAACAATACAATTTTGAATATTACAGGACAAGCAAAAATTTCATAAGACTATTTAAAATATTTACAAACTAGGGATTTCATTTCCAAACTTTTGAGCAATAGTTTAAACTAGGGATGGGCATTCAATTAAATTTTCTTAATCAACTGTTGAGAAAATTAATGATTGATTTTCAATTAATCATTAACATTTTATATTAAAATTATCATCACAATTATTACTATTACTAATCTGCATAAAGAAACTCAACTTTACAACATATAAACCATCACCACTATAGAGCCACATCAGCCTGTGTGAGATCAGAATGTGTTTAATGCAGCTTTAAACATTTGTTTACGTCTTACAGAAATGGAACTTAAAACCACATGGCTCATTTGCATAAACAGTAAGTAAAAAAAGCAGCTCTTTCCTTGTGCTGATGTGTTCAGCTTCTGTTGGACCAAAGAACACGACTCAGTGGAATACGAGTGTTCTTTCTGTGACAGAGGATGTGATGAGGCTGGTGAGTCTGTTCTGTGCATATGTCACGTTGGAGATACTGCATAAACATGTGAAACCGGGATACTCAAAAAAAACCATCATAAGCGGGATACTGATGTGCAGGTAAATGCACTCTGAGGGATATAGTGATCTCCCAGGAGCCAGAGTCAAGACGTGGGACTGTGGGGCCACAACTCCAGTGCTGTGAGACTCCTTACGCTACGTTACGCACAGACACCTACATTTGGTTTGTTGATTGAAATGAACGTGATCGATGAAATTCTTAATGATGAATTATCGATTAGTTGACTAATCATGCCCATCCCTAATTTAAACTGTCCTATTGGAACCAACTCTTTTAATTTCCAGTCTTTTTGTCAACTGTTCCATGATGTGGGGGCAGAATATTGAAATGCCACTTTACCATCTTCTGTGCAAACCCTTGGTACAAACAGTCATAGCGATTTTTAAGAGCGTAAAAAATACAGTACAGCCGCTCTTGGTTGAATATATTCACAGAGTCATGTAGTTTTTAAACCACATACACCTTCACTAGAATCATTTGGATAATTTCAGCCCTAGAATTGCTCATCTTTACTGAATTAAGCTTGACAACTACCGCTTCATGACATCACAAGGTGGAACAGAGCATTTTGAGCTTTGGAGATGTAGACAGACTAATAATAAAGTGTTACTCAAGCATGTGAATGAAACAAAACACAACTCCAGGTCTGTTTTTGAGGAGGTAAGAACATTTTAAAGCCAATATGACCTAATATTGGACCGTTAATCTATTTTTCTCTTTGGCAAACATGTTTTTGCATTCGCATCATGTTTCAGTGTTACCAGGGCAACATGTCTGGAGCAGTGGCCGACCCATAATGCATTAGTGATGAGTGCCTATTTTTGCCTATGTTTTTTTCATATAATTTGACTCCCTGGTTGGACAAGTGCAGCAGATATACAGACATACGCAGAGGCATTTCCGAAACCACCATGTAAACAGACAAAACTTCTAAAATGCACGATGGTTATGGATACAGCTTTATTTTACAGTAAAAACAAAGCATCCTTCCTCATAAATCGTCCCCGCTTTGGAAGTTTTGGTGTTTTAGAACTTCTTGCTTCTTCCCTTTTCTTTTCAACTGTTGCTTTTGTGAATATCTCGTCGGAATTTTGCGGAATGCTTAACTTTTCAGGTGGTTGTACTGGCTCCATGGAAAAGTTTTTGCTTTTCACATTACACTAGTCTCTAATCTGGCCAAGATTTTAAAATGTATATCAGGTTATTCATCCTGTTTTCAGATTTATTATCGACTGAGACGCTTAATTTTAGTCTAGAGGTCATTTATTTTAAGATAATGTGTCAAGTAAAATGATCTGTCCATGCAGCAAGAATTTCACTCCTTTTAAGTCATTTTCTGATAGATTTATAGTGTTAATAGCTTAAATTTTGCAGCTTTTTGGCAGTGTAAGCATTTCTTTCTGGCGTTTATTTAATTATGGAAATTTTTATAGCTCTAAAATACCACGGAAAATATGCATTCTCACTGTGAGCTAGTTCTCTCCACAGATCTGACCAGTAAATTGGCGCGGTGGCGTCACAACGCAACGTCAAAACAGTTAAACAATGCACTTTTAAAATAAACACGGGTTAAAGTTATGAACATTAAGACAAACGTATAGTGTCCAAGTTACTGCATCAGTCCCATATTTTAAGAATACACAAAGTTTTTATCAAACTTTTTCATTGCGGGGCTATCACTGCTTGTTTCTATGGATACGTCATTGCTCTGTTTGAAATGTTCCGGAGTATGAGATTAAACAGCTCTACTTTACATTTATTCAATTACAGGTGGTTTTATAGCTCAAAAATACCTGCAAAAACAGACATTTTGATTGTGAGTGGGATCGCCCCTCCACAGATCTGACCTGTAACTTGGTCTGGTTTGGTTTAATAACATTCCAATGCAATAACATCTCCATGGAAAAAAAAAAACTATTTGGCAGATCTTCCACCAGAAAAGTTACACAAAGCACCTTTTAAGTCAGATTATGGAAACGCCATTTTCCAGTTACAAAAACATGGTGATTTAGACTCAAAATGACATGGGTACTAGTACTAATGACTAGTACTGTCAAAAATATTGCGTTATTAAAGAGTTAATGCAAAACTATTTTAACAACATTATTTTTTTTTATAGCAAACTATTTTTTTCATAAGCTATGGTCACTGCTAGATAGAGGTAAGATCGGGCCTAAAAAATCCAGCCCGACCCGACCCGCGGGTATTAAAGCCCGACCCGACCCGAGCCCGACCAATTAACTTGATTTGCAGGCCCGAGCCCGAAGCAAACCCGAAATTTCATGCGGACCTGCGGAGGGTAAGATTATTAAGAGGGCGTCGTTCACGTGCGCAGAGCATGCTCTGCTCTGGCTCTGGCTCATGCTCTGCGCACGAATTTAACTGTTTATTTATTTTTAAAAAGTCAGCGAGAGAGAAGCCCGACCCGACCCGAAATTC
Source organism: Odontamblyopus lacepedii (assembly GCA_034769755.1). Taxonomy (NCBI): domain Eukaryota; kingdom Metazoa; phylum Chordata; class Actinopteri; order Gobiiformes; family Gobiidae; genus Odontamblyopus; species Odontamblyopus lacepedii. The sequence continues at coordinate 9,385,461 of CM068354.1, forward strand.
GGGTCGGGCTCGGGCTCGGGCTTAAGATCTTACCTCTACTGCTAGATCCTACAGGATTCAAGTCTAAACAGGAAAAAAAAATGTGTACAAAACTGAGAAGTCCTGTCAGGCGCGCTGGTATTATTTATATGAGTAAAACACAAAATGAAGTCTGCTTCAAAACATACAGCGGATCCACACTTACCTTTGATAAGGACTGTGATAGAGATACGTTTTTTGTTATACCCATAAACTCACAGAGTAGCGTATCACAGCAGGACTCATATTTGTCTCACTGTTTAATAGATACTTCTGTCGCTGGACTTATTTTCTCTGCTAAAATCCTTAGCGCTGCTGCAACATGTAAACAAATAGCACCGTGTGATGACAGCAGGACTCATATTTGTCTCACTGTTTAATAGATACTTCTGTCGCTGGACTTATTTTCTCTGCTCAAAGCCTTAGCTCTGCTGCAACATGTAAACAAACAGCACCGTGTGATGACACAAGCACAGTTACAATTTAAAAATAAAACATTTGCACAAAGCCTATTCACTTTTCTATGTTGATAAGAGGATTAAAATGATTATTCAAGGGACAAAAATGTGCGATTTACTATTAATCACAAGTTACCTATGACATTCCTGAGATTAATCCATAAACTCACAGAGGAGGGTATCACAGCAGGACTCATATTTGTCTCACTGTTTAATAGATACTTCTGTCGCTGGACTTATTTTCTCTGCTCACATCCTTAGCTCTGCTGCAACATGTAAACAAATAGCACCCTGTGATGACACAAACACAGTTACAATAAATAAATAAAAAATTCACAAAGCCTATCCACTTTTCTATATTGATAAGAGGATTAAAATGATTATTCAAAGGACAAAAATGTGCGATTTGCAATTAATCACGAGTTACCTATGAAATTCATGAGATTAATCGCAACTTAATATTTTAATGGACTGACAGCACTAGTGCAAACACTTTGACACACGCAGAGAGCTAACAGCACATCAGAGCAGAAGCATTTTATGGATACAGACTGGAACTAAAGCTCCGTCACATCTTCAAAAAGTTTCCGAGTTTGTAGATTAAAAGTTCCATTTTCACTCTACACACTTTAAACTTTTTCATAATCTTTTCCATAATCTTTTGGGTAAAACAGCTTTTCAGTGACTTATATCCGAAAATATGAAAATCTTCCAATGAATCAGTCCAATTCTGTGGAGAAGGGGCTTGACTAAACGGACTTTGTATTTTACATAATGAGATCTGGAGCGGACTGATCTGATTGAGACGCTCCGGGGAGGCAGGGGGTTATGACGGAAAAGAATGTTACACTTCCCTGATAATCTGCTCCGAAATCTCATTCTAAAACAATGTAAAGTCTGGGACGAGCATCAGGGCACAGAGCAAAAGCACCGCTCCACCAAGTCAGAAATGATCGTTCAGAAGAGGATTTTCACGTCTGAGGAATTACTGGATACAAAGGAAGAGAAAGAAAGAAAAGGACAAGAGGAACTGATGAGAAGTCTGCAGTTTACAATATGAAAATTACAATGGAAAAGGCTCAGCTCATCATAGCAATTTCAGCACCACACTGATGAAGTAAAAGTCTTATATTACGCTACCTTTTACCTTTTGTTAGGCAGAAATTGGCAATTCCAGGTCCATCACAAGGTTGAACAAAGTGTATTTTGTTTGAGAGAAAACCTAAATCTGCAGGGTTTGTGTGTTAAATATGTGTGAATGAAACAAAACACAACTCCAGGTCTGTTCGTGATGAGGAAACAACATTATAACACATAGAGAACATTGATATGGGCTCTTTGAACATGCTTCTACTTGCTTGATTTGAGATTACAATATTTTGGGCAACAGTAACAAAACATAAGAGAAAAAAAAAACATACCTGAAATGCAATATTATAGGCTGGGAACATTGTGTAACAGTTTATCCAGGTAAGACCTTTAAGACCTCACCTTTAAGACCTCATTGAAGTTGGCCCCCATCAAACTCTAACTCAACTCAAACTCATTCAAATAAACGTTTACATGATCGAGGAATAAATGAATTCGAATTTAAAATCGGAAAATAAACCACCCATTTATGTCGGAATAATATTAATAAAAATTCCAAATATTATTTTCATTAGGAATTAATTGTTTACATGGTCTTTTTAAAGCAGAATTAATTATTTTTATTTGGAATTAAAGCTCTCATATAAACACGGCAACTGTGGAATGTTCTAGGCAGAAGAATGACATATCTATAGACCCTCAACCACAAAGTTACATAGTGCACCTTTAATGTCCTGTAACCATGGAGACAAGCAGGTACCATCAAGCAAAAAAGTTACAAAAGGCAGTTTTTTTGTTTGTTTTTTGTTTGGCAGTTATTGAGTTCATTATTAAAGGTGCATTGTGTAACTTTTCTGGAGGATGGAGAGGCTTGTTTCTATGGAAATGTCGTTGCTCTGTCTGCCTGGAATATTCCACAGTATGACTTTAAACAGCTCTACTTTACATTTATTCAATTACAGGTGGTTTTATGACTCAAAAATACCTAGAAAAACAGACATTCTGACTGTGAGCGGGGTCGCCTCTCCACAGATTTGACCTGTAACATGGTCTGGTTCAGCCTCCGTGAAGATACAAAAGTTTAATGCCATACTGTGATACATTCCAGACAAAGCGACAACATCTTCATGGAGAAAAGCGTTTGACGGAGCCTTCACCAGACAAATGCACCTTTAAATAATATAGCGCACACTCCATTCTGGTCTGATGGTGTTGAAGGTGAACTGACTGAGCTAAACTGTTCCGATCAATCTGAAAAATGGCACTTTGAGGTCGTAAAAGCTACATTGATTCATGCTTTTCGCCGCTCCATTGATTCTATCGACAGAACAATTTTGTGCACAACTCAACAGCCCTGAAAATGTTAGGCAGCGTGCACACAGGAGCCATTTTGAGTCTCGCTAGGTATCATAAGTCAAGGGAAAAGCTCAGGGGATTAAACAGATTCAGGACAGGATAGAGTTTGAGCTATCTGAATAACATTATAGCGATAACATGATTTAAACGGCCCATTTATGCCATTTTCTGATCTATGTTCTAATGTTTCTTCATCACAAACACACCTGGAGTTGTGTTTTGTTTCATTCACATGCTTAACACACAAATCCTGCATATTTATTCTCTCAAAAAGAAAACACTGGAACAACAGAAAGTGCTCCAGTGTGTTTTTACACTCCACACACCTTCACTAGAGTCATTTAGTTGATTTCTGCCCTGGAATTGCGAATCGACACTGAACTAAAGGTAAAAGGTTGATCTGAACTTGAAAACGAGCACTAGATGATATCACAAGGTGGAACTGAGCATTTTGAGTGTTGGAGATGTAGACAGACTAACAATAAAGGGTTCCTCAAACATGTGCGAATGAAACAAAACACAACTTAAAGCTCACAAGAGTCAATTTTGTGTAATATTAGACTTTTAAAGTTCAAATATGATTTAAAATACTATAGGTTAAGGATAGGGTTTGGGTTAAAGGTTCTATATTACACAAAATAATATAATTAACGTAGGTTGAGGAGCAGGATCAGGCCTCAACCGCCCTCGTCTCTTCACCAACAAACCACAGTTTACTTCGACCAGTTTCCCAGCCTATATAAGTCTATTTGTAGCACCCTATCTCGTTCATCTTCCAGACATAAGACGCATACGGGGGAGGGTCTCGTTCAAGCTGGGCCAATCCCCCACCCACAGGTCTCAACCCAGCCATCTCCACCCCACCTCATTCACTCATCAATAAACTTTTTCTTCATTCAGCGTGGTCTTGCTCGTAAAGCCATGTTAGAATGTTGTTACCTCCTCAAAAACAGACCTGGAGTTGTGTTTTGTTTCATTCACACATTTGAGTTGGTATAATCCTGCATTATTAGTCTACATCACACATTTGTTTTACGTAGACTGAATATAAAGTATTTTGAACGTGTGTGCATATGATTAGATGCAGAATTTTGTTGTCTTTTCACTCTTGTTATAATGATATATGCATCTTGTGAAAAGTAATTCCACAAAACCATCGATTGTTGATTGTTTTACTGTGGCACAAAAATGCAGGGGGTCATGTGACAGTGGTAAAAAATATTGAAATCGAATGAAACTTCACAGAATTGATTTTTTTTAACCAGAATTAGAACCACCCTAGTCTATATCTCCAAAGCTCAAAATGCTCTGTTCCACCTTGTGATGTTGTGAAGCTGAGTTTTCAACTTAAAGCTGAATTGTGGAACTTTTTGGTTGAGGGTCCATCATATTCTTGTTTCCTGTTTCACTTCTCTAAGTAGAATGTTCCACAATATGACATTAAACGGCTCTACTTAACATTTATTCAATTACAGGTGATTTTATAGCTCAAAAATATCTCAAAAACAAGCATTCTGACTGTGAACGGCATCGCCTCTCCACAGATCTGACCTGTAACCTGGTCTGGTTTGGTCTCTGTGAAGATAGAAAGGTTTAATGCCATACTGTGAAACATTCCAGACAAAGCAACAACATCTCCATGGAGAAAAGCATTTGATGGACCCTCCACGATGGACCTTTAAGTTTGAATACAGTAAGAACTTATCAACGTATAATTTTTAAATGAAAAATAAAGCGTACGTCAACAGCGGCAGAGGCCTTGAGCTAATGTGCATCATTTTAGAAAGCGTGGCTGCTCATTTCAAGGTAACAAAAATGAAACACTGTCCACAAGAGCATTTTTCATACATAAAAGTGCTGAAATTGTGTTGAAATTATTACAAATTCATATAGCCAACTCAGCATCCAAATTCATTTAAATTCCCAGTTTGAAAATGTACACATCGTAGCGCCCAATAGCACCTTTGATGTGTCATACGTCAACGGAAAAGCTCGTGTGAACCAAACGGACACATGGTAAAGTTTGAGTGACTTGAATAGCATTTGAAAAAAGCGCAAAGTGAATTTTCAGCGGTGCTCAAAGGTGAAAAGGAGAAAAAAAAATGCTAAAAAGCCACAGCGAATATTTCTGAATAGCACCTTGAACGGCTCACTCTGAAAGATTAGATATTTGAATGCGTCGAGAGAGGAGTGCACTTTGGATTTATCGGTGCACTTCGGAGATGTCCTGAAATGACCAGAGCGGCAGACGGAAGCTTCCGAGGGCCCGCGGAAATTTACAGTAGAAGACAGACAAAGAGAACAAGTCAGGAGGTAACTGATAAAAGTGTATTACTGCAGGGACATTGGGCGACGCATTTCTTAGCGTAGAAAACGGTACTTGTGGTTAAGAGCGACGCCACTTAAAAGGTTGGGGGCCTGTCACTCATTTGTTTCTATGGATATGTCATGGCACTGCTTTGAATGTTCCAGAGTATGACTTTAAACAACTCTGTCATATATATTTATCTTACCTCTATTCAATTACAGCTCAAAAGAAGCCAGAAAAACAGGCATTCTGACTGTGAGCGGGGTCGCCTCTCCACAGATCTGGCCTGTAACTTGGTCTGGTTCGGTCTCCATGAAGATAAAAAGGTTTAATGTCATACGGTGGAACATGAGCAGCAGCAGTGAGTTGTACTTCCTGATAGAAGCTCGGCAGCGGCGGACTGATATATGAGAAAATAGTCCCTCAACATGCGACGACTCATGCGATGGAAGCTTAGTTTTATTTCAAACATTATTCTGTGGACACATATTTTTGAGCAACAGAAACTCCCGTAATGAATAAATGTTAGATGTATATGCGTAATGTCACACCATGGAACATTCTAGACGAAACAATAACATTTCCACGGAGGCAAGCGGGTAGTCAGAACTTAGGAACACCCAACTTATTTTTATTTGTTACACATTTAAACGAATAATACAAGCACAAACCAACAGTGGCAGGGGCCTTGAGCTAATGTGAGTCATTTTAGAAAGCTTGGCTGCTCATTTCGAGGTTAAAAAAAATGAAACACTGTCCCCAAGAGCGTTTCTTCATCAATAAAAGTGCACGCGTGTTCAAATTATTCCAAATTTGTGAAGCCAACTTAGCATCTGTATTCGTTTAACGTCCCGGCTGCAGTCATTTTGTGTATTAGCCACAGATGCTCCGTCATAATCACACAGCACGACATCAGTTACATCCGTCTCTCCTACAGGTGAAGTGAGCAGGTGTTTATCACACTGTGTGCATCATGGGGACCTGTCTTTCTTATGAGAACAAAAACCAGGGCCCCCAAGACATAACTCAAGTATTATTAGATCAACAACGTGATTTAAAGGTCAGATGTGTCTTAAAATAGGTTAAACGTTTGATATTACACAAAACTTGTGAGCATTACCCCATGTTATAATGTTGCTATTTCATCAAAAACATACCTGGAGTTGTGTTTTGTTTCATTCACACATGTTTAAGTACATCTCCAAAGCTCAAAATGCTCTGTTCCACCTTCTGATGTCACGTAGTGGTAATTGTCAAGTGAATATCGACCTTTTACCTTTGTTCAATAGGCAATTCCAGAGCTGAAATGATGGAGATGATTCTAGTGAAGGTGAATGGAGTTTTAAAAAAAACAAAGTGGAGCACTTCCTGTATTACCACATGACATCACAAGGTGGAACATAGTGTTTTCAGTTTGGGAGAAGAACTCAGCCTAAATATGTAGTCTGTGTGTTAAATGTGTGAATGAAATAAAACACAACACCAGGTCTGTTTTTGATGAGGAAACAACATTCGAACATAGATCAGAAAATATGTAATTTGGACACTTTAAAGGGGAACACGTTTGAAGCTAAAATCCTAAATTGAGTCTTTTGTGCTTTCACAGGTGCAGTGGGAAATCAACAAAGGTAATGCTAAAACTGCTTATAAAGTTGTTTTATAATGTTTCCAGACACTAATGAGTGAGCCAGGCAGAGCGTTTTGTTTGTTAGACTCGTGGCTGTTGTAAGATGGGTTAAAGCTTCTTCAGTGTGAAGCAAATTGGTATTTTACGTGGAAGTTAAGAACTTGCCCCCATCACTACACTAGTTTGTTGCCTTGACAGACTCACTACCACAGTGAGATCTCCACCGAGGCAACACTGATCTGTGCTGTTTTTTGGCTTCTGACAGTATTCGACCCCCTCTAGCAACGGACTTTAGCTTCAAACATGCCGGAGTTCCCCAAATCCAATTTTTTTGCCCCTACACGACTTCCGTAAACATTGAGCACATTTGTTGCTGTGACGTTGTTGTGCATGTGGGACACTTTTGGGGCATTTAAAGTTCACACTGGAGGTCACACACAAATCGCATTTAATTGGAAACGTGAACGACCTCGCAAAAAAAATAAAAAATCGCGTTGCACACAAAAATTCCGATTTGAATGTTAAGCCGTCTGAACGTAGCCTAAATGATTCTAGTGAATGTGTATGGAGTTTAAAACCACAGTGGAGCGGTTCCTTTGCTTTGAAGAAATAGCAGCTGCATTTCTTGACCTTTTCGCCATCTTTTTAAACGTTACTAATCATCATTGGTTTATAAAACTGCACCACACGAGACACCAGACCTGTGCACCTGCCAGTGTTTGTGTTCAGATGTAACACCGTCCCCTAATGTCACACCAGCCAGCGCAGGTGTAACCCGAGCCCTTGGTGATCGCTGGGCCGAGCGGGGTTGTCGCCGTGGAAACGCTCTGACCCCGGGCGTCTATTAGCAGCGGCGGTACAAGCCTGATCCGCTAAGAGGCTCAGAGGATTGGAGCGGCGTGCAAGATTTGACCTTTCGCCCCATCGAGGAGTGAGACAGAGATAGTTCTGGGCTCAGAAAACAGAAAACACTCTTGAAATGTCAGGAGGTAGTACAGGACGTGCTCCAGTGTGTTTTTAAACTTCATGCAGCTTCACTAGAATCATTTGGAGCACTTCAGCCCTGGAACTGCCAATCTCTACTGAGCGAAAGTAAAAAAAAAATAAATAAATAAACATGCATACTTTAAAAAAAAAAGTCAGGTGTCCATGTAGCTCCCTCATACTTCTCATCACACAATAAAACAATTAAAGGTCCGATATTACACAAAATTGACTCTTAAGAGCTTTAAGGCATAATAAAAGAATTATTTCACATTACTACAAACTCAAATACTGTCTATAGGGCTGGTATACAACACAAAAACACAAAAAGTACCAATATCAACCCAACTAATATATCTGTAAAAGGTGCATCTTCAAGATTCAATAAATGTAAGGTAGAGCTGTTTAATAACATACTGTGGAACATTCCAGGCAGAGCAATCACATATCCATAGCAACAAGCAGGTGATAGACCAAAAAATAAAAAATAAAACTAAAAAAGTCCACACGATGTGTCCACAGTATCCAATTGACTAAAACAAGACAACAGCGTGTCCCTTCTGGGCGTCCAGAGCGAATGTAACTTTCCACTATTCATTTCGGTCTACACGAGCTTTAGACGCCGCCAAAAGTGACACAGTGCCTCCTCTCCTCAACCAGGCATGATTCAAGCCTAAATTCAATCTCAAAAAGTCAAATTACTTTTTTAAAACCTCATTTCCTTGAAGCCACTGCATGTGTACCTGAATTTACCACGCGTCTAAAAATATCACATCAGTGCACAAAGATGGAGTCGGGTATAAAAAGCATGTCCCCACATCCCTCGTACACACACGCACACACAAACACACACCCATACACACACACGGTTTCTATCAAGCAGTCTGCTTATCATGATATCTACAGGCTCTTATCCCCATGCATATCCCTTACATTTACAACTGCTACTGCAACTAATGGTACTTCTTCTACAATTACTAGAGAGATAAATAGACAGTAGGGCTGTAACGATATCCAAGTCTCACGAAATGATATCCTCACGGTTCGAACCACACGGTACGATATTTATTGTGATTTTTGTGGGAAAGCTCATGATATGGTGGGGAGGCTCATGATATTACAATATTCTACATAATAATAAGACTGCTAATAATAAGACCCCTATGAACTAACATCAAGGACCATGATGTCCACCCTCCTGTGGGCTCACCACCTGCAGAGGGGTTCATAGGGGGGGTCAGGTGCTATGAGGATTGGGCAGCAAACTGCCCTCGCGACCCAGCCGGATTAAGCGGGAGAAGATGGATGGATGGATGGATGGATAATAAGACTGACATTCTAAAATGCTTTGACCAGTCATTTGGTACAATATTTATTGTCATTAGGGATGGAGCGATATCCAAATCTCTCTGTACGATATTTTCACCATATACATCTCACCGTACCAGATTTATGGCGATATTTTGTGGAGGCTCACAAAACTGTGAATATGTGGCACTGTAACAAATTTCTGTAGTTTCTACAGTAATGTTTTTACAACAGCTTCTTACTTTCACATATTACATGCTATAACTGTAGATTGCAATGGATTGTGGGACAGAAAATCAGTTAGTAAGAACTTTTTCTACAACAGCCTGTTGTAAAACCATCACTATGGTAACGCCACTATGCTATGGCAATGGTTGCTAAGGTAAGTAAGGTAACTTCACTATGAAACCGTCACTATGATACTGTCACTATGGTACCATCACTATGGTACCATCACTATGGTACCATCACCAAGGTAGCGTCACCATGAAAACGTCACTATGGTAGTACAACTTAGCATTACTAAGGTAATGGTTCCCATGGTAATAGTTGTTATGGTATCAGTGTTTGTTAAGGTAACTAAGGTAGCTTCACTATGGTGCCATCACCAGGTCTCTTAAAATTCAATACGACACTATTACGATACAAAATGGTAAAAGGTAAATCACATTTTTATAGCACTTTTCTACCTACAAGGCACTCAAAGAGCTTTACAACAAGGAACAACTCACCCATTCACACACACATTCATACACCAGTGTACGCAGACACTGGGGGTGAGGTGGGTTAAGTGTCTTGCCCAAGGACACAACAACAGCATCATCTGTGGGAGCTGGAATCACACCAGCGACCTGTGGGTCAGTGGATCTGACGCTCACCAATGATGTTTATGTCGAGAGCGGGATCCGAATCACCAACCTTCAGATCAGTGGACAAACACTCTGAGCTACCAACTGAGCTACTATCGCCCCACTGAGCTACTGCCGCCCCGGATATTATCACGATATGGTGATACATGCAATAATTGATGGACATTTTTGCAACAATATTTCTTTGTTAAGTCACTACCTGTGCTACGTTGATATGGAATACATGTATTTTAATCATCAAAACAGCCAATATGTCAAGTGTGTCGCATAAACAAGTTTCCCTCCACAAAATAAGCAGCGAAATTGCAGTGCGGTCACAACAATTTATGTGAAAAATGGTAATTGATACAAAAAATAATCTTGGCCGTTATATCGATGCAGCTGGTTATGATACTAACGATATTAATGATACTGACAAGTGACAACAAGTGGGACTTACCTTTGAGATATTGCTGGACCTGCTCGCCGAGTGACCCAGCTGCTTTTCATTCTGTAAAAAAACAGAAAAAACACAGTTAGTGGAGACATTCAGAGATACAGAGGAAATAAAATGCTGACCAACAATTATATTGGATTAAGTCATTTGTAGTGACGGGATGAGATCAAGTTAAAAAACAAATTGCCGCGAGACTGTGCACACATGGGGGAAAAAAATCGAGCTTTGAAAGTCGTGTAACTTTGAGCAGCTGTAGCTAAAAGACGCCTCCACACGCATTCTGACAGAGAACACTTCAAACTCCCACGTTTTCTTTCGTAGTGATGGGACGCAATATTGACGCAGATAATTACTCCTCAAGTTGATTAAAGAAGTTCACAAAATATGCAGCTCAATTATACGCACGTCTAATTCACCCATATTTTCCACACTTAAACACAGTTAAAAATTATCCAAACAGAGACATTTAGGGCTCTTCATCCATAATAACTTAATTTAAAGTGAGAAAGAAGAGAGGAAAGCGCTCCTCCTCTATCTGAGTCCCTCTGCATCATGCCTTTATCAAGATATTTCTTGGGAAAGCTAATGAAATCCAGTTAAGGAAATACAATGCTTTATATGCAGCAGAGAAAATGAGTATATTTTCAGACAGACACACCTACATTGGACTGGAGTGAACAATGAATGCCACGCAAACAGAGCTAAGTGTTTGAGGACGTCCGGTGATGGGTTATGGTCTTGAAAATTGGGTAAGAGAAACCTGTTTTTTTTTACCTATGATGCACTAAAACTGGCAAAATGTGAAGATGACATTGGATTGAAGTGTAAATGAAGCAAGTTTTTTGAGTTTGGCACATTAGTTATTCAATTTAAAGAGCATATATCTCACAGACTAACAAAAATACCAGCTCCAGACTTGATACACTCACTATTTTGGTGGTTTTTGTGGTTTAGTTGTTTCCTCTTTGTGTCATACTCCCTATTGATTATATTGTACTTAAAATATTCACAAATCTTGAAAATGATATTTTAATTTATTGACTAAACCCAAGAACTCACTGTATTACAATATAATTTTGCATTATAACAATATTCGTTTAGCTGCCCCCCCATTTGCATTTATTAATATTGGCCTATACAGCGCTTAACAAATGCATTAGAGCGCATGTCCTGAAAAGAAGAAAACATAAATAACATAGTATATCCAAAACTTGGAATAACAAAATAGTCCATGATGATAAATAATAACCAAAAATGTGAATATTTTGTGTGAGCTCCTTTGGCGCAGATAACAGCTGCATTTTTGCTGCTGTTTTTATGGAGTTGTGCAAAGTCTCTTTAGTTATTGAGTTCCAAATCGTTTCAGCTGTTCCCAGAGACTTGATTTGGATGAGACTTTGGGGTCATATTTGGAAAACATTAAACTTGAAAATGTATGGATTCCAACAATAGTTCTATTTGAGCATTAAAGATATGGTTTTGATTAAAAGATCTTGCTCATACTGGTGGATTCACTAGCAAGGACCATGGCAACAACACGTGTGAAGCAAAAAGAGTTTATTAAATGGAGACGAGGCGGGTCGGTTGGGTTGAAACTCAGGGTGGGGGTTCAGTCTCAATCTTCACATGGCCCAGCAGGAACGGGACCCCCCCTCGTCTTATGTCAGGAAGTGAACAGATCGGGGATGGGAGGGTAGGGTCGAGTTATTCGGGATAAGCTGGGTTTCCAGGATAGGCTGCTATAAATAGGCTCCTGGGAAATTGAGGTGTGGTAGAAGTGAGCTGTGATTCGCTGAAGAGGAGGCGAGGGCGGCTGAGGCGTGGTCCTGCTCCTGAACCTAAGCTATATATCAAATCAACTACATTTAAAAATAGAAAAATAAACAGAAATAATGTTAAATTGCGTATGGCAGCAGTGGCAAACATCTTATACTGGGTGGTGGTCGAATACATTTGTTAAGCTCTGTAGAATGTTGTGATGTCATCTGAAACCCTTAAATTATTTACACTCTACCATGAAATATCCAAAATGTAAATTCACAAAAGTTAAACCTGATCATTTTTATTACTGAGTAGACACAAGTACTCACTGTATAAGAAGAAAAACCTGCATTCCAACTATATTAACTTTCGCTCCCTCCATGTGTATTAGATAACATTGGTCTATTGAATATTGTGATGTCATGAAACCCTGTAAATGTTTATACAACCAACGGCCCTGAGAGGTTTGAATCAAATCCAAGCTGGAGGAGCAGGAGACGTGTGTTGATTTCACTTGGAACGTGCTGTATCTCACAATCACAACAATGTGCGCTGAACCAACGCAACCTGTTTAGCATCACAAAAGATAATGTTATTCTATGGATGCCTGTCGTATGAAAGCATTTAGCCACCCTGCCGCAATGCATCGTGGGAGATTGGTGTTTTGTTGCCCAATGAAAGGAGAAGTTTTCATTTTGACAACATGAGCAGCGGAGGCCAAGCCCGAGGCATGTACACAGGGACGCTTGGATTCTAATTGTGCAGATATGTAAAATGATCCTGCACTATTACACCACTATTCCAAACAAAAAAAGTGAAAATATGTCTTAAAAACATGAAAAACACAACTCCTTTTGGTCCAAAGTTACTCCTTACTTGCCTTATTATCAATCGCTTTTCACAACTTCCATAGACCAGAGCGGAGTTTTGTCATTGGAAATCTAATAACAACTAGCATGCTAACACACACCTCCTGATCACGTGACAAAATAAAGTGTGACGTAGTGAAGGCTCCCAAACAGATGACCAAGACGGATTTATAGTATAGTATGGTATGGTATGGTATGGTATGGTATGGTACAGTGTAGTACAGTGTAGTATAGTATGGTACAGTATAGTATAGTACATTGTAGTACAGTATAGTGCAGTATAGCACAGTATAGTAGAGTGCAGTATAGTATATATAGTATAGTACAGTGTAGTACAGTATACTGCAGTATAGTACAGTACAGTACAGTGCAGTATAGTATAGTATAGTGTATAGTACAGTATAGTACAGTATAGTGCAGTATAGTGCAGTATAGTATAGTATATAGTATAGTACAGTAGTACAGTATAGTGGAGTATAGTACAGTGTATAGTATAGTATAGTATAGCATAGTATAGTATAGTACAGTATAGTGCAGTATAGTACAGTATAGTATAGTACAGTGTATTGTATAGTGTAGTGTAGTATAGTATAGTATAGTACAGTGTAGTGTAGTGTAGTGTAGTATATAGTATATAGTATAGTATAGTACAGTATAGTATAGTACAGTGTATTGTATAGTATAGTGTAGTGTAGTACAGTATAGTACAGTGTAGTGTAGTGTAGTGTAGTATATAGTATAGTATAGTACAGTGTAGTACAGTATAGTGCAGTATAGTACAGTACAGTACAGTGCAGTATAGTATAGTGTATAGTACAGTATAGTACAGTATAGTGCAGTATAGTACAGTATAGTATAGTACAGTGTATTGTACAGTACAATATTATATAGTATTATATAGTACACTGCAGTGCAGTGCAGTGCAGTGCAGTACAGTGCAGTACAGTACAGTACAGTACAGTGTATTGTATAGTAGTGTAGTGTAGTACAGTATAGTACAGTGTAGTGTAGTGTAGTATATAGTATAGTATAGTATAGTATAGTACAGTATAGTACAGTATAGTACAGTATAGTACAGTATAGTACAGTACAGTAGTAAGTGTTGCACCTGTTCTATGCCTAAATAAACATGTAATAAATGTTAGTGAGGGCATCTGGTTTAAACAGATATGCCCAATGCAAAGCTCTTGTGTTGTCTTGTTAAATTCTACTCTCACATTTTGTCACTGTAATCTTATGTCATTTACAGCTCTGGGGCCACGAACCCTTTAGCGGTTTCTATGTGACTGTCGCAGGATTTCACTTGGAATTATTCGGCCGTCATACTTCCTGTCTCATTCCGTTTAAACAACCCATCAGAGAAGAGGACCGTGACCAAAACAGTGTCAAACACATCCATTCATATTAGCAGAGTGTAGAAAATGAGACTTTAAGGGTCCATATTACAGTTATTTCTATCGTTCTGATGTTCTAATGTTGTTTCTTCATCACAAACAGACCTGGAGTTGTGCATGTGTTTCTTGTCCAAAAGTGGCCACCTATTGCTATAATACAATATCGCAGATTTTTAAAATGACATTATTGTCAGAACCCCTGTTAATTATACTTGGTACATCAGAAGTATTAATAAAATAATCTGACATCAGCACAAAAACAACTAATTTCCAATTTCAGACAATATATTTGTTAAATGATAAACTATTGTCATTTAAGAAAGTATGGCAACCTCACTGATTTTTCACAGGCTGTATCTATGTGAGGAACAGTTCCAAATTCATTTCAAATATATGTACTGTACCTCTGCAAGCTATTGTTATTGTTATGTGTGATTTATTTGAATTTATCCATCCATCCATCTTCTCCCGCTTAATCCGGCTGGGTCGCGGGGGCAGCTTGCTGCCCAATACTCATAGCACCTGACCCCCCCCCCCTATGAACCCTTCTGCAGGTGGTGAGCCCACAGGAGGGTGGACATCATGGTCCTTGATGTTAGTTCATAGGGGTGCGGGCATGTTTTAGGTTGATGGGGGAAACCTGGAGGAAACCCATGCAGACACGGGGAGGAACATGCAAACTCTACAAAGAAAGGCCCGGGCGACCCGGGGATCGAACCCGCAATTTATATGTTGAATTTATATATACCAAAAAGCATTGAGCACTATTGATGCTGCACAATTTCAGTTGTAAATTGCCTTTTGCTCTATACAAAATGTTATGACTAAATATTATTGTCCTATAGAACGCTGTGATGTCATCTGAAAACGAGCAGTATGTTTTATTATGTTTTCTTCATAGTTTATTTGAATAGGGACAGACGCACAAACACAGACAATGTGGAGGGGAAATAGAGGCATAATTGTAATCGTTAACCCTGGTAAACTCCAAAAATGTGCATTGGGCATGTGAGAAATCAAAGAAGTCAATGACGAGCGGAACGTTTCTTCCTATTTCCTCCTTGTTTTCTCCATGTTTCTCCCCGTTTCTTCCCTGTTTCTCCCGGTTCCCTCCCTAATTCCTGCCTTCTTCTCCCTGTTCCTCCCCGTTTCTCACTGTTTCTCTTCCTGTTTCTCCCTATTTCCTCTCCGTTTCTTTCTGTTTCTCTCTATTCCTCCCTGTTTCTTCTCTGTTTCCTCCCCGTTTCCATTCTTCTCCATGTCCCTCCCCATTTCTCCCTGTTTCTCACTGTTTCCTCCCTGTTCCTGCCTGTTTCCTCCCTGTTCCTCCCTGCTTCCTCCCTGTTTCTCCCTGTTTCCTCCCTGTTTCCCCCTGTTTCTGCCTGTTTTTCCCTGTTTCCTCCCTGTTTCCCCTGTTTCTGCCTGTTTTTCCCTGTTTCCTCCCTGTTTCCCGCTGTTTCTGCCTGTTCTTCCCTGTTTCTCCCTGTTTCTGCCTGTTTCCTCCCTTCTTCTCCCTGTTTCTCCCCGTTTCCTCTCAGTTCGGTGGTGTGTGGTGTGAGGCTGGACTCATTCATGACAGTTCTACTAATAATAATAATAATAATAATAAATTTTATTTGTAATGCACTTTACATTTCAATGAAATCTCAAAGTGCTAATGAAGCTGAAGCTGAAGCCCTGGCACTCAGTGGTGTCTTAAGTCCGTCCCTCTGGCTCAGCCCCAGCCCAGTGTTACACAACAGCTCCCGCGGGGCCCCTCCAAACTGTCACAATGTTTGGAGCCTTAAACACACTTCAGAGCAGCTTAAAGAACCACCGAGGAACATGGCATTGATAAACTTTGCAGCTCATTCAACATTCCTTGGGGGTGTGGCGCTAACTGAAAGCACTACTCTGTTAGAAGTTCTGTTACACAAGTTTACTTTAATCTGAGATGCTATTTTTTCTTGTGTTTTCAGAATATATTAAAACTAGAGCTGTCACACGATTAATCTTTAAAATCTTGATTAAGATCAGAAATTCCATAGCTAATCGTGATTAATCGCATATTGAATTGCATGTTTAAAACTGTGCTATTTTGCATTTAATGTATTTAAAGCCATAATGTAAAGCAATTCGTACCCATTTAGCAATCGCTGTAGTTATTTTCTTTGACGTGTGGAGACTCTGCCAAATGGTCGTTTGTCAGATCTGAGGCTCTTGGCTCGGACGCCCTGGTCGCTTCACCCGGGGGTTTAGCTCGGAGGTGCTAACTTCGACTAGAAATACTTTGATTGTACTGAAACTCTGCTCGACTCAGGCTGCATTTAACTCTTGACTTGTAAATTGTAGCATCTGGAAGTTTTTTAAAGATAAATTAAGAGTTCAAAAGTCCAGAAGCCTGTTCAAAAGCGAAACAGCCAGAGGAGCTGCCTACGGATGTGTAGAAGGGACGAAAAGTCGGCGAACTCTAACCGCAAGTGAAAAAAATCATTCCATTTTTAGGAGGGACAAAAGGCTGACAAACTCTAATCACGATAAAGAAAAAAAAAAGCGTTATGGATTGCATTAATCTAGTCATGATTAACGCTGACAGCATTTTTGCCACGGTTTGCTAATGTGTGCCTTGTGTCACCATGGGAACTGTTGAACATTCCACCAGTAGAGATGCATGTAGAACATCCCCAGCAGTAGAATTATGATGTGTTTTCATGTTTGTTTTGAGAAAATGAAGATATATTGAAAGTGAAATAAAATAAATGCATAATATCTCAATTCTTTACTCTCATGGCTGCTACTGCTTAGTGCTGTCATGATAAAATAGAATGTAATCGTCAAGCAGGTATCAACACTAAGAAAGTCCCTTTCACAGGACAGAAATGAACCTTTGCTGAACCGATTTAGAATGATCAGAACAAGGGTAAGGCCGGACTAGTCTAGGCCCATGGACCACTATAGAACCTTCCAGTACAAATACACAATTACACCGACATAAGACCACATGGGAAAATTAAAATGATGTAATGTTGAAAATCACATGCTTTTGTCTAAAAATGTGTGTTTTTCATTACCATTGTGGCCCTGGAATCTGCATTCAGTGTCTATTTCTGAGTAGTTGAAATTAGGGCCCGACCGATACCCGATATTGGCACTTGGAGACATATCGGCTATCGGCCTAAATCTTGCCGATATGGTCCGATAGTCCACGTGGGCATGTTGTACCTTGTTATAAAGCTCAGACTCTACATTATGTCCATTTAATCCAGTTTTACCAGTGCGCAGCCATACGTCCACATACACAACACTGATTCGCTGCTTTAAACGCTCTTGTGTCTGATCAAAGAAACTGACGATAAATAAAAGTTCAGCACAGTTTGCACCAGAAACAAAACTTCTGCTGTTTTAATAAAATTGTGAGTGCAGAAAAGAGGGGACTGTCCTACAGAGGAAACACGCAGCTGCTGTCAACATGCTGGATTATATTCTTTTTACAGACAATCGTTTTGAGTCAGGATTAAAAGGACATTTATTTGTGCAGAGCTGTGTGTGTGTTTTGGTTTGCACTTAGCTACTGTAAGATCCCGCACATAAACGGGCTGTTTTCTCTTCTATTAGCAACTGTAATGTGACTATAGTGGCTGTATACATGTTACAGGACACGCACTGATATGTAAATGAGCTGTGAATAGAAGTGTGAATGTTCTGCATTTAGCAGATCATTAATTACACACGCATTTACCGCTAACAGCGATAGTTTACTTACAGAACTTTCTTTACTTTCTAGAATATCATACAAAAATGCCATTAGGCCAAACTACTGTCTTTAAATGACGTAAAGAGGCAGAATAACAATAAATGTCGCCTAAATAAACCTAATTGAAAATCCAACAAAGCCAAACCTAAATTTTATAATCAGTTGAAGATTTACAGTGAATTTTTACATCACTAAACATATCTGCAATTATATCGGCAATTCCAACTCCCATTTTATTGGTATCATATCCGCCGCAAAAATATCGGTCGGACGTTAGTTGAAACAGGTTTGAAATTTTACGATACTGTCTCATTCATATGATGACAAAGTTCCAATTTTTCCACATCTACTATTTGCAATGAAAACCAAATCCCAATGAAATTCCAACTTTTTAATTTCCAAATAAGCAACAACCAGCACTCCGGGACAAAGCAGCCATTGAGACGACTTAAGCCCATTGAGATGCAGCCTGCAGCGTGCCCTGTGTGGGCCGTATAATGAGTAATCAATCAGGGTTATGTAATGGGCAGTGCATGTGCATGTGAGGCAGACAGGCCCCGGTGTGGTGGAGAAAAACGCACCCGGACATGCAGGGCTGGGAATCAGGGGGCCCCTCATGATTCGATATGACACATGGCTCACGATATGATATTATTATTGTGGCGATACATGTGATAATCTGTATATTATACATGCTTCTCTGTGATATACTCCTGTTTGTTAAGAACTAAGCACATTTTAGCAACAATATTTCTTTATTAAACTACCATCTGTGCAAAGTTCATATGAAATACATCTATTTT
Organism: Odontamblyopus lacepedii; assembly: GCA_034769755.1. Lineage (NCBI taxonomy): Eukaryota > Metazoa > Chordata > Actinopteri > Gobiiformes > Gobiidae > Odontamblyopus > Odontamblyopus lacepedii. The sequence continues at coordinate 9,404,474 of CM068354.1, forward strand.
AATCATCAAAACAATAAATATGTCACGTGTATTGCATAAAAAAGTTTGTTTTCACTAAATAAGAAGCAAAATTGTAGTGCGGTCACGAAAAAAAATTGAGTAAGGTGACCAGACGTCTCTATTTCCCCGGGACAGTCCCAGTTTTGAGCCCTTTGTCCCCTGTCTCAGCAGATTTATACAAAACCAGCGAATTGTCCCAGTTTTATACAAGAAATGTCCCTGGTGTCCCTATTTTTGACCAATTTGAACCCTCCCAACAGTAAATAGAGGCTTACATTTTCACTTGTTCAGGTAAAATACAGAGAAGCTGCTTAAAACTAACCCAAACACAAAGAAAATGTGACTCTACTGACTCATGTTCATCATGAATGGACCGAGTGCAGAACAGTTTACCTTAATTACACACGCATTTCACAGTTTTATTATTCCCAACACGACAAACCGGGGGTGTCCCAGCTTTTGCTTTTGAAAATCTGGCCACCCTATAAACGACACCAAAAAATATATCGATACAGCAGGCCACGATAACAATGCTGTATTGCCCAATTTAGTATCACGATATGTTGATATTTCAATATTTACTGGCAAAAGTGGAGTTCAAAAGCTCAACAGGAGTCTGCAGGAGGCTCAGGGCTACAGTATGACGCTACATGTTAATCAGGATCAGAGATACAGTGTGTACAGAGTGTTTTGTGTTCTTGTACATCTTGCTAAGGACGCTATCTTAAAATTACAATGATCTTGCAATATGTGCAACATCTTGAAAAACTGACATTTCACAGGTCAATAATTTTGACAGTTCTTGCTGAAATAACCTACATTTTTTCCATGGTTTGGGTGGTCCTGTGACTTATGTGCATTATTTTCACTCTCATGAGGGGGCGCTCTAGGCTTGTGTGCCAGTATCTGCTACTCCCATTACTCCTGCACCACTGAAAATTTCAAGTTTAAATATCGACTTATAAAGGAAACTGAGAAAGACTGAACTCAAATGCCCCCAAAAAGAAAATCATGTTCTGCGGATTACAAGCTTCAAGTAGTGAAATCTCCAGCCCAAAACGGTAATCGAGCCCCAGAAATAAAGTTTGGAGGGAGAGAGAAACTTGTGAGAGACTAGCAAAAAGCAGAAGATACTCAAACTGAAATGAAGAAAACAAAAAAAGCTCATCACGGTCTAAAAGCTCAATGACAACAGCTAGAGGAACAAGTTCACAAACGGTGCTTAAAAAATGTGCTGGGAGAGGCTTGTCAGTGGTGCAATTACATCTCCACACTCAGGTCGTTGCCAAGGCGATGAATATTAATGACTTCTTGGTGTTACCGCTTTATGCACTGCAACCGCTTGTATCAAAAACTGCAGCAGATTTCCAAGCCGAGGTCAACAGTTTGAAGTGTTGAAATGTCTGTTCTTGGTCTCTTATTTTATAAAATACTTAAGAGTTCAGTGTGACTTATGTTTTTTTTTTCTTTCTCATTGTGCATTTTTGGGCTGGTGCAACGTATACTCCGGAAAATAAGGTAATGTTTTATTTTTGTTCTGTTTTCAGGTTGAGCCGTTCACTCCCGTTCACTTCTCTTCTGATGTTGATGTTGGTACCAGATCCTTTAGCCCTGCATAAGCACCTTCCTCTTCACATTTTTGGTCCCACTTTGTTTGCCAATGGGTGAAGTTTTTCCAAATTTTGCATTGAAGCCTGCACAGTCTCGAGTGAGTGCGTGCGAGCAGATTCCAAGATGCAAAATGACTTCTGTTAGGGAGTGAAATTCAAGATTCCAAACAGCACACACTTCATTTTACCGCCAATCACATTTACTTCAGTGGGTTTTATCAGTCGATCGGCAAGCCCAGTGTCGGGAACTCCACCGGAAGTCATCATTGCATGTTTCCAAACGTCTTTTGGGTTTGTGAAGCGTGAATAGAACCTACTGGAAGCAGATTTGGTTGAGCCGGAAGCGTCCCCATGCGCCCTTTCCCATTTATATTACCAGTCTGCGATTTAAACCCATAAACCATGGCCATACCGGCTCGTCAAAGCCTGAACCCGTCAGATCTCAGAAGCTAAGCAGGGCCGGGCCTGGTTAGTACTTGGATGGGAGACCACAAGGAATTCCAGGTGCCACAGTGGGGCGCCAGTGGCAAAAACTGTCGTTGTGTCCTTAGGCAAGGCACATCACCCACATTGCCTAGTATGAAAGTGGTGTGTGCGTGAGTGTTGGTGGTGGTCGGATGGGCCGATGGCGCAGATTGGCAGCCTCGCTTCCGTCAGTCTGCCCCAGGGCAGCTGTAGCTACAATAGTAGTTTACCACCACCGGGTATGGAGTGAATGAATAATGCTCTGTAAAGTGTCTTTGAGTGTCCAGAAAAGCGCTATATAAAACTGATGCATTATTATTATAAACCGTGTCCTATCTGGGTCTGTCGTCATGGCAATGAAGGACTAAGAGTACTTTCTAATCTCCGCACTCAGACCTGATTAAACACGCGACCTTTTACAACTGCTGCTGCTGTTCGCTCTGAACATGGAGGCGACTGTAATTACACGCTACGCAGTATTCAAATGCCAGAGGAATACACAAACTGTGTACAAGTGACGAAGAAAACAGGTCGTTCCATTGCAGGCGCTTTAACAAGGACCAAAGATGAAGGTTGCAGGTTCAATTCCTCCATGTTATATTCAGTCACTATTTGAAGTTGAAAGAAATATGACAGAGACAAATGTATGAATCTACTGATAATACACAAATACCAAATACGCAAAAAGTAGCACAGTTAGTATAGCGCAGATGAATGCTGTTGTTGTGTCCTTGGGCAACACATCTAACCTGTGTCTGTGCATGTGGCTGTGAATGGGTGAGCGTTTTTTATGATGTAAAGCGTTTCCAGCCTTGAAAGTGGAAAAGTGCCGTATTAAAATGTGGCCATGACCGTTTACTTGGACTTTTTGAGGAGTCTAGAGGTTTTGAATTTTGACGCCAATATTTTTTACTTCCTTTTTGGGTCGTAGGTTTTATTGGACAGGACAGATTTAAATGGGAAATGAGGTTGAAGAGTGGGGAAAGACATTCATTAAATTGTCAGGAACATCATTTCATTTTTCTGCATTTTGACTACATGGAGAGGTTATTGCTTTCCCTGGAATGTTCCATGGTCTGGCTCAATATTTCCATCAAGCATTTACTCATTACAAGTGTTTCTGTTACTCAAAAATGTCTTAATTCTTCCAGTGAAAAGGGGTGACTCACCACAGATCTGAACTGTTATTATTAAAGGGGTGGACCTCTGGAATAACTGTACAGAAGACCTAAAATTGTGCACCAAATTCTTCCATTTTAAAAAGAAGTTTAAATGTTTAACTCTGGGCGTATACATGAATTATGTTACTTCATTTGTGTTATACTTTGTTGTACTGTTACTGATTTGTTTGTTTGCTGTATTTATGAATATGAATTGGTGTTAAGATGACACTATGACAAAAGAATAAAGGTTAAAGGGAGAATACGATCAAGCCTCCACCTTTTTGGTCTGTGTGTGTTAAATATGACTGGCTGTGGAATAATGTCAGAATATACCTGTGACTGAAATAAATGAATCAGTCAAATAAAAAAAAAAGAGTAATGGAGCGTAGTGCTGTAATCTAGTGCAATAGTACTTGAGAACGATCTTGGTCTTGTCTTGGGCTCGCACGCACTTGAACTCGCTCTTCTCTCAGCCTTGATGGCGCTTGGACTCGGTCTTGTCTCGAACTCGTGCGATCTTGTTTCATCACGGCCGGTAAATGTGCCGAGGCTGCGAAATATCACTGCAGTAAGATAATGTAACTGCAAATGTTATGAACTGGAAAAAACCCACCTGATTCACTTTGAAGTTGTTTTCTGTAAAGTGCCAGTGGAAGTGGGATTAAAGACGGGTTCTCAAACTGTGGGTGAGGATCCAAAAAAGGGACGCAGAGTGTTTCAGTACAGTACAGTTTGCTTGGCTTATTTTAAGATTAAATTAACATTAATCAGATAAAATGGAGATAGATTTATTGCTATAATTGTGCCAAAATAACTGTAAAATACAAATAAATGCAGGAAATTACGAAGATGATTTTGATTTGGTCTCGATGGGCCATGGTCTCAGTCTTGTCTCGGTCTCGACCTTTAAAAGTCTCAGTCTTGTCTCGGTCTCGACCTTTAAAAGTCTCGGTCCTATCTCTGCCTTGACCCTTAGAGGTCTTGGTCTTGTCTCCGTCTCGACCGTCAGAAGTCTTGGTCTTAGTCTCGACCCTCAAGAGATCTTAGTCTTGTCTCGGTCTTGACCCTCAGAGGTCTCGGCCTTGTTTCGGTCTCGACCTTCAGAGGTCTCGGTCTTGTCTCGGTCTCGACTCTCCGAGGTTTTGTTCTTGTCTCGGTCTCTGGACCCTGTGGTCTCGGACTGGTCTCAGTCTCGATGAGTGCAGTCTTGACTACAACACTACTGTAATCTGCTTAATCTATACTGTGGAACATTCAAAACAAAGCAAGAACATTTCCATTGAAGTAAGTTACACATTGCAGCTTTAAATAATGTCCGTGAGGGGTTTCGATAACTTGATTCAGAATGTCACCCATGTTATTACGTTAAACTACGGCATGTGTGTTATCAGCAATAGCTTATACAACCTCCTTAAACCTAAATGTCAGGACCATCTTTAGACTGTTATTTCCACATCTACATCTATGTCGGCATCAAGAGGCTTCCTGTTGCAATTACGCACCGTGCTGGCCCCATACTGCCAGCTCAGCCCTCGTTATCTTGGCCTCATCCTGACGAGGTATAATACTCCCTGCAATGGAAGCGAGGACTGGACAAAATATCACAGCATCTTGAGGTTTATGTCACGCTTACTCTTACAACAATCCGTTCCACAACAATTATACAGTGTTTTCAAAATCTTAAAGGTGCGTCGGGGTCCATCAAATGCTTTTCTCCATGGAGATTTTATTGCTTCTGAAATGTTTCACAGTATGGCATTAAAACATCATCATTATCATATACCAAACCAGACCAAGTTACAGGTCAGATCCGTGGAGAGGCGACCCGCTCACAGTCAGAATGCCTGTTTTTTTTTAAGGTATGTAAAATAATAAATGTAAGGTACAGCTGTTTAATGTCATATTGTGGAACAGTCGAAGCACAGCAATGGCATATCCAAAGAAACAAGAAGGTGATGGACCCTCAACCGAAAAGTTAAAGTGCACATTTAAGTGTTCAACCCGGTAATCTGTCCAAACGATGGCCCGGGGGTCAAAAGTGGCCCTCAGACTAATTGTTTTGGCCCTCAGACTTCCAGGTGAATTGGCTCGTATTACCGCAAGTATTACTTTTTACCTCATGTTTTTGAAATCTACCTTCATCAAGCAAATGTAGTGTGTCCTTTTGAGGGTCTAAGCCTGAACAAAGGTCTGGAGGGTCATTCAAACCCGTTATAAATGCACAGATTTGAATTACTCACTGTTTTATGACCCTCGCTCGGCCCTCACACTGGTCTGTGTTTTAATATGTGGCCCTTGATGAAAAATGTTTGCGCACCCCTGGCTTAATGTTTCAAATCACAGGCATAAACCCTATTCGCACGGGATAAGTACAACCTGGGGACGTCTGCTAATTTGCTAATTACCGTCCCACCTTTGTTTTACTTGCGGCGCAGTCGCACAGGATAAGCTAAGTCCGTAAATGACTCTGTTTCCCTGACATTGACACAGAGACTGAAAGAGAAAAGAATGTGGAAAGAAAAGAAAGATAGAAAAGGCGCAATTACGACAACAAACATTGAGACGCAGATTCGCACGGGACTAGTATTATTGCCGGACTTCTCTGTTTGGTGAAATATAATAGGGACTAGTATTATCGCCGGACTTCTCTGTTTGGCGAAATATAATAGGTAATTTTCGGTTGAATTTTTAAATTTAAATTACAGACATGGCGTATTCACACAGGATTAAGATCTCAGGCGTCCTTCCTAATTATTACAAACCACCAAAGGTCCTCAGGAACACTAATCTCGTGCAAATAGGGTCAAATTGATAGATATTTTCTGAATTTCTGAACTTTTACTACGCTGCAAAGTGAAATATAATGGATTTTTAATAGTTATTTCTTCAGTAGTGTTGACTATTTTGCTAGTGGTCATGCATTTAAAAGGTTTGTAAAAAATATACATGGAAATGGTTAACGAGTGGCTAAACGTACTTGGATAGGAGACTGCACTGAGGCTTGTTTTTGTGTCCTTAAACAAGATGTTTCACCCACATTCCCGGTGTAGATTGGAATAGTATCTTATCACCGACAAGTGTGGAGTGAATGAATAAAGCGTCTGGAAAAGAGCTATACGAGACTAATGCGAAACACTTTACTCCAAATGTTCAACAGAAAACTTGGAAAGAGTTTTTGCTAATGATTTTCTCAGGATAAACTCAGATAAATAGTCAAACTCTGCTGTGTATGTGTCTGATATATACAGTATGTTGAAATGAAGCACTATTTGCAGCCACAGCAGACAGAAGCAGAGTAAACACGTTTTAGGGTGTGAACAAGTGAATGGAAAACGGTGCCAAATCAGACTAGGTGCCAAATTGGGCAATGCCACGGATCATTAGCCTCACGCTACAAGATGTTCTGTTTTGGTTTGCAACACTCTCACTGGTTTCCGTCAACAGCTGGATTTTGTACGTCTGTTGAAACTATAGGCTATAGAAAACTCTCACAAACCTCTTCACATGCAAGAATGATTTACTAGCACAGATTTAGGACAGCTGGATGGACCACCCTTGAATATAGTGACTCACATCACTCAAGTTTGCACTAAATACAGTGATAAATGTAAAGTTATAATGTCTGATTTTTGTCACAAAGCTCTGCTCTTACAGTACATCCTCTGAGGGAGAAAACTGATTTCATTCAATTATGAGAAAAAAGTTGTTCCAGACTATACTGCCAAAAGTATTCGCTCTCCTGCCGTGCCGTTGCAGCTATAACAGTTTCAACTCTTCTGGAAAGGGTCCACAAGGTTCAGGAGTGTGTTTATGGGAATTTTTGACCACTCTTTCAGAAGCACTTTTGTGAGGTCACACACTGATGTTGGACGAGAAGGTCTGGCTCCCAAGCTCCGCTCTAAATCATCCCAAAGGTGTTCTGTCGGGTTGAGGTCACTCCTAAACCTTGTGGACAGCCTTCCTAGAAGAGCTGAAGCTGTTATAGCTGCAAAAGGTGGACCTACATCCTATTAAACCCCATAAATTAAGAATGGGATGTCACTTGAGTTCAGCAAATACTTTTGGCAACATAGTGTACTTGGAATAAATCTGGAACAACCTTTTTTCTTAACTACTCAAATACCTTTGGCAATATAGTGTATTTGAGCAAAATATGCCTTGCCCTAGATATACTGTATAAGCAGCTCTTGTCCGTGCTGTCTGCATTTAATTAGAATGCATCTTTATTAGTGCTGTCAAATTATTAATTTTTTTAATCAGATTAATCACACTTTAGAATTTTGATTTATCTTGATTACTCACAGTTAATTATTCTTTAAAAAAAGACAAAAATTCAGTTTATTGCTGCTCGGCTTGTTGGTACAACAATCAAACACGTGTTTTGCTTTAAGATGGTATTTAAAACGTGCTTCTGTGGAAAGAGAGTTCATCGCTGCAATATCTGCAAACTACCTTAGTTTTGTCTAAAGTCGTGTATGGACAGACCTGATCACTGACCTAATAACCTGTGCCGCCTTTCAGGTCACCATCCGCGCTTTCCATATAGCAGCATGTGCATTCAAAATAAATTGTGTGATTAATCTGCGTTAAAAAAAAACCATTAGTGCAATTTTTTTTGTAATTAAGGGCATGCGTTAAGGCGTTAATGTTGACAGCCCTAATTTTTATTGCCCAATAATCAGGAGCTTCACCATCACAGCATAACTCTGGTTATGCTGGTTAATGTAAAGGTAAATGGGGAATAACTCTGGACCACAGCAAATCATTTAAATTGAACTAATTCAGTTCTTTCGCGTTTTTGAGACAGTAAAAACCAAGTACCGCATCTTTAAACATATGCCAGATTAAAAAAACATGAATACACAAACCCACTGACTAACAATGTTTACGAATGCCTGTATCGCCAGCACATTGTATTCTATTCAAAACAAAAGATACTTATATTCTGACTTCACTGATCTCTACTGTTAATCCTCTCCCACCAACACTAACAACATCCCTGGAGGAGTTCTGTTCTCAAACGAACAAACCCAAAACCAGATCAAGAGTCATTTCAACAAAGACACTGCAGCTTTTCCTACATTTCCCGACAGCTCTTTCTTCCTTATTCTGACTTTTTTTTTTCTAGATTCCGGTCCCGTTGGCGCTGGCTACAAGTTCAGGGAGTCACCTTGGCCACAGCTACAAAAGTCTTCATGCATTATTCTGACAGGACATGGGTCTCGTTTCACAGTCGACCATCCCTGCCCACTCCTGCCCGCTCCTGCTGCCCCTGCCCGCCCCTGCCCTCTCCTGTGGTACTGTTAGCGGGCTGCTTTCTGACCGTGCAGGGGCCGACGAGGTGTTCCGGTGTGTAGCTTTAGAGCGGAGGCTTGCTAGAGGAGGACATGCGAGATGAAGGGAGGACAGTGAGGTTGCATAGGTCTATAGGGAATAGGGATTTAAATAAAAAGAAATGAAAAGATAGAAGAGTTACAGAGAGGGTGGGAGAGGAGTTTTGAGAGTGGTTATTCCAACATAGGCTGGATTTACTTTTGGGGTCTTTAACAAAGGTACAAAGTTTTCTATAAAGGTGAAAAAAAAGTATAGAAAACTCAGAGGGCCGATGCCCAAAAGCTTATTTTTTATTTTAAATTATGTTTCGGCAAACGTAATTCAGATATTTTTTTCTCGATTTGGACCACAGTACACAAAATGGTTGCCAGCACTGGTGCTCAAATACCCTCCAATGAATGGGAGGTCCCAAAGTGAGGTCACTCACTCAAGTTTTCTATCAAAAACAGACATGGAGTATTTTTTTTGTTTTTCTTCATATGTTTATCCAATTTGGTAATAATATTAATATCACTACAAGCACAGACTAAGGAATGGACTAAGGGAGCGTGACATGCATAACGATAGCGTTCAGCTCCAGTCAAATGAAGCTCATTGAGGCTAGGAGTTATAGGAGTGCATTTGGAATAGGAATTTATTGAATAGGAATTTATTTATGGACAAAATAGCGAAATAACCCCACTTGTAATTTCCAGATCTGTTAATTAAAGACCATTCAGCATTATGTTGGAGGAAGTGTGGAAAGATCAGCGACCACACACACATCCTTTGGGACCGTCCTGTTACCTCAGCGTACTGGAAAGGGATTAAGGATGAAATGGAGACTACTATGAAGAGAGAAATTCCATCTAATGTTCTATTTTACTTATTCGATATAATACTGGATAACTATAATGCAGACCAAAAATATATTTTGTATATTCTATTGTTAGCTGCTAAGAAAACTATTACGGCTAATTGGAAACAGGTTTTAGCACCATCTGGGCATTCAATAAAACGTCTCCATCGCAAACTTTTCGGCTCAACATCACACACGAAGCGTCAGTCAGGTTTTATTCTTCTTCCTCGCTGCGTGTGGATGGAAATCTCCGAGAGGAATGACATTTGAAGAGGACAGAGAGCGGAGGGGAAAGGTCCACGCTGTGGGTTTAGGTCCTTATGCGGATTTTTTTAAAATGACAATAATGAAACGGATACTGCTGTTACTTTTTGATACCGTGGGATATCGTATTACCACCCAACCCTAACGCCCATAAAAGTATACACTTGTGACCAAGCACCACCGCACACTTTCCACTTCAAAGCTGAAGTGGAAGGTGAAGTCCGTTAAAGCGCTTTTGGCAGACACCACCCAGAACACGCCGCCACAGCCGCCCCGAGCCACCCACCATCATCGGTAAGTTTCACACTTCTAATCAACTCCACATTTATTCATTTTGGTACACAAGACTTGCTAATTACCCATTGCCTGTGCTTTACATTGTGGCCGATCGAATCCAACGTGGTGCTCTCAACCTCACACAACCCACCACCAAGCCCTCGACCCACAACGTTCAAAAACAATATTTCACTTTTTTTACTTTTATAGATATAATCCAAATGTCCCTACAACAAATATTCGCATCACTATTGAAAGTCATTAAAATTACCGTGACGGGGAGCCCACTGTCACACCTATAAACTGAAAATTCCCTTGCAGTCATTTGGAAACCTGAATCATTCTCTCTGTAGCTCATTCTCCTCAGACAAAGCTTTCTAAAAACATTTACAACCTTTATAGTTTATACCACAAACCATTTTATCAGGCTAGGAAGAGAGTGGGCTCGTACAGTAAATTGTGCCAAAAACATCACTATCACCGCACACTCGCACTTTGAGCCATACAATTCTGGGATCCCACTTATCTGTGTGCACCAGAGGCTCCTGCAGCAGCTCGGAGCCTGGACCTGTGAGTTAGAGGGGGTGATAGTGAAGAGAGGGCACGTCCACTGGCTCATACTTACTGTGCTACATGTTTACTCTATGAGATGCCTGAGGGAAACTGACCTTATTCAAGCAAGAACAATAAAGGACGGAAAGTAATTAGGAGAACGGTCTCAAGGAGGTCAGATATTACAGACGTTTTTTTAAAAATACGCTTGACTTTAAGATGTACTTTAGTGAAAGCCTATGCTGAAAACAGACTGTATATGGATGGAAATCGCCGGCATAGACCAACCTGTGGTGCAGCACCACAGAATGAAAACTAAGCACCACAAATTGATTCCGCCTGTTTTTTTGTTTTTTTTCCCATCGTGATTCTGTCATTCTCGCTCCCACGCACAGAGAAATAGCGTTCAACCGCCGCACATACATGTCTAGGGATGGGCATGATTAGTCAACTAATTGATAATTGATCATTAAGAATTTCGTCGACAAACTGAATGTAGGTTGCTGTGCGTAACGTAGCGTAAGGAGTCGCGGCTGCGTCTTACAGCACAAACACTGGAGTTGAGGCCTCACAGTCCCACGTCTCGGCTCTGGCTCCTTGGAGATCACTATATCCCCCAATGAGTGCGTTTACCAGCACATCGATATCCCGGGTATGATCAGGTTTTTTGAGTATCCCGGTTTCGACTCCAATGCGACATACGCACAGAACAGACTCACCAGCCTCATCATATCCTCTGTCACAGAAAGAACACTCATATTCCAGAGTCATGTCCTTTAGTCCAACAGAAGCTGAACTACATCAGCACAAGGAAAGAGCTGATTTTTTCACTTACAGTTTAAGCAAATGAGCCATGTGGTTTTAAGTTTTGTTTTTGTAAGACGTAAACAAATGTGCCAAAGCTGCATTAAACACATTACAATCAAGATTCTAAGATTCAAAAAGTTTATTGTCAAATTTTCATATTCAGAAGAAGAAGAAAAAGAGAAGAGTGTCTGCAAAGTGTGATCGGGCGATGGGTGCGCTGAGCCCTGTGGGGCGCGGCGCTCTAAGGCGGTGCTTTCACCTGCGGTCACCCGATGGTCTACGCGGGTGCACCTCCGGGCCTGTCGGAACCATAACGAAGCATGGCGCGGTCTGGGGCTTCATTATGTGGAATAAATGGGTCAGAATCCAAGGAGGTCCCTTATGATCGGGCACTGGAGTTAACTTTCAGAAAGCCACGTAAAATGAGCTGTTCTGATAGGACATGAAATAGGCTAATGCCGTTTCATTCTTTCATTTTGTTGCCTTGTTGTACCTTTAGTAGTTTCTTGTGTCTAATTAGCATTTGGTCAGTGGGAAACACTGCGTTCCAGATAGTGAGTTAGCATGGGGGCACTTCCAGCTCCATCAACTGTGGCTTAAATGGATTTACACTGGAATATTATCGCCCCTCTCTGTGTAACTGCTGCAGTGAGCCTTGCCATTTTGGTCTAAAATGTTCATATTAAATCACTCTACATGATCCTGGTGTTTTTATTCACTGTTTTGCTTGTTAATAAATACCCATTCCTAATATGGGACTCCAAATTTGCCCCTCTTAACTGCCAGCATTAGTGAGCTTCATTTGACTGGAGCTGAACACTGTGGGTCACACCACTCTCTTTGTTCACTTCTTTATTCCTGTGGTTAAACAAGAGCTGTGGAACAACCTGATAAGCTACTGGGTCACGACTGATAAACACATTTATCACACTGCACAGTCTGACGTTACAGGAATTTAGTCTTTAACATCTTAAACTCAACACTGAAGTAACATGAGGCCAACTGAAAATGATTTGAGGCCTGATTACACAGTTTTGAGCTCTTAAAAGTGGCGAATTCATACTCTGCAGTGGGGGGTTCTGCATGTATGCGTATGTTGGAATGTCTAGTAGTTACCATGGTGACACAGGCAGAAATTAGCAAATATTGCTAAAAAAGGTTTAAGAAAACTAAAGAGCAAATACAAAATGGATTTAAGCAGCACTTTTTCAGTCGTCTGATCAGTACGAGCATTCATGGTCCTGTTTGAGTTTGATTTTTGACAAAAAGGTAAGAGTGATGTTAGGTAGTTTGTGACTGTAACATTTGAGAGGGACTTGTTTAACAGCAAACATCAGCTCATCGGTTGTCGTTCCAGCTAAGTCAGCTCTTTCTGTTCATATTATGTTAAATTAGAGTGATCAGACGTCCCTATTTACCCGGGACAGTCGCAGTTTGGAGCCCTGTGTCTTCTGTCCCAGCAGATTCATCCAAAACCAGTGATTTGTCCCAGTTTTATAAGTTTTTATATGTCCTTGGTGTCACTATTTTTGACCATTTTGATCCCTGACAACAGTAAAGAGGGGCATAAATTGTCATTTATTTAGCTTAAGTACAAAAAAATCTGCTTAAAACGACCAAAACAGAAAGAAACATGACTATAAATTTGAAATTGGAAACAAACACCCCATCTCAAGAAAGACATTATGAAACATCAACAATTAGAAAAAATAAGGTACGTACTCAAAGGAAATCTGAGAATATTTTTTTTTCTTCTTGGCAATCATTTATTGATTTCTACAATTTCACAAATGTGTAAAAACTGAGTGGAAAAGAAAAAATATATATATATTACAATGAATCCTCTTGTTGTTCACTGTTCTTTTTTGTTTGTCTGGTTTAGTTTAGTTTCATTTTATAATCTGTGTCATCTCAATAAAGAGAATTATATATTAAAAAAAAAGAAAATGTGACTATACTGGCTCACGTTTGTCATGAATGGTTTCTGCGGAACAATTTTCCTTAATTACGCACTCGTTTCGCCATTTTATTATTACAAACCACCAAAAAACGGGGCATCCCAGTTTTTATTTTGAAATTCTAACCACCGTACATTAAATCAAAGTTCAGATTAAAGCCTAACTTGAGCAACAGAGCTTCAGACACAGCAGAGCTCACAGTTAGCATCACCCCCGCAGAGGAATGTTGATGAAATTGTCTGCAAAGTATCAAATCGACCGAAGAATAACTCGGGCGGCGCATGTTTCCTCTGTAAATGAGCGTATTCTATCTTCCAGCGCTGACAGAAGGCCTTAAGCCAACATGAGCTTATGGACCCACTGTGATCCGGCTCGTCGCCAAGGACAAGAGCAGCACATTCTCCTCTCGCTTCTATCTCGTCCTGCTGATCTGAGCGGACATGTTTGTACTGGAAATGAGTTAAAGAGAAATAACGTAATGAGCTTTTTAATACGCCATTTTCTGATCGATGTCCTTATGTTGTTTCCTCAGTTTTGTTTTGTTTAACCGGCAAACTCTGCATATTTTAGGCTGAGTTCTTCTTCTCAAACTGAAAACACTCTGTTCCTTGTGATGTCATGTGCTCCACTGTGTTTTTAAACTCTGTACACCTTCACTAGAATCAGTTGGATCGGTTTGATTGGTTTCAGCTCTAGAACTGCTGATCTCGACTGAAATCAAAGGTAAAACCGAGCTGTTCGCTTGAAAACGACCGCTTCATGACATCGCAAGGTGGAACAAAGCGTTTTGAGCTTTGGAGATGTAAACAGACTAATAATCAAAGGTGTAAATGAAACAAACCACAACTCCAGGTATGTTTTTGAGGAGGTAACAACATTCTAACATGGATAAACGCGCACAAGAGTCAATTTTGTATTATAGGACATAAAATACGAAATACTAACTACAAGTATCTCCACGGCCCAGCACCAAAGTACATTTCTGACATGTTAGCGCCGTATGAACCAGAGTCCTGCACGGGTCTGATTTTGACAAACCGCACCCGCCTGTACCCATCATACCTCAATCTGCATCCGACCCGTTTTCCGACAGAATTGAAATAAAATTCCGATCCGACCTGCTATAAATACACACCGACACCTGAACCACACCCGAAGGAAAATCTTTCCGAGAGCTAAAAAAAGAGCCACAACTTTATACTCTCCACTCACTAATTTTCTTTTTAGCTCCTCGCAAATCATTTTGAACCACAAGACATCGCATGCATGGTTTTAAAGTTAAAGTGGCAGAGATTTCTGGGAATGCACTCATGCAGCAAAATATATGGATTTTACATTTAATCATTTTGAAAAAACACTGGCATTTTTGCATTTCACTAAAATACAGGGGAGGATGGAGCGTGAGATTGACAGGTGGATCGGTGCAGTGTCGGCAGTGATGCGGTCGCTGTATTGGACCGTTGTGGTAAAGAGGGATTTGAGCCGAAAGGCGAAGCTCTCGATTTACCTCAATCTACGTTCCTTCCCTCACCTGTGGTCATGAGCTCTGGGTAATGACTGAAAGGACGAGGTTGCGGATACAAGTGGCCCAAATGAGTTTCCTCCGCAGAGTGGCCGGGCGCTCCCTTAGAGATAGGGTGAAGAGCTCAGTCACATGGTAGGAGCTCGGAGTAGAGCCACTGCTCCTCCATGTCGAGAAGAGCAGCTGAGGGAAGGGCATATGGTACGGATGCCTCCTGGACGCCTCCCTCAGGAGGTGTTCCGGGCATGTCCCACCAGGACGGGGCCCCGGGGAAGACGCTGGAAGGACTATGTCTCTGGGCTGGCCTGGGAACGCCTTGGAGTCCCTCTGCAGGAGCTAGAGGAAGTGTCTGGGGTGAGGGGAAGTCTGGGAGTCCCTGCTTAGACTGCTGCCCCCGCGACCCGGCCCCATATAAGCGGAAGAAGATGGATGGATGTATTTCTTAGTCTGTAAAGCACTTTGAATTACTTGTGTACCAATTGGGCTGTACAAATAAACTTGCCTTGCCTAAATGCCTGAAAAAAGCAAACTATATCTCCTTTAAACGGTGTGCCCCTGAACGCAGCACAGAGACTGTGGAAAAGCCTTTGTTCTGCGTGACTGTCCATCATCCTTACACAGCGCTGACGTCTCCACAATGAACTAACAGCTAAGCAATAGAGAGGGAAATCGCTCCGCAGGACTTCAGAAACAATAGAAATATAATGATTTTGGTGTATAATACAGTATTGTACTATAAAGCTCACAGTTGTTGACCCTGGGAGTGGATTAAAGCAGAGGATTTTGTTTTATCATAACATAACTGGCCGTGTAGATCTGCAAAGGGGCTCAGTGGATTTTTGTTTAGTGGAGAAAATTGTCATGGTTGGGTTAGAAATGATCAATAATACAAAGAAGAAAGGAGAATTCAAGTCAGCGTTGTCATCCGAAATCTTAAATAGGCTTTGATATATTTCTAATGCTTGGATTTCATTTAGTTTTTTACTGTTTACAATCTGAACTATAAAGCTGAACAACCCACAATATTGTTTCTGCAAATCTGATGTAGTAAAGGCTGTAAACGTGGGTTGGGAACATGAGCACAAGACTCAAAAAACAAAACGCGAATAGTTTGTTGAAAGAATTGCTGTAGCTTATTTAAAAGGTTCAAAATGACGCAAAATTGACTCTTGTGAGGTTTAAGCCATGTTATAATGTGTTTCCTTCATCAAAAACATACCTGGAGTTGTGTTTTGTTTCATTCACATGTCTCAAATGCTCTGTTCCACCTGGTGATGTCATGAAGTGGTAGTCTTTAAACAGCCTTTAACCACGCCGTACGAGTTATGCGGTCCTCTGTGTCTTTTATTTATTTGATCTATTTACTGCTATTTCATGATTTTTTATAGTTTTTGCTTTTATTTGGTTTTATTGTGTTAGGACTGGTATAACCAAAATTGAGCCATTTTCCTTTTTTTGCTCAAAAATCCACAAATAAATGCAGGGGTAGTCACAAATATGTATGCAGATTCATCAGTTTGCAAATAAATGTGACTGCAGTGACTAGGGGTGCAACGATATCCAAGTCTCACGATACGATATTTATTGCGATATCGTGGGAAAGCTCACGATATTACGATATTCTACATCATAACAAGACTGACATTCTGAAATGCTTTGACCAGTCATTTGGTACAACATTAATTGTCATTCGGGATGGAACAAAATCCAAATCTCTCTGTACCATATTTTCACCATAAACATCTCACGCTACGATATTTATTGCAATATTTTGTTTGTGAATCTGCTCCTTTTTCCTCTAAAAATACCTTCACAAGACTTAATCCAAAGAATGAAGATGTAAAAGTGCTTAGAACAGTTATTTCTTCATGTCGTCTGCACTGAAACAGAGCAAAGGATCATGGTCTATGCAGTTCCCTCTGTTTTTTTAGCTATTTCTGCATCATAACTATTGTGACTTGTGATTCGATATACTGTGATGGTCCACGATATTACTGTGAGACCTTTGACCATACGATATCACATTATTTCAGTTATTGTTATTGATATTTGTGAATCGCGTAACATTTTCTTTAGAATCGAGAAATGCTTTTGTAATTGTCGAAACATTTATTTGTAAATCATGAATTCGATTTGTGAATGACGTTATACTTGTTTCTGGACCAAGAAATCTATTTGTGAATGGTGTGTTATTTATTTGATGATAAAGACTCTGACTTATCTCTTATCTTATCATATTTGACCCTCCAGCTGAAAAGTTACAGAATGCGCCTTTAAAACTGTGTATTAGAGTGGCCCAAAAAATCTAACTTCATCTTTTTTTTTAAATGCTTTTAGATTTTTTGGTTCCAATTCTGGAAAAAATAAAAGCTGTGAAGTTTCATTCAATTTCAATCATTTTTCCCACAGTCACATGAGCCCTGCTTTTTTGTGCCACAGTGTAAAACTGAGCATCAGCAGCTGACAGGGGGTAGGGGAACAGTTTGTGTAAGTACTTTTCACAAGATGCAAATATTATACAAATTATATTTATTATTATAACAAGAGTACCAATGAAAAAACAACAGAATTCTGCACATATTCAAAAAGTACAATTCCAACTGTCATCACATATTTTGTTTATTTGAAACTGTGCACAGAATGGAGGACTGTATTCTACCTTGGGAATTTTTCTGTGGTAAAAAATAAACCTCATGACTGCAGGGGCTGTAGTAGGACTTTTTAATAATTTCTCAACATTCTGTTTCTACTGACTCATTATACAGAGGTCTATTTTTAAATGTGATGACGTGAAAAAAGAACCGTGTGTGACTGATCGGCTTCTCCTCTAATGAGAGACCTGGAAATCGTCTCTCGTTTTGGGCAGAGGTTCTCCAACGATACATCAAGTTGCACAAAGATGACAAACTGGAAGCTAGTGGTGCTTAAAGACACATTTGAATTATTGTGCTTTTATGTCAAATAAACTAAACATGTGGTGGTAGTTTGGAAAATTGCAATTCGGAATGATTAATTTGTAGAGTACTGTCAGTCTGTCGCGTGTTTGCTTCACATATGTAGTCTAAATATAAAGAATATTGAATGTGTGAATATGGATAGATTCAGATTTTGTTTTTCATATCATTCATACAATTTTTTATTATTTCTTATTGTTATGTTAGAAGTTCTAAGACAGAATGTTAACAATTGGTGATTGTCAGTTTTATGCTGACAGGGGTTGTGTGACAGTGGTAAAAATGGAAATCAAGTAAAACTTCACTGAATTTATTTTTTCCCCAGTTGGAACCAAAATATATTAAAAAGTCGAAGTTTTATTTTTAGCATTATTTTGTGGACCACCCTGTGTATACTAAATTGTGGATTGAATTTTCCATCTCAAATTGTGTTCCCATGTTTTGCAGTGACCCTCACACACAGCCTCACCCTTGAAATCCCTGTTTTAAATACATTTGATTAGACAAATCTGAGCACTGATGACGTAACAACCGATGTAAACATGGAGACAAATCAGCCTTTCCAGACACAGTGCGGGAAGTGGTTTTTTGTGGTTTCCTGTGAGCAGAGGGCAGCCGGTCAGGAAGGCACCAGCCGTAAAATCAAATACAACCCAGTACAATACCAGAAACAATGCCCCGGCTGGTCTTCTGAGTGAGAAAGAGAAAGTGGTCATTTTGGAAACGCCAGCCCACAGATTTGGGCAGAAAAGCAGGATAAACATGGGTTTCCTACAGGAGGAGGTTCAAAGAGTTCGAGGAAAATAGTTTTTATTTGATGGCTGAAAATGCATTGTGTGTATGTTTGGAAATCCACGCAAGTCAGGATAAGAGAAGTGCGAAAGAATCGGCTCTGGGCCATTCGCTGTCAAATAATACCAAAGTTTATGGTGTTGAAACTCCTTCCATTTTTTCATGCTATTCCAGTGGAAGTGGGATTTTTACACCTGATGTGGAGTAGCGTCTTGCTTAAGGGCACAAATGACAAAACGTGTGAATGAAACAAAACTCAACTCCAGGAAAGTTTTTTAGCAGGAAACATTAAAACTTAGATCAGAAAAGAGCATAATATGAGCTCTTTAAAGGGGCATTGTGTAACTTTCCTGGTGGAGGGTCCGTCACCTGCTTGTTTGTATGGATATGTCACTGGAATGTTCCACAGTATGACATTAAACAGCTGCTGCTCTACAAATTTGGTCCAAAATTAGTTAAAGGGACAGTTCAGAATTTTGGACATAGGGCCTCATTTCCTCGTGATCCAGAGTGTTGGAGACGTGTTGGAGACACTTTTTAAAATCTTCCATCCAGTCCTTGTATTTGGAGAGGTTGCTGGTGCTAGGCTAGTGCATGTCAATGAGCATAAAAACAGTCTTACCCACTCCACAGTGCACCTAAGACAAAACTATTAGAACTCCAGACTGTTCATGAGAACGTCTGTGTTGATATGTTTGAAATAAAACTAACCTTACAACGCATGAATTGTCGCATGTTGAGTGACTATTTTCTCATGTATCAGTCCGCCGCTGCCGAGCTTTCTATCTGGAAGTACAAACTCACTGCTGCTGCTCAGACGTAAATCCTTCAAATGTAAAGTTGGTTTTACTTTTAAAATTATTCTATCAACACAGACATTCACATGGACAATCTGGGGTTATAATCTGGAGCCGCAAGAGTGATCTCCTCCCCTCTACCCTTTAGTTACACCCTCGCAGCTTCTTGCCCCACCCAGCATGGCGGGCGCCCCCTGGATGCAGGATCTGGATACTGCCTGCCTCCTGGACTATATCCAATCCCCTCTCCTCTCCGGTTGCAATGTCATTATATCTGTATTGTGGTTTTTTTTTCTTCCTCTAGTTTCTTTTTTGGGGGGTCAGGTGCTATGAGTATTGGGCAGCAAGCTGCCCCCGCGACCCAGCCGGATTGAGCGGGAGAAGATGGATGGATGGATGGATGGATAGTTTCTTTTTTCTCTGTAGTAGTTAGTTGTAATTAGTTATAGTTATTCTAGTTAGTTTAGAGAAAGAGTTATGAAAGATAGTATGCCATGGTAATAATGTCATAGTTTGTTTCAGTTAGTAGTAAATAAAGATAGTTATGTCACAGACTCACTTGTTTAGTTTAGCTTTATGTGGGATTGTTTGTGGGGGGAGGGGGGAAATGTGGGATTGTTCTTTTTCAATCACTGAAAAGCACTTTATAAATCAAGTTTGATTGATTAATTGATAATCGTTTTACCTCGGGTGCACTGTGGAGTGGGTAAGACTGTTTTTATGGCCATTGACATGCACTAGCCTAGCACCAGCAACCTCTCCAAATACAAGGACTGGATGGAAGATTTAAAAAAGTGTCTCCACATGTCTCCAACGCTCTGGATCACGAGGAAATGAGGCCCTATGTCCAAAAGCCCAAAAACTGTCCCTTTAATGTAATTTTGGTGGTATCTGAGACGTTCTTTATCATGTGAATAAATATCGTGAGCTAATTTAATTATTTTAACGAGAAAATAACGGACTATGACAATTGTAACATCCAAAACCACACAAGAAACCACAGCTATGAAACTTTTAAATTATTTTACTCTGTTTAACACTTTGGCGAAGGTCTTTTATAGGCCAGATTTACTTCACATTTTTTCCAATTACAGGTGGTTTTATTGCTCAAAATCACCTAGAAAAACCGTCATTCTGACCGAGCGGGGTCGCCTCTCCGCAGATCCGACCTGTAACTCGGTCTGGTTTGGTCTCCATGATGACAGAAGTGTTCGATACCGCACTGTGAAACATTCCAAAGCGAAACATCTCTGCGGGGAAAAGCGTTGTGATAGACACTCCAACAGAACCATACTGTACCACGTCTTCACTCTCTCCTCTCTTTCTACTCTTTCTCTCTTCGTTCTTTAGTGCACTATCCATCTTCATCTCTGCTAATTGCATCTGTGCATCCAAACAGGAAGCAGCCATCCAGAGGCACGGCCCGTTACGTTAGCAACAGCACAACTTCATCAGAGGGAGGAAGTCTAGACCAGCTCTTTGTTTGGAATAACTATGGTGATTACAATTACACAGAGGGCCATTGAAAAGCCGAAACATTATGAAGTAACGGTGTGCGCGTCACTTCAGATGGATGTGGGTAATTAGAACGGGAGTTAAAGGTGATTTGTTCTGTCGTAGTGCATTAGTGCAGGTGTAGTCGCCTCAAGTATTGTTTGATATAAGAATTAGTCGGGGTTTCTGAAGGCGTGACTGAAATAAAATGTTAAATCACTCAGCAGCATATTATAAAATGTTTGACTGGGATCCAGAATTATACATTTGTCAAATACGTAAAGAAGATGTGAGTCGAGGGATCTGTGAGTTTTCAAATAGGCGTGATTGACAGGTGGTTCAGCCAATCAGAAACACGCATGATTTGTCCATATTGGGAAAAAAAATAAGTAAAACGCATATACCGTTCTGGAAAAAAATAAGAGATCGCTGCATTTTTGGTTCTGAAATCAGCATCTCATCACACCTCATTCTGCTTCATGAGGCACTGATGAGGAAATCGCCTGAACCAAATCTGATTTAAGGAGGAAAAGTACAAAAACCACAGCGTTATTCCACCAAATATTGATTTCTGAACTCTTCCTAAGTTCAAACATTAGTCTTGTGTTGTTTTAAAATGAATATGATCTTGTTTTCTTCGCATTATTTGAGGAAAACATTCCATCCTTTTTGTTATTTTGACAGTTTTATAAATACTCTTTAAAATGAAGATTATTTTAAATGCCTACAGTTCTTATATATACGAAATTTCTTGCAACCACTGTAATTTTGGTATTTGGTATTTTTGTTTTGTAAAGGTAGTTCACTGGAGGAAAAACTGTCATTTTCTGCAAATAAATGCTCTAAATGGCTATTTTTATTTGGAATTTGGGGGAAATGTTGTCAAAAGTATAGAGAATGAAACAAACATGTTCATTTTACGCACACACACATACATGTAAGTAGTAAAATCAGAGAAACTGATGATTTTGTGGTGGTCTCTTATTGTTTTCCAGAGCTGTATTTCGCAAGGAACTGAAAAACACCACCGATTTCTGCAGAATCAAGGAGCCAAGCACTAAATTGTCTGATCAACTGAGGTGAGAGGAATTAGTCTTTATTTATGAATTAGAGGTGATATAAAAGAACAAGAACTTCACACATTAGTTTCTTGAAATGTGTTGGAGGAGAAAGAGCAGCCCAAAAATATGAATTGAGAAGAATCCCGCACACCGTTTATTTGCAAACTGTGAATTTAATTAGGACATCAACAACGTTTTGGCACTAGGGCTTCATCATTAGGCAAAAAAATTTAAAAAAGCCTAGTGCTGAAATGTTGTTGATGTTTATTAAATTCACAATTTGGAGATAGAACGTGTGAACTCACATGCGTCACTGAAAAAAGACAAATTTGATTGGATGATCATGTTTGACTGGACCTGAGATGGAGGGAGTGAGGACCAGACTGAGGTCCATCTGTATAAAAATACAGAGAGCAGTCTGGATTTACAGAAGGCAAATACAACTATGCATTGTCAAAATCTGTACTGAAATCAGTTTTAATCAAGCCTTTTCATTAAGAAACAAACAGAACTTGAATTTTTAGAATCATGACAACACTAAATATACATTTCATTCGCCCAACTCATTCTCGTGGCCAAATGGGACACTTCAGGTTAGAATCTAACAAAAGCCGGGCAGGAGAGGGCCACTGTGTGCTTTGGCAGATTACTGTTGGGGAAAGAAAGAAGAAACACACATGAGAATGTGTGTGTTTTAAGGTTCTAAAGTGTAGGGCCTGACCAATATATTGGTTGGTCAATATTATCGGCCGATATGGGCTCTTGGAAACATATCGGCTATTGGCCAAAATCTTGCCGATATGGGCCGATATTCCACGTGGACATGTTTTACCTTGTTATAAAACTTAGACTCTCTATAATATATAATATAATTATAATAATATCATTTACAGACAGATAAATGTCCTGATATGTGGCACCGCATCAGTGTTTATCTGAGGAGTCATTTGTCTGTGTCCATCCAGCCCCTGAACGCATCACCATGTGCATTTGTTTACAGTCACATCCATAGATCCAGGTGCACAACACTGAGATTCTCTTCTTTTTCCGGATGCTCAGTGTGAGTCTGGATTAAAAGGACAGTTCTTAGTGCAGACTTGTGATCTGAGAGGAGCCTGTGTGAGGCTGAGTGTTGGAAATGTGTCGGTTTGAAGCTCGTTTTGGTTCTTTCTCATTGGTTAGCGATTAGCTGCTGTAGCTCCCACATAAACAGGCTGTTTTCTCTTCTATTAGCGACTGTAAAGTGACTATAGTGGCCGTATATATGTTACTGGACACACACTGATATGGAAATGAGCTGTGAATAGAGGTGTGAATTATGGACATTTAGCAGATCATTAATTACCGCGGTGCACACGCATTTACCGCTAAAAGCTAACAGCGGTAGTTTACTTACAGTACTTTCTTTACTGGCTAGAATGTCATACAAAAATGCCATTAGGCCGACCTACTGTCTTTAAATATGACGTAAAGAGGCAGAATAACAATAAATGTCGCCTAAATAAACCCAATTTAAAATCCAATAGACCCAAACTTAAGTTTTATAAACAATTGAAGATTTACAGTGAATTTTTACGTCATAAATAAAATACACAAATATCGGTGATTATATCGGCAGCTCCAAATCCCATTTTATCGGTATCATATCAGTCGCAACAAAATCCATATTAGTCGGGCCCTACTAAAGTGTATAAAGTATCAAGTACCACTACTGTGGTGCCAAACTCGGTACTGAAATCAGCACCAACAACTCCCCATAACTCTGTTCATCACTCGGGAAAAGAGCCCTGCACCAAGGCCTTCAGTGGAAAAAGTTGAGTCATGGAGCTTGTCTGAGAAAAGTATATAAAGGGGGGTTGGTGAGGGGTTTTACAGCCTTAAAACATATTATAAGTGTAAAAAATAAAGCTGACTACATTGCGGATTTATTTTATTTTTGAAACGTAACCCCCGCGATAAAGGGACCACTGTATTATGCAAGGGCAGGGCTCAAGTCTAGGGTGACCAGACGTCCCTATTTACCCGGGACAGCCCCAGTTTTGAGCCCTGTGTCCCCTGTCCCAGCAGATTTACCCAAAACCACTGATTTATATACAAGTAATGTACAAATTTTTCACCAATCTGATACCTGACATAGTAAAGAGATGCATAAATTGTCACTTTCCTAGGTAAAATACAGAAAAGCTGCTTAAAAATGACCAAAACGCAAAGAAAATGTGGCTATACTGACTCGCACTAGTGCCGAGTGCAGAACAAATTTCCTTAATTATGCATTTGTTTCACAATTTTATTACCAACCACCCAAAGCAGGGACATCCCCAGTTTTTTGAAAATCTGATCACCTGAGTTCTACATCAACATCCACCCCAATCCATCTCCATCATTTTGACATTAAAGGTTCTATATTACACAAAATTGACCCTTGTGAGCTTTAAATCCGATTATAATGTTCCAGGTTGTGATGTCATGTACACTGCACTGCTATCAAAAAAAAAAAAAAACAATTTTGAGGTAAAAATGCCCTGTTTTAAGTTAAATTATCTGCCAGTGCAGTAAGAAATTTTCACTTACCAAGTTTTCTTAAAACAAGACAAAATACGAATCAAATCAGAAAACACGAGTTTCGAGTATTTATGGAAAGATTTTCACCTTATTGGTTTGAGAAGGAAGTTAAAGAGGCTTAACCTGGCTTGAGTTAATATAAAAAGTGTTTAGAATAAGTTGTAATATCTAGAAACAAGTAAAAAAAAAACCTCATCTTATTAAGTAAAAAAATCTTAAAATTGATCTTTTAAGATGAATCTGTTTAATTCAAGTCAGTTTAACTATGCTAGAAAATCCTTTTTTGTCATGTAGCTGTAGTTTTCAAGTTAACAGCTTCTTTTTACCTTTAGTTCAATAGAGTTTGGCAATTCCAGAATTCGTAAAATATTCCGAATGATTCTAGTGAAAGTGTGCGGAGTCCAAAAACACATTGGAGCTGATTCTGGAGTACACTCAGCTGCAGATGTCAAGTTTTCGTGTTACTTTGATTCTACCACACAGAGAGCGAGATCTATACATTCAAACTCTTCCAACTCAAGCCTCCTCCCGCTCATTAGCTTCTCCCGGGGTCTTCGTCTTGTGAGTCACGCCGCACATTATTTATGACGGGTGCGAAAAAGTCGAACTACGGCTAATTAGTTTTCCGCTGTGTCAACGCTAATTAGCCGTGTTATTACCGCGTGAAACCGCCGACTTCCCGTGATGTAACCCGCTAAGAAATGTATAAACGGAGCGGTTGGGGTGATAAACAACTTCCAGAGCGTAGCGGTAGTTTTGAAGGACTTTTGAGAAGACTTTGGGGTTAAAACATGCTTAAGTGAGCCCATGGAGTGTGAAAGCGGAGAAACGATTCCAAACAGGTTCAGATTTTGGTTTTATTTGCGAAAGAAAATAGAAAATAGGAGACAGGAGGAGAAAACGATGGAACAAAACTGCGCTCGAAGTCTTATCGGTCATAGACAATAGGATGTTAGATTATTTTTAAATGTGCTCTATGTCACTTTACTTTGGGCGTCTGTCACCTGTTCGTTTCTACGGAGATGTTGTCGCTCTGCCTGAAATGTTCCGCAGTGTGACATTAAACAGCTCTACGTTACGTTTATTAAATTATAGTTGGGTTTTAAAGCTCAAAAACAGAGAAAAACAGATTTTTGAGACTTTTTGAGGTATTCTGGGGTTGCCTCTCTGCAGATCTGATCTCTAACTCGGTCTGGTCGTGACAGGCCTAACAAGTCTACTCATATTTTCACAGACAGACTCAAAATCCTTCTATGCTTTCGCTTTTTAGCACATATAGCGTCCGATATCGATTCCTAACCAACATTTACACTGCAAATTTCTCCGATCTGGTGAAGATTTTAAAGCTTCTATTAGGTTATTCATCTTGTTTTCAGATTTTTTATCTACTTACTAGTTCTGAATTGGTTGTAGAATCTTAAAAATGGTCACATATATTTCTTCCCTGACTCACCTAGTCAGAAAATCTTAAATTTAGGCGATAAATGTTTAAAAGAAGCTACAATACATTTACCATTTAATCTAGTCAAGTTAAGATGACTTGAATTAAGAAAGTTTTACCATACTCTGAGTCAGATCATGGACAGATCATTTCAATACTTTTATGTTATTTTCTGATAGATTTAAGTGTTTATATCTTACATTTTGGCCTTTTTTCAGAGCAGGGAAAGTAAATAAAACTCCAAAAAAGCAGCCTACTTCCTCGCTTTTTGTTGCAAGAGTCACACATGCAAAGACATTTCTGGTAAACTGAATCAGGCTTAAATCTTTATTGCAATTATTTAGCCGACAAAGACGTTATTGTTGCACCCAGCCAGCCCCATGATAGCAATAATGTTACTTAAGCGCGCTGTCATTTCCCAAAACTTTCCCAT
This sequence comes from Odontamblyopus lacepedii, assembly GCA_034769755.1. Classification (NCBI taxonomy): domain Eukaryota; kingdom Metazoa; phylum Chordata; class Actinopteri; order Gobiiformes; family Gobiidae; genus Odontamblyopus; species Odontamblyopus lacepedii. The sequence goes on from CM068354.1 coordinate 9,430,797, forward strand.
GTGTTTTTTTTTAAACAAGAAACATTTTGGTTTTGTTGGTTGAAGATTATAAAATGATACGCCTCCATTTTTGCTCAAGGGCCTAAACGAAGACTGACCAGACGTCCCTATTTACCCAAAACAGTCCCAGTTTGGAGCCCTGTGTCCCCTGTCCCAGCAGATTTAGCCAAAACTGGTGATTTGTTCAAGTTTTATACAAGAAACGTCCCTGGTGTCCCTATTTTTGGACAATTTGATGCCTGCCCACAGTAAAGAGAGGCAGAAATAGTCTTGTTTATTCTTGTTTTAGGTTTTTGTTTAGGTAAAATTACGGAAAACACAAAGAAAATGTGACTATACTGACTCATGTTATCATAGTGCAAAACAATTTTCTTTAATTATGCACCCGTTTCATAATTTTATTCATTTTAATTTCATTTATTTGTTTATTTGGGTGGGACGATGCATATTCATGAACATACAATTTGTATGAAATCACACATATTGATGGATTATGGATGGATATGAATTTAGCACAGGTGCTAATTTCCATCCTAGTCCCATATATAAAATACACATAAAATAGACATTTGACAGACTTGACAAATATAACTAACAATATGCATAATACACAGTATAGTACAGTATAATAAACATAGCTATCATGACCTAAAGTACTGTTGAAGGTGCTTTTTATAGAGTGGATTATAAGGTGCCTACAGTATTACAGTACTATTTTTAAAGTGCTAACGTATTATTACACGCATTCAAAAGTGCAGTTAAAAAAGTGATTATTTCAAAATACTGGGCTGAAGAAATGAATGCTTAGTGTATAAATATATATATAAATGTTTTTGTTGTTTTGTAATGCAGTGTAGTGCAATCATATCCTATATTGTACAGAAAATGAGAAGTCTATATGCTCTGTTCATTTGGAGCAGCAAAAAAGGTGTGGAGTTAAATTTAAGTATTTACTTCCTTTCACTCCTTTTCGGACTTAAGTAAAATCTGCATGACATTTATTTTTCTTTATTGTTATAGAAAAGTATTTAAGTCTGTATTTAAGTTTTCTATGCCTGTTCTATGCATTACTGTCCCAATAAACATCCATTCATTCATTACCAACCACCACCAACCCAGTCTTTCCTTTTGTCCCTGAAAACCTGGGCACCCTACTGAAGGTACATTGTGTAACTTTTCATGTAGAGCAGGGGTGTCCAAACTTTTTTCATCAAGGGCCACATATTAAAACACAGACCAGCGTGAGGGTCGATCAAGGGTCGTATACTGGTGGTTAAAACAGTAAGTAATTCAAATCTGTGCATTTATAACAGGTTTAAATGACCCTCCAGACCTTTGTTCATGCTTAGACCCTCAAAAGGACACATTACCTTTGCTTGATCAAGGTAGATTTCAAAAACATGCAGTAAAAAGTACTACTTGTGGTAGTATGGGCCAATTCACCTGGAAGCCTGAGGGCCAAAACAATTGGTCTGAGGGCCACATTTGGCCCCCGGGCCATGGTTTGGACATGCCTGATGTAGAGGGTCAGCCACCTGCTTGTCTCCACGTAGATGGCATTCCTTTGTCGGAAATGTTTCACAGTGTGGCATTAAACTTCCACAGCTAACATTCTTTCCGTTCTGAGTGTTTTTATTGCTCAAAGTACACATACAAACAGACAGTCAAGCGGGGCATCCTCTGCACAGATCTGACTGGGATCTTGGTCTAGGGCCATCTCTTGCTTGTTTCCATGGAGAATTGGAGATAAATAAGTTTAATACCGTACTGTGTCACATTCCAAGCAAAGCATCGTCATGGAGACAAAGTGAGGGCAGAAAAACACAGAAAAGTGATAAAGTGCACCTCTTAAATACTCTAAATAAGGGAAAAACTGGCCAAACATTTTTGAAAATAGTTTCCCATTTGTGGTTTTAGAAATTGTGTGAAGTGTATTTCCAAACTTCAACAATTAATAAAAGTAGAACAAACAATATACAAAAATATATTAATACTATATCACACAAACTGACTCTTGTGAGCTTTAAGTCATGTTAGAATGTTGTTTCCTCCTCAAAAACATACTTACAGCTGTGTTTTGCTTCATTCACACATTTATCATTCGTCTGTCTACATCTCCAAAGCTCAAAATACTCAGTTTCACCTTGTGATGTCACGAAGTTGTAGTTTTCAACTCTTTTTCTCAAGTCTTTTTCAGGTTTTCAACTCTTTTTACCTTTATTTCAGCAGAGACGAAATGATTCGAGCGAAGGAGTCTGGAGTTTTAAAACACTTCCTGTATTACCACATGAGGGGAACAGAGCGTTTTCCGTTTGCGAGAAGAACACAGCCTAATAAATATGCATAAGTTTGTGTGTTAAACGTGTGTGAATGAAATAAAACACAACTGCATGTATTGTTTTGATAAGGAAACAACTTTAAAATATACAAGTAGATCAGAAAATAGTGCAAATATGAGACATTTAATATTTTAGGCTATTTAGGTAATTTCTTTTGTGTCATAGCGCTAAACTTTACACCAAAAACTACCTTGGATACAGGTGTAAAGCTGCATTTCGCAGAGTCATTTTCCAGCTCATTAGTTCCTCATTCTTTTACATTCTTACACAAATACGGAAGCTGTGCGGTCTGCAAACATGCACCTTTGGATTTTACTTCAACCTAAAGCAATCTCCCCTCAGGCCGGCGTGTAACAGTGGATACTCCCTCAAATATGCGAGACGATTTTCAGAACAAACCGCTGTGGCGTGCCTGCAACCTGTCTGGGCGGTTTGGTGCGGCTCGTGTTACAAAAAATGACATAACAGCAGGAACGGAAACGCACCTCGAGCTCAAACTAACTTGCAAATAAACGAGAATTAAGCCAGAATTTGGATATATGTTTGCGTACTTGTCTCCATGGCGATGTCACTGCTTTGCCTGGGATGTTCCACGGTGAAACGTTAAACACATCCCTCTCGTTTTTATTCATTATGGGTGTTTCTAAGGCTCAAAAATACAATAAAATCCACAGATCCGACTTGTAATGTAGCGTCCTGCTGTAACCTGCTGTGACAGGTAGGTTTAAGCTGTACTGTGGAACATTCTAGACAAAGCAATAACATAACAAAGGTGGCAGATGCTCGGGTAAAAATGTTACGCAGTGCAGCTTTAATTAACATGGCAGTATGGCAAATTAGGAGTCCAGAAATGGTAAATAAAACACCTAAACTAGTTTTTTCTATGCTATTTATATACTAGAGATGTAACAATAACCGAAATACCGTAAAATCGTATCAAAGGTCTCACAATAATATCGTGGAGCATCACAATATATCGAATCACAAGTTACAATAGTTCTGATGCAGAAATAGCTAAAAAAAAACAGAGGGAACTACATAGACCATGAACCTTTGCTCCATTTCATTGCAGATGCATGAAGAAATAACTGTTCGAAGCACTTTTACATCTTCATTCTTTGGAAGTCTTGTGAAGCATTTTTAGAGAAAAAAGGAGCAGATTCACAAACAAAATACTGCAACATCGTATTGTGAAATGTATATGGTGAAAAAACTACAATATAAATGCAAAGTAAAAAAGTAATATATTATTACATTATGATATATTTAGCCAGGATCTTGGACAGAATTAGTTGAAAGTTGACGCTCCCCGCATGATTTTTATTTAAAGAAAAGCGACTGCAAGTTTATTTTTAAAGATACCATTATTATTCAGCTCTTGAAGCCATCCAAAACAGTCCAAAACTGAGACACTAACTAATTTTATCAACCCACGCACTGACATTTCACGTCACGTTCCAAAACCTATTCTGAAATGGTAAAGCCGTTATATGTACTGATACTTTGCAGTGACAGAACGCTGGGGGAGTTCTGCATCTATCTCTATGGCCATACTATGTTACCATGGTGACACAATGCAAATATGAGCAAATATTGTCCAAAACTCAAGAAAAAAAACACACAAAATGGATTTAAACAAAAAAAATTTCAGAAGCCTGTGATCTAAACAAGCGTCTACAGTCGTGTTTAGCATTTGATTTTCTATTAAAATTCGAGTGATCGCATTTTCAAAATTCAAAACTGGGACACACCCGGATTGCGATGTTGGGTATAAATAAAACTGTGAAAATGTGTCAGTCGTGTGTTTTCTTGCATCAGTCATAATCTGACACTTTATATATGAATAAAGGCATTTTATTTTAACCAGTGAGTGCGTTGTTTTTTTTTTTTTTGCATTTTTACATTGACTTCCCTTCCCAAAGAGCACCACTGTGTTCTACCTGCTGTGTAATGTACTTGGGAGGTCCAAGAATTTCATAATCTGACGCACTTCTATCACTGTATTTTTTTGCTTTATGTTCATTCTTCGTTCGTCAATTCAAATACAGTCTAATACATACTAAATACTAATAAAATACACCACTAAATACTAAACACAATCAATCAATTAAATACTCTCCTACTTTAACTGTAGGCTTTTAACTGTATGCTTTAATCGTACTTAACTTACGTACGTACTTTGTTTATTTGTTGTAAGGCGACCTTGAATGTCCAGAAAGGCGCCTAATAAATAAAATGTATTATTATTATTATTATTATTCTCAAACACGGTTTTCTGTATTTTGGCAAAACAAATGACAATTCATGCTCTTCTTTACTGCTGGCAGGGATCAGATTAGTCAAGAATTGCAATAATCCCGTTTTAGACCTGATTTAGACCTGGTTTAAGGCTTAGTTTAGTCTTAGTTTAGATCAAATTGGTCAAAAAATAGAGACATTTGTAACATTTTTCGTAAATAACTGGGACAAATCACTAGTTTTGGGTAAATCTGCTGGGACAGGGGACACAGGGCTCAAAACTGGGACCGTCCCGGGTAAATAGGGACATCTGGTCACCCTAACGAAAATTGTGAGAGTTACAAAAAAATAAAAATAAAAAATAAAAAATTGTTAGCTGACGGTAGCTAAAAACCAGCTCACTTGTCATAGTTCCTGCTCTTTGTGGTCAGATTGTGTTAAAAATAAAACTCAGATTAACGTCTAACTCAAGGAACGGGGCTTCAGACGGAGCAGTGCCTACAGTTAGCATCACCCTGTCAGCTGTAAAGTATGTACAGATGGGCAAAGAAAAGAAAAACATGGCAACTCTTTGACCCTGTGGTATTGCACAACAGCAAATCAAACTTCCTCTATTACCCCATCTTTGAGCGCATTGCCAAATCAGCAACAGCCCAAGCCTTGTTTACATTCTACCACCAAGCTAGCAATGCTCCTCGCCCTCTCTAGCACTCCGAGGCGTTTTTTTCTCCTTCATCTTTGTCTTCTTCTATCCATCCTTCTTTCTTTTCCACCCTATCCTCCCCCCATTCCCGTTTTAAGCCCTGTCTGACCACGTGACGTCTTTAATCTGGTTTCCTCGCCCCGCCGCCTCCTCCCCATGGACGCAGCTGTAGGTTTGACACAAAGCCCGGTGATTTGGAGCCTCTGTCCATGATCTTATATCTTATTTGCTAAATTCCGGGGATTGACAGATCGGGGGAAAAAAACGAAAAACAACTCTTTTTAAAGGTGTTTTGAGCAGCTTTTCCGATAGAAATTTCGTCAAATAAATGCTTTTAAAAAATTTGCATGGAGAGGTTATTGTTTTGTTTGGATTGTTTTTGATTGTTTTTGTTTTTGTGGCGTTAAACCTTTCTATCTTCGCGCAAACCAAACCAGGGGAAGTTACAGGTCAGATCTGTGGAGAGGCGACCCCGCTCACCGCCAGAACGCCTGTTTTCTGAGGTATTTTTGAGCGTTTAAACCACTTATAATCAAATAAATATAAAGAGAGTCGAGCTGTTTAATGTCATACCGTGGAACATTCCAAGCAGAGCGATGACATCTCCATAGAAACAAAAAAGAGACGGACACCTAACCAAAAAGTTACACAGCACACCTTTATTTACGGGATATGTTAACTAAAAAAGCTATGAAGGTTATGTCAGTTCAAGCGAATCCAACATTCTAGTTACAAACCCGTAGTTGTAAATAAAACGACAAAAACGGAAAAACAGCACGAGAAAACCGAAAAGATCAACCGCAAGTTCAAGTTCATGTTTACATTTCCTGTTTATGCCGGAACAATGGGTAAAAATCGCAAAAGAGAAACCGGGTCAGGCGTTGGAGCGACGGAAACGACGTTCGTACGCGCAAACATAACAACAATAAGAGAGGAGCGCGATAGATGAGGAGTGTGATAAATAATCCTTCCACCGTTCCTCCCCTCGCAGCATCGGAGAGCACGCCTCGGCATCACCACGGCGACAAGGAGGCCTCCCCATAACAACCAACGACGATGGCAATTTGAGAGCGACTATTCTCACATCCGAGACATCCGAGAACGTCTTATCCCGAGTGACAACCGCGTGCAGAAAAACCTACCTGGATCTTCATCTTCCAGCAGGAATTCATGATCGGAATTTCGTCTTCCCAATCTGTCTCGGCGCGCTCCAAGGTTCTGTCAGCTAGAATCAGCCAGCATGGGTAAACGGAGAAGAAGTGGAGCTTGCGATGTCCTTATCCGTCGCTCCGTGGTCCCTCACCGCTGCGAGAGGAAATTCAGATCGCTAAATCAACCGGAGGAGGAGCTGTCCTACATTTTACACGTCCGGGAGCTAGCCGTTGGAAGCTCCGCCGCTATCCGCTACCGTCTGTCTGCTGCCCGTCCAGGCTCGCTGTGCTTTCTCTCCCCCAGCTGAAAAAACAAACACACACACACTCACGGACGCACTAGACCAGACGCAGGCTCTAATCCCATTGGCCGAGCCCGCACTTCCTCCAGCTGATCTCAACGAGAAGCGGGGGGAGGGGCTACTGAATGATTCACAAGGGAGGAGAGAAAGAGCGACGGACAGGGAGGGGGTGAGCTCTTCTCTTTCGCTCCTTCCTTCTCCAAATAGACTCTCACTCGGAGCTTAAACTGCACCTTTAACCTTTCTTACGGCCAGTTTTGAAGAGCAGAGCCGGCTCGGGGGGAATGGTTCGCGGGGAGAGGGAAGAAAGGAGGGTGACGGGAGGGAGGAAAGGAGGGAGGGGGTTGACGGAAAGGGCAATTAATCCTCAACATCCTCACGTGCGCAGCTGTATTCAAGGGCGAATGGCGTGGATTCTCGCTGGCTCATGCTGCTAATGTAGGTCAGACAGGGGATCATAAAAAATGAAGGAAAACCCGCTTTATTTATTTGAAATTAAAGATTCTATTACACAAAATGGACCTTTATGAGCTTTAAATTGTGGTATTGTATCGCCAAAGGTCTCTCAGTAATATCGTGGACCATCACAATATATCGAATCCCAAGTCTCTTTGCTTAAATTAATAGTTTTGATGCAGAAATAGCTAAAAAAAAAAAACAGAAGGAACTGCATAGACCATGATCCCTTGCTCCGTTTCAGTGCAGACGACATGAAGAAATAACTGTTCTAAGCACTTTGGAATCTTCAGTCTTTGGATTAAGTCTTGAAAAAGTATTCACATATTGCAATAAGAGATGTATGTGGTGAAAATATCGTTCAGAGATTTGGATATCGTTACATCTCTACACTGGGAAAAAACTATATCTGTGTAAGTTAAAATTACCTAAATTAAGAACCTTTTACTTTATTTCAGCAGATTCAACTTGACGAGTAAAATGATCCGCCAGTGGAATAAGTGTTTTTTTTTTCTTAATTCAAGCAACAACTGATTTTGATTCTTATTTTAAGTGCAAAAAGTTGTTGTTTTTCTTATTTTAAGTGTCCAAGATGTATTTTCATATTTTAAGTCCAAAAATTATGATTCCACTGTGTTAGAATAATTATGTATATTATCCCATATTTGTCTTAATCATGTGTTAGATATTTGTGTATTTGCAATAATCTCTTTTGTGCTTGAAAACTGTGTGCAGTACTGTTCCACTGACTGCTGTGCAGCTGATGCCTGGCAGGAGCCAGGCTTATCAGCCTATGCGACAGGAGCTGTTTGATTTTGGCAAAACATGAACTGAATGTGCTCAAATTCCAGCGTGGTCACCGCGCTCAGCCTACTGTCCGACCTTGATCAATAATGCATAATTATGTTTTATTTTATTTGTCATATCTTGGTATCATTGCTGTTTTCCCTTTCCCTTAGAGCAGCGACACCCAATGTAACCAGGGTCATCCTAATGTAAATAAAAGTGAGGAGACGGGGCCGTGCTTCAGAGCGGGTTGGAGAGTGTATCTCTGGGCACGTCTCAATCCGTTCTCCTCGCGAGTAAAACTGAATAATCTCTCTTGTCTTTCTTCTTTGAATGTTTTAGATGGGGTTAAACCTAACACACTGGCAGATCATTTTACTTGTCAAGTGAAATTGACTCAAATCATGATCAAACTTTGCTCATGTAATTTTAACTTGACTACATTTTCTTTGTGGCATTGTAATGACAATAAATGTTGTTCCAAATGACTGGTCAAAGCATTTTAGAAAGTCAGTCTTGTTATTGTAGAATATCGTAATATCGTGAGCTTCCCCAACATATCATGAGCTTTCACATGATATAATATATCGTGGGAAAGCTAATATATATTTATACAAGCTAATATAAATATTGGGGTTCATACCATGACAAGATCGCATCGTGAAACTTGGATATAGTCGCACCCCTATGTTGCACTATTTTCTGATCTGTTATGTTGTTACCTCATGAAAAATGTACCTGGAGTTGTGTTTTGTTTCATTCACACATGTTTGAGTAACACTTTATTATTGGTCTGTCTACATCTCTGCTCTGTCCCACCTTGTGATGTCATGAAGTGGTCATTTTCAACAGCTACACTGCAAAAAAAACTTGGACAAACTTAAGATATAAACACTTAAAGCAGAACTAAGTAACTTCAGCGGTAGAGCTCCCCCTACAGGTCTCTTGTGAGAATGAAGTGTCGTAAATCCTCTCCTCACCCCCTCCCCTCCCACTCATCTGCTCACGTTTGTTTACATAAAGCCCGTGTTGCAACACAATGTCTCAGGTGGGGAGTGTTTTTTTTACTCTGTGTAATGGTGATTGATTTCAATCTTCTACATAAGCTCTTGTAAAAATATATGTACGAGCGCCCGGAGCACCGTGGTTCACAGAGCACTGCGGCCCGTAACGCCCAGAGCTCGTCAGTACAGGGTGTGTGGCTTGGTTAGCTGTGTGTAGCTGAAGTGTGTAGAGCAGTTTGGTTCTCGTGGGAACAGAACAGACCCTGAGAGCTGAGATCCAGGTCGGTAGGAGCCAAGTTTCATGTGTGGTTTTTCTGCCTAGAGGCAGAGGGGGGCACTAGTGAACCCTTCAAACACCCCAAAATGTGATATGTGACCATCAGACGGGCTTTAGAGACATTTAATTATGTAAAAATGTGACTTAATTCTGCTTTAAATCTATCAGATCAGTAAACAGATAATAAATCTGAAGACAAGATGAATAACCTGATATAAGCTTTAAAATCTTGGCCAGTTTAGAGAACTGTGCTGTTGTATCTTTTAAATTTAGTTCTGCAAAAATGAGCAGTTCCAGGGCTGAAATTATCCAAATGATTCTAGAGAAGGTGTATGGCAGTTTAAAAACACAGGGGAGCTATTTCTGTATTACCACATGGCATCACAATGCGGAACAGAGTGTTTTCTGTTTGAGAGAAGTGAGAAAATGAAACAAAATACAACTCCAGGTACGCTGTGGATGGGGAAACATTATGACATAAATGAGAAACAGTAACAATGAAGAATAATTCAAAGAAAAAAATGAGAGTTTATGACTTATATCAAAATGTTCTTTTATATATATCTACACGCCACTGACAATGCACAGAGAAGGCTAATAAGTAATAATAAAGTGGATTTAAAGGACTGGATTTTTTCCCATATGGGTCAATGACATATAAGGATTTTCAACATCGAAATTTTAAAATATAAAAAATATTAGTTTCTATTGAACTTTTTCAAATATTTACAGTGTCAGGTGCATAAATCTATGTCCGAATCTAAGTTCTGAGTAATATGAAGTGTATAGAACCAAACTGTTGGTGTTTCTTTAGATTTTTAATGCATATTGATATTTTCTTTTCCTGCTTGTGTTTAATGAACAAACTACTGCCCTGTAAAATGCATCAAATGAAGAAAAATGCCTAAAGAACCATTCACCCAAGTCGACTTTGTCTGTTATTCAAACTCCAGACATAGAATTCCTGCGGTTATTAGTCGCACCACATGATGCACGGATGCACCACATGACATTTTAACACTTTAAGTACAAAAAACACACAGAATAACTCATGATTTCTCAAAAAAATGATTTAGGTCAGAGGTACTACAGAAATGTGGTGAATTATTATGAAATTTGAACCTTTTTAAATGAGGAAATTGCAACTGGACAGAAAATGTAGACGTCTGTTTTTATATTTTTGTCCTAGTACAGATATATTGTATAAGCAGCTCTTGAGGTCAAAGTATGTTATGTCTAATTACAAAGCATTTCATTGTCAGATAATCAGGAAGTGCGCATTAGCATCATATTTGTTGGAAGCTTTACTCATGCCAAAACTCCGCTCTGGCCTCTAAAAGTTGTGAAAGTGAATAATTAGGAATAAACTAGTCCTAGTCGAAGTATATTAAAAAAAAAAATCGAGGAAGTAAACGTGACCACTGCCGCTGCACGTTTTTCTTCTTCGCCTGTTTCGTTTTCCTTTGTTTTTACATCGCCTATCGTGTTTCTTTCAGTCTAACTTCGACCACATTGTTGATTGCCATGCCTCCGGTGCAGCAAAAACATAAAAACCCTCAAATCGAAACTTTCAGTGGTAAAATATGCAGAGGAAAACTCGGGGAAGCAGCCGCGAGACGTTTCTCTGGCCCCAAGAGAGTGAGAGATCGGCGGAAAAATAAATCTGCGCTTCAGTGTCGGCCCGAGGAGGACGACGAAAGGCCCGGGCTGCCTGGAGGAGGGAGGAGGAAGGCGAGTGAGGAGCTGGAGCCGGGATGGGTTATCGGCAAAATGAGCACGTGTCCCACAAAATCAGGGAGATGGCCAAACAAATGTACGCTACCGGAATGAATGAATCGCCCACCCCAGATTGCTGCCTAGTCTCAAATAAATGCCTGGTCTGTAGTAGAGTAGGAAATGTTGAAAATGTAAATATGTTTTCTGACTTGCAGCTCATCGCTCATCTGAAAATACTTCTCAGGCTAATTCCACATTCGCAAATATTCAAAAAGTCTAAAAACTGACTCGTGACTGACCGCAGCCATAGGTCTCTTTTAGCTGTTCCGAAGTCCAGGCTCCAGACGAAGGGTGATCGAGGCTTTGAAACGACCTGCTCGCACCATCAGTATCATCTTTTAAATCACTTCTTAAAACTACCGTATTTTTCAGACTATAAGTCGCACCAGCCAAAAATGCAAAGCGAAGAAGAAAAAAACATGTATAAGTAGCACCGGACTATAAATCACACTTTTTGGGGTAAATTTATTTGATAAAATCCAAGACCAAGATCCAACATTTCATCTTGAAAGGCAAGTTATAGAAGTTATCGTAATAAAAACAACCGAATAAAGAAGAATCCATGTATCATTCGTTTGTTCGTTTTTCAATATAGAACCAAAAATAAGAAAATGCAAAAAGTAATTTCTTTATTATTTGTCTCTAAAACCAAAATGAAAAAACGGATAACGATTTGTTTTTTCAGTTTTGATTCATATGTAGGATTCATATATTTGGTCTATGGACTGTCAGTGTGAAAAATGTAATATATAAGTTGCACCTGAGTATAAGTCACAGAAACCACCCAAACCCTGAAAAAAAACGACTTATAGTCCGAAAAATACGGTAATTTTTGTATCTGTATTTATTTATTTGTTTATTATATTTATTTATAGTTTGTCAAAGGGACAATGCATATTCAAAGACAAGATAATGTAAGAAACTAACTGTACAGGATTGTAGCAGAATAGCTGCCTCCAGTGTTAGATTGGCTCTTACGGATTTGAAATTTGACAGATTGAACTTGATTTTGTTTACTACCTTTTTACTAGCTGTTTGAAGTTGAGTTTGGAGTCAACCATAACTCCAAGATATTTCAATTCGCCAACTGTCTTAATAGGTGTTTCTTTTATAAATACAGGGGGTCAACTTCTGCAAGTTTTTAAAGAAGAACAGAACAATAAACTGACTTTTATTGGTTGGCCTTCCTTTAACTGGGTTTAGATCTTTTCATTCATTACTTCTTTTTATTCTTTTATTTATTTATTGGAATGAATCTGATTTGTTGCATTGATTGTTTTTTTTTGTTTGTTTTATGTGCTATTTTTATGAGTTTTGTATTGTTCATTGCTGTTTGTACAACACTTTGAAAACCTTGTGCTTCATAAATAAAGATTTATTATTATTATTATTATTATTATTATACTCTTGACCCTGTACATGAAACCTAAACATTTTCTATACTCTTTATTTTATTACATTATACACATCCACATCGCTCATTCAACACTTAAATCTGTAGTTATAAAAGCAATCACACTAGAATTTAACAAAATATTTTAGCTGTTTACTTCTATTTGGGCTTTTTTCAGCCACAAGACAAAACCATGGGGGAGGGAAGAGCGCTATTGAAAAGGTTTAGAATTTTACGTCATAAAATCAATGAAATCAATGGAGAACAAACACACATCTGTGCCGGGTTAAAGGCGGAGGTTTACATGGGCCTTTTTCCTCCGACAATGCCAAACAAAGCAGCCGTTTCCAGAGCGGTTTGTTTCACGCACTGTTTTGCAATATTACACTTCGTATTGTTGAGTTCATACGGACGCAGCAGTAGCGAAAAGCAGGATTTAGTGATGTGCTTGCGGGGTAAGGGAAGGGTCGGCTTAGAAATGACTCAGCCCAAAGAACCGGTTTGTTTACATTGTGATGCCAGAGCCGGAGAGCGATGCATTCTTTTTCATGACCTTCGCTGAGGTTAGAATTCAGCCGGAACAAAACAAAATAAGATTAGAGATTTATTAAATGCAAAAAAGGATTATACATGTCAGCCAAGGCGTCAACACAATTGGAATGAATGGAAATGTAGAGAAATGAATCATAAAGGAGTTTGTGAAACCAGGAAATAAGGCACCAAACTGCAAAAGAAAAACAGGAAAATATGTTTCCAACAAGTTTTAGGTATGAATAATAAAATACTAATAATAAAACACAGTTAAAGGCATTGTATCTGATTTTCATTACACAATTACTTCTATTAAGTAGTAGTAGCAGTAGTAGTAGTAGTAGTAGCAGTAGTAGTAGCAGTAGTAGCAGCAGTAGTAAGAGTAGTAGTAGCAGTAGCAGTAGTAGCAGTAGTAGTAGTAGTAGCAGCAGTAGTAGTAGCAGTAGTAGTAGGAGTAGCATGCAGTAAGCCAATAGTAGCCGCTGGTAGTTGCAGTGTTGCTGCCGCTGTAGCCGCTGCTGCTGCAGTGCCGCTGTAGCCAAGTTGGCCAAACAGTTGCTGTTGCTGTTGTTGCCGCTGCAGTTGCTGCGGTAGTGCTGCCGCTAGGCAGATTGCTGCCGCTGCTGCGTTGCCGCTGCTGCTGCCGCTCGCTGCCGCTGTTACCAGCTGCTGCTGTTGCCGCTGCTGCCGCTGCCGCTGTAGCTGGTTGCTAATTAGTCGCCGCCACCGTTGCCGCTGCTGCCGCTGTTGCTGCTGTTCAGTTGCCGCTGCTGGTGAGCAGCCGCCGCTGCCGCTGCTAGTGCCGCTGTTGCAGTGCCGCTAGCAGTTGCCGCTGGTAGCAGTAGTTGCCGCAGTGATAGTAGCAGTAGCAGTAGTAGTAGTAGCAGTAGTAGTAGTAGTAGCAGTAGCAGTAGTAGTAGTAGCAGTAGTAGTAGTAGTAGCAGTAGTAGTAGTAGCAGTAGCAGTAGTAGCAGTAGCAGTAGGAGTAGTAGTAGGAGTAGTAGTAGCAGTAGCAGTAGTAGTAGGAGTAGCAGTAGTAGCATTAGCAGTAGTAGCAGTAGCAGTGGTCCGACAGTATATACAAGATCTTTTAATCAAAACCATGTCTTTAATGCTAAAATAAAACTATTGTTGCAATCCATAAATTTTCAAGTTTAAAAATGACCCCAAAGTCTCATCCAAAGCGAGTCTCTGGGAACAGCTTAAATTATTTGAAACTCAGTAACAAAAGAGACTCTGCACAACGGCAAAAAACTATGCAGCGAGAATGCAGCTGATTTCTGTGCCACACTAAATATTCACATTTATGGTTATTATTTATTTATTATTTGGACTATTTTGTCATTCCAATTGGTCATTTTCTTAACGAATAACAACAAAATGTAATGTAATGTAATATCATTTGAAATAAGTTTTGGATATACTATGAAGTGATTTAGGTGCTTGTGGTGGATACCTCTGCCACCACTGCAGTGTCAGTATTTTATTAAGTTTAGATTTACATTTTCATTTATACCCTATAGTTTATTTTACTTACACTTATGTTTTTTCCTTTTTTGCGGTTTGAATCACCCGGACAGACCAGACCAGACCATCGCTGAGCCAAGCAGGGAGCACAATTTAGTTTGTTTTAAGTTAGTTTAGTTAATGTTACTTTATTAGCGTTTATTTTCTGTAGTATAATGATTTGTTTTTGTGTTGCTTTAAATAAGTTAGTAGTTTAGTTAATTGTTATTGTAATTCCCCCTTGTGTTCAGTTGACTTTAAGTTCCTTCAGTTTGGGCCCAGTTTTTGTTGATGGTTTGCTTGTGTTAAATTACTTTGGATTTTATTAAATTTAAACTTCTTTTTCTACTTTGTCTCATGTTTTCTCTGTTTGGCCCCTGACAGCTGCTCTAATACATTTGTTAAGCACTATATAAAACACTAAACATGCAAAATAATAACAGGGAAATGTATGGCTGCAAGCTTTAAATATATATGAATAAAACACTGTTAAAGGCACTGGTTTTCATTCAAATCATAAAGGTGCACTGTGTAACTTTAAAATATTCCACAGCATTGCATAAAACTTATATTACAGGGGATTTTATAGTCTTGAAAAACATTTATTACAACATTCTTAATGAAAGCGGAGTCACTCATCCACAGCCCTAACCTGTAAATTGGCCTAGTAGCACCACCTGCTGGACACTACGAAGACAGACGTTTAATTTCCGTGGAGACAGGCGCGCCACATTCCACAGTGCACCTTTAGTCTTAAACACATCCTAATTATTCACTGTGCTGACTTTATACGCACTGGCAGAGGCTTCAGAGGGTCGTCAAAACAGCACAGATCATCGGCTGCCCTCTGCCCTCCCTGTTGGACATCTACTCCTCCCGCTGCCTCAGCACGGCCAAAAACATTAAGGACAGCTCCCACCCCGGCTTTGAGCTGTTCACCCTGTTGTCCTCATAAAGATGCTACAGATGCATCAAAGGAAACACAACACTCAAAAACAGTTTTTTCCCAATGGCCATAATCACTCTGAATTCACGCATGCACTGACTGACCCCGCATATCTATCCCGATATCCCCTGATCCCCTTCATCCACCTGTGTGCAATACTTCATATAGTGCAATATTATAACATAAGTGCAATATTTATTTAATACAGTGAAATGTTTTGACTGGGTGCATTATATATCACAGTGCAATATTTAATACTGTGTAACATTTAATCCATCCATCCATCCATCTTCTCCCGCTTAATCCAGCTGGGTCGTAGGGGCAGTTTACTGCCCAATACTCATAGCACCTGACCCCCCCTATGAACCCCTCTGCAGGTGGTGAGCCCACAGGAGGGTGGACATGATATTAGTTCATAGGGGTGCGGGCATGTTTTGAGTTGATGGGGGAAACCGGAGTACCCGGAGGAAACCCATCCAGACACGTGGAGGAACATGCAAACTCCACACAGAAAGGCCCGGGCGACCCGGGGATCGAACCCAACCTTCTTGCTGTGAGGCCTGAGTGTTGCCACTCAGCCACCGTGCCGCCTAACATTTATCTATATATCACAGTACAATATTTAATACTATGTAACATTTAATCACAGTGCAATATTTAATACTGTGTAACATTGAACCACAGTGCAATATTTAATACTGTGTAACATTTAATCACAGTACAATATTTAATACTGTGTAACATTGAACCACAGTGCAATATGTAATACTGTGTAACATTTAATCACAGTACAATATTTAATACTGTGTAACATTTAATCACAGTGCAATATTTAATACTGTGTAACATTTAATCACAGTGCAATATTTAATAATGTGTAACATTGAATCACAGTACAATATTTAATACTATGTAACATTTAATCACAGTGCAATATTTAATACTGTGTAACATTGAACCACAGTGCAATATTTAATACTGTGTAACATTTAATCACAGTACAATATTTAATACTGTGTAACATTTAATCACAGTACAATATTTAATACTGTGTAACATTTAATCACAGTACAATATTTAATACTGTGTAACATTTAATCACAGTACAATATTTAATACTGTGTAACATTGAACCACAGTGCAATATTTAATACTGTGTAACATTGAATCACAGTACAATATTTTATAATGTGTAACATTTAATCACAGTACAATATTTAATACTGTGTAACATTTAATCACAGTACAATATTTAATACTGTGTAACATTGAACCACAGTGCAATATGTAATACTGTGTAACATTTAATCACAGTACAATATTTAATACTGTGTAACATTTAATCACAGTGCAATATTTAATACTGTGTAACATTTAATCACAGTGCAATATTTAATAATGTGTAACATTGAATCACAGTACAATTTTTAATACTGTGTAACATTTAATCACAGTGCAATATTTAATACTGTGTAACATTTAATCACAGTACAATATTTAATACTGTGTAACATTGAACCACAGTGCCATATGTAATACTGTGTAACCTTTAATCACAGTACAATATTTAATACTGTGTAACATTTAATCACAGTGCAATATTTAATACTGTGTAACATTTAATCACAGTGCAATATTTAATACTGTGTAACATTGAACCACAGTGCAATATGTAATAATGTGTAACATTTAATCGCAGTACAATATTTAATACTGTGTAACATTTAATCACAGTGCAATATTTAATACTGTGTAACATTGAACCACAGTGCAATATTTAATACTGTGTAACATTTAATCACAGTACAATATTTAATACTGTGTAACATTTAATCACAGTACAATATTTAATACTGTGTAACATTGAACCACAGTGCAATATGTAATACTGTGTAACATTTAATCACAGTACAATATTTAATACTGTGTAACATTTAATCACAGTGCAATATTTAATACTGTGTAACATTTAATCACAGTGCAATATTTAATAATGTGTAACATTTAATCACAGTACAATTTTTAATACTGTGTAACATTTAATCACAGTGCAATATTTAATACTGTGTAACATTTAATCACAGTACAATATTTAATACTGTGTAACATTTAATCACAGTACAATATTTAATACTGTGTAACATTTAATCACAGTACAATATTTAATACTGTGTAACATTTAATCACAGTGCAATATTTAATACTGTGTAACATTGAATCACAGTGCAATATTTAATACGGTGCAATATTTAAAAACAGTGCAATATTTTAATATTTTGATTGAGTGCAGTATTGATACCGTGCAATAGTTGATTGAGTGCAATATTTAAAGCAGTGCAATATCCTGCATAACTGAGTGGTGTAGTCTTGGGTGTCTCAGCTTATTTATTTATTCTATTGTATACTGTGTGTAAATGTACCACATATCTGTCTGTACACGTATATGTCTGTATATGTGTATATGTCTGTATTGGAGGGTGAGTTGCTTTTAATCTCGTTGTGCATGTGTACAGTGTGATTGTACATATGTATAGTGACAATAAAAGGCATTCTGTTCTATTCTACTTTTCACAACTTTCAGAGACCAGAGCATAATTTTAGAAATATACTCGCACAAATGAAAATTGTCACATCACAAACCAAATGCAAACCTTTTCCATAATTTTCTGCCCGTTTTGAGTCTATTTCACATTTTGAGGGGATGGATGACGTCAACGCCCAAAATAAAACTGCAAATATCTTAACCAGAATCGCACAAACGAAACTTTTTGCAGCACAAACGAAGCACAAACGATTGACAGTTTTTTTTTGTAGGTTTGAGTTTGATGGAGGTAAATATAATGACAAAGAGTGATGTCAAATATATACGTGTATACTACTACTGTACAAGTCCAAATAAAATACAGAAATAAAGTAATACAAATATATCTCAGCTATACAAGATATACAAACGTAACATTCATGCGGTACACAGCGAACATACTGTAGAGCTGCCTTCTTATACAATATATCTGCACTAAAACATACCGACAAACATCACTGCATAAAGTTGGGAAGACAACATTGAGAAAAGTTGCACGTTCAGTGTCTTATTTTTTTATTTGAATCGTACATTTCTCCTCCTACACAAGCTAAAGTCACTTAACCCCAGAATTATGCGCGCACAGCCATGTATTTGAGCATAATGAGACAATATACGGTCCGAGATTTAATTAGCGGCGAATAGAGAGTTAGTGGAAGACTGACGGCGGCCCTGATCAGCTCTTTAATGAGACATAAACAAACGTACATAATTAGCGCTTGTTAAAATCCACTTAAGACTGAAATAATGCACCCAAATCCCAGAAAAAAAATTTAAACTTGGGTTCTGTATTTTGATTTGAGTGAATATGATACGGTTCCTGCAAAAGTTACACAGGGAAAAGACTATTAAGATGCACTGTGTAACTTTTCAATTAGGGGTCTGATGCCTGCTTGATTCTATGGATATGTCACTGTTCTGTCTGGAATGTTCCGCAGTATGACATTAAACAGATCTACCTTACATTTATTCAGTTACAGGTGGTTTTAGAGCTCAAAAATATCTCAAAAAACAGGTATTCTGATGTTGAGCAGGGTCGCCTCTCCACAGATCTGAGCTATAACTTACAACGTATGGTTTAATCTCCATGAAGATAGAAAGGTTTTATTAAGAAAAGTTACACAATGCAGCTTTAAGGACTCTTTTAAGACTTTAGAAATCAAAATTTAAACAAAAATATGAAATGTCCTCCGCTAAAGTATTGATTTTATTTACCGTATTTTATGGACTATAAGTCGAAGTTTTGGGGGGAAATTTATTTGATCAAATCAGAGACCAAGAACAGATATTTCATCTTGAAAGTCAAGTTATAGTAATACCAATAGAACAGAGAAGAACAGGCTGAACATGTGTCTGGTGTGTTCACATCACATATGAACAGTTATTCAGGAAACTAGAGCAGAAACAACAGAACAAGTTGACCAAACTCTCCATCTCACTCCAAATCACTAAATCCACTGAATTCTTCATCCTCAGTGTCACTTCTGAGCAACTCCGCCAACTCCAGCTAAATCCAGCTAAATCCAGTTTTTAGCCAGGATTAGCTTTCGTTTTCTTCATTACAGTTTGAGTTTCCTCCACTTTTCTCCATCAAACACAAGTTTGTCGCTCACTACAAACTTTCTTTCTGCTGCTCGAATGCTCCTCTCTACCACTGCTCTACAGATGTTTCCGGCCCTCCACTCAATATATACACTGAGTAATAATGTGTTTAATGCAGCTTTGCGCATATTTGTTTAGGTTTTACAGAACCGAAACTTAAAGCCACATGGCTCATTTGCATATAGTGATAAAAACAGCTGGTGCTGATGCATTGAGCTTCTGTCAACTAAAGGAAAGATTCAGTGGATTATTCACTGTCTGGACAAAAAAAAGTCTCCACCTGGATTTAACTGAGCAAACAGGTCTGAGGTGCTGCAGTTGGTGAAGTGACAGTGGAGCAGGAGGAAGAGCATGAGGCGCAGCAGATACTGGTACACAAGCTTAGAGCGCCCTCTGGTGGCCTCAGTATGAAAATAACCAACATGTGGAATTATATTTTGCTGGTGGAAACATATTGTCGTCCCTCAATGTAATAAAGCACTTTTAATATATTCAGTCGGTGCCTCGGGTTTGTACCTGGCCCATATTTACATTTAGATGTGAACTGAAATATTTCATATGTAAGTCGCACCTGAGTATAAGTTGCAGGGCCACCCAAACCATGAAAAAAAAATTATAGTCTGAAAAATACAGTACATACTTAACATGTTGTCAGTCACATCCACCCACAGCTCCCTGTTCGCTGCCTTATCTTTAAATATTCATTCATTTTAGCACGATTCAGCAAAAACCTCAGAGCTAAAACTGGACAGGAAGTAGTGACATTAACAATGAGGTTACTGAGCGCTGTTGTGCACATAACCAATTATAAAAATATTATATACAATTACATTTTTGCCCTGGGAGTTTGAGTGCAAATGGGCTATTGAAGCATTTGAAGTTTAACCACAGTTTCAGTGCAGATCCTCTGGGTTTTCTCATGGATTAGGGCCAGTGTGAGCGGCCAAAACACTGCAGCCAAACTGTGTGAGAAAAGTCATTGTATAAGCAGTAAGTAAAGAGAGAGGAGAGAGTGGGTTAGGTAATGGGCCATAGTAGATGCCAGGTCAGTGAAATCCATAATTATTGGACCGCAGCACAATAAAAGTAACAGTTCAGTTTGTTTAAATAAAGTTTGAACTGAAAAAAATGAAATAAAAAGTAGTTTTGTTTTCTTTTTCACAAACTGGAATTAATGTCTGAAAAAGTGTCTTGCCCAGTGACTAGAGTGACCCGACATCCCTATTTACCCGGGACAGTCTCAGTTTTACAGAAAAGCTGCTTAAACATGACCAAAACACAAACAAAATATGACTATGCTGACTCACATGTTTGTTGTGAATAAATCATGAATGATTCTCCTTAATTCCGCACTCGTTTCACAATCTTTTATAACCAACCACCGCAAACTGGTGGTGTCCCAGTTTTTATTTTAAAAATCTGGGTCAGCCTACCTGTGACACAATAACAGTAGGCCTACTAGTGTCAGCAACCCTGTTCTAGAGAAAAAAGTCATTTTGATGATCACTTTACTTTTTCCCGTGTGTTTCAGCAAAATGTGTCTTGCCCCAGTACAGAGATATTGTATAAGCACTCTTGAGGTTAAAATAAGACCCCGGTGCTCTGTCTGCATCTAATTATAAAGTCTCTCTGGAAGTACATTAGCATGCTAGTTGTCGTTAGCTTTATCATGATGGAAAAACTCTGCTCTGAGAGTTGTGAAAAGCATTTATAAACTCACTGCAGTGAATGATTCGGATGCTCAGAATACATAAGGTAAGTGAGGAAGAACTTAAGACCTCTGCAAACGATTTAAACTGAACTAATTCTGTTTTTCACGCTTTAAGACAGCAGCGGTAGGTAAGGTAAGGTACGTTTATTTCTATAGCGCTTTTCACAGACACATGTCCCCAAAGACCCTTTGCACAGCATGATTAACAGAACATTCTTCATTCACTCCAGACCTGGTGGTGTAAACTACTGTTGTAGCCACAGCTGCCCTGGGACAGACTGAACGGTCCCTCCAACCACCACCATCACTTACACACATGCCACTTTCACATCTACAGTGGTGGGACCAAGTTGTTGTTTTGCAAGTCACAAATAAGTCTCAAGTTTGTGAGCTCAAGTCTGAGTCAAGTCCCAAGTCCAATTCGAGTCTCAAGTCATTGGCCCATAAGTCCAAATCAAGTCCAAGTTGTCTGCTTTGAGCTTCAAGTCATTTCAAGTCTTTAAACTACAGTACCAAAAATAGCTTCAATTTTTGCAACTTATATGAATTTTAAACTAAATTGTACTTAAAAAGGAATATTTCTATATGGGTAATTATAGACTAAGAGTTGTGGAAATTTTAAACGTCTTGAGTTACAATCACTCCTGTGGGCTCATCACTCACAGAGGGGTTCATAGGGGGGGTCAGGTGCTATGAGAATTGGGCAGCAAACTGCCCCTGCGACCCAGCTGGATTGAGCGGGAGAAGATGGATGGATGGAGTTACAACCAAACTAACAAATAGAAAAGTGGAAGGGGCACAGGAAGAATATTTTTTAGGAGAAGCATCAAGTCTTCTCAAGTTGCAGACCAGTGTCCAGACATCCCTGTTTACCCGGGTTTCACGATTTTATTACCAACCATCAAAAAACCGAGGATGTCCCAGTTTTTTAGTTTGAAATTCTGGTCATCCTACTCAAGTCCAAGTCCCAAGTCTTTGACCTTCAAGTCCAAGTTGAGTCCCAAGGTCTGAAATTATCCAAATGATTCTAGTGAAGGTACGTGGAGTTTAAAAACACAGTGGAGCACTTGTACAACATAACATCACAAGGTTTGCGAGAAGAACTCAGCCTAAATCTGCAGAGTTTGTGTAGGGCTGGGCGATATGGACCAAAAAATATATCTCGATATATTTTGCTATATCTCGATATACGATATATATCTCAATATCTTTACAGGAAAAAATACAGCCCCCCCAAACTACTGCAAAAACAAAAAAACAAATTTTATCTGATTAATATTCATTTAGTACTGCACTCTGCACCCCTTTTTGGACCCTCACCCACAGTTTAAGAACCTCTTCTTTAAGAGAACTTCCACTGACACAAAACTGCTTCAAAGTGAATAAAGTGCAGGATTTTTAAACCTGTATTTTCAAATTCCAAACTGGAGTTACATTCTCTTGTTTTAAAGTGGTATTTAGTCTCTGCACATTTACCAAATCAAACGCACATTGTGACAAACGGATTTATTTGGCATTTGGCACAGGCTGCAGAGAGAAGCCCGCACGCTCCCGCACACCGGTATGAGTTTAATGGCAACAGCAGCGGCATTAATGAAAAATGACCGCACTCGGTATTCAGACCTTGAGTCCATGACAAGACCGAGTCCAAATGCGCTCGAGTCCAAGACAAGACCAAGACAAAAGCCAAAGCTCTCGCTTTGTCCAGCGGCACGGGGTGTCTGAGTGGTGGGACAGGTGTGGGTCCTGCTGTGGTGGGACAGGTGTGGGTCCTGCTGCGGGGCGCTCCTCGGTTAAGGGGGCGTGGGTGTGTTTTGAAGCGGAGTTTGTTCGTATGAGTGATATCTGCGCACACGTGGAGCTCGTACGCTGGAGTCGTGCGCGGTTAGAGGTGTCATGTGGTTGCGCTCGCGCTCGTGCTGGGAAACGTGCATTTAGAAAGTTTAACTTGTCACGTTGCGTCTGTGCGCAGCTCCTTATTGTGGCTGCAGAAGCACTCGCACAGATGCGCCTGTTTCGTTTTCCACGTTCGCACGACGAAATATTTGCTCGCAAATGCAAGTCAAATGGGCGCACTGTAGAGCCCTGGTCCTAGTCCTGGTTTAGTCCACGGCCGAGCCCCGGGCTCTGCGGCCGCGTTTAGTCCTGGTTTGGTCCTAGTCCTGGTTTAGTCCGAGCCCAGCTCCGGGCTCCGCGGAGGAGGAGGCGAGCGCGGCACAGAGAAGGCAAAACAAGCGAAGCGGCGAAACCAGAAGTAAACATAAGCATTATAGCGATATATCGATATGTCAGAATTCATATCGAGTTTCAAAAATATCTCGATATATTTTAAATATCGAGATATCACCCACCCCTAGGTTTGTGTACAATTATGCAGTATAAAGCCCGTCAGTGTCCTAAACTGTAAACATGTATTAAACTGAACGCTGTCTATTCAAACGCGATTTTCTAGACTTGAGAACGTGAACGCGTCATTGCCGTAGAGAATAGACCCTAGAGAACAGAGAGGATAAGTAACAGTAATGTAATGGGCCCAGTAAACGTGATACTTGAATGTCACATCACAGTTTACGCTATAGTTGTATGTAACCTGAGCTCCGGTTCAATGAGCTGCCCTAGAAAGCATTACAACAACAACAGCGTCCAGGAGAATAGCGGCTGCTTCAGGTTTCATATCACTTACAACTCTCTGAAGGTAATGGGATATTAGAATTATATAATGTGTTCTAAAAAGCGCAAAAAGTTCCATCAATTGGTGCAATGCTGGGATATTTATCAGTAATCTGCAACTAAAATGCATGTTTAGAAGTAGAAGAATGTGTGTGTGTTCTGTCTGCAGGTTAAAGCACTGGAAACACAGGCTCGCATGAATGTTATAGTTAACTTGTGATTAAACTACTGCTGTCAAACGATTCATTTTTTAAATCAGATTAATCACACTTTAGAATTTTGATTAATCGTGATTAATCACAGTTAATTATTCTTCAAAAAAAGACAAATATTTTGACAAAAATGCAATTTATTATCAAAAAGTTATATTATTGACATTTTTCTATCAAACATTGTTTTTTGTGCTCGGCTTCTTGTTGGTATAAGTAGCGTCGTTGCTGCCGCTTAATCAAACACGTGTTTTGCTTTAAGATGGTATTTTAAACTTGTTGTGCTTCTGTGCAAAGAGAGTTCATCGCTGCAATCTACCTTAGTTTTATCCAAAGTCCCATATGGACAGACCTGATCACTGACCTAATAACCTGCGCCGCCTTTCAGGTCACCATTGCACTTTCCATAGAGGAGCATGAGTGTCCAAAATAAATTGTGTGATTAATCTGCGTTAAAAAAAAATTGTGCGATTTTTTTTGTGATTAATCGCATGCGTTAATGTGTTAACATTGACAGCCCTAGATTAAACACAAATGAATCGCACATTTTTGTCCTTTGAATCATCACCCTTATCAATATAAAAGTGGATAGGCTTTGTGCAAATGCTTTTTATTGCAACTTTATTTGCAATCGTGTTTGTCACCCCAACGCTGCTGTACCGAGGGCGATAACGTCATCACACGGTGCTGTTTATTTACATATCATGCACATGGATCTATTAAAATATCGGCCGTGCAGCAGAGCTAACGCTTTAGCAGAGAAAAGAAGTCCAGCGGTAGAAGTATGTTAAATATTGAGACAGATATGAGTCCTGCTGTGATACAGTCCTCCGTGAGTTTATGGATATAACAACAGCTCGGAGCAGTGAGAAGAGCGAGAGAGGCTGCAAAACTTCGCTGTATGTTTTGAAGCGGACTTTATTTCATGTTTTCCTCGTATGAATAACATCAGCACACACACAGGGCTTCTCAGTTTCGTACAAATGGTTTTGCTTTCTGTTTACAGCCGAATCCAGTAGTTTTCATGACGTTACAGCAGTGGCCACAGCTTATTAAAGAAAATTGTTCGCGATAAAAACTGAACGGCGTTAAAATTATAGTATCTTTTTTTTTTTAAACAATAAGAGTGCAGATTACATACAGCTCCGTGAAGTCCACTACCAAAAATCAACAATAGCAGTAAGTGTTCTTCTACTGTATGCCCCACACATCCACTCCTCTTCACGTTCTCGCTTTGACAACATGGCCCAAAACACTGAGGTAATAGATTTAGTAAATCCACATTCAGCAGTTAGATTCCCAGCAGTGCCCAGGACCAAGCTGTTGTCTAAAACACAGCGTCATAATGATCCCTGAGTGACGCACGGAACACCTAATCACACTAATGCAGCTCCCGCCACTGTTTTTCTTTGTGAACACTAATGTGAGTAAACGCATGTAGCATTACTCAAGCATACATCAGGCAGCTAACGTCGCTACCGTCGCTAATGTAAAGCTAAAATATGGCCCAATTAACAAGTAAAGAACAGCTCGGCCTGATCAATCAGAGCTAATGGAGGAGCACAGCAGCCTGACACAGAGGGAGGGGAGGAAGAGCCAATATAAACACATTTCATGTTGTTTATGCCAATTTAATGCCTCACTACGGGATATTTCAACAATAAATAATCTCTCATCCCGCACTCATCTCTCGAATTCTCTCTAATTTAATGTCTCTCTGTATTTAAAAAATGTATGATGATTATTTATGTTTTGATTTATTTGTATTGTGATTTTAATGTCTTTCTTATTCTGTAAAGCACTTTGAATGACTTTGTGTATGACTTGTGCTATACAAATAAACTTGCCTTGCCTAAATGGGAAAAAGTAAAAGCATTATTTCATTGTGGGTGGAGGCAAGCAAAGTTATGAATCAGGTCTGTGGAGAGGCAAGCTCACAGTAATTATTTAATGAATATTTATTAATTATTATTTGTATAACCCCTTTCAAGACAGTCAAAAGACGTGTTACAGAGCGTTATTCATTCACTCCACACTCGGTAGTGGTGGGGGAGGGCGATATCTGGATATTTAAAATATATCGAGATATTTTTTAAACTCGATATGAATTCTGACATATCGATATATCCCTATAATGCTTATATTTACTTCTGATTTCGCCACTTCGCTTATTTGCCTTTTCTGTGCTGTGCTCGCCCACACTCACCCCCGCCTCCTTGCTTTTGTCCCCCCGAACTCCTCCACGGACTAAACCAGGACTAAACCAGGACTAAACCAGGACTAAACCAGAAGCACCGAGCCCAGAGCTCGACCGCAGACTAAAGCAGGACTAAACTAGGACTAAACCAGGATTAAACCAGAACTAAATGCGGCTGCAGAGCTCAGCCACGGACTAAACCAGAACCAAACCAGGACTAGGACTAAACGCTGGGCATGGAGCCGCCGCTACACTGGTGTCAGGAACATGAGGTAGCTCCAGCACTGAGCACCGTAGCAGAAATCCCTCTGTGCCTCAGTCCTTCTGAAAGGATTGTGGACAGTGGAAATAGAGTGATTTGTTAAAGGGCCTGAAACAGGAGACAAATTGGTTTTTCCTTGCTTAAAATATTAAAATGTAAAAGAGTTGCACAAACTTGTGTTTTGGCTTTAGGTTTGTTGATGGCTACAACAGAGTTAATGCAAAGATGAGCTTGAGTTGATTTAAAGCAATATGTATTATCTCTTTTATTTTACAGTCAAATTAATATTTATGTACTCAGGGATTTTTTTAACCTTAAATGCAGCAGAAGAACTTTGTTCCTGGACTGACTACGTCGAGTTGAGTTTTATTTTTGAATGAAAAGAAGGCAAGATGTATTATTCCTTCTTCCTCTTTGCACTTCAATAAAAAATACTTTAGTACATTTGTTTTTGCAGTAGTTTTTGGGGGGTTATTTTTCCTGTAAAAATATTGAGATATATATCGTATATCGAAATATAGCGAAAGGCTTTGGCAAAGAGGTGCAGCTGGACACTGTATTCCAACAGCCTGGGGAGTGAGACGTGGTTCCTTTGACGTCTGGTTTCAATTAAAAACTACTGAAAAATCCACATCCATCTGTCTGGAACTACAACGATCAGGTTCCTTCACATAACCTGATATGAACCTGATTTAACATTTAACCCTCATCCAGGTTTGCCACGCTGCATTTTTTTACTGAAACAGCTTCACTCAGTAGAGGGAATCCTAATAATCCTACATGACAGTACTAAAGTTGTAAAAGATGTGATCTGAATCACACTCTGTGCTCTGAATCCACACGGAGAAATGTCACTCTATTTTATCTGCGCACGCTGACATGAATGGTTCTAGTTGCCATAGCGATTAACAATTTAAACCACATATTATATCCTCTGAATTGGAACATACTGTACGTTCTGCTCTAAATGGATGTAACTGTGATTAGGAAGTCATCAGCATTTCTTTCATTACAGAAATAAGGTCGTTTTCTTCTGACTTGACACATTTTTCCACCACATTGTCTCAGTTTTAACCCCGGGCTCAGAATGTGTTTCTGAATCTGTAACAGGACACTTCATTCACACTTTACTAGTGTCTGGGTCAGGTCTGAGGTGATCCAAACCCAAGAGCGGCAGAAGGAACACAAGAACATAAGGCTTTACGTCAGATGCCCTCCCTTACTACATCGACTCATCACTCAGTATGTGAAAGCTGGAACAGTAGATTTTTGGAATAGTGAGGAGATTTTTGGCATTTTTATGTAGTAATGTAAATCTGAGCTGTATAAAGTAGAACAAAGCAGTAAAGCATCTATGCAAGATACTGAAATTCAATGCCGTACATGAAACATTTCATGCAAAAGCTGTAACATCTTGACTTGTCCACCTAAAAGTGACATCAAACAGTGCATCTTTAGGACTCAGACCCTCAAGATGTCAGCGATAGAAACTAAAGTCCTTCCTATACATGTATTCTTAGTTTATGGGTATTTCTTTAAGGTCCCACAGTATATTAGACAAAATGGATTCTTGTGAGCGTTAAGCCATGTTAGAATGTTGTTACTGTAATAAAAATATACTTGGACTTAGGGATGTCCCAATCAAGATTTTTTGGCTTCTGATCCGATTTTTTAAGGAGTGCTCTTTCTGATACTGATTTGATACCCCCGCCAGTGTTTGCCTCTGTGGCTTTGCCGTCTTGCGCTTGTATATCTCAAACTTGTCTGGATGATTCTTTTGTAAGTGACGAACCAAACTGGTAGTGTTAAAGTGGATCTGCTGGTTCCTCCACGAGTTTGTTTGCAGCGATTCCATGTCGCTGTTTGACTTGTTTTGTTACAGTCCCTCACTAAAACGTGGTTCACCTTTGCCGGATTTTTTTTGTGCAATTATCCATGTTTTTTTTTTTATTTTTATTTTTTTTACAGTGTATGAACGTGCTTTGTGTTCTGCGTTCTCATTGGCTCAGGAAGGACCCGCACTTTGTCTTCTGCATAATCGAAGGTGACATATCTATTTATAAGAATAAAAAACAGCACCAACAACTCCCCATAACTATGTTTTTCTTTCCTCAGTTTAGATCGTGGCTGATTTGCACAGTGATCCCCCTCCCTGCTCCCCGCTCATATCGCAGAGGGGTTTTACAGTTTTTACAGGGTGTTTCCACTTTGTGGATTTCGCCTATTGCGGATTATTTTTAGAATGTGACCCCCACGATAAACGAGGACCACTGTAGTGAAAAGTCCCACACAGTGGACATGGTGGAGTTTTGATTTATGGCTGCTGTAAAGCACGTCAATGCTGCAAAAACATGTGAAACTGGATCAGTCCGATCACGTGACTGAATCCAATACTGTCCGATACTCATAAAAGAGCCGGATCGGGAGCTGATACCGATACTGAATATCGGATTGGGACATCCCTACTTGGAATTGTATTTTGTTTCATTCACACATGTTTGAGTAACCCTTTATTATCTCCAAAGGTCAAAATGCTCTGTTCCACCTTGTGATGCCATAAAGAGGCAGTTTTCAAGTTAACAGTTACCTTTAAGTTAGTTAGTTTTAAAGTTAATTTAATTGAACATTTAAAAAAGTATGAAGGCACAACATGTAGTCTCCATACGCTCAGAACATGTAACAAAGAAAGAAAGAAACAAAATAACAAAATTGTTAAAAAACATTCCATTTTCAAAAAAGGAGTAGGAAGAAGCAGCTCATTTTAATCTTACATTAGTTAATCTCCTGTGTTTTAAAAACTATAAGTCGCTCTGGAGTATAAATTACACTGGGCTATAAGTCGCAGAAAGGGAAATTTATTTTATAAAATCAGAGACCAAGAACAGACCTTTCAACACTTCAAACTGCCGTCCTCAGTGTGGAAGTCTGCTGCAGTTTTTGGGAGATTGTTGTCTGTGCTCTGATCGAGGCGGTTGTGTTGCATGAAGCGGTAACACCTTTTTTTGTTTTCTTCATTGCAGTTCAAGCATCCTCCGCTTTTCTCCAGTCACTCACAAGTTCCTCGCTCCCTCCAAACTTTCTTTCTGCTGCTCGATCACTGTTTTCAGTTGCATATTTCACCATTTGCAGCTTGCAATCTGCAGAATCTGATTTTCTTTTTGGGGACATTTGTGTTCAGTCTTTCTCAGTCGTCTTCATAAGTTTATGTTTAAACTTAAAATTTTCAGTGGTGCAGGAGTAATGGGAGTAGCAGATACTGGCACACAAGCCTAGAGTGCCCCCTCGTGACTGTCAGTGTGAAAATAAACATGTGAAACTATATATTTTAATATATAAGTCACACCTGAGTATAAGTCGCAGACTACCAAAACCATGAAAAAGTGACTTATAGTCTGAAAACTACGGTACATGATATTCAGTAGTTAAGTATATTATACACATCAGAAATAGACACAGGTTTATAATATATTATCAATCATAACTTTTTAATAGAAATCCATGAATATCTGTTTTCCTGGTGTTATGTCTCTAAAAAGTCGCCTTTGTACATTTTTTTAAAAAGATGAATATTTGCACGTTTTTTTATCCGTTTCTCCAAGTCCATTCCATAAATGTGCACTTATATCATACTCATTTGTCCAACTGTTGTCTTACTTTTACTTGTTTAAAATTTAACTAATCTCTTAGTCCAGAACCCCCTTGTCTCTCTTTGAATATATTTTAAACGTTCCTTTGTAGTAAATTATTCTTTGCTTTATAGATTATCAGAGGAGATTTATATTTTACTCAATCAAATTACTTTAAGACCTTTTGCCTTTAGAAACAGTGGATTTGTTTGTTCTCTAAATTTTAAATTGCACTGTTTATTTGGTCAAAAACGGCAATTCCAAATGATTCTAGTGAAGGTGTGTGGCGTTTAAAAACAGAGTGGAGAACTTCCTATCACCACATGACACCACAAGGTAGAACAAGGTGGCGTGTTTTCAGTTTGAGAGAAGAACTCCACCTAAATATGCTGAGTTTGTGAGTTAAACATGCGCGAATGAAACGAAACAACTCTAGGTGTGTTCATGATGAGGAAACGTTAGAAGACGGATCAGAAACCGGCGAAGCGTGGACCCTTTAAACAGACGCTGAATCCCGATTGCGTCCCGGCGTGACTCGGGCTGATGTTGTAAATAACACGGCGGAGCTTCGAAGTTGCGTTGGCACATTTGCATACGGTGAGAGAGTTACTGAGGGAGAATAATCTGTCCACAAAAACAGGGAAACTGGGACATGAGCGCATCTCAACGCTGAAATACCACAGTCTATTGATTCAGGCTTGTTTTCAATCTCCGGGCTGTCACTCACCAGACTCACTCGCCAGAAGAACCATGAGACGAAAATACCAGCGGACAATTTTTATGCAGCTAATTAACAACGTTTGGAAGTGAAGAAAAAAGGTCAAGTATGAAGACAACTTGGTCAGAATGTCTTAAAATAGCTGAGATCTGTTTTGTATTTTCTGGACTATACGTCACAGCAGCCAAAAAATGCACAATGGAGAAGAAAAAAACATGTATAAGTCGCACTGGACTATAAGTAGCATTTTTGGGGGGGAAATTTATTTGATCAAATCAGACACCAAGCTTTCATCTTGAAAGCAAGTTATAGTAATAACAGTAAAACAGAAGTACAGACTGAACATGTGTCTGGTGTGTTCATGTCACATATGAACAAAACTAGAGCAGAAACAACAGAACAAGTTTACCAAACTTTCTTTGGTGTCACTTCTGAGCAACTACACCAACTCCAGCTAAATCCACCTTTTAGCTATGATTAGCTTTCGTTTTCTTCATTGCAGTTTGAGTTTCCTCCACTTTTCTCCATCAAACACAAGTTTGTCGCTCACTCCAAACTTTCTTTCTGCTGCTCGAATGCTCCTCTGTACTGCCGCTCTACAGACGTTTCCAGTGCTCCGCTTAATAAATACACTGAGTAATAATGTGTTTGCACACATCTGTTTATGTTTTACAGAAACTAAACTTAAAGCCTCATGGCTTATTTGCAGATAGTGAAAAAAACAGCTGGTGCTGAGCTTCTGTTGACTAAAGGACTAAAGATTCAGTGGATTATTCACTGTCTGGACAAAAAAAGGACTAAAGATTCAGTGGATTATTCAGTGGATTACAAAAAAAAAAGTCTCCACCTGGATTTAACTGAGCAAACAGTTACAAAGCTACTGCAGTTGGTGAAGTGACAGTGGTGCAGGAGGAAGAGCATGAGGCGCAGCAGATACTGGTACACAAGCCTCTTGTGGTCTTAGTGTGAAAATAACCAACATGTGAAATTATCTTACTGGTCGAAACGTGTTGGTGTCCCTCGATGAAATAAAGGACTTTTAATATATTCAGTCCGTGCCTCGGGTTTGTACCTGGCCCATGTTTACATTTTCCATTAAGGTCTATTTCTTGTATCGATGCGAAATTATATATTTATATATAAGTCGCACCTGAGTATAAGTCGTAGGAACCACCCAAACCATGAAAAAAAGTGCAACTTATAGTCCAAAAAATACGGTACTATATATCTACATTTTATTTCCATATAATACAAACACCAACAAACACATCACCAGCAGAGGGAGCAGCTCACCAACGCTCCAAGTACAAATAATTACTTTTACTAGAATATCATGAATAAGTGTAATATTTTAGGTCACTCTTTTCAGAAAGTCAAATCCATGTATTATATTGACTTAAACGTGTGAATGAAACAAAACACAACTCGAGGTCTGTTTGTGAAGAGGAAATGACATTAGAACGGCGATCAGAAAATGGAGCAATACGGGACCTTTAAATGAAAAAGGGAAAGTGAAACTAAAGCACACAGCGCCCTCCTCTGTAAAAAAAAATTAATAAAAAAAATCATCTCCAAATTCTGAAATAAAACAATTGCTTTATAATCAGAAAAAAAAACCTCAAAGTCACCAGATGCTATAAGGTTAGTTCAACAGAAGCGGATCAGGTCAGTGGGCTGTTCTCTAGATCTCGGTGGGGTGTTCTCTAGATCTGGGTGGGGTGTTTCTAGTGGTCAAAACAGAGCGGTAATTGCCGGAATTTACTGCAAAAATGTGAACTTTCTGAAAATGGGTCTGTGCAGAAGTCAGGAAGTCATGAGGGTTACCAAAGAGGCTACAGCAACATCAATTTATCGTTTATAGTCGCATCAAATAAAGCAAAATGAGAATGAAGAATGTAAGGATTTTTTTCCTGTTTCTTGTCGTACAAACTAATGAAAATGTTGACGAAGGCACAAAAGTTTCTCGTTTGTGATTGTACAAAATAAACCACAAGAATGAACAAATTTAAGTATTTTTTTTGGTTTTCATTTATGGTCGTACAAACTATTATTCTATAACTCTAATTCTAGTGAAGGTGTAGGGAGTTTAAACACACAGTTGAGCACTTCCTGTATTACCACAAGACATCACAAGGTGGAACGGGGTGTTTCCTGTTTGAGAAAAGACCCTTTAAAGATTGAGGATTATAGGATTTAATATCACACTCACTGCCAAATCCAACACACATTTTAGAAGTTTTGTTAAAGCCTGATGTAGTAGTTCAAATCAGTAATTTCTGACTAAAAGCAGTGAAACTTTTAATACCAGGCCATTTGAGCACATTAACATTAACAACTAGTGCAATTAGGTCAGCCATTTTGATGTGAAAACTGAGCAACAGAAAATAAATTAGCTCAACTAATCAAGAACAAGACTGCGGTGTGACCAGAGCGACCTCTCCTATTCATCAGGAAAATGCTAATTGTCGCCTTTGGTTTTCTGTCTCCGGGGACCGCCATTGGTAACATTAGGACAGCGTCGCTATGGTAACAAAATAATTGAACAAGAATATGATTATTTATGAGCGGGTAAGTGCACAATCGAGAGTTCATGCTTCATAATTAACCCCCAGTAATTAAACAATGTGGCAAGAAAAAATACAAATATTTTGAAATACCAGCTTTGCACAATTATAGGCAAGAGTAAGGCTGGGTACTGAAACTGGGTAAGTTCTGGTATTGATATTTGCAGACTTATCGGCTTTCAATCTCCAACAGAGAGCGATACTTCATTTAGGTCGATCTGCTGCCTAAAGAATATACACAAAGGTTCATTTAAACACTTTAATGTAAAGAGAGAACTGCACAAAACATGACCGCACAGCGCTCAAAGACATCGTATACGATTCCGAAGAATATGTTTTATATAACCGTGCATAACTTTATGATTGTAAAAGATAGAAATGTACTTTTTTTCCCTCTGTAAGTGCAGACATAGCGGTTTCTGTACATTTTTGCGGCATTAACCTACGTCACACTCACGCTCCGTGATGACGTGAACAAAACAAGTGTCCAATAGGAAAATTGTTTTCTACCAAACTCATGCGCTCCGTCCATTTTGATCGGCCCAAACTTTGCCAAAGAGTGAAGTGAGTCAAATGGTTGACTGCCCTTGAGTTTATACCAATTGAAGAAGCCGCTCTAAGTGGAGGTAATTCTCACATAAATGGCAAATTATGCATCTTGGTTTGCGTAATTGCGCATCCTTTTCTGTTTTTATTTGAAAGGTTTATTTCACTCAAAATGAACAAATCCAAATGTAATTTCCACCAGGGAAATGCAGAAGTGATGTGGCTCTGGCCCTCGACCTGACAGGAGCTGTTTCCAGGACTGGACCAGTAAAGTAATGGGATGATTGCACTTTTTTTTGTTTTTAGGGCAATAAGGATAGTTTTAATTTACTCACAGACTTGATATTTTTTTGTAGCTAAGGCCCTAAATTAAGCATTTTTATGTCCAAAAAGTTGTTTATACATGTTTGCTGTGTGTTTTGTATAAAAGAGTGTGAATTTTATTTTCTGTTTTTTTTTTTTTCATCTCTATTTCTGGTCCTGTAGCTTTTGTTAGAGCCAAAAATTTGAGAGCTTCTAAGAACTGCCGTGCGGATCTTTCTTCTTTTGCATAATTTTTGTCTTTGGACCCAGCACGCAGTCGCAATTTCTGTTGGATGTGCATGTCTGTATCTACTAGTATCAAAACCCAGCATGTGCAGTTCACCTGAATGTGAAAAAAACGTTTGTGATCTCTGTATGTGGGTTAAGGCAACCCGGGTTCACCTCCTTTGTTAAAACTGTAAGAGTGAAGGCTCCATAAAGTTCTTTTCAAAGTTTAGCGAGAGTTCATCTTCCTGAACAGAGTTACACATTGTACTGCAATCCAAACACACACACTTTTCTACAGGGATATAATAATACATTGGTCTTATACAACGCTTTTCCAGATGCTTTACAATTTAGTGCATTATTCATTTGCTCCACACTCAGTGGCGCTAAGATAGTGTAGACTCACACTCAGACTGACAGAACATTCAGACTGGGCAATGTGGGTGAAGTGTCTTGCCTAAGGTGGCACCTGATATTCCCGGAGGTCTCCCATCCAAGTACTAACCATGTCTTAGGCTATGTTCAGACTGCAGGGCTTAATGCTCAATTCGGATTTTTTTGTGAAATCCGATTTTTGTGCATTCACATTTTCAGTTAAATGTGACTTGTGTGTGATCTCCAGTGTGAACTTTAAATGCCCAAAAGTGTCCCAACATCAATATTGGAGGACACGATGACGTCACAGCAGAGAACGTGCTCAGTGTTTATGGAAGTTGCCTAAACATGGACGTTGCATTGAGCACCTACTGATTTTAAAGTTGCTGTCGTACTGGAGCCAGAACATGTACAACTTATTTGTTTTAAGAAGGAGATCGAGAAGGAGAAGGACGAGGTTTTTGGCTGTGGCTTTTGGTGGGGCAGCAGCAGCAACGTCCGTAGAAAGGAACAGTATGTCGGATGATTGTGACCTGGCCGTTCAGACTGAAGTCGCATGGCAAAAGATCGGATATGTTTCGGTTTTAGGCACATATCCAAGTGGTGGTGAGTGGTGAGTCACATTTGAAAAAATCGGATCTGTATCATTCAGACGGTCAATAAAAGATCAGATACAGGTCGCATAGGGGCGAAAAGATCGGCTTTGGGTCACTTCAGGCTGCAGTCGGAACGCAGCCTTAGCTTCTGAAATCTGATGAGATCAGGCTTTGACCAGGAGGTTTGGCTGCTATAAATGATTCCTTAGACCAGAGTCCTGTACGGGATCGGGTACCCGCAGATACCCGACAGGTGAACTGCAAATTTGATTGAAACGGGTGAAAAAGGTTGCGCGGGTTCAGGAGAGCGCGGGTCTAATCTGTGGTTTACAAAACATCATGTGTGAACACAAACAGGACTGTATTTTAGTAAAATGCAAAAATGTCACTGTTTTAACAAGATAATTCAATGTAAACTCTATATGTTTTTGCTGCGCGTGCACATTCACACAAATCTCTGCCACTTTCATTTTCAAATCACACACGCAATGTCCTGTGGTTCTCGAGAAGCTGAAAAGAAAATTAGCAAGTGAAGAGTGCAAAGTTGTGGTTCTTTTTTGGCTCTCGGACTAATTTTCATTTGGGTGCAACTTGGGTGTCGGTTTGTGTTTATTAATTTTTATTTTATTTATTTAACCTTTATTTAACCAGGAAAGTCCCATTGAGATCACGAATCTTTTTCTGCCACGCACACTCCACTTTCATACTAGGCAATGTGGGTGAAGTGTCTTGCCTAAGGACACAACAGCAGTTTTTCTTTGATTAGCGCCCCCCTGTGGCACCTGGAATTCCCAGTGGTCTCCCATCCAAGTACAAACCAGGCCCGACCCTGCTGAGCTTCTGAGATCTGACAGGTCAGATTGGGTGCAGAATTTTATTTCAGTTCTCTAGGAAAAGGGGTCGAGTGCAGTTTGAGGTATGACAGGTACGGGCGGGTGCGGTTTGTCAAAATCTGTCCCGTGCAGGACTCTGCCTTAGACCTTATACCATTCATTCACATCCAGACTCAAACACAGACAAAAGTGCATTCAGACAAACGCTCCTAAGAGGCTTTAGAGCAGAGCACAGCAGCATTCCCCTTTAATTAATCATCTCCCACGAATAACTAATTTCACACATTTTCTCTGTGTTGCGTTCAGGTGTCAGGATCAAAGAGCGCTGCCTGGAGCTGAAGCGTCTCATCAGAAGAAAGGACAAAAGGGCCCCGGGTCGAGCGGATAATTGCTCCGTTGACTGATCAGTGATGCTGTGGCCTGAAGCACCCCGAGGACCTCCACCCGTGACGAGGGTGACAGGCTAATGCTCCAGGCTAATCAGCTACACGCTAACACAGACACGGACACTCCGGAAACCACTAACTGAACCATCAGCAGTGGTTTATTTAGACACTAGAGGCCTCAATTATTTAGACACTCAATTTGATTAAATAAATAAATAAAATAGAGCAACTTGAAGGTTGTGAGCTTTAAGCCGTGTTAGAACGTTATTTCATCAAAAACACTGCCGGAGTTGTTTAGTTTCATTCACATGTTAGAGTAATCCGTTATTATTTATCTTTCTATATCTCCTAAACTCAAAATGTACCTCCTGGATTACCACATGACGTCTATTTGAGAGAAGAACTCAGCCCAGGGTGACCAGATTTTCAGAATTAAAAACTGGGACACACCTGGGTTGGGATGATTGGTATAAATAAATTTGTGAAAAGAGGACGTAACATCGTCCGTTCTCGAATCACCGACAAGACTGAGACTTTTAAAGGTCGAGGCCGAGACAAGGCCAAGACTTTTATAGACAGAGACAAGGCCGAGACTTTTATAGACCGAGACAGAGACAAGGCCAAGACTTTTATAGACCGAGACAAGACCGAGACTTTTAAAGGTCGAGACCGAGACATTTGAAGGTCGAGACAAGACCAAGACTTTTAAAGGTCGAGACCGAGACAAGCCTGAGACTTTTATAGACCAAGACAAGGCAGAGACTTTTAAATGTCAAGACCAAGACAAGACCAAGACTTTTAAAGGCCGAGACAGGACTGAGACTTTTAAAGGCCGAGACAAGACCGAGACTTTTATAAGTTGAGACAGAGACAAGGCCAAGACTTTTATAGACTGAGACAGAGACAAGACCGAGACTTTTAAAGGTCGAGAACGAGACAAGACCGAGACTTTTAAAGGTCGAGACCGAGACATTTGAAGGTCGAGACAAGACCAAGACTTTTAAAGGTCGAGACCGAGACAAGCCTGAGACTTTTATAGACCAAGACAAGGCAGAGACTTTTAAATGTCAAGACCAAGACAAGACCAAGACTTTTAAAGGCCGAGACAGGACTGAGACTTTTAAAGGCCGAGACAAGACCGAGATTTTTATAAGTTGAGACAGAGACAAGGCCAAGACTTTTATAGACTGAGACAGAGACAAGACCGAGACTTTTAAAGGTCGTGATTGAGACAAGCCCGAGACTTTTATAGACCGAGCCAAGGCAGAGACTTTTAAATGTCGAGACAGAGACAAGACCGAGACTTTTATAGGTCGAGACCGAGACAAGACCACGGCCCATCGAGACCATCTTTGTACTTTTCTATGTTAATTTTATTTGTATTTCATAGTATATCAAACAAGCGCACGGGCTGTAGTGAGCACATCGGTGCAGGTTTATTGCTGACAGCAGCGTCCGTAATGAAATATAATCGCACACGTCAAGTATCAAACCTCGAGTCCGTGACAAGATCAAGTCCAAGCTCCTTCAAGACTGAGACAAGAGCGAGTCCAAATGCATTTGAGACCAAGACCGTAAAAAAGGCCAGTCTCGAGTACTTCGACACTAGCCGCTACTCTGACAATGAAAAAAAAAAAAAAGTCGAAGTAGTAGTGGACTCTTGAAAAATAATGTTTGTGTCGCTACTCCGACAATTAGACGTCAATGTGTAAATAGCAGCATGTAACGAATGACAATATATTCTTGTTTTTAGTGTTGGTGAGCATCAAATTCTGGGACATTTCTTGCATAAAACTGGGACAAATCACTGGTTTTGGATAAATCTGCTGGGACAGGGGACACAGAGCTCAAAACTGGGACTGTCCCAGGTAAACAGGGACGTCTGGTCACATTAACTGAGCCTAAATATGCAGGATTTGTGTCTGTGAAACAAAACACGACTCCAGGTCTGTTTGTGATGAGGAAACATTAGAACAACCTGAGAAAATGGAGACATAAGAGCCCTTGAAAACAAATTATAGCCATACCACATGTGGAAAACGACTGAAGTCATAGATGCAAAACGCTAACATCTCCTCTCGCTCTGGTGCGTCATGTCCCTGGCACTTCCACACTTGCTCATTTTGCTCGCGAACGCACTGCACCACCGCTGTGCTAATGTAATCTGTGACGTGGCTGAGCATCTTTTCATAGCCATTTTCTGTTCATTTGCGCTCGCCAGCCAGAACACACTGTACAAGTCTAAGTAAGCAAGGTCAATCGGATTTCTTCGCCCCGAATGTTCCCCAGTACCGCGCTGAACTTATCTGTCTCCGTGGCGACAAGCGCCGATGTCACAGGGCAAGGTTACTAGGCAGATCTGCGGAGAGATGACGCCGCTCGTGGTTAGAATGTGTGTTTCTCAAGGCTGTGACTGAATAAATGTCAAAGTTTAAAAGGTGCGTTAATCTGGAATGTTTCACAGTGCGGCATTAAACCTTCCTATCTTCATGGAGACCAAACCAGATCATGTTGAGGGTCAGATCTGCAGAGAGGTCAGTCAGAATGCTTGTTTTTCTAGGTATTTTTGAGCTATAAAACCACCTGTAATTGAATAAATTTAAGGTAGAGCTGTTTAAAGTCACACTGTGGGACTTTCCAGGCAGAGCAATGACGTATCCATAGAAACCAGCAGGTGACGGACCTCAACCAAAAAGTTACCTCACCAAACATACCTGAAGTTGTGTTTTGTTTGAGTAACCATTTATTACTAGTGTGTCTACATCTCCAAAGCTCAAAATGCTCTGTTCCACCTTGTGATGTCATGAAGTGGTAGTTTTAACAGCTCCTTTTACCTTTAGTTTAGTACAAATCGGCAATTCCAGAGCTGAAATTATCCAAATGATTCTCGTGAAAGTGCATGGAGTTTAAAACCATAGTAGAGCACTTCCTGTATTACCTCATGACATCACAAGGGGGAGCAGAGCGTTTTCAGTTTGAGAGAAGAACTCAGCCTAAATATGCAGGATTTGTGTGTTGAACATGTGAATGAAACAGAACACATGACAAAGATCAGTAAACAGCGTAATATAGGCCCTTTAAATATAATAAACTTGAAATCCAGGAGGAAATAAGTTGCTGTCAATGAGCTACTGTAGCATCCAAGGCCTGTCTAACCTGCAGGAAATCAGCATGTCAGGCCGTCCTCACCATAAATATACCTTATTATTATTGGTTGTACGACCATAAACAGAAAAAAATGAAGATACCTATGAAAAAAATTGATTGTATTTCTAACACTGTAGAAGCCTTAAAAAAAATTGCATAGAGTGAGTATAAAGTGTTGTTTTGAAAGATAAAGAGCTCTGGAATGAATGAATTCTGCATTAAATTTTGTTAGTTTCGATTTGTATTTTGTCTCTTATACTGTATATACACTAAGTCAAAAGTGGAATTGTAAATGCAAACTTGCTGTTCATACGCTGCTTTTTTTCTTGGAATTCTGTCATTGTTTAACAGGTTTTGGTAGTTTTTACTTCAGCCTAAACCCTTTCAGTCATGATCATTGGGGTTGTAGTCTATGTTTTGTTTGGTTTTGTTTTGTAGTGCTGCAAAATGACCGAAGAAACTACGACTAAACCTCATGGGGTAAGACAGGAAGTGTTCCACTGTTTTTAATAATAATGATAATACATTTTATTTCAAGGCGCCTTTCAAGGACACCGTACAAAGATAATTAACTAAAAACAGGCCATATATACAGCACAAGACAAAGACGTTAGACAAAGCAAAATGTAAAAATGGATGATCAGCAAGGAGATGATAAATGTCAAGATCATTAAGTGGGGTCTGCTTTTCTGAAAAGATGGATCTTAAGTCAAGATTTGAATGATTGAATGTTCCGGACATCAGGGGGAAAGTGGGTTCTGGAGATGTGGAGCAGAGCAGCTGAACTCCACACACCTTCACTAGTATCATTTGCATGATTACACCCCGAGAACTGCGCATCTTTACCGAACTAAAGGTAAAAGGAGCTGTTAACTTGAAAACTACCGCTTCATGACATCACAAGGTGGAAGAGAGCATTTTCAACTTTGGAGATGTAGACAGACTAATAATAAAGAGTTGCTCAAACATGTGTGAATGAAACAAAACACAACTCCAGGTCTGTTTTGGGGGTTATTACACAATCTAACATGTATTAAAGTTGAACTCCAGCACGTTTGAAGCTAAAGTCCGTTGCTAGAGGTGGTTGAATTCTGTCAGAAGCCAAAAAACGGAACAGATCAGTGTTTTCTAGACAGAGACCTCGCTGTGGTGGAGAGTATTAACTTGAGGGCAACAGTAGCTCAGTTGGTAGAGCGTTTGTCCACTGATCTGAAGGTTGCCGGTTCAAATCCCGCTCTCGACATAAACATCATTGGTGAGCATCAGATCCACTGACCCACAGGCCGCTGGTGTGATTCCAGATCCCACAGATGAATGCTGTCGTTGTGTCCTTGGGCAAGACACTTAACCCACCTCACCCACAATGTCTGTGTACACTGGTGTGGAAACGTTGCAGCTTTAGCATTACCTTTGTTGATCTCCCACAGCACAGGCCAAAGCCCAAAAGACTCGATTGTCGACTCCAGCGGCAACGAGAGGCTCGAGCCGCCAGAAGCAACAAGTGAGGATCGACTACTGACAGCGAAGAAGAGAAACTGAAAGTTGTTGAAAGAAAATTGTTCGGGAATGTATTTTTAAATAATAATTCACTTGTAAATAAATGGGATTAGAAACAACATCGGCGATCGAGTCTTTTGGGCTTTCACATGTGCAGTGGAAAATCAACAAAGCTAATGCTAAGTCTGCTTATAAAGTTGTTTTCTAACGTTTCCAGACACTAATGAGTGAACCAGGCAGAGCGTTTTGTTTGTTAGACTCGTGGCTGTTGTAAGATGGGTGAAAGTGGTGTTAAGCTTCTTAAGTGTGAAGCAAATCATCCTTTTACATGGAAGTTAAGAACTTGCCCCCATAACTACACTAGTTTGTTGCCTTGACAGACTCACTGCCACAGTGAGATCTCCGCTGAGGGAATTCTGATCTGTGCCGTTTTTTTGGCTTCTCACAGAATTCAACCACCTCTAGAAATGGACTTTAGCTTCAAATGAGTTCCAAGTCAATTTTTTGTAATAGAGCAGTGGTCCCCAACCTTTTTTGCACCACAGCCAGTTTTATGTCGGACAGTATTTTCATGGACCGGCATTTAAGGTGTGACGGATAAATACAATGAAATAAAATGATATAACCAACACAAAAACTTTAGTATGTTGTAAATATAATAATAAACCTTTTCAAATACGTCAGTTTTTTACTAATTTTGCAGCTTGTCATTAACACTAATATTAGTGTTATACATTAACACTAATATTAGTGTTAATGTATAACGTGACCGAGAGTCAAGAATGACTCACAGACGAATGGAATGAAGAGAATTCAGTCAGTTTTCGAAATAAAACATTGTTCAGACTTAGATAATAAATAAAATAAAAAAAAATCGAAGTTATTTATTCTTTCTGTGCGGCCCGGTACTAAACAATCCTGTAATATGGGACCTTTAAAATATAATAATGTTTTTAAGATAGTAAAAATCAGATCCAGTGGTTTTATCTGATGTTTTCTAATTCTGAGGAGCAGCCATTCGATCTCTTCCTGATAGCTCAACTTAATAGACTATTGTTGATGCTCCACAGTCCATAGTCACTGTATTGAATCAGTGTTAGGAGCTGATGTGTTGCAGTCCGGGCTAAATCTCAGCACTGATTCCCCACAGCACAGAGCCGCTCCGTGATCACCGTCTGAGGAGCCTAATCTGGAGCTGTCCACTGGAGCTCATGTATTCTTCATTCACATCATTACCCTGAAGTGTGTGTGCGAGTGTGTGTGTTCTGAGCAGGTGTCACTGGGGTCACTGGGGTCACAGGGGTCAGTGGTTAAAGCACTGTAGAGTCTTCACTGCCTCTTATATAAGTGTACTGATGTTTTATTAGTAGCAATAGTAGCAGTAGCATTAGTAGTAGTAGTAGTAGTAGTAGTAGTAGTAGTAGTAGTAATAGCAGCAGCAGTAGTAGTAGTAGTAGTAGTAGTAGTTGTAGCAGTAGTAGTAGTAGTAGTAGCAGTAATAGCAGCAGTAGTAGTAGCAGTAATAGCAGCAGCAGTAGTAGTAGTAGTAGTAGCAGTAGTAGTAATAGCAGTAGTAGTAGTAGTAGTAGTAGTAGTAGTAGTAATTGCAGTAGTAATAGCAGTAGTAGTAGCATTAGTAGTAGTAGTTGTAGCTGTAGTAGTAGTAGTAGTAGTAGTAATAGCAGCAGCAGTAGTAGTAGTAGTAGTAATTGCAGTAGCAGTAGTAGTAGCAGTAGTTGTAGCAGTAATAGCAGCAGTAGTAGTAGTAGTAGTAGTAGTAGTAGTAATTGCAGTAGCAGTAGTAGTAGCAGTAGTTGTAGCAGTAGTAGTAGTAGTAGTAGTAGTAGTAGTAGTAGTAGTAGTAGTAGTAGTAGCAGCAGTATCAGTACTAGCAGTAGTAGCAGAACTTGAACAGGACTGAACCAGGATTAAGACAGGACTAAATCAGGACTAGAACAGGAGTTAACAAGGATTAGATTAGGACTAGAACAGGATTGAACCAGAACTAAACCAGAACTAA
Organism: Odontamblyopus lacepedii; assembly: GCA_034769755.1. Taxonomy (NCBI): domain Eukaryota; kingdom Metazoa; phylum Chordata; class Actinopteri; order Gobiiformes; family Gobiidae; genus Odontamblyopus; species Odontamblyopus lacepedii. The sequence goes on from CM068354.1 coordinate 9,474,276, forward strand.
ACCAGGGCTTTAACAGGACTAAACAAGATTTAGACTAGAACTAGCACAGGACTAGACCAGGACTAAACCAGGACTAGAACAGGACTGAACCAAGATTAGATCAGGATTGAACCAGAACTAAAACAGGACTAGAACAACAGTGAACCAGGATTAGACCAAGACTAAACAAGGACTAGAACAGGACTAAACAAGGATTAGACTAGTACTAGATCAGGACTAAATCAGGACTAGAACCAGACTAGACCAGGACTAAAACAGGACTAGCACAGCACTGAGCCAGGATTAGACCAGGACTAAACCAGGACTAGAACAGCACTGAAACAGGATTAGATCAGCACTGAACTGGGATTAGACTACGACTAGATCAGGACTAAATCAGGACTAGAACCAGACAAGACCAAGACTAAACCAGGACTAAACCAGGACTAAACCAGGACTAAACCAGGACTAAACCAGGACTAGAACCAAACCCGTGCAGCCTGTAGATGGGCTTGTGTGATGTAGCAGCTCAAATTAAATCCAAACACCCATGTGAGCTTTATCGATAGCTCCAGGTGTGAAGAGAGGAGTGGAGAAAAAAAAAGAGGAAAAACGATGAGATGTGTGGGGAAAATGAAAATGGAAGAGTGCAGCTGTACAGTAAGATCACATGAAGTTAAATAACACCGGGCTGGAGTTAACTGGGTCAGGATATGCAATTTACGTAGGAATTAATGAGCATGTCCAAAATACATCCCTCAGACTTATTTTTTGTCCCTGAATCATCCCATACAATCTTAATCCGTACTTTTTCCAACACATTTTTGAAAATTATAATCTTTATATCACAATGGTCCTTCAGAGCCAAAACTGCTATTGGCAAATCCTGAACAAATTCGCAAACATTGAAAGCGTAATTTAGAGTTTTATGATTATACTTGTCGGGTCTGAGTGTCTTAATTCTGTGAAGGCATCAGCAGATATTAAACCAACAATTCAGGGTTGACAAAAAGCAGATAAAGACCCACTCCGGTCTCTCCACAGACTCATATCGACTGTGGAGAAAGAACTAAACTAAAGCATTATGGGATATTGAGGGCAGTAAATACAAAGTTGGCATGGCAACAGTAAAGCAACGTTTGATCTTTCTCTTCAAGGCCGGGCTCCTAATTTTATGGTTCGAGGCCTTTTATTTTTATGTTTTTTATTTTATGCTTGTTGCTATGGATATGTCATCGCTCTGTCGCAAAAATACATAGAAAAACGGGTGTTCTGACTGTAAGCGGGGTTGCCTCTCCATTAGGGATGGGGATTTGATTACATTTTCTTAATCGATCGTTGGGAGAATTAACGGATGATTTTTGATGAATCATTAATGTTTTTTATATTAAAATTATCACCATTATTATTATTACTATTACTACTCTGCATAAATAAACTCACCTTTACAACGTATAAACCATCACCACTATAGGGCCACATCAGCCCGTTTGAGATTAGAATGTGTTTAATGCAGCTTTGGCACATTTGTTTACTGTATTTTTCAGACTATAAATCACACTTTTTTTCTGCGACTTATACTCAGGTGACTTGTATATTAAATTTTTTATACTGACAGTCCATAGACCAAATATATGAATCGTATATATGAATCAAAAATGAAAAAACAAATCATTATCAGTTTTTTCATTTTGGTTTTAGAGACAAATAATAAAGAAAAGAGTTGTTTTTTCGTTTCCTTATTTTTGGTTCTATATTTATTTTATTTATTTATTTATTTAAAAGGGACAATGCACATTAATGAACACATGAAGACAAGTGTAAATGTGCTGAAGTTAGCATACAGCTAATTTACATTTGTAGTCCACTGGCAGGTTACTTACAAGACAGACAACATATACTGTTACAATCCCTCACAACATTCAAATATTACAGTTACACACAACGGGTGCTCTGGTACTTATCTATAAAGTGCAAGTGGGTAATAAAGTGCTTTTAGTATGTTTAAAGTGCTACTGAAAAATGAACAAACAAATGATACATGGATTGTTCTCTATTCGGCTGTTTTTATTACTATAATTCTCTAACTTGCCTTTCAAGATGAAATGTCAGCTCTTGGTCTCTGGTGCGACTTATACTCCAGAGTGACTTATAGTCCGAAAAATATGGTATGTTTTATAGAAATTAAACTTAAAACCACATGGTTCATTTGCATAAACTATATGCGCTGAAAAAAGGAGCTCTTTCCTTGTGCGCTGATGTGGTTTAGCTTCTGTCAGATTAAAGGACACGACATAGTGGAATATGAGTGTTTTTGTGACAGAGGATGTGCTGCTAATAGTGAGTCTGTTGTGTGCGTATGTCACGTTGGAGATGGTTCATGTTTTCAGAAGATTATATGTGAGCAGATTTTACATGTGCAGGTTTAGTGCAGTTCTTTATTTAACTTTTCACTCACTTTATGTTGGTTACTTTATTTATTTTGGCTACTGTTCATGAAAAGACTGAAAAATGTGTGTCTTTTGGACTAGTAACCATGATACTGTGTATGCACCATGACCAAACCAGGATACGCAAAAAACCCAATCATACCCGGGATACTGATGTACATGTAAACACACTCTGAGGGATATAGTGATCTCCAAGGAGCCAGAGGCGAGAAGTGGGACTGTCAGGCCGCCTCGTCTGCTTATGCTACGCACAGCAAACTACATTCGTTCAATTAATAATTAATGTAAACAACAAAATTCTTAATGATCAGTTATCGTTTAGTCACCTACTTACAAAGCAATAACATCTCCATCGAGAAAAGCATTTGACGGACCCTTCACCAGAAAAGTTACAGAATGCAGCTTTGTATCTAAACGGTTTGCAGTGGTCCAAAGTTGTTCCTCACTTACCCAATGCACTCAGAGCATCCGAATTATTATTCGCATTATTCACCGTTAAGAGTTTATAAAGGTTTTCAGCAACTTTCAGTTTTATGGTCGAAGTAAAGCTAAAAAACTAGCATGCTAACACGCACTTACTGACTCTGGGACAATAAAATGTACACAGCAGACTGATAAGACTAACACACAAGACACATTTTGGAGATTAGAAACACAATGGAGCATATTACTGGATGATGTCACAAGGTGGAACAGAGTGTTTTCTGTTTGAGAGAAGAATATGAGAGAATATATATATATATATATATATATATATATATATATATATATATATACTCTCTCATGCAGGTTTGTGTGTGAAACAAGTGAATGAAACAAAACACAACTCCAGGTCTGTTTATGAGGAAACAACATTAGTACTTACTGCTACAGCAGTAGTAGCAGTAGCAGTAGGAGTAGTAGTAGTAGTAGCAGCAGCAGCAGCAGCAGCAGCAGCAGCAGTAGTAGTAGTAGTAGTAGCAGTAGTAGCAGTAGCAGCAGCAGTAGCAGTAGCAGTAGTAGTAGCAGTAACAGTAGTAGTAGTAGTATTGTTAATGTTCTTAGTCATTTTTAGGCAATTTTATTGCAAATTGGGTAAAGTTTTGTGTTTAAAATGGTCAAAAACTGAGCATGTGCTGCCTCCAGTGGCCCCTGCACTTTCAAGTACTTGGTGACATCACACAGGACACAGTTTAGCAGCTCAGTTATAGGCAGTTTTTAGGTGTTTAGTCCAACTTTTTTGCTTCCTTTTCCTCAAACACTCATTTATACGCACTCCCTCTCCTCTCCGTCCTACTGTTGCTGCGTATTTGTTGAACCTTCTTATTGTTTTGTAAAAAGTGATAGAATGATTTATATCTCCAAGCTCGACATGTGCGCCCCATGGGAATGTTCGGCCGGATCCGTACACAAACAAACTCCCTCTGCCGTGGCTCGTGTCTGCCAGTTATGACATCATCAATCATCGCCCGCTGATAACCAGATGGCGCCCCAAGACTGACCCTGGAAAAAAGCTGTGAAGTCCAAGCCACAAATTCAAGCAACAGGGGCCCGAGTCTCCTGGCACTGACCGTGTGTTCTGTGTATTTTAATCTGGAATCTTTAATGTACACCTTTAAGAACGCTTTGGAAAAGGAAACAAGGCCAGAAAGATGTTCTTTCCTCTTCAGAAATATGGGCGGTGTATATTTTCTTTGTCTCCCGCTTCAGCTCTCAAAATCCTCGCCTGCCATTTTGTGATAATCCACAGTATTCCCCCATGTTTATGAAGGAGTTACAGCGTCAACAGACTCATTCAGTGCTCAACTTTCAACAATAATGCTGACCCACTGCTGGCGTTGTGGATATCATGAGTTTAAGCTATATTTGTATGAAGAAGAGGAGTAAGTATGTGTGATATCGCCCATGGCATTCGGCTCCAGTCAAATGAAGCTCAGGGGAGCTGTGACCGGCCGTGATAGGGGCAAATTTGGAGCCAAGTTTTCTAGCTTGAATCCTCACTGAGACACAATAATGATTGATGCTGGCTTTATAAAAGTAAAAGTAATCTTTGAGATGAATTAACATTTTGTTAAATCCAAACCACATAATAATTAACATTTTTATGTAAATGATTCATGTAAAAATTCACATTAAAAAGTCTGGATTATTCCAAATACATTTTGAAGTTTCTGTCTGATTACCTATTTTCCTCATATCAGTAGTCAGATTTACAGACTTTAAGCTGATATGTTGAATGTCATTGTGACTTCCGAGGGAGTTAAAGGGTTCTATAGTGATTATGGTTTATATGTTGTAAAGTTGAGTTTATTTATGCAGATTAGTAATCGTAATTATAGTGATGATAATTTTAAGATAAAATGTTAATGATTAATCAAAAATCAAACATTAATTTTCCCGACGATCGATTAAGAAAATTTTATCAAATGCTCATCCCTAGTACACACGCATCTGGGTCATTTCAGTACTTAGAATACACTCACTACTATGTCTCCACCTGTTTGCACCATGTTCACAATAGTCATGCCTCTGTGCCTCTTTCAGGGCAAAAAGTCCAAGAAGAGGAAAAACAATGGTCTTTCTGTAGCTGCCACCTCTCAGCAGCCTGCGATGTGGCCCACTACAACTCATCCAGTGAGCTTCATCAACCAGCCCATGTACAACCCACCCATGTACCACCAGGCCCACGGCAACCAGTCCAGGCAACATCAGGTTTACAACAACCAGGCCCCGGAGAGCCAGACTCTGCAGCATCTTTCTATGGAGACTTTCATCTCTGGGGCAATCAGATGGAGGGAATTCCCCTTGAGGCCTTCATGAAGCAGGCTTGTGACAATGATGTTCATGTGCAGGTCGTTCAGTCAGAGTCTGGGACTTCAGCCTCCACAACCCTGAACATTTAGACAGTCCTTTATGCTGTCAGCACAATAAAAATAAAATTTCATTCCAAATGATGCTGTTAGATCATTTCATCAAAGGGGAAACCAAATCCAATGTCACATCTTTTATGGTGAACATATTACAAAAGTGAAGTTAAGAGTTTTGTCGAGTGTTCAGCCTTTTTCAGCCAAGGATCTACTGGTCTGAGAAAAGAGCAAGATCTACCAACATGAACGTACATAACTACAGAAGTGGTCCTGTTTATAGGTCCAGGCTGCTTTATTGTTGCAACCTTGCAATATTTAACTTCAGGAACACTCATTACAAAATGACAGTTTTACTAATTTAACTGGTTTCTGGGGACTAAAAAAATGTGCAATTGCGATACCAACAAAATGTAAACCAGTGGAAACAACCAAAATAGTGCAAATCTGACCACAAAACAGCACTAACAGTGGATCAAGGGGAGTGAACGTGCACAAACATAACACTATACACAATTTTTAAGCATTCAAATCAATACATCAGCTGAGTCCCATGTAAAGTTTGTATACCGTCTCTATAACCTCCCATAGAGACTGTTTCTTGTGGATGAGACTCGAAAGACCTTGCGGTTAGAAGGCAAACATTTCCCTGAGGACAAATAATTCTGTTAAAAGCAGAAAACAAACCATGCTCCACTTTCTATGGCATCCTTTCTGAGTAAAAGCTGTAAAGTCTGGTGAGGATTGGGGGAGTGGGGATCCACAGCGGGGAGGGGACTTGGCACAAATAACCCTCAGATATGAAGCTGCTGCCCTGCATCCTAAACACCCAAGTCTGGCCTGATTCAGATGGATGGAGGAAATGTGCTGTTTAAAATGCCTGCTCAGACTCCACACAGCAGGACGCCCAACTCAATACGTTTGACTATTTACAAGTCATGGCTGAGTCCCGTAAGGTCATAATGTTTATCCATATATCATCTGCTAAACCGCACTCTCCCCAGACGCTTCCACCAAGGACAGCTCTTTATGGAGAAAACAAGTATTGATTTCAAATAGTCTGGATTGATAAATATTTTTGGATCATACTCTTAAAGGTGCACTATGTACCTTTTTGGTTGGGGGTCCATCAATGTTTCTATGGCGATGGAACTGGTCTGCCTGGAATGTTCCATAGTATGACATTAAAAAGATCTATTATTCAATTACAGCTGGTTTAAAATATCTAGAAATACAGGCATTCTGGGTTGCCTCTCCAATAAATAAATAAACAAAACATTGATTTTTTTGAAATATTCTGGATTAATGAAATATTTTTGATCATATACTTAATGATTTTCAAAAATATAATTATAGAGAATATGTTTTTGTTTTGAATTCAAAATCTTGACTCTTGAGTTTTCAGATGCCCTCTGCTGGTGACACGATGACTAACTGACACTAAGATCATTTATTTAATCAGATTTAGAAATTGAACTGCCGCTGAATTTCTCACTTTGAAATTTTTAGCCCAGAAAAAACATGTTAGAGTTATTTTCATTCTGAATTTCAATTGCTGAATTTGCTAAATGTGATTAAAAATTCACCTTTTAAACATTCAGAGAATCTAACACCTTGAGGATTTGAAATTTGAAATTTGAGGATGTGAAAAAGTTCAGGCTGAATATTTAAAAGTTGAATTTTTTTTAACATGTTCAACAAATTCAGTAATTGAAATTAAGTATGAAAATCTTTCAAATTCAGTTAATTTTTTTTTTAATTTTCCAAAAATTCAACAGCATTTAAAACTCCAAATCCAATTAAACAAATTATCTATATAACACATTCTTATGCATTACAAAAAGAAAAAAATAAGCAGTTGGAAGCAATTTTTTAATGTGCTTCTTTTAAAATGAAAGCTTTCTTACGTTGGTACCACTTTATAGTCACTAAACCTTAAAGGGCCTGTATCAAACTTTTAGTATTTGTGTACTGTATTAAGTATTTGTCTTGCCCTAGTGCAAATATACTGCATAAGCGTTTTATAGTCTGAGAATCAGGAAGTGCGCAGTTAGCTTTACTGAGACCATATAACTCTGCTCTGTCTTCTGAAAGTTGTGAAAAGTCTTTTTCATGGTGAATAATTAGAATGGTCTATAACTGTACAACAACTCACCCTTATGGAACAGATAATACTCCCTACAACTGTACAATAACACACCCTTATGGAACAGATAATACTCCCTAGAACTGTACAATAACTCACCCTTATGGAACAGATAATACTCCCTACAACTGTACAACTCACCCTTATGGAACAGATAATACTCCCTACAACTGTACAACTCACCCTTATGTAACAGATAATACTCCCTACAACTGTACAACTCACCCTTATGTAACAAATAACCCTATGTCCTGTCAATCATATCTTTGCACTGTTTTCCTTACGACCTTGTACATACTTGCTGGATCGCCTCTCCACAGATCTGACCTGTAACTTGGTCTGGTTCGGTCTCCATAACGATAGAAAGGTTTAATACGACACTGTGAAACATTCCAGCCAAAGCAATAACGTCTCCATGAAGAAAAATGTTTGACAGACCCTCCACTAGAAAAGTTACACAATTCACCTTTGAAGGCTTTTAAATCTCTGGGATATTTCCACACTGACAATCATAATACCTGTGAGATTTATAGATTCAACTTTTCTAACACACAACAGTTATTTATCAGCTTTGTTGCTGTAGGAAAATAAATAATACCACAATGCGTCTTATCCGTCTCTGTAATACCTGAAGGTGTCCATTTCTCAAGGCTTTCATTTCACATCTACTCAAACAGCGTGTCGGTTTATTGGCGCGAATGGTGCTGGAGGATGGGAGGATGGGAGGATGGGAGGATGGGGCTGTGTCAGGAGGAGCAGGCAGTAGGGGTGTAACAATATCCAAGTCTCACGGTATGATATTTATTACGAGATCATGGAAAAGCTCACGATATTGCTCACGATATTACGATATTCTACATAATAACAAGACTGACATTCTAAAATGCTTTGACCAGTCGTTTGGTACAACATTATTGTCATTAGGGATGGAATGAAATCCAAATCTCTCTGTACCATATTTTCACCATAAACATCTCACCGTACCAGATTTATTGCAATATTTTGTGGAGGCACAAAACTGTGAATCTGCTCCTTTTTCCTCTAAAAATGCCTTCACAAGACTTAAAGGGGAACTCCGGCACGTTTGAAGCTAAAGTCCGTTGCTAGAGGTGGTTGAATACTGTCAGAAGCCAAAAAACGGCACAGATCAGTGTTGCCTGGGTGGAGATCTCACTGTGGCAGTGAGTCTGTCAAGGCAACAAACTAGTGTAGTGATGAGGGCAAGTTCTTAACTTCCATGTAAAACACCAATTTGCACAGAAGAGGCTTAACACCACCACTAGGAAAGCTATAACCAGGAAATGGCTTAATTCACAAATACCAACTTTGGTTTGAGTTTGTTTATGATATTTTTAAGATGGAGAGAATTACTTTTAGTACAAGAAAAATTTAAGACTAAATGGAAATGGTGGACTGATTTGATAAAAACTGTAAGACCAGATTTTATTTGAGCCGTTACTAAATTTTTATTGCATTTGGTGAAATAACTATTCGTGTGTTCGCACCAAGGCACACCCCACATGTATTGTATTTGTCCTTTTTTCATATCACTTAAAATATGAAAAATAAAGGATTAGAAAATAAAATAAAATCAGCATGACAGTTTTGTTGCTTATTTAGTACATAGCCACAGCGGGATCATATTTCCTGTTTTAAACTCTACCTGTTTACAGCAGACAAAAGCCGGCTGATTGAGAGAGAATAAAACAAAAAAATTACAAACTCACAACAGTGATACAGCAGCTCCACAGTCCTGAGGGCTCTTCTGGGCTGCTCTCGGTCAACTGATTCTGTGTGAAAGAGGCACTCAGCAGAAAACATGGCACAGAGGACAATACAGGTGGGACACTGGCTAAGTACTGCAATATTTGTGGTAGTTTGAATGGTACTTTGAGAAATTAAAAGCCATTTGAACTGGGGTAGGACATGTGATAATTGGAATATTACAAAAATGGATGCAAATATGAAGCATTAAACAGCAAGTCTGGGCACTGGGTCCTTCCAAGTGATGTAAACAATACTAAAATTTCAAACAACTTCGATACTAAGGAATAGACTTGATAGTCAATACTGATTTGGATACCACAATAATAATTTAAAATGGTCTTTCTTTAGACAATAGAATGTGATTTTCAGCATTAAATCATAGAACTTTCTTTTCTATTCCCATGTGGTCTTGTATCTGTGTAATCCCTCAGTGCTCCATGGGTGTACACTAGTCTCTGTGCTCTTATACTTGTTCTGATACAGCGCAAGATCATTCTAAAGCTATTCAGGAAAGGTTAATTTCGTTCATGTAAATGTGACTTTTTAGTATCGATACCTGCTCAAATGAGTATTGAGTACTAGTTTTGATACTAGTTTTGTCCAGATTAGTACCGTATTTTTTGGACTACAAATTGCACTTTTTTCAGGGTTTGGGTGGTTCCTGCAACTTATACTCAGGTGCGACTTACATTTACATTACATTACATTTTTCACACCGACAGTCCAAAGACCAAATATATGAATCATACATATGAATTAAAAATGAAAAAACAAATCATTTTTCATTTTGGTTTTAGAAACAAATAATAAAGAGTTGTTTTTTCATTTTCTTATTTTTGGTTCTATATTGAAAAATGAACAAACAAATGATACATGGATTGTTCTCTTTTTTATTGGGTTGTTTTTATTACTATAACTTCTATAACTCACCTTTCAAGATGAAATGTCAGTTCTTGGTCTCTGATTTTATCAAATAAATTTCCCGCAGATTCATATCAAGTTACAGACTTGATATTTTGCATTTTTGTAGCTAAGGCCCTAAATTAAGCATTTTGTCCAAAAAGTTGTTTATACATCTTTGCTGTGTTTTGTATAAAAGAGTGTGAATTTTATTTTCCCTTTTTTTTCCCATCTCTATTTCTGGTTCTGTAGCTTTTATTACATCCATATGACACAACTACAGCAGCAAATAACAGGTTGCACTGAAAAAAAGGATCTAAAACACTTCATTAGGGGGTAAAAGGGGAAGTTTTAATAGCAAAATTAAGAAAAAAAATCCAGGTGAGGAGAAATATACTATGCTCTTAGGTCTTTTAAGCTCTATTATATGTTGAAAACAAATGTATGAAATAAACAAATATCAGTAAAAATGTTACATGTTAATTAGCAGTCCTTACGAGACAAAAAAAGTGCAAAACAAAATGTGCAAAAAAAAAATTCAAATGTGTTTCTAAATTTAAACATGAACTCATTCCATCTAGTTGCCGATACGGTCTGTTCGCAAACGTCTTCGGGGCCAGAACACGATGAAACAAGGTGTGTTGGGGGGAAAAAAATAAAAAATAAAAAACACACACCCAATCTGTTCCACCATATGGCGAACAAGTACACAAGTATAATCAGTATTCAACAAATGGAGCCAAATCCAAACACATACATTAGCAGCCTCTGCCACCTCCAGCTAATCCAGTGTCACTTCTGATGTAACAACATGCTAACACGGCTAACCGCTAACAACCCACTTATCACCCGTCTGTTTAATATGACTCGATGGCGCTAACGGCTAACATGCATAACAGATTCACCCTCTAAAGCGCTCCTGACTGTGGACGTACGGCTCAAGAAATGGAGAAGGGTTACCGGGTGGTCACTGAGGAAGGATGGGTCAAATGCACAGGGTTATTTGGTCTAAGGGGTTGATTAAGACTTCAAAAATGACACATATAGAAGAAACAAAAAGGTTAAAATCGCAAATTGGCTTAAAACTGCTTTAAATAAATCAAAATACCCAGTGGCATGTGTCAGTTAATCAGTGGATTTTTATAGTATTCTGAAGAAGAAATAATTTTAAATACATTTTTTAAGTACATGTTTTAAGGTTTTAACCACTTTCCCTTATCAAAACATACCTGCAGTTGTGTTTTTTCTTTTGTTCAGGCTTGTTTCATGAGTCCATTAAAGGTGAACTCCGGCACGTTTGAAGCTAAAGTCCTTTGTGAGAGGTGGTTGAATTCTATCAGAAGCCAAAAACAGCACAGATCAGTGTTGCCTCGGTGGAGATCTCACTGTGGCAGTGAGGCTGTCAAGGGAACAAACTAGTGTAGTGATGGAGGCAAGTTCTTAACTTCCACGTAAAACACCAATTTGCTTCAGCCACGAGTCTAACAAACAAAATCCTCTGCTTGGTTCACTCATTAGTGTCTGGAACCATTATTTGTTAGACTCGTGGCTGTTGTAAGATGGGTTAAAGTGATGTTAAGCCTCTTCTGTGCAAATTGGTGTTTTATGTGGAAGTTAAGAATTCACTACGCTAGCTTGTTGCCTTGACATACTCACTGCCACAGTGAGATCTCCATTGAGGCATCACTGATCTGTGCCGTTTTTGGCTTCTGACAGTATTTGACCACCTCTAACAATGGACTTTAGCTTCAAACGTGCCGGAGTTCCCCTTTAAGCTAATCATCTCCACCGAGAAGTCAAATATGCTCGGTTTGCATTCTGCCAGGTTTGTTGCGTCACAGATACAAACCTGAGAGTACCAAAAGTATGTGTAAAGGCTGCTGTAAACTCCAACACTTTTTTGGTGGAGTGAATCTCAGGCTCCACAGTCTCTGGGAGTACAATGGCAGCAGTGTTTTCACATTCATAAAAGTGAGTACATGAGACTGAAAAGGGGAGGAGAGTTACTGAGGAGCACTTGTGTTGTTCATATGTACATTATCAGTCCAGGGTTTGGCTGTTGTGGATTCTAAATCTAAATCTGAGAATAATTAAAACTGGAGAAAAGTTGTCTTAAATCAAAAAGACATGACAATTACATAGAAATAATGAAAACAAAACCTTCTGTCCCTCACGCAAGGTCCACCTCTCCCTAACCTGAATGGAAAAACAAAAAGAGGCGTATTATACAGTTGACAAACATGATCGAATCAACATACGATAGGTAAAACATACGATAGGATTGATCTAAACAGTTCTCAAAAGGAGACTACTTGTCTGGGTCAGCTGGGGCATTGATTAGACTGAACTCAAGGGTACCAATAATTCTGAATGATGAGAATGAACAGAACAACTGCACGTGAGCAGGGATTCTACAGGAGATGCTTTAGCAGTTGTGAGTTACAAGTTATCTAAACCTATAAAATACACTCTTTAGCTTAACAAAGTAAGAAATTCCCATCACAGTGGGCACACTTTCTCTTTCTGTGTATTTTTTCCTTCAAGAGCCATTAAACACCCTCCCGAAGCTTTACCCTTTACTCTGAAGGAAAAAATCAGAAAAATCCCCCCCAACCCTTGGAAGCGATGATTGACAACCAACTGACAGCCACAACAATCCAACATGGCGCGGACCGGACTAAGCGGACATTTGTGCTCGGATCACACCGTTTCCCTTTTCTCCAGACATGGCGGTGCCATTACGGGGCGGTGCTGAGTGGGGCTCCTCACGTACCACCCGTAGACGCCAGTGTCAGTGCTCGTCATTGGTGAACCCGAAAGTCCAACCCGAAAATTCTAATGTTCTGAAATGTTGATCCTAAAGAGATCGGTACAGACACGACTCTGACCCAAATTTCTGATTTAAAATTTTTAATATGCACTAAAATGCCAAAATAAAGCCAGGGATAGGTATACACTTCTATTTTAGACCCATTTACACAGATAATCAGTAGAAACTAGTGATTTTGGTGCTTAGTGACCCTTTAAGTTGATCAATTTCTACATTTTATATACATACACACAGAGGAAATCAAATATATAATAATAAAGTTTAACTGAAACATCGGTGGAAGACAAGAATGACAAAACACAAGAGCAGGTATGTTTCCGAGTAGCTAACTCCATTATAACATGACATAAACCTCTCTTTGTGCTTCATTTGCATAATATTACTCGCCAAAGCCAAAGCATGTGAACAATGGGAATGAAATCACATCACTCACATCCGATCACAGTGTTTACATGACATTTGGATAATCAGATCACTCCAGAGGTCAGATCATGTGTGTGTGAACATGTCTCCACGTCCAGCTGTGTGTGGTGGACACTTGAGCTGATGGGATCTGAATGACGCTCTCGTGTCACTGATGGAGCCCACAGAAGGGCCTCTCGTCCTCTCTCCATCTCTTTCTTTCTCTGTGTCTGATCCCCTCCTTCTCTTTCCACCTCTCCTTTTTCTCTATCCCCCTTTCTCTCTGCTCGTCTGTTTCTTTTTCTCTCTCACAGCGTATGCCCCTTTGTTCCTTCTCTCTCGCTGACTTTTTCTCTTTCTCTCACTCTTTCTGTGTGTCTTCCCTCTCTCACTTTCTTTCTCTCCGCCTGTCACTCGCTCACTCCTTCTCCCTCTCTCTGTTTGTCTCTCTCCCTCTCCCGCCTCTCTCTTCCTTTTGGTCTCTCTTTCTCTGCCTCCGTCTCTTTCTCCTTCCACCCCTCTCTCTCACTCCCTCCCTTTTTCTCTCCATTTCCCTCTCGCTTTCTGTGTCCCTCCCCACGTCTTTCCTTCTCTATCCTTCTTTCTCCCCTGTCTCTCTCTCCCTCCGTCCTTTCCCGTCTCTCCCTTCCCTCTCTTTCTATCCTCCTCTCCCTCTGTCTGTCTGTCTCCCTTCCTCTCTCGCTCCCTTCTTCCTCTCTGTCTATCTCTCTGTCTATCTCTCTCACTTTCATCCCCCTCTCTTTCTCTCCTCTCTTTCTCTCCCTCTCTGTTCATCTATCTTTCCCTCCTTCTCTCTGTGGATGATTGAAATCAAACCCTGCTGCACATTCACAGACCTGGATCAGAACAGCGGCCCCCCGTCCGGCCCCTGTTCTCTGGCCCCCCTCAGGACCCCTCAGGACCCCTCAGGACCCCGTAACTCTGGAGCAGCTCTGTGGATCAGAGCCGCTCTGGTAAAAACAGGTGCAACTGGAGCCGGCTCACAGGGACCTGCCGGAGAAAGGGACAGGGGGAAGAAAATGTTTGGAGAAAATAAGGAACTGTCCTCGTGAAATCCGAGAAGGTGCAGGGGCCGGTTCATTTGTCTCATGGTTTGGGGAAAACAGCGAGGAGGAAAAAAGGAAAACTAGTCTGAGAACCTCTTCTTTAAGAGAACTTCCACTGCTCTTTACAGAAAACTGAACAGTGTGTTGGATTTTTAAACCTGTTTTTCCAGGTTACATTAGCTTAATTTTACACTGGTATTTACCAAATGCACATCGTGACAAATACAGATGCATTTGTGGGATTTAGTCAAACTTCCACTACATGTCGCAGTAGGACTGTGCTGTACACCTGCTCTGTGCTGTACACCTGCTCTGTGCTGTAGATCTGTGCTGTAAACCTGCTCTGTGGTGTACACCTGCTCTGTGCTGTACACCTGCTCTGTGCTGTAGGTCTGTGCTGTACACCTGCTCTGTGCTGTAGGCCTGCTCTGTGCTGTACACCTGCTCTATGCTGTAGGTCTGTGCTGTACACCTGCTCTGTGCTGTACACCTGCACTGTGCCAACACTGTAACATACATTTAGTTTTTGCTTTGCGTTGCGTCTTGCTCTTCTAATCAGCGCATTGAGGAGGGAGCCCGTATATGTGGGGAGGAGAGAGTGTGAAAAAGCGAGGAGCGGTGAGCTGACATGAGGCAGATGGACAGGTAGGATGTTTTAAGAAGTTTAAGCTACCCTGTGATACACGCTGTTACAGGGGGACATTGTTGTGGACAAGCTGCGTGGGCTCCACACAAGCGCAGAGAGAAGCTCCGCACGCCCCACTCACCTGTACAAGTTTATTGGCGACAGCAGCAGCTGTAATGAAGCATGATCACACTCAACGAGTGTCAGAACGGTCTCGAGACAAAGACCAGTCTTGAGTACTACACTATGATCTACCTTGGTGATCAACTGGTAGATTGTGAGTGACGTATTGGGCACCCCTGACCTAAACTGACTCATTTCATTGAGTTAGACTTAGTAGTTTTCCAGATAATTGCTTTTAAAATGACATTAAATTTTTTAGGACACCCTGTATATCACTTTTCCAGATATTACTATAGGCAATGTGGGTGAAGTGTCTTGCCTAAGGACACAACAACAGTTTTTAACCTGAGCAGTGGCCTGAGAGCACCCATGGGTGTCAGAATGAGGCAAAGCTAGCACTGCTGCCTTATGAATGAACAAAATGTGACTAAATGATTACTTATTTTCTATTTTATTTTGACTTGTATTTGTACGCTTATATAATTATATTTTGACACTTGTCTCTTGCTATTTTTTGGCTACTTCTTTTGAATTTATTACTAGCATTTATATGTGTGAGCTACAGCGTCCAAGTCCCTTGTCGATCAATAAAGTTTGCCTAAGCCTAAGTTTAAGTTGTGAATTAATAAAGTTTGTCCAAGTCTGAGTCTGTTTTCTCTTTTGAATGGTGAAAATATCAAATATAACTGGGAGCTAAAACACACAATAGAATCCAGTGTGTGCTTCCTGTTGGAGCCTCGTGTTGGACAAAAGCACAAACTGTTCACTGTCATTTATGCATAGTTAATAAAAAACATTCTTTTTCCTGTAGAACAATGCCACATGTTCTAAAACGTCATTATTTCCACATTTAGTTTTTTTTTTTTTTTACCAGGGAGAGTGACGGGTGGTTGTTGTTGTTGTTGTCAATTTATTTATTCTTATTTCTCATCGTTATCATCAGTAGTAGCAGTAGTGTTCTTAGTAGTAGTAGCAGCAGCAGTAGCAGCAGTAGTAGCAGCAGTAGTAGCAGCAGTAGTAGTAGTAGCACTAGCAGTAGTAGCAGCAGCAGTAGTAGCAGCAGTAGCAGCAGCAGCAGTAGTAGTAGTAGTAGTAGTAGTAGCAGTAGCAGCAGTAGTAGTAGTAGTAGTAGTAGTAGCAGCAGTAGTAGTGATGGTAGCGGCGGTAGTAGTAGTAGTGGCAGTGGTAGTGGTGGTAGTGGTGGTGGCAGTGGTAGCGGCAGTGGTAGTGGTAGTGGCGGTGGTGGCAGCGGTGGTGGTAGTGGTAGCGGTGGTAGCGGCGGCGGTGGTGATAGTAGTGATGATGGTGGTAGCGGTGAAGTAGCAGCGGTAGTGATGGTAGCAGCAGCGGCGGTGGTGGTAGTGGCAGCGGTGGTGGTAGCAGTGGTAGTGGCAGCGGTGGTAGTGGCGGCGGTAGTAGTGGTAGCAGTGGTAGTGGTAGCAGCGGTAGCAGTGGCGGCGGTGGTAGTGGCAGTGGTAGTGGCATCGGTGGTAGTGGTAGCGGTGGTAGTAGCGGCGGTGGTAGTGGCAGCGGCGGTGGTAGTGGTAGTAGTGGTGGCGGCGGTGGTAGCGGCGGTGGTAGCGGCAGTGGTAGTGGTAGTAGCGGTGGTAGTGGCAGCGGTGGTGGTGGCGGTGGTGGTGGCGGCGGTAGTGATGGTAGTGGCAGTGGCGGCGGTAGTAGTGGTAGTGGTAGCAATGGTAGCGGTGGTAGTGGCAGCGGTGGTAGCGGTGGTAGGCAGCGGTAGTAGTGGCAGCAGTGGTAGCGGCGGTGGTAGTAGTGATGGCAGCGGCGGTGGTGGTAGGCGGCAGTAGTAGTAGTAGTAGCAGTAGTAGCAGTAGCAGCAGTAGTAGCAGCAGTAGTAGCAGTAGTAGTAGTAGTAGTAGTAGCAGTAGCAGCAGCAGTAGTAGCAGCAGCAGTAGTAGCAGCAGCAGCAGTAGTAGCAGCAGTAGTAGTAGTAGTAGTAGCAGCAGTAGTAGCAGTAGTAGTAGCAGCAGTAGTAGTAGTAGTAGTAGCAGCAGCAGTCGTAGTAGTAGTAGCAGTAATAGTGTCTTGTTCATTTACTACTTTCTACATTTTAGATACAGAAAACATGAAACACAGTTTATGAAACAAGATATATGGAATTATTTAGTAAAGAAAACTCAATATTTTTGGCAAAGCAAAGGGCGGCTAATTTGGTTATAAAATATATATAAAAAATATGAAGAAAGAAAGAAAGTACTAACATACTAACATCAGGACATCCAAAAACGAGGATAGATCAATATGAGGAAAACTATTGTGATCGATTTACTCTAATATCGCCCACTACACTGACTTAAAAATGTGTCTTGGTGGAAGCTGCATGTGTAAAGTCTCAATAACAAGTGTGCGCAGCTACAGTGATGTGTGATATTGAAGTACACGTATTCTGCCTGTGAAAATATCCACTCCAGCTTGTCTCAGCGCGAGGACACTGCAGCAGAGGAGAGCCGTGTCCAGGAACCCGATTTCATTCCTGTACAAAACCTTTGCTTTTAGAGCCACACTTCGCTGGCGTCCTTCAGGGTAGCATAAAAAAGATTTTATTTAAAAACCAACGGTGCGGTTTCGGGGAGGACGGTCTCGTGAGGTGGTTGCCGTGGAGATGACACTGAACGCTCAGGTTGTTTGTTTCAGGTCTGGGTTAAAGCGCTCTCATTTATTTTATTTGTTTTCTTCACCTTTTTTTTCCCGTTCGGAGTTTGACAGGGCCAAGCCACACCCAGCTGGTCTGTAGCTCTCAAAGCTCGAGCAGTGGAAGTCTGTGCTCATACGCTATTTAAAAAGCCACTACAATCACAGCTGTACTTGGGTTGCCAGTTTGGGTGCAAAGACTCAAAATATCACAGTTCAGTTCGATGCCCAGTGCAGGACCGATGATTCGATGCATCTTGACTCTACGACAATGAGTAAGATAATGACAATTTCCAAGTCATTATTACAAAAAAACAAGAACTTTTAATTATTATTATAACATGCATAAGTAAACTGCACAATTAGTCAAGTTTATGGCATTTATATCAAACAAGGCTTAATATTTCTCTGATATTTTAGTAAATTGCACAATTTGTTCTGCTGTATTGGGCCTGTGCCTATCATAAAGTTTACTCTTGGGAGCTTTAAGCCATGTTAGAATGTTGTCACCTCCTAAAAAACATACCAGGGGTTAGAGCTGGGCAAAAAAAATTCAATTCACGATTCGATTCGTTTCGACCGTATAGCAGCAGCCAAAACTTTCACCATGTTGTGAAAACCTCTTCTCCACTGAATAAATTAGAAGCATTTCAGATGATACACAATAGGGATGGGCATTTGAGTAAATTTTCTTAATCGACTGCTAGAAGAATTAATGATCGATTATTGATTAATCATTGTTTTTAAATTTGAAATTATCATCATTATTAGCGGAAGCAGATAAGCAAAAGAAAATGGATGGAAAAATGGATGGATTACTATTACTATTACTAATCTGCATAAATAATCTCAACTCTACAACATATAAACCATAATCACTATAGAGCCACATCAGCCCGTGTGACATTAGAATGTGTTTAATGCAGCTTTGGCACATGTATTTATGTTTTACAGAAACAAAACTTAAAACCACATGGCTAATTTGCATAAACTGTAAACGCTGAAAAAAGCAGCTCTTTCCTTGTGCTGATGCTTCAGCTTCTGTTGGACTAAAGGAGACGACTCAGTGAATTATATGAGTGTTCTTTCTGTGACAGATTTGTTTGTGCCTGTGTCGTTCTCAGACGGAAGTGAGAGACGCAGGAAGTGCACTACGGAAAGACTACAGGAAGTCTTGGCAAATGCAAAATGTACGCCAACTCGATTTTTACTTTAAATTGATTTTTTGCCCAGGCCTACCAGGAGTTGTGTTTTGTTTCATTCAAACATCCATTCATTTTCTTCCTCTTAACCGGGGCTGGGTCGTGGGGGCAGCAGTCTAAGCAGGGACTCCCAGACTTCCCTCGCCCCAGACACTTCCTCCACCTCCTCCGGGGGACCCCAAGGAATTCCCAAGCTGTAGTTTTCAGGTTACAGCGACCTTTTGCCTTTAGTTCAGTAGAGATTTGCAATTTCAGGGTTGAAATCATGGAAATCGGTTTTGAATCGGAGTTTAAAAACACAGTGACGCCCTTCCTGTATTACCACATGACATCACAGGGTGGAACAGAGTGTTTTGAGTTTGAGAGAAGAACACAGCCTAAATATGCAGAGTTTTGTGTGTTAAAATGTGTGAATGAAACAAAACACAATTGTTTTTGATGAGGAAACAACATTATAACATGAGGAAATAGCACAATATGAGCCCTTTAACTTGCATATTCTCATTCTCGGTATATTTAAAGGCCATGTGAATGCTCAGAACCTTCAGAATTCACCCTGAGTCTGCTCCGGCACTAGGGCCACACCACTTCTTGTCTGCACCACCATTACAAGTGTTCAGGGCTGTGTTCTGATGCACAGTGTGTCCTGAGATCTGCGTCAGTCTGAGAACACGTGTTTCTGTGGAGATCTGACAGAAGCAGCAGGAGCAGGCACGGATCAGCAGCTCACCAAACTCTAATATTTAGGGTTGAAGGCAGAGCTGGCAAAAATACAAGACACCAGACGATAAAAGCCTGTGGTGTTACGAGGAGAGCTCTCGGATCGGAAAATCACAAAAATTAAATCATGGGTTCGTTCACTGATTCCTTGTGGCTTGTAGGGTTGTCGGAAATATCGAAAATCAGATTCTAATTGATACTAAAACAAATCGAGATGAGATACTCATTTGAGAAGGTATCAGGACTAAAAAGTCACATTCATTTATGGCCATACCGGCTCGTCAAAGCCTGATCCCATCAGATCTCAGAAGCTAAGCAGGGCCGGGCCTGGTTAGTACTTGGATGGGAGACCACTGGGAATTCCAGGTGCCACAGTGAGGCGCCAGTGGCAAAAACTGTCGTAGTGTCCTTAGGCAAGGCACATCACCCACATTGCCTAGTATGAAAGTGGTGTGTGCGTGAGTGTTGGTGGTGGTCGGAGGGGCCGATGGCGCAGATTGGCAGCCTCGCTTCCGTCAGTCTGCCCCAGGGCAGCTGTGGCTACAATAGTAGTTTACCACCACCGGGTCTGGAGTGAATGAATAATGCTCTGTAAAAGTGTCTTTGAGTGTCCAGAAAAGCGCTATATAAAACTGATGCATTATTATTATTATTATTATTATTATTATTATTCAGAGGACAGAAATGAGGCTTTAGAATGATCTTGAGCTGTATCAGAACAAGTACAAGAGTTTCGAAATCGAGTTTCAAATTTTTGTATGATGGCATTGCTAAACTAGATGACCAATGGTACGAGGATAGCTCTCTGATGAGAAAACTACAAAGATAAAATCAATAGTTTGTTCAGTGACCCCTTGTGGCTGGAGTTGGTAATATACAATACTGTGGAAAGGTTTTAGGCAGGTGTGAAACAAAGAATGCTTTCAAAAGTATAAATAATGATTGTTTTTAATCAATTTACAAAATGCAAAGTGAGCGAACAAAAGAAAAAGCCAAAGTCATTAAGAACTCTCTTCAGCGTAAAGAAGAAGTTGTGGAAGTGATGGAGCCCTGACCTCAACATCATGTATTGTGTCTGGGATTCATGAAGAGACAGAAGAATGTGAGGAAGCTCCATCCACACAAGATCTGGGCTTGTTTGAAACATCAGCCAGCTCAGTTCTTTCAGAAACTGTCTGCAAGTAAACCTAGAAGAACTGATGCTCTTCTGAAGGCAAAGCTCACACCAAGTATGGATCTGATTTAGATTTCTCTTTTATATTCACTGGATTTTGTTGATGAACACTTCCATTTTTGAAGGCATTCCTAGTTTACAGCATATTTTCCACACCTGCGTATAACTTTTCCACAGTACAGTATAGTAAAATTATAACAATATATACAGTACTGCAATTTGTTTGTCTTCTATAACTGAAAAATAGTTTAAAAATGCTAAGAAAAAGAAAGAAATACATTTGGTGGTATGTGTTGATGATGTGTCCTTTGGTGATTTTTACAGGAAGGGCATCTAATGTAAAAATAATAATAATAATAAAATAAAAATTAAATAATAAGCAAGCAGCATAATAAAATAAAATAGTATTGAAGCAAGGTTTTTATGATCAAAACTAGCCAAAAAAATATAATAATAATAATAATATAAAAACCATAACATAAAACAACACCATCCATCCATCCATCTTCTCCCGCTTAATCCAGCTGGGTCGCGGGGGCAGTTTGCTGCCCAATACTCATAGCACCTGACCCCCCCTATGAACCCCTCTGCAGGTGGTGAGCCCACAGGAGAGTGGACAACATGGTCCTTGATGTTAGTTCATAGACAACACCAATCAACTTCATTAAAACGTCATTACAAACATAGTTTCATTTTGGATTTCAACAGCCTAAATTTATTCAGGGTGTGTGTGTTAATGAGACTCCAGGGGGCGCTGCAGACTGTCGTGGTCACATGTGGATATTGACACTGTGCCACTAATGAAGAGACAGATGGAGGACAAACTTGAGCTGGGAAAGAGGACAGGTCTAAATTAAGTTAATTATTTGGGGATATACACATTAGGGATGCTGGAATCGAATACTGGGTACTAAAAAATCAGCTGGATTGGGTTTTATTGGGTTTTAGTTTGAGTATTTCCTGGTTGGGCCTTTAATTGGATGTAATAAGACTATTTAGAGGCTGATTGGTACCTCCTCAAAAACATATCTGGAGTTGTGTTTAGAGTTTTTTACAGTGCACTCATCGGGCTCTACTGTTCAAAAACGTAATGGCCGATGGCAGTGCGTCCGATTGCCCTGGTATTAAGATCTGCAGGTTGGGTGTGTGGAGTCCTATGATTTTAGCAGCTGTGTGTGTTACCTTTGTGAGTTTAGACTGTTTTTTAACAGTGAGCAGATTGAAAAAGCAGGTGGAACAACACAACATGATGGACTGGATGATAGATTTGTACAGCAGTAACAGCAAATGCGGAGAAACAGAGAGTCCTTTGAGTTTTCTGATTATTGACAGGCGTTGATGGCTTCTTTTGTAAATGTTCGTAATGTGCTGATCAAATGTGAGTCTATTGTGACCTTGAGATATCTGAAAGTGTCCACTGTCTCTACTGTTTGGTTGCTGATGGTGATTAGTGGCTGTGGTGAGGGAGGGTTGAAAATAAGTTCCTTTGTTTTACCGACATTGAGGTGGAGATGGTTGTCCTTACACCACTTAGTGAATTTTATGATCGTGTTGTGATAGTCCATAACTGAACTATTGTCTTTGAGCAGGGCTAGGATGGCAGTGTCGTCTGAGTATTTGAGATATGTTATGTTTGTGGAGGGACTGATATTGTCATTTGTAATGGTGTTTATGGTGAGGGCAGAGGATGTGGTCGCGCCCAGACGTACAACCTGCTGTTTGTTGCTCAGGAAGTTATGGATGAGGTGGGTCGGTCTAGAGGGGATATTGAGTTGTTGTAGTTTTTGGATCATCAGGTTCCTCTGGATGGAGTTAAAGGCTGAGCTGAAGTCTACAAAGAGGATCCGTGCAAAGTGGTGAGGCTGGAGGAGGAGGTGCAGCAGACAGCCTACAGCAGGCATGTCCAAACTTTTTACTGCATGTTTTTGAAATCTACCTTGATCAAGCAAATGTAGTGTGTCCTTTTGAGGGTCTAAGCATGAACAAAGGTCTGGAGGGTCATTCAAACCTGCTATAAACGCACAGATTTGAATTACTCACCGTTTTCACCACCAGTCTATGACCCTCGATCGGCCCTCACACTGGTCTGTGTTTTAATCTGTGGCCCTTGATGGAAAGGTTTGGGCACCCCAGGCCTACAGCATCTTCCGTGCCCCTCCTTGCCTTATAGACAAACTGGAGTGGGTCTAGTTGCGGGCTAACAACTGGCAAGACGGGGTTCAGCGGCAATTTCTCCAGGCATTTCATTATGATGGAGGTGACTGCCACAGGTTTGTAGTAATTGAGCTCCATAGGCCTTAATATGGATGTTTTTCAGATGGTTGGAACGGTGGTTGTGAGAAAAACTTCCTTGAACAGGGAGTGAAGAACAGGGTTTTGTTTCATTCACATTAGAATAATCCTTTATTAGGCTGCCTACATCTCCAAAGCTCAAAATGCTCTGTTCCACCTTGTGTACTACTGTAGTAGTTTTCAAAATTCCAGGACTGAAATTATCCAAATGATTCTAGTGAAGGTGTGTGATCACCCCAGAGCAGACACACAGACAGATGGCTCAGTCTGAAACCAAGTATTTCCGCCTTTACATTGTGTCTACTCGTTTCTCACCTGATTTTGTCCAGATGAAAGTCTTGTCCCAGTTACTACGGCAACTCCCCGCTCCCCAAACTCACATCAGCCATATAAAGCCTGTCTTTTCTGTATCCTTACCCTTTGTAAAGATGAATGTCTAGGTGCAGAGTAGGCATTGGGAAAAAAATCTATAAAATCTATTAACTGAATTTGAAGTTCAGATCGATCTGTTTGGAAAGAAGTTCTCCACTTTCTTGCACTGGAAATTGTACTGAGAATAAAAGAAAGGCCTCTCTGAGGTCACAGGAGCAGAGTTTAGCACAGAAGTCAAACTGAAGTCAAATGAAATGTATGAGCTCTGTGTTTTATGGATGAGATAAAACAAACTATTTCAACAAAGATTTTGGGTTAAATATGAGCTGTTTTGATGTTCTGTAGTTTTCAGAATATTTTAGTGGAGAAAAAGGAAAAAACACTGAAAATCAAATCGAAAATGGGGTTTTTGGAGATAATAATTGGACCATTTTAATTTCAGGGAGAATGTGCCCTGGTAGACCTGTAATTGGGCTGCTAATCCCACACTCGTGGAGCCATCACAGGAGCAGAGGAGAGATGTGTTTGGCGATGAGATTCTAGCTCCCACAGATGAATACTGTGGTTGTGTCCTTGGGCAAGACACTTTACCCACCTCGCCTCCTGTGTCTGCGTACACTGGTGTGTGAGTGGTTTCTTCATGCAAAGTGCTTTGAGCGCCTTGAATGTGGAAAAGTGCTGTATAAAATGTGACCATACTGTTGATGTCTGGGGAGCTCTGAGCTGTGTCAGGCTTTTATCTCCATCTTGTCTTCAACAGTTCAGTGGAGCAGAAAGGAGAGCATTCTTCAGACAGAGATGAGGTCATTTTATCAGAGTTTTTCCAGAGAAAGGAAAAATGAGCTGAGGTGTGAGAGAAAAGGCGATGGATCATAGAGTGGGTGTAGGTATGAGATGTAACAGCTTAAAGGCCCTGTTCCAGTACTTGAGACTAGGAGACTGAAGTACTGGACACTACTGCGTCACCTCACACAGAGCTCACCAAGTCTGGATTTGAAGTCAAGCTTCAGCCAGAAAGATGCAACAAACAGATGCCAGTAATGCAGGGCCTTAAATCTGTTTTGGACGCCAACTTGTTGCTGTCTGATCAACTAAGGAGTGCTGCTGTACATCATTTTGAATTTTGTATGCACCTATCTATCTATCTATCTTTCTCTCTATCTCTCTATCTCTCTATCTCTCTATCGGTCTATCAGTCTATCGGTCTATCTATCTAAAATAAAAAATACTGGTACTAGTAAAATTGTGGCAAAGGGGAGAGGAAAAACAGGGGATGAGACGACAGGAATCGTGCCGACAAGGTAGGCAAAGTAGTCTCCAGGCCAATGTATGTGAACTGCAAATTATAGTGATACTGATTAAAAGAATTTGAGGACCATATTTTATCAGATTTTTATGAGGAAGGAATTAATCGCCTGCCCCAAATTGCCACCTGGTCTCAAATAAATACCTGGTCTGTTAAAGGTGAACTCCGGCATGTTTGAAGCTAAAGTCCGTTGCTAGAGGTGGTGGAATACTGTCAGAAGCCAAAAAATGGCACAGATCAATGTTTCCTCGGTGGAGATCTCACTGTGGCAGTGAGTCTGTCAAGGCAACAAACTAGTGTAGTGATGGGGGCAAGTTCTTAACTTCCACATAAAACGCTAATTTGCTGCACACAGAAGAGGCTTAACACCACTTTAACCCATCTTACAACAGCCACGAGTCTAACAAATAAAACACTCTGCCTGGTTCACTCATTAGTGTCTGGAAACATTATAAAACAACTTTATAAACAGCCTTAGCCTTACCTTTGTTGATTTCCCACTGCACATGCCAAAGCCCAAAAGACTCGATTGTCGACTCCAGTGGCGGCGAGCCGCCAGAAGCAACAAGTGAGAATCGACTACTGATGGTGAAGAATAAAAGAAACTGAAAGTTGTTAAAAGAAAATGGTTTGGGAATGTATTTTTTAGCGTTTTTCAAAAAATATAACTTTCTCGTAAATAAATGGTATTAGAAACGACATCGGCGATTGAGTCTTTTGGGATTTCACATGTGCAGTGGGAAATCAACAAGCTAATGCTAAGGCTGCTTATAAAGTTGTTTTATAATGTTTCCAGACACTAATGAGTGAGCCAGGCAGAGCGTTTTGTTTGTTAGACTCGTGGCTGTTGTAAGATGGGTTAAAGTGGTGTTAAGCTTCTTCTGTGTGCAGCAAATTGGCGTTTTACATGGAAGTTAAGAACTTGCCCCCATCACTACACTAGTTTGTTGCCTTGACAGACTCACTACCACAGTGAGATCTCCACCGAGGAAACACTGATCTGTGCTGTTTTTTGGCTTCTGACAGAATTCAACCACCTCTAGTAATGGACTTTATCTTCAAACATGCCGGAGTTCCACTTTAAGAGACTGAACCAATTAAACACCCTGGCTATTATTTGGTATTTTACAGTATGTTGTTTTCAGCGAATGTAGTATTTTCAAAACAATAAAAGGTAGCATTGTGATATAAATAAGTAATGTGTTAGTGTGTAATGTGTAATGTGCGTAATATTCCCTCTTTAATGTATTTTTCCAGTACTGTTACCTGCTCAAACGAGTTTCTAGTGTGGATAGTGTTAATGGCTGTAGCATTATTCTTATTCTAGCTGTAGATCATAAGAAAAATCAGGGGTTCTGTTTGAATATAACATTACACCACCCACTGTCCTCTTTGGCTGGAGATAGTGTCCCACAACAAGGCCCTTCTATTCTCTGCTGCTTTTATAACAAGCACCAGATGCATTTATCAAGCAGAAAATGAAGCCTCTTTCGTACACTTTCCCCAGACACTAAACAGGCGCAGACAGACCCCAGCTGCCCCCTGTATTTAGTATTCACCTCATGGCTCCATATATCTCCGACTGTCTGCGCACTTCCATACAGTCACCTTCAGTTCAGACAGCGGTGAAGTTATGAAGTTGGAAAAGACTACGGCGCACAATGACAGAGTTTTAAGATATTTTATAAAGTTACTGCTTCAAAAGCATCCCTGGAGTTGTGTTTTTTTATTCACGCATGTTTGAGTAACCCTTTAGTCTGTCAAAATGCTCCGTTCCACCTAGTGGGCTCATGGTTGTGGCCACCAGACCTCTGCTCCAGAAGGTTGGAGATCAGTGACATTCATCCCTCCCCAACAGTCTACAACCTGGGATCATTCTGGACTTAACCTTCTCTTTGAATCCCACATCAAATGAATAACAAAATCTGCCTTTTACCACCTCCACAACATCTCCCGCCTCCATCGATGTCTCCTGGACTCAGAGTCCTGTCTGGGATTTCCCAAAAGCTTCTGGACAGGCTTCAATACATCCAAAACTCTGCTGCCAGGGTTCTAACTCACACCAAGCCCTGGCAACACATAACCCCCACTCTCGCCCACTGCACAGGCTTCCCATAAAATACCCAATACAGGACAAGGTTCTTCTCCTCACCTACAAGTCCCTCCACGCCCAGGCCCCTCAGAACCTCTCAGACCTGCTCCAGACCTACACACCCTCCAGGACACTCTCCTCTCCACACCCAGGCCCCTCAGAACCTCTCAGACCTGCTCCAAACCTACACATCCTTCAGGACACTCTCCTCTCCACACCCAGGCCCCTCAGAACCTCTCAGACCTGCTCCAGACCTACACACCCTCCAGGACACTCTCCTCTCCATGCCAGGCCCCTCAGAACCTCTCAGACCTGCTCCAGATCTACACACCCTCCAGGGCACTCTCCCCTCCACGCCCAGGCCCCTCAGAACCTCTCAGACCTGCTCCAGACCTACACACACTCCAGGACACACTACTCTCCCTCTCCGTTCCTCCTCTTCCTTTCAGCTCACAGTTCTCACTCCAGGTTGTGAACCCTTGGGGATAGAACCTTCAGTGTCCAGGTCCCTGCACTCTGGAACACTCTGGAACACACTCCCTCCACATGTACAAGCTGTTGAAACCACTGATCTATTCAAATCACTTCTCAAAACATTTTTGTTTAATCTGTCTTTTAGTCCCACCTAATCGAACTCGTATATGTGTGTGTGCTATTGTAGAGCGATTTAGGTGTCTTGAAAAGCGCTATATAAATAAAAAGTATTATTATTAGTAGTAGTAGTAGTAGTAATAGTAGTAGTAGCAGTAGTAGCAGTAGTAGTATTAGTGGTATTAGTAGTAGTAGTAGTAGTAGTAGTAGTAGTAGTAGTAGTAGTAGTGATGTCATGTTTACCTTTAGTTCAGTTGAGATTGGCAATTCCAGAGCTGACATGATCCAAATGATTCTAGTGAAGGTGTATGGAGTTTAAAAACACAGTGGAGCACTTCCTGAATTAGAACATGACATCACGAGGTGGAACAGAGTGTTTTCTGTTTGAGAGGGGAACACAGCCTGGTCTAAAAAGTAGAGAACTTCCTAAATAACCCTGTATTATTAGTCCGTCTACTCAGCTCATTATTAGTCTGTCTCCTAAGCTCAAAATGCTCTGTTCCACCTTCAGATTTTCAAATTAACGGTTACCTTTTGATCAGCAGACATGGGCAGTTTTTAGGCTGAAATTATCCAAATGATTCTAGTGAAGGTGTGTGGAGTTTTAAAACACCGTGGAGCACTTCCTGAACAACTAAAGAATCACCTGAAGAACGGAGAGCCTAAATATCCAGGGTGTGTGTGTTAATGAGACTCCAGGGGGCGCTGCAGACTGTCGTGGTCACATGTGGATATGGACACTGTGCCACTAATGAAGAGACAGATGGAGGACGAACTTGAGCTGGGAAAGAGGACAGGTCTAAATTAAGATAAGTTAATTACTTAGGGATAAGCACAATAGGGATGCACCGCTGTCAATACTGGTTTTGATTATCAGAGCAGATACAGAAAAATTAGCTGAATTGGGTATCGGTTAAGTCAATATCCTGGTTGAGCCTTTAATTGGATGTAATAAGACTATTTACAGACTGATTTAAGCCCAGAAAATCTCATCATGTTTGAACTTTTATTCATACAAATATCGTTTTATTCATATAAATATAATTCCATCTGTCAAATATTGAAAACTACATCCTGTATAATAATAATACTACATCCTGTGTAATGCACCAGGTATTGTCCAGCAGGAAGCCAGGTCCACAGTACACTAAAGTTTCAGAATACACTGTAACCCTGAAAGTTCAAAGTACTATATTTTTTGGACTATAAGGTGCACTCAAAATGCTTAAATTTTCACAAAAATCGACAGTGCCCCTTATGTATTAATTCTGGTTATGTTTACTGAACTCGAGCCGATTTTATGTGGTACACGACGCACAAATATCTGTCAAAGAAGCTGCGCCGCTTGATGGATTGTCGGAGCTTTACGTCGACCGTAGTCAGGAGCCTGGCGGAGTAATACACATTCACCAAGACAAAGAGGCGACGCTGGGCGAGTTAAGGCCGCCACACACTACAGGAGAATTTGCCTGATTTTGGCTGCGATTTCTTCTTCCGGAGTTCAGGGAGGCGTGACCCGACTTTTTGTCTCCGCATGTGATTCTGTAGCCGCTGCTCCTCATGTGTGGAGTCAGTGTCAGATCAGAACCACCAAACATCAACAGCGCGACGGAAACAGGCGATAAAACAGAGCGTCAGGGGCAGAGGAGCGACGGACACAGAGACGCAACAAACAAACTCAGAATAGAGCGAAAATAGAGACTTTATTCCTCACCTAATGCAAAGTGGTACATTAAAAGTGCAGCATCTGATCCACATTATCCATAGAAATTGTCCTCCGCAAATGGTGACATCCAGTCCACAAAACCACACTATTCATCCAGTTTGCGGTGTTCTTTGAAAGTAAAATGACAGTGTTTCCTCATGTGTTTGTTTACACAGACAGTGTGCGGTGAAGCTGCAGATTAGCGACAGTGAATCTACTTCCTGTGGGCTTTATCGTTAATCTTTTATGCTTTTAAAAATCCTGTCTCTAAAGTATTGCACCACATTTCACAAATAATAAGAACGCAGTTTAGACTTTACACCACTATCACGGATGCCCGGGTGAAGGTATCAGTCTCAAGTGTCTTCCGAGCTTTCACAAAGGCCGGAATCATCACTGAAAAGCTAGGTAACAGCAACGAGACTGACTCGGATAGTGACGAGAGGGATCCGGGCGTGCTTAATGCTGAAATTGCCCAACTGTTAAACTCAGACACTGAAAATGGAGAATTTGATGGATTTGTGGAAGAAGAATTAACTGAAAAAGTGAGTGGATCGATTTGTTTTATGTGTTACAACTGAACAATCTTGAGTTATTGTGAATGAGTTGAATAAAGTTTGACTTATCTGACTGTTTTGTTTCGCTTAATGCGCCTTATATTCCGGTGCGCCATATGTATAACAATAGACGGGGGAATTCAGCATTATTGATATTGCACCTTATAATCCAATCAAAGTTTTAAAATAGTCCTACTAACTTAGTTGCTGTAACATTTTCTACTTTGAGTAATTTTAATTCATATTTTTTTATTAAAGGGAACTATTGTGGGTATAAATGAGTCTAACTTAAACACATACAATAGATGAGGTACAATTTAGTAAAATTAAGTAATTAAACACTGAGAATGATAAAGTTCTGTTATTTCTATTACTTCAACTTAACTTGGGCAACTTGAATATTTTGAGTCTTAAAATCCCCATTGCTTTTCTATTATACAACGTATGAATTTGTTGGATGTATCATGACAACTCTATGCACGTTCCAGTCCATGTCAGGTATAGTTCAATGTTTAGCATGAGCGGCGTGAGTTAGTGTTAGCATTAGCCTCACTCGGCGCTGGCTCGTCTGTTATTGATGCGTAGCTGGAGGCTCAGACAGATGGAGCTCAGCCTCAGGGGGAGATAATCACACAGTCAGAAAAAGCAGAGGAAACACACATGGCGCGGCCATTCATAAATAATGTACATGCTGTGAAGGACCGTTTAGAAATATAACAACAAAGACTCAACTTGTATAACTCAGATTTGAAACAGTCCAGTGTGGAGTAAATATCACAGCACTGGAAGTAGATGAGGTCATTATTAATTAAACACCCTGTGTGTATTTGAGCACAATGTGTCTTGCTCATACTGTAGACTGTAAATGGACGTAGCTAATGGCGGGCGTACACTGCGATATTTAATTTTCGATCACAGCCAAAGCTCAAACTGTACGACCAAATCACGGGGTTTTCACAGCTCACGGTTCATGTTCTCACACTACATAAACTTCAACAGTGCCAAACCCTCACGAGAGGCGGCTGGATTTCAAGCAGGTTTGATATTCTTGAGACCTACGATTGCTGATCGGGGGCAGGTCATGAGGTATTAATCAGTCCTTGTTACCCCATGTTTACTACACGAAGCACGACACACGATTAACCCAAGCCTCGATCCCAAAAACAGTCGCACAAGTGTAAAATCGTCTCAAAAAGGGCCAAAAATCTCAGTGTATGCCCAACTTAATGCAGTAGCCGCGCGTTACAAATATGAAGTTAGCCTGGAGACGCTTCCAGCTCATTCTTGCACTGGAACACTGTGGCTCCTCTCTCTCTGTAACCGCTACTGTGAACCTCGTCATTTTGATCTTAAAATGTTTGAAATTAACCGGCTCTACATGATCCTGGTGTTTTTATTTAGCTGTTTTGTCCGTTAAAATAATCCCATTCCTAATACAAAACTTGGATCCAAATTCGCTCATGTAGCTGCCAGCCTCGATGAGCTTCATTTGACTGGAGCCGAATGCTATGGGTGAGTTGGGTCACTTAGTCCACTTCTTTATACAGTCTATAGTCTTGGCCCAGTATTCTATAACCAGCTCAAGGTCAATATAAGTCAGCTGTCTAATAAGAAAGCATTATATCATCCAATAATCAGGAAGGACATGTTAGCATGCTAGGGTGGTCACGGTGGATGGCATTTTTATATCGTGTTTTCCACCTCCAGGCCCTGAAAGCGCTTTACATGTTTCAGACACATTATGCACAAAGTGGACCCTGGGCCTTTAGCTTTGATATCAGGGTAATAAATGAGCGGTAATCGGACTGTTTACGATGCAACACGACAAATTGGAAACAGAAAAACAAGTGGAAAACAGCGGTCACCTTTTCAGAACATCCAAACATGTCCGCAGACCTTTGGCTCGGCAGCTCCTCTGCTCTGTTTAAAATGCATTAGTGTGGACAGACCGGGCATGACAAAGAGAGGAGCAGCTGAGGCCAAAGACTTCACTAAACTCCACATTTGAAAAAGGCCACGGCGTTTACGAAACCTCGACTCAATCTCCCCGAGAAGAAGGGAAAACGTAATTGATCATTGTAGAATCATTTAAGGTGAGACACTACAGGCAAAAGTCAATGAATTTTTCAATTTTGATCATTTTGGTAACTTCACTAAAATGCATTTCCCCCATATGGACATAAGGATCTGCCCTTAAAGTAGCACCTTTATTTTTAACTTTACAATTTTGTACTTTAAGATTTTGACAAAACGCATAGGATTTTTTAATATCTTATCATTTATTAAGTATGATTTAATAGTTTTTTATGCTAAAAAAGTACGTAGAATATGAATTTTTGGGCACATTTTCCATCAGATTACAAATACTACAATTTCTAGTGTCTAATATGTCAACAAAAAGAAGCAAGAAATTTAAACCTGGCCTTTCTCAAGTTTCTGTTTTGAAAGTCCAAAAAAGGGTCAGGTTTAAAGACCCTGAGGCATTTGTCTGAGGAGGGCGCTTTGATTCCTGGTTTAGATGAAGCGTGAGCACCCAATAAAACTTTGGAATATTTTAAAACAGTGGTAAGGGGTGACTGGTTGAGTTTAGTGGTAGAAAGAGATAAACAGATTTGCAGCACTTAAATTGTACTAAAAAGTTTTGCTGCCAAGATTGTGCTTGAGTATGTGAAAGTACTTCGGTGATAAACTATAATATAGAAACTAATGTTCACTGACAAAAAAGCCAAGAGTAGAATCATCCAAACAATTCTAAATGTACAATATGGTTAATAGAGCTGGGAATCTGTGTTCAATTTGCTCTGAGACTTGTCCTGAACTATCTGTATAACCCTTAGTCGTCCAGGTGGGTTCCATAGTGGACCATGGCCGTAGACTAGTCTGTGGTATTTTGATACAGCTTGAGATCATTCTAAAACTATTCAGGAATGATTTGTTTCTCTCCTGTGATGACTTTTTCAGTATCAATATTTGCTCAGTTGTATTATATGATTTGATACTTTTGGCAACCAACATTACAATGTGATTATGTTTAGTTTCCGTATTTTGGTTCATGCAGACTCAAACACGCCACAGTTTGTCATGTGTACTTTAAAAACATATTTATAATATTTAGTATTTAGCGCTTGTTAGGAGTAGTTGTGGACTCTCCAGGTATGTTTCTGTGATCTGATGAGTGTGGCATTGTGTGCAGAAAAAAAAAAAAAAAAGTCCAAAAAAATGTCAATTTTGGTAGATTTTACACATAAAATGCCTTATATTTATACAAAAAATTATATTTCTAAATGTATGATTTTTGTTTTTTCTAGTCACTGGCAGTGGCTCACCTTAAAAGAAGCACTATGTCACTTTTTTCTATCTCTGTGGAGACAAGCAGGTGACACCACAACGCCACGTTACATGTCAGATCTATGGAGAGGCAAGTCCGCTCATAAAAAAGATGAAAAATGTTGAATTAGCTATGTTTTATTATGATTTTTGCTCTTAGGGTCAAACTGAGATAATTCTGCACTGTCACTGCTAATTCTACAGCCATTGTGAACCAGGCAGTGCGCTGTTAGCATGCTAGTAGTAGTCAGCATTACCCCCTCATCGTGGTGAATAATTAGGACGCTCAGAATGCATAAGGTAAGTGGGGAATGACTTTGGATCACTGCAAACTGTGTAAAATGAAGTGCTTTTCAATTTCATTTGTTCTGATAAAAAAACTGAATTATATGTCGACTCTGAAGAATTAAGTGGAAGTGGAGAGAATAGTGGAAATTACGGGAAGTCAGAAGGTCAGGTCAGGACATGAAGGGTTCCTGAACTTCCTTCGTTCTAAAGGAGGAAGTTGAGAAAGTCTTTGACACGTCGGACTAAATGACTCTTGAATCTCATGTCTTGGTGTTATACAGTCGGGGCTCGCAGGGCTAAATATAACCATGTGTAAATGAGTGTGTCTGTCAGCTCCCAGCTCCTGACTCACTAATTATTCTGCCCCCATCTCTGCTCCTGTCGGCTCCTGTCTACTCCTGTCAGCAACTGGTAAGAATGGGACAGCGATTATAGATCAAGCAGGATCAGGACAAACATTACAAGACTAGAAAGGACATGCTTCCAAAGGTGCACGATGAGATGTCACGGGGGGACTAGTTGGACCCAAAAGCAGAAACACCAAGAACAATGAAATGATTTATTTACAGAGAAAGGGCTGGTAATAATTGGACTGGGGGGCCAGGAGGAGCAGGTAGGTCACAGGCTGGGGGGCCAGGAGGAGCAGGTAGGTCACGGGCTGGGGGGGGGGCCAGGAGGAGCAGGTAGGTCACGGGCTGGGGGGGGGCCAGGAGGAGCAGGTAGGTCACGGGCTGGGGGGCCAGGAGGAGCAGGTTGGTATCAGGCTGGGAGGTCCGGAGGTGTGGAGTGGAGAAATGGTTCCAAGATGAGGAGCAGAAACAGGAGCAGGTAAAGATCCAAGGTAAACTGGAAACAGGAAAAATTTCAATGAAGTTCAAAAAACCAACGGAGCAAGCAGAGAAGATATTCAAAAAAAACTTGTGAGCCAGGAGACGAGTTACCCTGAGTGTAAACTGACGAACTGGCAGGGAGTGTTGGAGTGAACCGGTTCTTGTAGCAGAGTTGATTGTAGATGGACCACAGGTGAGTGAACACAGGAGGGAGGGGGAGAATCCAGGAGGATCATGACAGTACCTCCCCCTCAACGGGAGCCTCCAGGCGACCCAGGATGTGTCTGATGGAAGTCGCGGATAAGGGCAGAATCCAAGATCAAAGCCCTGGGAACCCAACAACGCTCCTCGGGACCGTAACCTTCCCAGTCCACCAGATACTGGTAGCCCCGGCCACGTCTCCTTACATCCAAAAGCCTACGTACTGTAAAGGCAGCATGACCATCAATGACCCGGGCGGGTGGAGGGGGCCTGGCAGGAGGGCACAAAGTGCTAGAATGAACTGGCTTGAGCTGCGAGACATGGAATGTTGGGTGAATCCTCATAGACCTGGGCAATTGCAATTTTACAACAGTGGGGTTGATAATACTGTCAATAATGAACGGACCAATATAACGGGGAGAGAGCTTCTTGGAATCAGTTCGTAAGGGAATGTCCTTAGAGGAAAGCCAAACCTTCTGACCTGGAATGTAGGCAGGAGATGGTACGCGATGTCGATCGGCAATCTGTCGATTCCGGAGGGCAGTGCGTCTCAAAGCAGCCTGCGTATCTTTCCAGATCTTGCGGCATCGGCGAAGGTGAGCCTGAACAGACGGCACTGCAATATCCATCTCTTGAGCTGGGAACAAGGGGGGCAAGTATCCAAGTGAGCATTCAAATGGGGACAGACCAGTAGCTGCACTTGTCAAAGAGTTGTGTGAATATTCCACCCAAGGTAAATGAGAGCTCCAAGAAGATGGATTCAGGGCTGCAACACACCGCAGGGCTGCCTCCAGGTCCTGGTTCGCTCGTTCAGTTTGACCATTAGTTTGGGGATGAAAACCAGAGGATAGGCTCACCTTAGCTCCAAGGGCAGTGCAGAAAGATTTCCATACTTGGGAAATAAACTGAGGACCCCGGTCTGAGACAATGTCCATTGGAATTCCATGAAGACGAACTACATGCTTGATAAGTAAGTTGGCAGTCTCTAGAGCAGATGGAAGCTTAGGAAGGCCAACAAAGTGAACAGATTTGGAAAACCGGTCAACTATGGTCAATATGACTGTGTTACCTGACGAATTAGGAAGACCAGTGACGAAATCTAGGGCTATGTGCGACCAAGGACGAGATGGAATGGGAAGCGGCCGTAGTAGTCCTGCTGGTGGCCGATGGGAGGCTTTGCTTCTAGCACAGACTGTGCAAGCTGCAACAAAGTCCTTAGCATCAGCATCCAGAGTGGGCCACCAGAAATGTCGTCTTAGGAGAGCTGTAGTCCGTCCCACACCAGGATGGCAGGCAAAACGCGAAGAGTGGCCCCACTGCAGAACCTGGGAACGAACAGAATCTGGCACAAATAAACGATTTGGTGGACCAGTACCTGGATCTGGTTGCAGGCGTTGAGCATTGTTGATGATGGATTCTATCTCCCAAGTGATGGTAGCCACAACACGTTCTGATGAAAGTATGGTATCGGCGGGCTCAGGAGCTTCTGTGGAGGAAAACTGTCTAGAAAGAGCATCAGGCTTGATGTTCTTGGAGCCGGGTCGGTAGGTAAGTGTAAAATTAAATCTATCAAAGAAAAGAGCCCAGCGAGCTTGACGAGAGTTGAGACGTTTAGCGAACTGAATATAGGCCAGGTTTTTATGGTCTGTCCAGACCAGGAATGGGTGGACTGCCCCCTCCAGCCAGTGCCTCCACTCCTCAAGTGCCAATTTAACAGCCAGAAGTTCACGATCACCTACAGAATAGTTGCGTTCAGATGGAGAGAGCCGTCGGGAAAAGAACGCGCATGGATGGAGCTTGAGATCAGAAGAGCGCTGGGAGAGAACCGCTCCTACCCCGATGTCTGAGGCGTCCACTTCAACCACAAACTGACGTGAAGGATCTGGATGGATGAGAATTGGCGCTGAAGAAAACCGCTCCTTTAAATCCAAGAAAGCACGATCAGCCTCTTCTGTCCATTTGAAAGGTACCTTAGGGGAGGTTAATGTAGTCAGAGGTGCAACGACTTTACTGAAATCTCGGATAAAGCGGCGGTAAAAGTTGGCAAAACCCAGGAAACGCTGGAGCTGTTTCACGTTGGCCGGTGCTGGCCACTCCATAACAGCACGGATCTTTTCAGGATCTGACCGGACCTGCCCCCTCTCCACAATGAAACCAAGGAAGCTCACTGAAGGTTTGTTAAACTCACATTTCTCTGCTTTAACAAATAATTTGTTCTCCAATAATCTTTGGAGCACCTGACGAACATGGATGGTGTGCTCCTCCTGGGACTGGGAAAAAATTAAGATATCATCCAGGTAGACAAAAACAAACCTATTAAGGAAATCACGGAGAATGTCATTGACCAAAGCCTGAAAAACAGCGGGAGCATTAGACAGTCCAAAAGGCATAACGAGGTATTCAAAATGGCCGATTGGTGTGTTGAAAGCAGTCTTCCATTCATCTCCCTCACGAATCCTGACCAGGTGGTAAGCATTTCTGAGGTCGAGTTTGGTAAAAATAGTGGCGCCATGCAAGGGTTCAAAAGCAGAACTGATGAGCGGAAGAGGATATTTATTTTTAATAGTAATATTGTTCAAACCTCTGTAGTCTATGCAGGGGCGGAGTGAATGGTCCTTCTTAGAAACAAAGAAAAATCCAGCACCAACTGGAGAAGATGATGGTCTAATGATTCCTGCAGCCAAGGAATCACTAATATACTTCTCCATGGCCTCCCGCTCAGGACAAGAGAGATTGTAGAGACGACTGGATGGCAGAGTGGCCCCAGGCAATAAATCGATGGCACAATCATATGGTCGGTGAGGTGGTAGTGAAAGTGCCTTCTCTTTACTGAAGGCCTCTGCTAGATCATGGTATTCAGCGGGGACCAGGGACAAATCAGGTGGCAGAGGGGTATTCACATTAGTCTCTGTAGGTGGAAGAGCAGAAAGGAGACAGGAAATATGGCAATTAGTACTCCAGCCCAAAATCTTAAGAGACAACCAGTCCAAGTGAGGATTGTGCTGCTTTAGCCAAGGATATCCTAAGATCACAGGTGAATGAGGGGAACTTATCAAGTTAAAACTAATGATTTCATGATGATTTCCAGACAGGACTAATTGGACAGGTTCGGTGAGATGAGTTACTTTTGCTAGTAGTCTCCCATCCAAGGCATTGGCCACTAAATGTTGTTTCAGAGGTTCAGACTGTAAACCAATTTGATGAGCGAAGTTAGTGTCCATAAAATTGTCATCAGCACCAGAGTCTATGAGAACAGAAATGGGGACAGTTAGATTAATTTTAGAGTTGTTTAAACAGAGTGGCAGGAAGTATCATACTCTGTGAGGTTTGTGGACTGAGTTGAGTTTGGCTCACCAGAACCCCCACATTCACTGGTGAGCCCCCCCTTTTGGGCGAACAGGGCAGTGTGCCAGAAAATGACCAGTTTGTCCACAATAAAAGCACAGACCAGATTGAATTCTGCGGAAACGCTCAGTTTGTGTAAGATGGGCCCGTCCTAGCTGCATGGGCTCAACGTCGGAAATAGGCAAAACTTTTGAGGTTAAGGGTTGAGGAATGTCTGAACTCACCCGAGAATGAGAGGTGGGAGTCAGGCGGAGGGGAGACGACTGTATATGGGCTCTGTCTCGATGGCGTTCTCTAAGGCGGTTATCAAGTTTTATAGCTGCTGATATCAGGGAATCAAGATCGTCATATTCATCCCTCACTGCAAGCTCATCCTTAAGTTGTTCAGTGAGGCCATTCAAAAACACACTTTGGAGGGCTACATCATTCCACCCAGCCTCTGCAGCCAGGGTTCTGAAATCAACAGAAAATTCAGCTGCACTGTGGGAGCCTTGGCGAAGTAATCAGAGACGTTTGGCAGCCTCTTTGCCTTGAACAGGATGATCAAACACTTTCCTTAACTCTCCCACAAAAAGATTATAGTTCTGACGGATGGCTGGTTGTGTCTCCCAAGTGGCTGATGCCCAAGCTAATGCCCTTCCTCGTAACAACCCCATTATAAATGCAATCTTGGAACAATCAGTAGCACAGATGTAAGGCTTTTGGATAAACACTAGTGAACACTGGAGAAGGAAAGCCCCACATTTCCCCATATTCCCAGAATAATGTTCAGGGTCTGGCACATGTGACTCACGGAACTGATGATCTGGTGGTCCTCCAGTGGCGACCTCTGGTGGTTGAGCAGAGGCCTGTTGCTGCGGTGCAACGACCTGTTGCCGAGGTAAGAGCTGGGCAAATGCTATATTGAGGCCTTCCAGCATGGATCCAAGTTGTGACATTTGTGCACCAAAAGCTTGTTGATTCTCGGCTATTTGTTTGAGCTGAGAGTCGTGCTTACCGAGTAATTGGCCTTGGCTAGAAACAGCCTGAAGCAGGGAATCGTGGTCTGCTGGGTCCATATTTTGGCCAGTTCGTACTGTCACGGGGGGACTAGTTGGACCCAAAAGCAGAAACACCAAGAACAATGAAATGATTTATTTACAGAGAAAGGGCTGGTAATAATTGGACTGGGGGGCCAGGAGGAGCAGGTAGGTCACAGGCTGGGGGGCCAGGAGGAGCAGGTAGGTCACAGGCTGGGGGGCCAGGAGGAGCAGGTAGGTCACAGGCTGGGGGGGGGGCCAGGAGGAGCAGGTAGGTCACGGGCTGGGGGGGGGCCAGGAGGAGCAGGTAGGTCACGGGCTGGGGGGCCAGGAGGAGCAGGTTGGTATCAGGCTGGGAGGTCCGGAGGTGTGGAGTGGAGAAATGGTTCCAAGATGAGGAGCAGAAACAGGAGCAGGTAAAGATCCAAGGTAAACTGGAAACAGGAAAAATTTCAATGAAGTTCAAAAAACCAACGGAGCAAGCAGAGAAGATATTCAAAAAAAACTTGTGAGCCAGGAGACGAGTTACCCTGAGTGTAAACTGACGAACTGGCAGGGAGTGTTGGAGTGAACCGGTTCTTGTAGCAGAGTTGATTGTAGATGGACCACAGGTGAGTGAACACAGGAGGGAGGGGGAGAATCCAGGAGGATCATGACATGAGACTTTTTGGTTTGTCCGTCACCTGCTGGTTTCTATGGTTTGTTCTATTGCTCTCGTTTAGGTACCGTATTTTCTGGACTATAAGCCACTCCAGAGTATAAGTTGCATTTTTGGGGGGAAATTTATTTGATCAAATCAGACTCCAAGAACGGACGCATATGAACAGTTCTTCAGAAAACTACAGCAGAAACAACAGAACAAGTTGACCAAACTCTCCATCTCGCTCCAAATCACTAAATCCATTGAATTCTTTATCCTCCTTCTGAGCAACTCTGCCAACTCCAGCTAAATCCAGCTTTTAGCCACAATGAGCTTTTTTGTTTTCTTCATTACAGTTTGAGTTTCCTCCACTTTTCTCCATCAAACACAAGTTTCTCTAAATCGAAACTTTCTTTCGGCTGCTCGATTCCCGTTTTCAGCTGCAGATTTCACGACTTGCAGCAGGACAGCGGCTCTTTGTGCAGGAGACATGCGCAGTAGAGCGACAATGGTACAGGAGTAATACCAAGAGACGTAGCAGATACTGGCACACAAGCCTAGAGGGCCCTCCCGTGGTCGTCAGTGTGAAAATAACCAACATGTGAAATTATCTCTTTCATATATAAGTCTTTCATATATATAAGTAAGTGAGTATAAGTCGCAGGACCACCCAAACCATGAAAAAACGTATAGTCTGAAAAATACAGTATTTATTTTGGCCAAGCATTTTACGCTCTTTTACAGTGGAGCAGAGTATTATCCATATGACCTCAGTGCAATCATAAGAACAGAAACAAAACAACAACAAAAAATTTTCCCAAAATGGAGCGGGAAGAAGAAAATCCTATTGAATCCCACCCCACTGAGCTTTCGTTTGCATTCTTCAGACATTTTACATTAAACCATAAGAACTATTTACAAGTGCGGACAATGAGTCATGAGTTATAGCTCTGCCTGGAATGTTCCACAGTGTGACTTTAAACCTTACATTGATTCAATTACAGGCAGTTTTATAGCTCAATAAAACCTGTCAACTTAATTTAAGGCTTAGGTGTTAGAAAAATGTTTTAAAGTGTTGGTGCCGCTTTACAGTTTATTCTAACTGTTGAAATGAAGTAAATCTATTTTTTTGAATTTGTATTCTGTCAGCAATTAATCAAAACATAGAAATTTTAAATGTTGTTCACTTTTTATTAAGCTAGTAAAATTTAAAAAGTAAGTAAATGGTTGCTTGACTTTTTTTTTTTTTTAAGTTTTGTAATCCTACTTTTTAAATCACTGCAAATTGAAAATATGTGCAGTAGTAGTAAATATAGTTTATTTTCCTGTTTGCAGTGGTCCACACTTTCCGACCATTCAAACTGTTCACCGCTATGAGTTTATAAGCATTTTTCACAACTTTCAAGGGCTATAGCAGAGTTCATGGTAAAGCTAAAAATAACTAGCATGCTAATCTTAAATACACAAACGCTGCTAATACAATCTATCTGTACTGGGGAAAGGCACATTTTGCTCAACAACTTGAATTAAAACGTTTTCAGTAGTGTTTGATTTTTTTCCATGGTACAGATTAAACCTTCTTATCTCATGGGAGACACCTAGAGGCTACATTACAGGTCAGATCTGGGGAGAGGCGACCCTTTTCACACTTAGTGACTTAGTGTATTTATGAGCAACAGAAGCACCTGTAATGAATAAATGCTAGATGTTTATGTTTAAAGTCAAACTATGGAGCATTTCGGGCAAAGCAATAACTCATTTCCATGGAGACAAGCGAGCTGTCGACCCTCCACCAGAAAAATTGCGCAGTGCACCTTTAAATTCTACGTGACATCTCTCTTAGTGCACAGTGGCCCATATCGTCCTCACCAGGATCAGAACAGTAACAGCCTGATGTGTGGAGCCTGTGGAATGGTGTGAGGAGCTGTCCCAGGTCCTGAGCGCCCGGTCATACACACAACTACTGTATCACTCAGTGTGGATAAGAGCAGGAGGAGATGGAGTGGTGGAGGGGAGGAGAGATTACACAGAGAGAGAGAGAGGGAGGGAGGGAGAGGAGGGAGAGACAAAGAAGGAGAGAGATTACATAAAGGGAGGGAGGGAGAGAGATAGCAACAGAAAGACAGAGAGGGGCAAGATTATACAGAGAGGGAGAGAGACAGAGAGAGAGATTACAGAGAGAGAAAGAGAGAGAGAAAGGGAGCAAGGGGGATGAAGAGGGAGATGGAGGGGAAAAGAGGGAGAGAGAGGAAGAGGGAGAGAAAAAGCGAGTGGAGGGAGAGACGTGGAGAAAAAGAAAGAATGAGCATGAGACACAGAGAAGGAGAAAGACAGAGAGAAAGAGAGTGAAAGAGGGAGAGAGAGTGAGACAGATAGTGATTACAGAGAGAGTGAAACAGAAAGAGTTGGAGAGAGAGAGAATGGGGGAAGGAGATAGAGTGACAAGGGGAAAGAGAGAGCAAGAGAAAGAGTGAGTGCATGAGACAAAGAGAGAGACAGAGAAAGAAAGACAGGATGATAGAGAGACAGACAGAAAGAGACAAAGAGCGTGAGAGGTAGGAGAAAGAGTGAAAAGGGGGAGAGAGAGACATGGAAAGATTGAGAGAGCAACAGAGAGAGAGAGTGGGGGAGAGAGGAGAGAGAGATTGCATGAGACACAGGGGAAGAGACAGAGAGAGAGAAAAACTGGGATAGAGAGATACAGAGAGAAAGAGAGGCAGGAGAGAGGGTAAGAGGGAGGAGAGAAATAGAGAGATAGACGGACAAGGGGAGAGAGGCAAAGGAGACAGAGAGAAAGAGGCAAAATAGAGAGAAAAACACTGAGAGGAGGAGAGAAAAAAGAGAGAGACAAAGAAAGAACAAATGAAGTAAATGAAGTACATTAAACTGACAAAAAATGACGAGAAAATAGATTTGATCAGGAGAACACTTTCTTTTGGATGGAGAAACTTTTAGGAGTCTAAGGGTTGATTTGCTGGAGTCGGGCCCTAAAATCTCAAGAGCCGCTTGAGTTCATCCTGGTTCTGAACGGAACAGTCGAGGCGCCGGACTAAAGCTGGAAGCAGTTTGGAGAAAGAGTTCTGAACGGAACAGCCGAGGTTTGGAGAAAGAGCGCAGAAAAAACAAGTGAGATTTCAAACGGACAAAGAAAAGTGTCATTAAACAGCGACATGTTTGATCTGAGCGCTTCTTCTGCACTGAAGCAACGTTTTACAACTCTGAGGCTACGAGAGAGGGAGAGGGGGAGAGTGGAGTTCTAGAGAGAGAGGGAGGGGGAGAGAAAGAGGGAGGGAGAGTGGAGGACTAGAGAGAAGGAGAGGGAGAAGGAGAGGGAGAGTGGAGGTCTAGAGAGAGAGGGAGGGAGAATGGAGGTCTAGAGAGAAGGAGAGGGAGAGTGGAGTTCTAGAGAGAGAGGGAGGGAGAATGGAGGTCTAGAGAGAAGGAGAGGGGTAGTGGAGTTCTAGAGAGAGAGGGAGGGAGAATGGAGGTCTAGAGAGAAGGAGAGGGAGAAGGAGAGGGAGAGTGGAGGTCTAGAGAGAGAGGGAGGGGGAGAGAAAGAGGGAGGGAGAGTGGAGGTCTAGAGAGAGGGAGAGAGAACGAGAGAGAGGTAGAGTGGAGGTCTAGAGAGAGAGGAGAGTGGAGGTCTACAGAGAAAGAGAGAGTGGAGGTCTAAAGAGAGAGGAGAGTGGAGGTCTCGAGAGGTAGAGTGGAGGTCTAGGGAGAGAGAGAGAAGGAGTGTGGAGGTCTAGAGAGAGAGAGAGAGAGAGGGAAGGAGTGTGGAGGTGTAGAGAGAGAGGGAGACTGGGGGTCTAGAGAGAGAGAAGGAGAGTGGAGGTCTAGAGAGAGAGGAGTGTGGGGGTCTAGAGAGAGGGAGAAGGAGAGGGAGAGAGAGGGAGAGTGAAGGTCTAGAGAGAGAGGAGATTGGAGGTCTACAGAGAAAGGGAGAGTGGAGGTCTAAAGAGAGAGAAGGAGAGTGGAAGTCTCGAGAGGGAGAGTGGAGGTAGAGTGGAGGTCTAAAGAGAGAGAGGGAGAGTGAAGGTCTAGAGAGAGAGGGAGAGTGGAGGTCTAGAGAGAGAGGGAGAGTGGAGGTCTAGAGAGAGAGAGGGTGGAGGTCTAGAGAGAGAGAGGGAGAGTGGAGGTCTAGAGAGAGAGAGGGAGAGTGGAGGTCTAGAGAGAGAGGGAGAGTGGAGGTCTAGAGAGAGAGGGAGAGTGGAGGTCTAGAGAGAGAGTGAGAGTGGATGTCTAGAGAGAGAGGGAGAGTGGAGGTCTAGAGAGAGAGGGAGAGTGGG
The DNA here is from genome assembly GCA_034769755.1 of Odontamblyopus lacepedii. Classification (NCBI taxonomy): domain Eukaryota; kingdom Metazoa; phylum Chordata; class Actinopteri; order Gobiiformes; family Gobiidae; genus Odontamblyopus; species Odontamblyopus lacepedii. The sequence continues at coordinate 9,518,013 of CM068354.1, forward strand.
GGTCTAGAGAGAGGAGAGTGGAGGTCTAGAGAGAGAGAGAGAAGGAGAGGGAGTGAGGGAGAGTGAAAGTCTAGAGAGAGAGGGAGGGAGGGAGAGGGAGAGAGAAAAACAGGAAGAGCAAAAGAGGGAAGGAAAGAGAGACGGCATAGAAAGAGATGGAGAGAAAGAGAGAGACCGACGGAGAGAGAAAGAGAGAGACAAACAGACAGGAGGAGAGAAAGAGAGAGAGAGGAAGAGAGAAACAGAGAGAGACAGGGAGAGAGAGTGACAAACTGGTGGAGACAGACAAGGAGAGAGAGGAAGGGAGGAAGAGAGAGAGAAAGAAATAGAGAAGACGGAGAGAGGGAGAGATTACACAGAGAGAGAGAGAGAGAGAAAGAGGAGGGGAGACAAAGAGAGAGTGAGAGGGTGAGAAACAGAAAGAGTGAGAGTAAGAGAGAGAGAGAGAGAGACCTGACTCAACATTTTGTAGTGAATCTGGGGAAAAGGAGAAGTTCTAGGCTGTGCTCTTTCTCACACATAAATTAACGGTGAGCTGTGTGTGTGTGTCTGTCTGTGTGTGTGCGTGTGTGCGTGCGTGTGTGCGTGTGTGTGTGCGCGCGCGTGTGTGTGTGCGTCTGTGTTTGTGTGTGTGCTATTTTCATATAAGCCACATTCCAGTTTCAGTTCCTCTGCTCACTGGTGACCCACATGAGAGTCACGTCAGGCTCATTCTGCTTCATATATTACAAGTATCATAAACATTACAAGGAATAACCAAAATCTGAGTTAAGTCGAGCATATGATTTTCAGTTATACTTTGTCACAACTTATTTGCGCTAAATCACTAGTTTTCTCATCTCTGCTGACCTAAAATGAGTGAGTACACGTCCAAAAACACACGTCTAATATTCTCCTGGCTGTTACCGACCTCATGAGTGTCTCAGCTTCTCCACATGTGTCAGTGGAGCTTTGACATTCAGTTTTCCTCCGTGCTGTAAACTAGGGTGGTCCACAAAATAATGTTTTTTTAAAAGGTTTCAAATTTCTTTCATCTCTACTGCTGCTGCACTATATGAATGTATCATGGACGTCACTACCACTGTCACTATTATCTGTGCAATAACCTGCTCCACAACCCATGTGCAATACAATTATGTGCAATATGGAACTCATCTGTGAAATACACTACTACACCTTATTTAATCCTACCTGCACCTTGTATATTATATTTTATTACATTTTTATTATATCGGTATTTTATTATATTTTTTTACTATAGTGTTTACTTTTTCCCTTGTATTTGCAAACACTTTTTAACAGTACTATTTATTGCAGCTATTATTACTTGAATATCTTAGCGAGTCAACGGTTCTTCTCATCCTAAGCATTTCATTGCACTGTTGACCTTGTGTTGAACCTGCATATGACAAATAAACAATCTTGAATCTTGAAAAATCTTGTCCCAATGTTGCATTTGAGTCTAACCCATGAAAAAATATTCCATGTAAAATCTCCTGATTGGTTTGTATTTAGAGCAAGGGTGTCCAAAGTTTGCAGCACGGTGGCTGAGTGGCAACACTCAGGCCTCACAGCAAGAAGGTTGCGGGTTCGATCCCCGGGTCGCCCGGGCCTTTCTGTGTGGAGTTTGCATGTTCCTCGCCGTGTCTGGATGGGTTTCCTCCGGGTACTCCGGTTTCCCCCATCAACCCAAAACATGCCCGCACCCCTATGAACTAACATCAAGGACCATGTTGTCCACCCTCCTGTGGGCTCACCACCTGCAGAGGGGTTCATAGGGGGGGTCAGGTGCTATGAGTATTGGGCAGCATGCTGCCCCCGGGACCCAGCCGGATTAAGCGGGAGAAGATGAATGGATGGATGGTGTCCAAAGTTTCTTTTCATCAAGGGCCACATATTAAAACACAGACCAGTGTGGGGCCAATCGAGGGTCATAGACTGAGGGTCAAAACAGTGAGTAGGCTTAGACCCTCAAAAGGACACACTACATTTGCTTGATCAAGGTAGATTTCAAAAACATGCAGTAAAAAGTACTACTGTGGTAGTATGGGCCAATTCATCTAGAAGCTTGAGGGCCAAAACAACTGGTCTGACGGCCACATTTGGCTCCTGGGCCATAGTTTGGACATGCCTGTTTTAAAGGCAGCTCAAGCACACTAACGTTTTGCGTGGGAGTCATGATTTGGCGTTCATAGTGTTTTCATTTAATACAGTTTGTACAGCGAACAAATTTTATCAAAAGGTTAACAGAGTGTGATTAAAATAAATTTTGAATAACAGAATATAAGCTTGTATAATTGCTTTATAATTTTATTGCTGTTTTTCTTCAGTGATTTCCACTCAGAGAACAGGAAAAGAATCTTTTCAATCCCATGATCCCGTCTGATTGTTGGGATTGTGCCCTCCTGCCAGAAGATTATGACTTCTTCCCAAACGATCTCTTTGCGTCAGTAGCTCAGTTGGTAGAGCGTTTGTTGACTGATCAAAAGGTTGGCGGTTCAAATCCCACTCTCAACATAAACACTGGTTGAGCAGTCAGATCCACTGAACCACAGGTCGGCTGGTGTGATTCCAGCTCCCACAGATGAATGCTGTTGTGTGTGTGAATGGATGAGTGGATTCTTAATGAGCGTTTGAGCCTTGAAGGTGGAAAAGCGCAATATAAAAATGTGACAATGACAAAAGAGAAACATATGGAGGGAAATTCGCTCTGCTGCTCTGACTTTGACATCAAATAGAGGCACCTTGCACACATCTTAAGAACGACTGTGGCTCTTTGTAAAGGGAACTGAAGTCGCCAAAATACCAAGCTTGAGCTACCCCTTTAAAAATGAAGTTTTTTCCATAGGTTGACTCACTTAAGACCTTGGGAGGTAAACTGTCTAGAACTGTGATTTTGTTTGGACCACCCTAATGTAAGCATGAGTCTGGCAGCAGATAAATGGGAGTTGTTTGTTTCATTCTTATTCATGCTCTTTGATTTGGCAGCAGCTGAATGTGAGGGCCTTAAGTCGCTCAGTCTCATGTCATTTACCACAGTTCTACCATCTGCCACAGCTGCACACAAAAGCCAAATACAAAGACATGAAGAAATATATGTTTAGCTTTCCAACTACAGGACCTGAAACTAATTCGAAACCAGACAATGAAATCCAGGCACTCGAAAAAAGGAAAAAAGCATAAAAGTACCTCTAATTAACATGTGTCCTTATAATTGTTGGTGTGTATTTTAAAGGCCACGCTCATGCTTTACTAACTAAGCCCTGATGAAGTCATAGTCGAAACATGTTGGCTTTGGCCATTTAAATAAAGGTCTTTTAACTATAGTATAATATTGGAGTCTGTGGATTTGTGTCCAAGGTTTTGATCCTTTTTCCAAGAGCGCCCTCTACCTGTTCTCACTGAGTGGAAGACCTACAGCAAACAGCCTCATTTTTGTTTTTTATGTACAAAATCTAAACCAGTTATGAAGACTAAACCAGGACAAGCGCGAAAGGGCTCTGAGACTTGAAAGTAGGGATGGCGAAAACTAAAAAAGTTCATGAGTGACCACTGAACACTGTTAACCGGTTACAGTCAGTTAACCGTTCAGTTTAAAATCAATTCTAAATCTAATCACTATGTGAAATAACCGGCAAGTTCGATTCGAGCCGGCCGCCGGCTCTCACACATGATATGGTTGAAGATAAAGGTGTTAGTCATGTGTTAGAAGCTCATTTGAAACATCGCTGTGGCTCATTTCAGAAAATGACGCCACACATGAAAAATGCCAAAACATCCAACAGTCGCCTACACAACAAAAGCACTTCTGTGGCAACTCAAACAACTTACTTGTAGCAGCACTAAAGCCTGTAGAGATAAACATGAACACAGAGAAAACACTTGGCGGGGCAGAGTTAGCAGAGTTAGCACGGTTAGCTTTTCTCACCTGTAGAAGAGGCTTGAGGGTGTCGCATTTTGAGGTGAAAAGGGGCATGTCAGTGTGTGTTACCTCCAGGTCGAACGGATAAACAAACAGCAACAAGACCTCGCGCCACATAAAATGTGCGTTCAGGCTCCTGTCTATGATCATTTAGGGCGACTCACACTCGGACTGTAGAACGTGACGTTCTCAAGCACGATTATGTAGGGTTCCATTTAACCAACGGTCAAAAAATTTTGACCAGTTAACGTTGATTCGGTCAACCACTGTTCAAACGGTTACCAGTTAACATCCCTACTTCAAAGATGCACTGTGTAACTTTTCTGGTAGAGAGACCGCCATCTACTGGTCTCCATGGAGACGTTTTTGCTTTGTCTGGAATGTTCCATGGTATGACATTAAACATATCTCTCTAGAACAGGGGTCTCCAACTTTTAGCCCAGGAGCTACCAGCAGCTCTCCACCCCCTACAAGTAGCTCTCAGAGGGATTTCTGGATTCTACGTGTTGTGGATAATCAGTAAAATTGGATTAATTACCACTGTGCATGTGTCATGTTGATGCCTAACTTGGAGCACTGATAAATGGACAATGGTTTATGTTTTATAGGCATCTAACAGTTCCCCATCTAAGGCTCGCCGTGGCTCTTCTTTTACCAATTTTCTTTGGGACTGCTGAAATTAGAAACTAGGGCTGCAGCTATCGATTATTACAGTAATCGATTATTCTGTCAATTATTTTGTTCGAATAATCGAGTAATCGTTTGTTATTGTCGTGTCTACTTTGCACATGTTAAATCCACACCACGTGCATTGACAGATACACGTGTTTTGGACATGAAAAACTTAATTATCGCTGGGCTAAGGTTGACTTACCTCGTGTTTTCTTTTCCACTTGATGTAATGTACGGGGCTTTCTGTTTAGATGTTGTAGCATCAGTGTTGAGAAGGTGACTTTTAAAATGTAATCCCCTACAGATTACAGATTACATTCCCCAAAATGTAGTTTGTGACATAATCAATTAAATTACTTAAAGTGAATAACGTAATCTGAATACTTTGGATTACTTGATATTGTCATGATTTTTAAAACTACATAAATGTAGCAACCAACTCCTGCAAATTCTTGTTTAGTTTTAGACCTGGATTAGTTCTGGTTTTAGATCTGCTTTAGTCCTGGTTTTAGATCTGGTTTAGACCTGCTTTAGACCTGGTTTAGTCCTGGTGTGAGTTCTGGCGCGGTCCACGGAGTGTACGCGACAAGACACAATCCACGCGCAGAGTGCGCCGCGTACGGGAGATGCGGAGCGCGCGGCGTACCGAAAATGCGGGGTGCGCGGCAAACCGGAGCGTACCGCGCACGAGGAGGTTATGCTCTTATTATACATCCATTATACATCCATTATACATCCATTATACATCCATGGGCGCCGCGCTGTTTTGTGTACAGTGAAGTGCAGTGGTCGTGCGGAAACTTTACCTCTACCACAAAAGGTTCCGGCCATCGGCGAGCGTATGAAAATAAAACAAAGCATCGAGGCAAAAAAAAAAAATAATCGATGCATTTTTCTAATCGATTTAATCGATTAACTCGATGAATCGTTTCAGCCCTATTAGAAACCCTCTGGCATTTCTGTTTCATAAAGGTAGCTCACTGGAGAAAAAGGCTTGGAGACCGTTGATCTACAGAAGCATTGTTTCATTACAGGTGTTTCTGTTGCTAAAAAATACAATAATTCCTTCTGTGAATAGGGAGATTCTCCACAGATCTGAACTGTAATGTAGTGTAATGCTGTAACCTGCTTGCCTCCCTTGTGGTAGATTTAAGATTTAATCTATACCGTGGAACATTGTAGACAAAGCAATAACATTTCCATAGAGACAAACAGGTGGCGGACCCTCCTCTAGAAATGTTACGCGGTGCACCTCGAAGGGAACGGTCTACAGCCAGTTCTTCATCAGTAAAAGCATGTGATTTGGAGCAAATATTTTGTATCTAAATTAATTCATTCATTCATCTACTTTTAGTATAGTTATAACGGTCGATTTACATTTTCTTTAGTTCAAATCATCTACTCTACACTGTTATTTCATGCTATAACCCTAATTAGATTTATCGCATGTAAAGTTCATGGCCATTGAAATAAACTAGTCATTTAACTGCACTCTTGGAACTCCTGCCTTAGGTTAATGGGTTAATGACTTTACTAGCAGCCCATTACTTTAGTACAACATCATATAATGCAAATGAGATGGGTCTTTTTCATCAGGTCGTTGTCCTTAAGATCATCTCACAAGAGGGTCTCACAAAATAGCTTTAACAGCGAATTTTCCAGCTCAGTTGTTGCATAAAATGTATTCCAGTGACTTCATACAGGCTAAAACAGAGGGAATATGGACTCAGTAGCAGCTATGGTTCTGCAGAGTTTACCTGACAGAATTATTGTTTCTTCATGGAGACCAAACCAGGCCAAGTTACAGGTCAGATCTGTGGAAGAGGCAACCCGCTCACAGTCGGAATGCCTGTTTTTTTGTATATTTTTGAGCTATAAAACCACCTGTAATTGAATAAATGTAAAGTAGAGCTGTTTAATGTCATACTGCGGAACATTCCAGGCAGAGCAGTGACATATCCATAGAAACAAGCAAGTGACAGACCCCCAAAACAAAAAAAGGTTACATAGCAAACCTTTAAATCTGTATTGGAATTGAAAAAGGAGGATTAGTGCATCCCTAACTGAGTACTGAGTCCCTTATTATAGAAATCAAGTTTGAAATTTTAGTATTTTGACAACATTATTTAGTAGAGATGTCCCGATCAAGATTTTTTGGCTTCTGATGCACTATGGATATTTTTAAGGAGCGCTCCCTGCTCCCCGCTCATATCGTGAAGGGGTTTTACAGTTTTTACAGGGTGTTTCTACTTCGTGGATTTCGCCTATTGCGGGTTATTTTTAAAACATAACCCACGTGATAAACAAGGGACCACTGGAGTGAAAAGTCCCACACAGCGACATGGTGGAGTTTTGATTTACGGCTGCCATAAAGCATGAGATTGTGAGAGAGTTTAGATCTCCCAACAGGATGGTCACAGGTTCAATTCCCCAAAAAGTAGTGCAAGAACCTGAATATAAAACATAATGGGCCCTGAAAGTTGCTTAAAATATCCCAGTGACTTGATCCAGGCTCAAACAGCAGGTGCAGGGGCTCAGGAGAATCAGAATCAGAATCAGAATGTTTTTTATTGCCATATGAGTGATGAGTGAGCAGCTTCAGTTCTGCAGTGCAAAGTCAGATATAGGGCAGAGCTCTTCCCAGGGAGATGTGATTAATTCTCAGCCTGTTTTCGCTGTCAGAGGTCATCCCTAATCACATGTAGTTTTGTTCATGCTCTATTTTCATGGGCATGCGAGGAAATAAGGTAAGAACATGGAAGAACTTGGTGTATTTGTAATGGGTGTAAGGTGTAAGAAAAGGTCAAATGGTCTGAGAGACACTGGATGTGGTTTACAGTTGGCTATTTTGCTGGTCACATTAACATTAGGCAAAAAAGTCAAGTAGGGGATTATTGTAAAGTTAAAGAATATTATACTAGTATTATATTATATTAATATTGTGTGCTTATGTGGCTTCCTGGCTCACACATGGAGCAGTTTCTGGAACTTTTAAGCTCAACTTTTTACACCAGATGTGGCAGAAGACCTTCCAGAGGAAACACTTTGAGAGAGTGAACAATTTCATCACCAACCAAAACACCAAAGTGGAGTAAGAACATAGTGTTCACCGGGCTCTGCCTGGAGGCTGCTGTGATACTTCTCTTTTTCTCTTTCTCTTTCTCTCTCTCGTGAACATGAGTTGATGGCAGAAATGCACAATTTTGATTAAAACTTTAAAGTGCAGACCCCCAAATCTGTGACGTAACAATCCTGGTAAATTTAAAGTTACTGTGCAGAGGGAGTGCAAGGCTCTGTCAAACAAGCATGACTGAAGCTAAATACAACTCCAGGTATGTTTCTGATAAAAATGTTAAGACATGATTAAAAACTTACTGTGAGTGGGCCTGACTCTCCACAGATCTGATTTGTAACTTGGTGGAGTCAACCGCCTGTCTCAATGGAGATAGAAGAGTTTAATGCCATTCTGTAGAACATTCTGGACCAAGTCTTAAGAGCTCCATGAAAACAAGCAGGTGGAAGAGCCTCAAAGTGAAGCTTTAAGATAAAACTGTTGAAGTTCCCAAAAACAAAAAGGGGAATGAATAATTTACATAGACAGTGTACCCAGCAGATGCTTTGAAGTGGGAGGATAGAGCTCACAATTATCATAAAACGTAAACAAAACGTCAGTGGAAGAAGAAATGTGTTTTCTGGGTCACTGCTGGTGAACAACATAAAAGTACAAATATTGTTTCCCTCTCAAAAGCAAAACTCTAGAGGTGATTCAAGCATTTCTAAATAATACCGTCTGCAATAGACGATATAATGGATCTCACTGTTCTACAACAGACCCCCTCTGCACTAACAACTTAAGAGCTGTGGTTTTTATCATTATTTCAACCGTTTCACTCTCCCCTATAGCCTGCAGATGGATAATGAACTAACCAAGACACTTTTATGCATTAAAGCACTTAAATGAGGACTTTTAATTGAAGTAGCAACGCAGTCTGCATATTTCTTTTTTTTTTGTTTTGTTTGGAGTTGAGCGCAAGTCAGACAGATGGAGGCCTGTTATGTTAACACATTCTGAAGTAGTATTTTGAAGTAAAGATAATAGACGATAATATTCAAACAAATTACAAATCTACAAAACTGTTAAAAAATAAAACTCCTGAGTCAGTTTGCATCTGTAATGAGTCATGAACGTTATTAGTTGAACCTTTGATGACTTAAATCTTATTGTATTTTCAAAACATAAACAACCATTTCTCAGTAGTGCAAAGAATGTACCAACAAACTAGCACCAACTTGGAAAGCACTAAAATATGGTATGTCCCCATTTTCTAAACTATTTATTAGGGCTCGACTGATATATCGGTTGGCCGATATTATCTGCCGATATGGGCACTTGGAAACATATCGGTTATTGGCCTAAATCTTGCTGATATGGGCCGATATCTCACGTGGACATGTTTTACCTTGTTATAAAGCTCAGACTCTCTATATTCTGTCCATTTAATCCTATTTACAGACAGATAAATGTCCTGATATGTGGCTCCGCATCAGGATTTATCTGCGGAGTCATTTGTCTGTGACACCGTACAGTACCGAAAGCACCCCCACATGTGCTTGTTTACAGCCATAGACCGTATTTTTACAGCTGCAGCCATAGATCCATGTGTGCAACACTGAGATTCTCTTCTTTTTCTGGACGCTCAGTGTGAGTCTGGATTAAAAGGACAGTTCTTATTGCAGACTTGTGATCTGAGAGGAGCCTGTGTGAGGCTGAGTGTTGGAAATGTGTTGGTTTGAAGCTCGTTTTGGTTCTTTCTCATTGGTTAGCGATTAGCTGCTGTAGCTCGCACACATAAACAGACTGTTTTCTCTTCTATTAGCGACTGTAAAGTGACTATAGTGGCTGTATATATGTTACTGGACACGCACTGATATGTAAATGAACTGTGAATAGAGGTATGAATTATCGGCATTTAGTAGATCATTAATTACCGTTAAACTAATAGCGGTAGTTTACTTATAGCACTTTCTTTACTGGCTAGAATGTCATACAGAAATGCCATTAGGCCGACGACTATCTTTAAATATGACGTAAAGAGGCAGAAGAACAATAAACGTCACCTAAATAAACCCAATTTTACATCCAATAGAGCCAAACCTAAATTTTATAAACAATTGAAGATTTACAGTGAATTTTTACATCATAAATATATCGGCAGCTCCAACTCCCATTTTTTTATCGGTATCATATTGGCTGCAACAAAATCTATCGGTTGGGCCCTACTATTTATTGTTTTTATTTATTATTTATTGTTTCTGTGTTTTTTATACTGAAATTCTGATTCTGACATTGACCCCACACAAATATTATTCCCGCTTTCATATATTGAATGATAAATTAATATAGTAATTATCGTGACAAGGTTATTTATGCATTAACATTAGGACGTTTAAACAGATAACCCCATGTCCTGTTAATCTTCGTATCATCTTTGCACTGTTTGGACTTTTTGTTTAATCGAAGTGCAATGAAGTCTGCACGTTTGGTTTCTTTCTTCCTGTTTTACTGCACATTTTACGGCACAGTTTGGAGTTCAGCCCGAGTCAGACAGATGCGTGAACCGCTCTTCCCCTCTCTATAGTTTAAGTCTAATGCTGAGGCACTGACAGACGTTTGGATGTAAAACAGAATGAAGTGCTGACACAGGAGCTGCAGACAGAGGCTGTGCGTGTTATCAGCTCTGAGCAGGGGAACCAGGCACCACCAGCATCCAACGGCTCTGCTCCACCAGCTCCAGAGCTTTGGTGCTGTACGTTAGAATATACATAACACGACATAAGGGTTCTGTCAGGAGAGCATGCTGACTATGGGGAAATGTTCGATTAGCTTTGGCACCACTGTAAAGTTCAGTACTACGGTGCTCTGAAATATTATATGAGATACTTATCGATACTAAAACTAGATACACATTTGAGCAGCGTTGTGTTTTTAATTACTATGGTATCGGAATCAGTATTGAGTACAGGGACGCACCAAACTGGATGCACGAATATCCTGATTGGACATGTAAATCAGTGCAGTATATACCGTATTTTTCGGACTATAAGTCACACTTTTTTCAGGGTTTGGTTCGACTTATATTCAGGTGCGACTTATATATTACAGTTTTCACACTGACAGCCCATAGACCAAATATATGAATCCAATATATGAATCAAAAATAAAAAAAAACAATCAAACCAAACCTGCGCCTATAATGTGGACTGAGGAGTGTCTGGAGAGAGTGAGATGTTCTGGAGAGAATGCATTGAATGATGACTTTTGATGATGATTTTAAGGTGCTGAGAGAACTGGGTATGAATGAGGATTCAGAATTGTTGTGATGCTCTGGTCATTATAAAGACATTCTCTTTGTATGTTTGTATTTATGCACTATAACATCAACCTGCCCAGGGATGACATGTGGAAATTAGCACTTACGCTACAACCTGGTACAAGCATCTCTCCTGCTAAGGTTAATGTATATTGTGTCTGTGTATGCTGTCCCTGTCTAATTAAATAAATAAACTAAACTAAACTAAAAGTTGTTTTTTCGTTTTCTTATTTTTGGTTCTATATTGAAAAACGAATGAATGATACATGGATTGTTCTGTATTAGGTTGTTTTTATTACTATAACTTCTATAACTTGCCTTTCAAGATGAAATGTCAGTTTTTGGTCTCTGATTTTATAAAATAAATTTCCCCCAAAAAGTGCCACTTATAGTCCAGTGTGATTTATACATGTTTTTTTCTTCTTCTTTGTGCATTTTTTCGGCTGGTGTGACTTGTACTCCAGAGCGACTTATAGTCCGAAAAATAAGGTATGTATTTTTGGGTCATGTTACTTTAGTTTAAAGGAAACAAATGCTGCTTTCAGTCTCTGCACTGGTATCAGTTGTAATATCAATCTTCACCGACTGTTATAGTAAATTCGCTGACGATACCAATCAGGAATCGGCAGATACTTAAAGCCAGAGTATCAAAATCAGTATTGGAACTGAAAAAGCTGGATCAGTACATCCCTAATTGAGTATTAAATCTATTCCTTATTAAATTTTAGTATCGTGACAACACTATACATACAGTCCTAGCTTGAGTTTGTGAATGTGGTTAAATATTCCTACAAGATGGTTCAATTCAAAAAGTAGTGCAAGAACCTGAATACAGTATAATGCCTCCAGTTCAATTTGCCCCATTGCAAAACCAGGGTCCACAAACAATCTGCAAGTAGACAGTGTTCTATTTGTCAAAATACAATGAAAACCAACAGCTGAGAAACAATAATAAATCCCACAACTAACTAAAAACTTCATTTATCAAAAGCACAATGTTTCTTTTTCAATTACTGCTGCATTCCTTGGAAAATGTCAAGAACTGCACTGTAAACAGAACCAATGAAAAACATCTCTCTTTACACAATTACATGCTATATAGAAAATACCCTGTCTACCTGCTGTAATAGTTCTACAACAGTTTTCCTCATTTTGCCAACCATAACCCAGCACATTGTTTTACTATTTCAGCATCGGTAAAGGGTTTTCCTTCTTTCCCAAGGACACAATCCAGGACACAATCAGCGATGAGGCAGTGGCGTTCTCTTGAGCAGATGTTCACTTACTATTTGATATGCGTTGTTTGCGCTTGTCAGATTTTTCTGGGTAACTGGCATACTAGCAGAGTGAATACTGTTGAAGTGCTGCTTTTTGCACAGCGCAACAGTCTGCAAATAAATCAAACACGCAACTGTCCATTCAGAACTGGAACTGGAGATTTTTGCTGTCCACTCTGCGTTTCTTAGAGCAGGCCATTCTGCTTCTTTACGTAAGCATCATATGTCTGCGGTCAAGGCCATGGATCGAGCTGGTGAACAAAAGAGTGGGTTCAATGCCAAACACAAGGTCAGGATCAACAATGGTCCCTATTCGTTACACAAATCACTTGTCAAACAAAGTAAATAAAAAGTCTAATAAGTAATCAAACAAGCATAGGTGTACTTCATTGTATAATAAACATGTTTAAATGTGCACTTCGGCATCGATTTGGAATCCACATAACCGTTTTACACACATAATGCAGCGAAGACTCAATCTCATATCACACCATGATCTGCTGCAACAAACACACTACTCCTCCATCAATGACAGAATAACTGCAGAACTTATTGAACTGAAATAAGCATCTCCTTATGTAACAGTAGTACTACTTCATTACTGCCAAGCGGGTTTTCTTCCTTATCCATTCAGATGAACTGTAGGCTTCTTTTTAGCCAATATGGTCCTCGTCTTTCCCATCAGAATAACTGCACACTAAGGCCCCGTCCACACTCGTACATATTCGAGTCGTTTTCGTTGTGGACGCAGTGTTCGTCCACACTAATCTGATGGAAAATGGCTCCGGAGACGGAACCATCTGGATACGCCAGCTCCCACGTATTCGCCTGAGTACAGATCTGATCCAGCGCCATGTGGATGCATGAAAAAGCTAAAAACGCCTGACCTTGGGACTCTAGCTGTGACTTGCGCCGTCCTGATTTGCGGGGTTCGTGACATCGGGCATTCAACGCTATTGCAGAAAAGTTTAAACAAACCCGAGACACGAAAAGACACACTTGCCATCTTTCTTGGCTCAAAATCTGCTGCAACTTCCACAGAACTACGGCAACTTCAGACACGGCGCTCTGCTCCTTGTTTTTACCACCCATGTGGTGTTGTGACGTTGTAACATCGTAACACCAGCCTAGTCATGTGACTAGTGTTTCTGACGATCCAGACACAACATGTGTGGACGCAAATCATTTCCAATATGCTGATACGGTGATTTGTTTCAGTGTTAACGCTCTCTGAATCCACACTGGTCTTTTGCGCTGCACAGAACACCCAAAAAGTTTAGGTAAATCCACAAAGGCTGTTCTTCTGTAGCCAGTTGTTTAAATTCAATACCTCGCTGTATCATTTTTGAATATTTCAAACATTCTGTGGTTAAATTGTACTGCTCTGGGAAATACGAGGCTTAAGTCACATGACCAAACTGACATGTTTTACTGGTTGAGTAAATATTACTTTGGAAAATGTAATTAATTAAAAGCCTATGTGCATGTATTACTTTTATGGTGTGTATGTATTTGTTTTAAACACAAGACAGACAACAGCAGCTCAGTTGGTAGAGTGTTTGTTCATTGATTGTATGCCAAGGGTATAATACACTCTAATTTTAACTAGTGCTCAGTTTTAAGTATTTCACCTTGAGTTGATGAGCGAGTTTGGACCTGAGTAATGAGAGTAGCTGATGTATCTGAACTGCCCCATTCAAACTGGGGGAAGGCTCTAGTGGGCCGGTACAGATCCCCTCGGGGTCGGGAGTTGGCCCGCGGTCCGCCTTTTGGAGAACAAGGGTATTATAATGTGTCTTCAAGTGCTGCACTGCGCTGGCTCACTGCTCCTGCCAGTTTGGTCCAGAGCCAAAAATACAGCTTTGAACGCAGAGGGAAAACAACGCAAATGAGAAAATGTCCCACAGTACAAATGTGTCTGAAGTACTACAAAACCTAATGGTACCTCACTGCAAGTATTTTAAGTCATGATGTTTTGAGTAAATATTGATGTCACATATCAGCAGTGGTGGAATGTAACAAAGTAAGTAGTAAAGTCCTGAACTTAAGTAAAAAATTTAGCTATCTGTACTTTACTTAAGTACATTTTACTGTGTATACGTTTTGCTTTTACTTCACTCCATCTAAAAGCAGGTATCTGTACTTTCTACTCCACTGCACTTTTAAACAGCACTGAAAAGTAAAAGTATTTATTATGATTGTTTGAGACCTGCTATAAAGTCTGAGTTATTTTTAACACATTCATAGTCTGAACAAACAAAAATATACAAATAAAATTTTTCCAAACAGCTTGGAAAAATAGATTCTGTTGTTTCTGTTGAACAAAATTCAGCACAAAGCTGTATCTGGAAAATCACGACAGTTGAAGCTCTGTTAGATCTCCAGTTCTGCGCAAAATACTTAGACTTTTTACTCTTTAAGTACATTTTTACAGTACATCTTTAAAACCTTTACTTGTGTAGTTTTTTCATGTCATACTTCTACTTTTACATTCTCCAGCATCTGTACTTTAACTTAAATAACAAAACTGAGTACTTCTTCCACCACTGCATATCAGCAGACATGAGTAGAGTCTGAATTTTGTACTCATGTAGAAGTATTCTTACTTGAAAATATTACTCATGTAGAAGTATCAAGTAGTGGTCCAAGAAGAGTATTATTTAGTATCCAGGAAACTACTACTACACATCAGATTTACAATTTGTAGTTAATGTAATTGTAACATGACCAGATTTTGACCAGAAAATAGTTAAAAAAGCGTGTCACATTGTCAATCTGAGGAACTTCTGATGCAGCTTTTTTTGTTTTATGGCAAACACAGTTTTCTGTTTTTTGGCAAAACAAATGACAATTTATGCTCCACTTTACTGTGGTCAGGGATCAGATTAGTCAAAAATTGTGGTAGTCCTGGTTTAGACCTGATGAAGTCCTGATTTAGTTTGAGTTTAGTCCTGGTTTAGATCATACTGGTCAGGAATAGGGACATCTGGGATATTTCTTACATAAAACTGGGACAAATCTGCTGGGACAGGGGACACCAGGCTCAAAACTGGGACTGTTCCGGGTAAATAGGAACATCTGGTCACCCTATGTATTGTACAAAATATTAAATAACGCACACAAAAAAGAACAGACCACAAAATGAAAACAAAAATTGTGAGTTGAGTACATTTGAATCATCTAAAAATCACCATGAAATATTATGAGAGAACTGCAAAATATACAAATCTTAAAGTGAGAAAGTCTCCAAAACTTAAGAATTTTGACTACACACAGTACACTTCATCAGATAAAAAGTCTTTTTTTCTATAGCAGTGATATTTTCCGTACTTTATATTTTAGCTTAATTTTCCTGCTCTTTCCCAGTTCCCATGGACCAGTCTGTTTACATATCTGTGAGCCTCGTCACTTGTTTAGCATTCCATTTGGTTTTCCTGCTGCCAGGCAAAATAAAGTGGAGACGATTCACCAAGACCACGGGCAATGCTAGCTGTTAGCGCACTGTTTACCCCCACAGGCCCCAAACAAATACAAGAACGCGGGAGCCGAAGTGTGGCAAGATGCAGATTCACGCATGCACGAATGCGAAAACGGGGATCAAACCCAAGTTGTTTTGTTATTTTAGATACTTTATCCTGTTCGATATTCAAAAAAAGTAGTTTAGTTACGACTGTTGGAGTTGAAGGTTCAAATGAGGCTACACAAGAGGCGCCATAGTGGTTCCATTAGGGGTGGCATGGTACACAAAATTCATGGTACGGTACGTACCTCGGTTCAGACCCCACGGTTCGGTATATTTTCGGTACAGTGCAGGAAAAAACATAACCAGAAAGGCTGTCCACAAAGGCAGCTTTTTATTGCCTAATTCTCCAGCTGAGATAACTGCAACTTGTAGTAAAACAAGTAAAAGTAAAACATGTAAAAAAAAAAAGTGAACATGCAAGCACCACATTGAGAATATTGATTGGTTACTGAGCTGGGTACATCAGTGAAGTTTTAACACATGGTCTTTTTAGGTGCCTTTTAGGTACCTTCTGGGTGCGCGCAGCGGTGGACGAGCCGCACACAGAGTGTCCGCGTGCTCCAGTGCATAGGTCCCGCACACCGGCACAAGTTTATTGCCGAAAGCAGCGGCAGTAATGAAATATGACCGCACTCAGTATTCAGACCTTGAGTCCGTGAGGAGACTGAGTCCAAATGCGCTCGAGTCCGAGACAAAACCAAGACAAAGCTCTCGCTTTAGCGGAGGAGGAAGTCCAGCGGCACGGGGGTGTCTACTGAGCGGGACAGGTGTGGGTCCTGCTACGGCGCGCCTCATTTAAGGTGGGCATGGGTGTGTTTTGAAGCAGAGATTGTTCTATGAGTGATATCGCCGCACACGCGGAGCTCGTATGCTGGGGTCATGCATGATTCGGTTGCGCTCGCGCTGGGCATGCGTGCCGCGCTTTAGGGGCGATCCATGCTTGGGCACGATTCTGAAGTCCTAGTGTGAGTGCGCCCCTAATGTTTGATACATTTAGAACGTTTAACTTGTCATGTTACGTCTGTGCGCAGCTCCTTATTGTACTGCAGAAGCACTGTTTTGTTTTTCTCGTTCGCACGCCGAAATATTTACTCGCAAATGCAAGTGAAATGGGCGCACTGTAGAGCCCTGGCCACACCACCGACTTAAATGATGGTGGTGGGTCTTCTAACTCCGGGCTTGAATTACTCGCCATCGTCTTTCACCCCTCTCGCAATGAGCTAACAGCAGCAACAACAACAGCATTTTGGTATTTGAAGGCGGAGTTTGCTAGCTAGACCAATCCAGACATGTATACATGTTCATGGACCAATCAGGGCTTGCACATGGCAATGGTTAAGGAAACCGTCGCAAAAGGAAAGTCCCATGGTCAGTTCAATACTTTTGTACCGTATATTCTCCGTGAAAAGGCGCGCACCGAACCATGACCCCCGTACCGCGACGGTTCAATACGAATACATATTCCGTGCCACCCCTAGGTTCCATAGACGCTTTTCAGAGCACTGCTCATTCACTCCACACACGGCGGTGGTAAGATACTTTTATTCAATCAAATTTGTATTAAAGGGATAGTTTGGGTTTTTTGACATGAATCTATACGTCCCATCAGCAGTGTCGTGCATCAAAACTGACGTACCACCCGACAGTGTCCGGTGAGCCGAGTTCTTCCCCGGGTTTGGTACTGACGAAAGTATCCGGCAAGTTGGCTGGAGTCATGAAAATAAAGCGTTTTTCTTCTCAAAACAATATGTGTTCAAAAGAGTGACACATTTGCATCACAGAAGCATTGTCCATGAAAAAGTCAGACCTCATAATCTCTTGGTACTATTTTCTCTCCACTCATATCACTACGAGCTGCCTCCAGGTGAAGCCGCGCACCAACCCAGCACTTTTTTCAGTAGTTCGGCAGTGTTTACGTGCTCAGACCAATGAACGCGTGACGCTAACGTGAGAGCTAACGTGAGAGCTACAGCAATAAGTATATAAACTTGTATAAGCTATAGAAGAACATATAGTATATAAAAATGGTGCAGACTTGTGATTATCCAGGCAACAACAAAAAGCTGTCTGAATCTCCGCACACATTTTACCGCTTTCCTGTCACAGACATCGCTCTGAGGTATGATGGGATCCCATTTGTGACAGCAGTACCTCTCTGCCTCTGTCGGCATTACTTCACTCTTAAAACAAGTGCACCACCATTTGTCTGTCGCCCGTCTCTCACGGCTCCAGCTTCCGCTCTGTCCCTCCTCTCTCTCTGCCTGTTCTCCATCTGGTGAATTTGGGCCTCAGTATAGTCGGGTTCATAAAGATCTCCCCTTGGCTCTGTGCTAAAGGCCATGTCTTCATCATCGGTGTCGTACTCACACATGTTGTCGTGAACTTTCCGAGCAGCAAACACAGTGAAACAAGTACGGCTTCATCTGGAGGCAGCGCAGTGATACGACCGGAGAGAAAATAGTACCAAGAGATTATGAGGTCTGACAACAGTTTTGTGATGCAAATGTATTACTTTTGAACACATTGTTTTGAGAAGAAAAACTCTTGATTTTCATGACTCCAGCCAACTTGCCGGACACTTTTATCAGCACCAAACCCGGGAAGAACTCGGCTCACTGGACGTTGTCGGGAGGTAAATCAATGTTGACGCACAACACTGCCGACAGGGACGTACAGATTCATGTCAAAAAACCCAAACTGTCCCTTTAAGAGAGCATCATATATTTATGTAAATGTGGTTGTTTTGAGTGTACAAACAAGTGAATTTGTTACTGCTGAGCTTAAAACATTTTAAAGGAGAATCCAGAGCGGGTGAAGAATGTTCCCATATGCTCCACAATGAAGAGTGCCACCTACGTATGCATTTGGTAATTATGAGACAGCTGTCGTCAATCACACTTGTCGCGGCAGGAATCACAATGTCGGATCACAGCTGTTAGCAGTTAGCTTAGCCATATGGCACCAGCTCAGAGGACATTTCACCGTTTCCCCACAATACACAGATGATTGAGTGATGGGAAAGTGCAATCTGACACATTAACGATTGAAGAAAAGTGAAGTTTAAATAAATACAAAGGTCCTTGATATGTTCCATGCATGCTTGTCAGTTTTCCCTGACACTTGTTGATCGTAAACCATTGTGTGTGGAGTTTGATTATATTTTGTGAGTTCTCAGACCCTTCTACATTCTGTTTGGATCCAGAAGGGTCTGGAACCGGACAACAGAGCGTGAAAAACCTCCATTCAAACTTGAGATGATTGAACCACCGCTCATTTGTAGCACGTGTCCCTCAAAATCATTCAGGAAAAAAAAAACTTGTAGTGCTTTGATTGTTGATTCTGAGAAAATTTATGCCATTTCTCAGTCCTTTATGTGGATTTTTTTCCTTTTTTATGTGTAAGCAGCCATGTCTCTCTGATTGGTTAGTTTGCCTGTCAATCACGCTGTCTGAAATCAGGGAGGCAGGATACGACTCCAGATCCACTCGTCTTTGTAAAGTTTTGTCAGCGTTGGTGGTTCTCCCATCAACATCCAAACTCAGGTCAAATCTCCAGCTAAGACAGTCCTTCCTGACCAAGACCAGCTCAAGATCTGGAGATGGGTCGCACTGCTCCTGACAGGCTGCCCCAGTGGCACTGAAGGGTGAGTCAAATGCAGAGGACAAAATTTTGGTGCATTTTAGTGTATGGTGGTGTATTTTAATGCATTTTAGTGTATGGTGGTGTATTTTGGTGTATGGTGGTGTATTTTGGTATATGGTTGTATATGGTGGTGTATTTTGGTGTATACTGGTGTATATGGTTGTATATGGTGGTGTATTTTGGTATATGGTGGTGTAGTTTAGTGTATTTTGGTATATGGTTGTATATGGTGGTGTATTTTAGTGTATTTTGGTATATGGTGGTGTATTTTGGTGTATGGCGGTATATTTTGGTGTATTTTGGTATATGGTTGTATATGGTGGTGTATTTTAGTGTATTTTGGTATATGGTGGTGTAGTTTGGTGTATTTTGGTATATGGTGGTGTATTTTGGTGTATTGTGGTGTATGGTGTTACATGGTGCTGTGTGGCGCTGTATGGTGCTGTATGGTGCTGTATGGAGCTGTATGGAGCTGTATGGAGCTGTATGGTGCTGTATGGTGCTGTATGGAGCTGTATGGAGCTGTATGGAGCTGTATGGAGCTGTATGGTGCTGTATGGTGCTGTATGGTGCTGTATGGAGCTGTATGGAGCTGTATGGTGCTGTATGGTGCTGTATGGTAGACTGGTGCACCCCTGGCTGCATCTTCACTGAACCCAAATGAGAGACTACAGATCTGTTCCACTGCAGTTTGAGTAGTTTTCCTCTGCTCCCCACACCCCACACACCAGCCTCACATACTGCTCTTTATCTGCTGCCTCCGGGATCAGTCTATTCTGTCCTGAAATGATAGAAAAAGGGTGACAGATGTAACTACTTTAAAACTCTACTTTGCAATTTAAGCGCTGATAATAGCAGGGCAGAGAACAAAGAAAAAACAAGACTTATAGCTGTGCTCCAGGGAGGCGAGCTGCTTTGTTGAGCCTTTACTGATATCATTACTGCCATTTTCTAAAAGGTTAAGGGGCAAAAATACTTTCTAAAAAAATCTAAAAGTTGAAAGGGAGAAAAGGTTGATAATAATAATGTTTTACAAAGTTTTATACATTGCTTTTCCACACTTTCAAAGTTGCTCTTGTCCATTTTATTGATTTATTTTTATGAGCCTATTTTAGGATTGTTGTTTTTTTTTTTGCTCCATTGTTTTATTATGTTTTTATTGTATTAAACTGCAGATTTTAAAACATTTCTCTATGTGAATGTTTTACTTATTGCTGCCTTAAAATGTATAACAATCAAATGGCTCAAACCAGATCCACTTTCTTATAACATATGGATCCAGAAAGTGTGGGATATATATCAAATGGAGCAGATAACATATTCTTTGAGGATACAAAAACCCACATTTATTAAGCATGGAAACCTGTTTTGTCTTTATTAATACAGTAGAAGTGACTTGGGGCTTCTTTTATGGTCTGTGATATATAAAGAATTGTTTGCTGTTTGTTGTTTGCTTGTTTTGTTTGACTGATAATATGGTACAAACTTATATTGTTTAAAAAAAATTGAAATGTTTTCATGGTTTTAAATCATTGTATTATTGCGGAAAAAGAAAATAAAAACTAAGTTAAAAAAAATTCTCTATATGCAGCACTTTGGAACTTTGGACATAGTTTTTGTTTATGAGATGTGCTGTAGAAATAAAGATGAGTTCAAGTTCAGGTATTCTCTTTTTTCACATTTTATATTTATTTGGAAAGAGCAAATATTTACGGATTACAGATCTCCAGTTCAAATGTGATCTTTCCATTTTTGTTTTTTAACAGAGATCAGGCATTCTCAAGATGGTTTTGATAATCATATACGTAGTCTAGTTCTGTTTTTTTAGTGTGGTGCTCCAACAAAACAAAGCATTTACCGTATTTTTCGGACTATGTCACTCCGGAGTATAAGTCATTATAAAATCAGAGACCAAGAACCGACATGTCATCTTGAAAGGTAAGTTATAGTAATAAAATGTTCAGCTCCACTCAAATGAAGCTCCCGATGCTCACAGTAACAGGAGTGAATCTGGAATCTTTATGTTATGAAGAGGATTTTTTGGACGGACAAACTAGCAAAAAGAATAATTCAGAGACCATGGAGAGTGGATTCATACGAACATTTTAAGACCCAAATCACGAGGCCACAGCAGCAGTTACAAAAAGAGGAGCCATAAGATCCTAAGCGCGTTAGCTCTGTCCATTCATATATACGCTCTATAGGCTGTCAGTGTGAAAAATGTAATATACAAGTCGCACCCAACCCAAACCTTGCGACAAATACGGTAGTCAAAGAAGCCTGTAATTCCATATCATGTAACTGTCCAATACTTTTAAGGGAACTCTATGTAAGATTTAGATTTGAAAATGGATAAACACGACCAATCAATGTCCCCAGATACTGTATGAAGACATGTTATATCAAATATATCTTTTACTGATAACAACTAATGCTGATTTATTCTTAATTGCAAAAATATTGATGTACCAGTTCTTTGTTTGTCAAAAAAGCCTTGCGTTTGGGTTGCCACTTTCAGTGCTGAACTCCAGTTGGTTTAATCCTAAAATGCCTCTCTCTGTCTATCTGAATGGTCACTGCCTAAACCCCAACACCTGCACCAGTCATGAGTCAATGCTAGTGCAGCTTCTGCAGCCCAGGGAGGGAATTCTGGAGGTTCTGAGCTTTCACATGAGCCTGTCCATAAACAGAGAATGAGACAAACGTGTATGTGTATCTGCAGGTGAAAGCACTGGCAACACACCTTTTTAAAAACTATATGAGCACAGCACATACAGTACCTTTAAAAGCTGCACTATGTCACTTTTTTGGCTTCTATACGTCATTACTCTGCCTGGAATGTTCCGCTGTATGACATTAAACAGCTCTACTTTACATTCATTCAATTACAGGCGGTTTTATAGCTCAAAAATTCTGACTGATAGCGGGGTGGCCTCTCCACAGATCTGACCTGTAACTTGGCCCTCCACCAGAAAAGTTGCACCTTTAAAGCAGGACATCAAATTTTAGGAGCTTCATCTGTGTTTTTTTTTTTAGTTTTTTTTTTAGTTTTCATGAAAATTAGAATTATTATCCTTGTCCTTGCACAACAACATAAGGGAATCTTTCTGTAGCCGGCCATCTGCTACCCACAATGCACCTCTCTGACTGCCAGACGACGGCGATGTCAGACTAAGAGCAGTGTGTGCGTGTGTGTTCAGAGAAGGTTTGGTGCATTTGATGTGTTTTTAGAAGTTGTGAAAGTTTTGAAAGTGCTGAGAGGAGACTATAGGGTCAGCCCAGACACTCAAGAACAAAGAGTGAATCTGAGCTTTTATCAGGGACCGTACGCTATAGACGAAAGAGATCTGAGGAAAAAGAGAGCAGGTATAACATAAAAGACCCAAAAATGTACCACTTTCCTCTGTGATAACTTTTGTAGCACCATAAGACGAAGCAACATTATCAAAGGTGCAATTTAAAAGGAGATGTGCCTGAATTTTAAGTGAAAATACGCCTGTAACAATAACAAATTTTCCTGGATGATAAATTGACAGAGAAATGATTGCGATAAACTGTAATACTGACATTTTGAGACCATTTTCAACTAATATAATGACAATGGAATAAAATGCAAATACACCCTTTCAAAGATCAATAAACCTTCTTACTTTCTAAAGAACATTTAACTCAGGAACTGTAAGAAAACCAAAAAACAAATGGCCTAAATAAAATAGACTTCTTTACATAAGAATAGCCTAATGTAGTCTGGCTTACAGCAAGGACGTGTTAACAAAATGCACTTGAATAAATCACTGCTGAGCTAAACGCAACCAAAAACAATAAATCAAATGGATTTTTAAGTCTCTGGAACAAAATTGCCCTTAAAAGTTATTTTCGCCATTGAGTTACTTTGGAATATTGTGGCTCCTGTCTCTGTGGCTGCTGCTGTGAGCCTCGTCATTTTGTCTTGAAGTGTTTGTATTAACCCGCTCTACATGATCCAATTTTGCTATTTTGTGAGTCAGAAAAATTCTATTCATAACATAGACCCTGGCTCTTTGCTTAGTCCACGTTTTAATACAGGGATTACACATGTCTCCTGCAGAGGGAGCCGCTGTCCTGTCTGGTACTGTGTCGGTGTCTTGTGGGATTTCAGCGGATTTGGGGGGTCTCTCGGGGGCGGGGCTAGTTGTGTGGATCGGTATGGGTGTATGTTATAGACTGTATAATGAAAGTGGACTAAGCGAGTGTGACGTCACCCATAGTCTTCAGCGGCGCTCAAATGAGGCTTGTGACGCCACGGTTACAGGAGCGAATCTGGAGCCAGGCTCTATGTTATAAATAGGATTTATTTGACGGACAAAATAGCGGGGAAAAAAA
This sequence comes from Odontamblyopus lacepedii, assembly GCA_034769755.1. NCBI lineage: Eukaryota > Metazoa > Chordata > Actinopteri > Gobiiformes > Gobiidae > Odontamblyopus > Odontamblyopus lacepedii. The sequence continues at coordinate 9,541,782 of CM068354.1, forward strand.
GTCAGAATCATGTAGAGCAAGTTCATACGAACACTTTAAGACCAAAATGACGAGGTTCACAGCAGGAGTTACAGAGAGAGAGGCGACAAGATCCCAATGCAGCGGCTAACAGGTTAGCTTTGTCCACTCATATATAAGTGCTTTGTGTTGCATTTTTGTTTGAAAAGTGCTCTGTAAATAAAGTTTGATTGATTGATATATGGACTATGGTGTATGTGCTGCTGGGGTTAAAGCAGGGGTGGGCAAACTACGGCCCAAGGGCCACATGCAACCCGTTAACCTTTTTAATTCAGCCCATCAAACTTGAATAAACTCTAATTAAACTTATTAGTTTTATTTTCCCTGCAATACCAGCACTTCCCAATAGATGGCGCACTCATTGAGCCATTGGGCCAAATTATCCATATGGGCCTGGGGCACAGGGCCCAGGGGTAGAACTATATCCTGAACACGTCTTCCTCACTCATGGTCCGAAAACCTTCCCATAAAGCATTGCGGCCATACCTAGGTCACTTGTTCTTTTAATTTGGTCAAGAATGATTAAAAATCAGAAAATAATCACATAATTTCGATTTTTTTTTTCTTGAAGAAAAAAGCTGGTTATGTTGAAGTTTCTGCACATGTTCAGCAGACAGAGGCAGACGGATGGAGCATAGATCTATGATGGATACTGTAGGAATCTGAATATACCTGCATCTATGTATAGAGTTGGATGCTGTTAAGTTATTGAGAGTTTTGAATGAGACATTTGAATATGCCTACATGTAAATCGTTGAATGCTGCAAGTTATTTTCGTCTTATTTGCTGGGCTGATGTAGTCAGACCAGAACACTCCATCCATCTGCTCCTGCTTCCATCAAATTTTAGAACCCTTTGTGGCCCTCGAGCCAAAAAGTTTGCCCACCAGTGGGTTAGAGCCACTTCTGTTTATTTGTGCGCTCACTGCATTTGGCACATGTGGGCTGTTAAGATGTATCCCATTCACTAGTGCTGATTTGTCATCGTGACTTGTTTTGTCACACAGCGGTGAACTATTTTGGTGCTCTGACAGTGGTGCATTGTGGCTTCATGTTAACCACACAAACAGCGGTGCTTTCTGCACTCAGCTGCGCACATCCGCTGTGTCGCTAAACAAATAGTCTATACCATGGATCTATACCAGGCGTCTGCAACCTTAAACACCAGAAAAGTGATCGAGCTTGTTAAAAGTTATCGTACGATTAACTGATTTATTGATTATTGTTACAGGCCAATGTGAAAAACTAGTTCATTTAAAACAGTTTGCAGTGGTCCAAAGTTCTTCCTCACTTACTTTATGCATTCTGAGCAGGGGAGCTGACAGGAGGGTCTTTTGTCCCAGAACTGAAGGTCTTAGGGGCCCAGAATTTGAACCTCTTCCTGTTAATTAATATTAGAGGGGGCCCATATGAGTCTTCTTGCCCTGGACCCCCAAATTTCTGTCAACAGGCATCCTAATTATTCACTGTGATGAGTTTATAAGTGAAGGTAAGAAATAACTTTGAATCACTGCAAACTGTTTCAAATGAATGTTCTGTTTTTCATAGTAAAGTAACACAATTTCCTCTAATCTGCATTCTTGTTTTTAGCTGAAACGTTGGTAAAATGTCCAAATATCTGACTACAAGAACACCAGGGGGCAATCTTAAACTTCCTCACCCCAAGACAAATCTTCTGAAATCAACAGAGCTCTATAGTCATATTTCAAGGTAAGGCTATTTTTCCTTTTCTTTGATTATTAATGTGAACATTGCCCTTCTTACTGTATGTTTTTTATTTTTTACATTGTAAACTGTGTACCTAATTTTTATGGTTTAATTGTTATTTTTATGAGGACTCTAGGAAAACTATAGCCATTATTATATGGGCAGCTAATGGGGAGCCTAATAAAACAATACAATACAATACAGTCCTCTAGCCCTGCTTTTCAGACCCTCAGATCTGCTCCATCTGACTTTCTTCTCTGCTCCTCTACTCCATATAATCTTCTCCTCTGCTCTTCTACTCCATCTAACCTTCTCTGCTCCATCTGATCCTCTCCTCTACTTCCTCTGCTCTATCTGATCCTCTTCTCTGCTCCATCTGATCCTCTTCTCTGCTACATCTGACCTTCTTCTCTGCTCCACAGAGACCTTCTCCTCTGGTCCATCTGATCCTCTCCTCTACTTCCTCTGCTTCCTCTGACCTTCTGCTCTGCTCCTGTGACCCTCTCCTCTGTTCACTCTGACCATCTTCTCTGATCCATCTGACCTTCTCTGCTCCATCTGACCCTCTTTTCGGCTACATCAGACCTTCTTCTCTGCTCCATCTGACGCTTTCCTCTGCTCTATCTGACCTCCTCTGCTCCTCAGAGCCTCTTCGCTGCTCCATCTGACCATCTTCTCTACTCCTGTGACCCTCTCCTCTGCTCCTCTGCTCCAGTTGACCCTCTCCTCTGCTCCAGCTGACCTTCTCCTCTGCATCCTCTACTTCATCTGACCCTCTCCTCCGATCTTCTACTCCCTCTGATCTTCTCTGCATCATCTGCTCCATCTGACTCTTTCTACTTCATCTGACCCTCTCCTCCACAGCATCTGACCCTCTCCTCAGCTCCATCTAATCCTCTCTTCTACTTCATATGACCCTCTCCTCTCATCCTTCTGACCCTCTCCTCCACCCCATGAAAGAATGACCACAATATTCAAGTAAATTTCCTTCAAAAACATAAAAATGGCTTATTAACTATGCATGATCCATTCTCCGTCTTGAGTTCTAAAGTTTATCTGCATAAAACAATGACTTTCGATAAAGGTAAAAATAGATCTGGTGTGTAAATAATTCTTTGCATATCTCACTGTAGCTGCTTTGCACTTGTTTCCATTGTGTGTACACGATAAGACGTGTTTAAAGCATTTTCAGCACCTGTTTCCTGTATGAACACACCAAGATACAAGTCAAAGGGAAGTGTGTGTTCTCCTTTTATAAGTGTGAAACTACCACTGACAGACAGCTGGGACCCACTCTCACAAACAGCAGTGTATGTACAGATCATGACGGAGCTTTTCATTATCAGCAACAAGACGACAGGAGCTTATTTTGACATGTTTGAGACGCAGACTTTACTGATCCACAAGGGAAATGACTTGGACACAGTAGCTCACACATCGCAATATATTACAATAAGAAAGGGTAAAAATATAAATGGTAAGGTAATGGTATGGTAATAAAAAAGCAAGAAACTGGTAGATAAAATAGAAAAATAAGCCATAAAAATATCTCATACAAGAGGTCACAAGGAAAATTGTGCAAAGATGATCTGATTGACAAGATAAAGGCTTATCTGTTATATAAAGGTGAGTTGTACAGTTGTAGGGAGTATTATCTGTTACATAAGGGTGAGTTGTACAGTTGTAGGGAGTATTATCTGTTATATAAGCGTGAGTTGTTGTACATCTGTATGGAGTATAGTCTGAATGTAGTCCTGCATCTCTGTCTGAGTGGAGCTGTAGGAGCCTGTTGTTGGTGTTTCATGACTTTGTTAAAGAGGGGGTATTATGTGAAATTGACTTTTTGGAGCTTTCTACCATATTATAATGTTATTCCCTGATTAAAAACATGCTTAAAGAGGTTTTAGAAGTCATCCACACATGTTTGAGTATTCTAGCGATCATTCTGGGGCCCTATTCAAACCCTCCTTAACGGTTAGAAGTGCAGTCATATACAAAGCTCATCACATGCGCGACAGTTCACTATAAATCTACAAAAGTGTGAGGTAAAATAATACACTACAACTTCACAAGTCTACTGCGATATGCAGTAGTTTCAGCACTGGGATGCACACTGATTGTGTTGTAGTAAACATAGAGAGCAAATGGAGGGGGGATTCAGAGCATGAAAAACAAAAGTAAAACTTATAAAACATGTTAATGTTTGTTTCAGTGAATATAGCATATAGAAAATAATAAAAGCTAACATGCTCATCTAAATCTGTATTAGCAGTTAATACCCCACAGAAATCAAATATCCACTCTTTAGGATTACATGTACTGTATACACTAATTCAGAAAATGTACTGTGATTGGGGGTCCATCATTTGATTGTTTTTTTTTTAATTTTTTTATGGAGATGTCACTGAGATGTTTGCCTGGAATGTTCCACAGTGTGGCAAACAGCTTTATCTTACATTTATTGAATTACAGGTGGTTTTAGCTCATTGCGCCTTTAAACTGGGATACCATAACATTTCATATACAGAGGAGCTCTGTTTTCTGATTCATTAGTTGCTTGAAAACCACAATGAAAAAGGTTAAACATCATGTCCATAATTTACTTGTACATCATGTATATATATATATTTTTTTAAATTGTGAATAGCCTTACAAAATTCTAGGATAAAGCATAAAGTCACTATTTGATTTTAAGATATTATCTTTCAGTTTCCAGAGCAGTCAGAGGTCATCTACTGGCAGCAGGGAAGTGGAGCATTTCGAAGAACTACTATAGACTGGAAATGGACATAGCCTTCCCGCTAGCCAGCTCATTCCAAACAGGAAGTGAGCAAGGACACGCTTCTGCTTCAATTACTTTGTATTGAATAACTGTCACCCTTCTCTGAACGGCTGCAGTGAGCCTCCATATTCTGATCCTGGTGTTTTCATTTCACTATTTTATCTGTAAATCAAGATATAAACATTAATAACAGACCGATCGCCTTCTTTCCGAGGTCGCTCCAGGTTGGATTGACACGACTGCTAAGGGCTAAACCGACGGGGCAGGAAGGGGCGTTTGCTTCAGCCACCTCGCTCTGGATTGGCTCTTTGGTTGCGATTACACTCAAGATCAAAATCTGAATATGGAACTCGGCTCTGAATTTGCCCCATAACCGCTGGCCTCGCTGAGCTTCATTTGACTGGAACCCAAGGCTATAGGTGACGTCACACTCCCTCAGTCCACTTCTCAAAACATACATTCTACATTAGAGAGATCAGACTTCTGATCAAGCAATCGTCTCTGCTATTCCTATAAATACACTTCCCTTTGCTTCAGTACCAGTCCCTCTGCAGCAAAATGATCCACCTCCTCAGCCATCTCAGAATCCTCCTCTTCACTTCATCCATTAAAACCATTTGTCTGATGTCGCACAATATTGCTAACACACATTTTGATCGCACGCAAGAGCTCTGAAATGTTTCTGAACTTTTCTCATTCTATGCAAAATACACTGACAATGCGGTGATAGAAATAACACGTTTTATTGTGTAATCGTCGATGGTCTGAGCCTGTCATGATAAACACTATATTAACTTATCCTTATGCACAGGAAATATACAGAACTATTATTATTGTGGGGGTCAGTAGTTATCGTGGGTACTTTTTCTTTGTACTAGTGGAGGACTTTTTGATTTTCTTGAACTTTTCTGAAGATTTGAGATATGGAGGGTTGAATAAATAGTTCTATATTCTTATAAAGAGTTTCATTTATTTACTGGAGCTTATTTGCAATACCAATACTAGACTACTAGGAGTACTAATACTATTACAAATAGTACTAATACTATGGCAACAGTAGCTCAATTGGTAGAGTTTGTCCACTGATATGATCTCAAATCCCGCTCTTGACGTAAACATCATTCATTGAGAAGTCAGATCCAATGACCCAAAGGTTGGTGATGTGATTCCAGCTCCCACAGATGAATGTGTCCTTGGGCAAGACACTTAACCCACCTCATCCCTAGCGTCTGCGTACCCTGGTGTATGAATGTGTGAGAGGATTCTTGTTGGAAAGCACTTTGAGTGCCTTAAAGGCGGAAAAGCGCTATACCGTAAAATGCAAAATAAGAGCCAGGGCGTTTCAATCACTTAACAGACCAGGCTTTTATTGGAGACCAGGTGGCAATTTGTGGTGATTAATTCCTTCCTCACTAAAATCTTATTCAGCAAAACTGGGAAAATATGGTACTCAAATTCTTTTAACCCAGGCATGTCCAAACTATGGCCCAGGGGACAAATGTGGCCCTCAGACCAATTGTTTTGGCTCAGGCTCCCAGGTGAATTGGCTCATACTACCACAGTAGTACTTTTTACCTCATGTTTTTGAAATCTACCTTGATCAAGCAAATGTAGTGTGTCCTTTTGAGGGTCTAAGCATGAACAAAGGTCTGGAGGGTCATTCAAACCTGTTATAAATGCACAGATTTGAATTACTCACTGTTTTGACTCTCGATCGGCCCTCACACTGGTCTGTGTTTTAATATGTGGCCCTTGATGAAAAAAGTTTGGACACACCTGTTTTAACCAGTATGACTGTAATTTACAGTTTTTACACCGTACACCGTTCTATGATGGTCTGGCGACTACTTTGCCTACCTTGTCGACACGATTCCTGCCGCCTCGTCCCCGGCCTTTTCTCGCCCCTTTGCCATAACTTTCCTTTTACGCCACAGCACCTACGATGAAACTGCTGCTTCCTCTGAATTGTCAAACTGAAGTAATCTTACCAAAACTCCTAAAAACTGCTTCCATTTCCTGCCCACTATGTTGTGCCATCTTTCTTTTTTAAGTCACTTCAAAATTTTTCAGTGAAGGTGATCGGACGCAGTCAAACTGCTACTATGTAGGCCATAAACATCGTGCTCTCTACGGTGTCGCTGTTTACTAAACATAACATCTTGGTTAAATAAAGCACAAAAAACGGGAAATGGGAGTTTGAGCGTCCTCCTCGGCAGCAGCCAGAACGACTGCCGGGGGTGGGGACATAAGCTACTTTCTATACAGACGTTTGCTAGTTAATTAGACTCTGCGTTTATTTGGAACTGGTGGTTATTTATGCATCTGTGACCATTTATCAATATTAGGACCCGACCGATTGGTTGGCCGATATTATTATATGGGCACCTGGAAACTTTTCGGCTATTGGCCTAAATCTTGCCGATATGGGCCGATATTCCACATGGACATGTTTTACCTTGTTATAAAGCTCAGACTCTCTATATTCTGTCCATTTAATCCTATTTACAGACAGATAAATGTCCTGATATGTGGCACCGCATCAGTATTTATCTGAGGAGTCATTTGTCTGTGTCCATACTGCCCCTGAACGCATCACCATGTGCACTTGTTTACACCCACAGCCGTAGATCCATGTGCACAACACTGAGATTCTCTTCTTTTTCTGGACGCTCAGTGTGAGTCTGGATTAAAAGGACAGTTCTTAGTGCAGACTTGTGATCTGAGAGGAGCCTGTGTGAGGCTGAGTGTTGGAAATGTGTAGTTTTGAAGCTCATTTTGGTTCTTTCTCATTGGTTAGTGATTAGCTGCTGTAGCTCGCACACATAAACAGGCTGTTTTCTCTTCTATTAGTGACTGTAAAGTGACTATAGTGGCCGTATATATGTTACTGGACACGCACTGATATGGAAATGAGCTGTGAATAGAAGTGTGATTTATTGGCATTTAGCTGATCATTAATTACCGTGGTACACACACATTTACGCTAAAAGCTAATAGCGGTAGTTTACTTACAGTACTTTCTTTACTGGCTAGAATATCATACAAAAACGACTGCCAACGACTGTCTTTAAATATGACGTAAAGAGGCAAAATAACAATAAATGTCGCCTAAATAAACCCAATTTAAAATCCAATAGAGCCAAACCTAAGTTTTATAAACAATTGAAGATTTACAGTGAATTTTTACGTCATAAATATATCTGCGATTATATCGGCTACCGGCAGCTCCAACTCCCATTTTATTGGTGTCATATCAGCTGCAACAAAATCCATATCAGTCGGGCCCTAATCGATATTATATCACTTATCTAAATTTTATTCACCAATATTTCTTCTTTCAAAATTCAGAAATGTTATCGAGACAGGCCTGCTGTCAAGTATAAAAAGTGTTTAAGTTTGGAATAACAGTGTTTCGGGCCAAAAACGAGCGAGCGAGACAAACGCTACGAACCACCAGATGGCCAAAGTCATCCACCCAAACTGATCAGTATTCAAAGCTCCCCGCTCCTCTCAGCATTAGGAGTGCCTGGTCTGTGCGGAGAACAGGAGGTAGGCTCTGTTTATCCACTGTCCCTCCGGAGCCGACGACAGGAGCGCTGCCAGAAGCTAAACACACAAGCTCAGGTCGGACCAGCGGAGTACAGCGGGCCAACGGCGTCACAATGTATCCCCCGGAAGGACGGCTAACCTCTGCACGACTGCTGTAAGCCTGTTAGACACACCGAGTTTAAAAAGGACAAATACACTTTTCTGGTGTTTTTAAGGTCGTGCAGAAAAAAGATTAGCAGCCATTAGCATTATTAACACAGCCAACAGGAAATATAATAGGAATTCTCTCTGGAGGATGGTCGATATTTGGGTGGAACGAGAGGAAGTTTGCCACTTATCTGTATTCGATATTAAAAAAACAAATAAGATAATAGGAGGAAAAGTTGATTCTATAGATAGACTGATGATGGATGAGGCCAATACTGATCCAGAGCAACTGCCCAATAAACTAATTTTTGGGGTGATAAGGCCAAATTTGATCATTTTCCCCAAAAATATATTATTTGAAATTACATAAATAAACTAACATAAATATTAGACTATTTAGACTACTAGACTATTTACTGCTCTGCATAATCAAACTATAAGGAAAACAATAGATTTTTTCTTTTTTTACATATTAGCAAATCCAGAATGTTCTGTTTTTTAGTCTGGACTCCACTCTCCATCAGCCCAAACATGATCGAGCAATCAGATTTGATTTGTCATTCTGTAATCTTGATCTCTTGAATAAAATTACTTTTCTCTCGCCTCAGATTACCTAGAATTATACTTGATTATGAAGGAGTTTCAGAATCTAGTACTTTGCTCATTGATTCTACAGAAAATCATGATGCTTTTCAGTCTCCGGTGATATTTTTTCCCTTGTAGCAGCCATATTTGTTTTGATATAGGCGGCCCCCGATTGGCTAATCCACCTGTCAATCACACCCATCTCAGGGAGATTCACGTACACTATATTGCCAAAAGTATTCGCTCACCTGCCTTGACTCACACATAAACTTAAGTGATGTCCCATTCTTAATTTATGGGGTTTAATAAGATGTCGGTCCATCCTTTGCAGCTATAACAGCTTCAGCTCTTCTGGGAAGGCTGTCGAGAAGGTTTAGGAGTGACTTCAACCCGATAGAACACCTTTGGGATGATTTAGAGCGGAGACTCGTCCAATATCAGTGTGTGACCTCACTAATGCTTTTCTGAAAGACTGGTCAAAAATTCCCATAAACACACTCCTTAAGCTTATCGACAGCTGACAGAAGAGTTGAAGCTGTTATTGCTGCAAAGGCTGGACTGAAGTCATATTAAAGGGATAGTTCGGGAAGCGATTATGAGGTCTGACATTTTTTCCGTTCACATTTTATGACGCAAATGTATCACTCTTTTGAACACATATTGTTTTGAGAAGAAAATCGCTTTATTTTCATGACCTCAGCCAACTTGCCGAACACTTTCGTCAGCACCGAAACCGGGGAAGAACTCGTCTCACCGGACACTGTCAGGTGGTAATTCAGTGTCAGTGTTTTTGACAGATACTTGTCAAAAATCCCGAACTATCCCTTTTAAACCTATCGATTGAAAATGGGCGAATGAGCAAATACTGGCAGTATAATGTAAGACCAGACTCACAACATCGTAAAGTATTGAAGAAGTGCATGAGGTGGATGTCAGGCAAAGTCTTAAAGATCCTAAATTACATAAAATTGATGTTATAATGTCCCCACCTCATCATAAACATACCTGGAGTTGTTTTGTTTCATTCACACATGTTTGAGTAATCCTTTATTATTAGTCTGTCTAGTCTGTCTCCAAAGCTTCCATTTTATGATGTCATGAGGTGGTCTTTTTCACGTTAACCGTTCCTTTTACCTCTTGCTCAGTAAAGTTTGGCAGTTCCAGAGCTGAAATTGTTCAAATGATTTGAGTGAAGATTTATAGTATTTAAAAACACAGTGGAGCCCTTACTGTTTTATTGTATCAGCTATTCTTCCTGGAGTCAATGATGTATGCTGCATGTTTTTTGGGTTGGGTTTTACTACATGACCACAGAGAACAGAGTGTCAGCCTAAATATGCAGGTTTTGTGTATTAAACGTGTGAATGAAACAAAACACAACTCCGGGTATGTTTTGGATGAGGAAACATAACGCAATCAGATCAGAAAAAAGTTTTATTTTATTTTATTTAAAGGATTGTCATTTCCGATTTTTGCCAGAGGTAGAACACATATAATTCTCATTCTGGACTCGCTGCTTGTGCCCTCCTCATTCGTCTGTGTGCTTCGATAACACAGTTGCACCAATTTAGACAACTCCTGATTATTTATTTCCCCAAACATTATTGACACAGAGGGAGTTTTTATCTTTTAACGAAGCGAAGCCAGGGCTGGGGGATAGTTAAACCTTTGGGCCCACAGAGATGGACGCACACAGCCCAAACAAGCTCCATTAGGAAAACCAGACGAGAATTAAGTCTGACTAGAGGCGCTTTGAAACCAGGCCTTTGCATAAAAGATGGTGAGGGATTGGGTTTCTTTGGAAAAGTTTTTAAATGGATTCATGACAATAGTTTGAGAGAACAAAGAAATATTCACAGCAAAATTATATGGCAGCAACTACCGGGTATCGTGCAAAATTGACTTTTTTATGCTTTCTACCATGTTGTCATTCCCTTGTTAAAATCATGCCTAAAAAGGTTTTAGATGTCATACGTGCATTTTGAGTAATTTAGTGATCTCTCCTAGGCCCTATTCTGTCCAATGCTCCGCCCACAAGCCGTCACCCACAACAACTCTTCATAAATACTCTTCCTCCAACTCAACTGCGACAAAACTGAAATAATCATCATCGGCCCCAAAACATTTACCAAAACCCGCAATAATCTCACCCTCCTCAGTCCCCTCCTCCCACCTCCGAAACCTCGGCATCATCTTCGACCAGACCCTTTCCTACGAACACCGTGTCAAACACATCACCAAAACTGCCTTCTACCACCTCAGGAACATTGCTCGCCTCCGCCCGTCCCTCTCCCCTCAGTCCGCCGAATCCCTCATCCACACCTTTATCACCTCCATCCAAACTCCTAAATAGACTCCAGTAAATCCAGAACTCTGCTGCCCGCCTCCTCACCCGCACCTCCTCCCGTGAACACATCACTCCTGTGCTCAGAGATCTCCACTGGCTCCCCGTCCCTCAGCGCATCCAATTCAAGCTCCTCGCCATTGTGTACAAGTCCCTCCATAACCTGGCCCCCACTTACCTCTCTGAGCTCCTCCACCATCACACCCCCACCCTCCTTGTAACTCCTTGCCCAAACACATCAGAGACTCATCCACACTTCCCAGGTTTAAAAAAGCCCTAAAAACCCATCTCTTTAAAACCTCCTTCCATTAATTATTATCTTATTTCTTTTGCCTTTGTCTCTCCATGTAAAGTGTCTTTGAGTATCATGAAAATCAATATAGAAGTGTTATGTATTATTATTAGTATTATTAATAATATACAAAAACTGTACACTACAACTTCACAAACCTGACGTAATGTGCAGTAGTTTTATGAGTGGGATGCACACTGATTATAATGTGATACAGATTATGATTATTCAAATTTAAAAGGTGCATTGTGTAACTCTCGAACAATCAATCAATCTTTATTTGTAATTACAATGATTAAAAACAACACACACCCCATTGTTTCTTCCATATATACAGCAATTTAGACAGAAATATAAAACATAAAGCTCCTAAAAGGTTAGAGTAAAAAAATAGAAAGGAGAGCTAAAAGTGGATGAAGACTAAGTAAAAAATAATAATAATTTAATTTAAAACAAGTAAAGGTTTCAATTAAAAGTTAAATTGAAACGATTTTGAGTTTACTTTTAAAAATATGAACACTCGCAGCGGACCTCAGATCCTCAGGTCGACCGTTCCACAGACTGAGGCTCCTCCTCCTCGCCCGGCTCCTCCTCCTCTTGCCCGGCCTCCCCTCCTCGCCCGGCTCCTTCCCCACCTGGGTAGCTGTGGCCATACCGAACTGGCCCACGGGCCTGGACATCTATAGCCTGTCCGTCCATGGGAGTGGATCCCTCCTTCACTGTAGTTCTCCCAGAGGTTTCTTCTTTTTCCCAGGACCCTGGGTTTTTTGGAGTTTTTCCTTGCTGAGAAGGAGGGTCTAAGGACAGGGGATGACTGGACAATGTTTCATTTGCTGCTTTACATGAATGTTGTTTTTTCCTGTTTTGATATGTCTGTGTGTATGTTTTACTCATCCATATCTTGGAACGCCCTTAGAGGCAACTGTTGTTGCAATTTTGGGCGCTACAAAATAAATTGAATTGAATTGAAATAAAAACTGAATGATGCCTCACGATAAGTTTTCGGCTGCATCCCATTACTCTGTCTTACCCCTACTCCTTGGTTTTGCGCGTTCATGTGAGGGCAAGGAGTGTCTCAATTCTAATTTTGATCAAGGGCCATGATCTAGGACTACAAACCCCTTGAAATGAAGTAAACCCTCGACCACACTTGAAACGAAGAGGTACACCCACAAGCTCAGGCAGGTGGGATCAGGACGACAGCAGCACCTCGACCAGCCAAGGAATCTCATAAATCTAAGTATTTTCAGCAATTATAATTATCAATGAACAGTTTAACATGATTTACAATTATGACACTCTCGTTCTACGTTACTTTTGTTGTGGTTTTAATTGTAGTAATGTCTGTTTAGCCGACATTATCATTGTCAGGGAACTTTCATGTTTAAACAAGCGAGTTATTTGTCGTGCTGAAGTACCGATAATCCTTGTTTGAGTCAACTGTTGATGTTTTAGACGTAGCAGCCAGGTAGCGGCAATGAATGATGACGCAAATGGAAATCGACAGGTGTCCCATTTCCAAGGGGAACATTTGTACCCTTAGCCAAGACAAAGATGTAGCTAAAGGGGTAGGGGAAGACAGAGTAATGGGACGCAGCCTTAGTTTGGACTCTTGGGACAGTTTAAAGAAGACTACCTGAGGACCTGAGAGTTCAAGACGGCTCATGTGATAAAAGCAGACCAGATAAATAAGACTAAGACTGTTAAGAGCTTTATAAACCTGTAAAAGATCTTTCAAATCGATCCTGAAGCTCACAGGAAGCCAGCGCAGATGGATTATTGATCAATTTAATGCCATACTTTGGAACATTGCAGGCAAGTTACAAGTCAATGTATAAAAGAAGACAAAATGAGCGTTTTTGGATCATTCCTCAACGTGTTTGTAGAGGTCCAGACTACAGGCTTATCAGGCTTTATACAAAACGACACAGGGGATTTAGTTCACTCCATTAGAAAATCTATTACCCTAAGTATGTGAGATGATTTTTATTGCTTACATTCTGCCAAACTGCTCTGATACCATCATTCAAAAGCCTTCAAACGCAAAATACTATGCGCTATAGATCAGAAAGATATTTTTTACCTAAATGAACGTATAGCTCACCACAGACCATCTCTCTGCACCAACATTTGCTGTAAAACTGAGCCAAATTGCCCATTCATTCCAGAAAGATGGCTCGACATAAAAGAAAACACCTTTTAAATAGCAATCACAAGGAGCCGTATGACATGTCCAAAACTCTGAAGAGAATCTCAAAAGGTCAGACGTCCGAATACACGGAATTTCTAACACAATTCATATGAAGGAATCCCATAGTTTTGTACATAGAACAATAAAATGTCAAAAAACTATGGTTAAAATACAAGTCTAACTAAATCCACCAAAAGCAATGGACGGAAAAGTCGGTAAAAGGAAAAAAAGGAACAAATTAACTGACAACAATGAAATGAAGTCACATTTTAACATCAAAACGCCATTTCGAAATTGAGGGCTCGACCTGCTAATGGTGAAAAGCTGTTCACAATTGGAATAAAGAGCCGTTATCTACATATGAATAATAATTTCTCACTTTTTAAACCATTTGGAGTAGATTCCACAGCAAAAATCAAAGGTGCATTGTGTAACTTTTCTGGTGGAGGGTCTGTCAAATGCTTTTTTTCACGAGATGTCAGAATGCCTGTTTTTGGTATTTTGGAGCTATAAAACCACCTATAATTGAATAAATGTAAAGGAGAGGTGTTTAATGTCATATTGTGGAACATTCCAGGCAGAGCAATGACATATCCATAGAAACAAGCAGGTGACGGAGCCCCCAACTGAAAAGTTAGTGTACCTTCAACAGAACTAGGATTGATTTCAGGCATTATTTGACAACTCAAGACATGCCTAATCAATAAATAGCTCACAAAAACAAGCGTGTAAACAGCTAAGCAGGCCCGTCGACAGGAATTTGGGGGGCCGTGGCAAGAAGTCTCACATGGGCCCCCCTCTAAAATTAATTCATAGGCAGAGGTTACAATTCTGAGCGCCTAAAAACCTCATAAGCGAAAAAGCAGCTCAAACTGTCAAGTCACTGCCAAAACTCAAGGTAACTCACCCCATACACTCCTGCTGTTGTGCACAAACATCCTTATGAGCCAATAGACCGACAGAAAAACGAGTAAATTAAAGGTGCATTGTGTAGCTTTTCTGGTGGAGGTTCCATCACCTGCTTCCCTCCACACAGATGCTGCCTGGAATGTCCCTCAGTCAGGGCTCTACAGTGCGAACGAGGAAATCAAAACAGTCGCACCAGTGCGAGTGCTTCTGCAGCACAATAAGGAGCTGCGCACATACGTAATGTGAGTTAAACGTTCTAAATGTGTCAAACATTAGGGGCGCACTCACACTAGGACTGTGGAACCTGCCCAAGCCTGGATCGCCCCTAAAGCGCCTCACGCTTGCCCAGCGCGAGCACAACCGAACCGTGCCCGGGCACGACACCTCCGACCGCGCACGACCCCAGCATACGAGCTCCACGTGTGCGCCGATATCACTCATACGAACAAACTCTGCTTCAAAACACACCCACCTTAAAGGAGGAGCGCCCCGCAGCAGGACCCACACCTGTTCCACCACTCACAGACACCCCGTTCCGCTGGACTTCCTCCTCCGCTAAAGCGATGGTTTTGTCTTGGTCTTGTCTCGGACTCGAGCGCCTTTGGACTCGGTCTCGTCACGGATTCAAGGTCTGAATACTGAGTGCGGTCATATTTCATTACGGCCGCTGCCTTCGGCAACAAACTTGTACCGGTGTGCGGGACCTGTGCGCTGGAGCTCGCGCACCCTTGTGTACCAGTGTGTATCACAGGGCAGGTTAAACATCCCACCTGTCCATCCGTCTCACATCAAATACGCCAATATTAATTTTATGTCCGTGTCCGCACAGAGCAGAGCTACGGCACAGAGCAGGTGATATGTGGGCTGAAGTTTGCCTAAGAAAATGCCAAATAAATCTGTTTGTCACAATGTGTAATAAAAGTAATTCTGATTCTGATTCTGAGCGTTTGGTTTGGTAAATGTGCAGAGGCTAAAAACCACTGTAAAACCACTAAGAGAATGTAACTTCAGTTAGGAATTTGAAAAAACAGGTTTAAAAATCCTGCACACTTTTTACACTTTTTTTTACACAAGTGCCAGTGGAAGTTCTCTTAAAGAAGAGGTTCTCAAACTGTGGTGAGGGTCCAAAAAGGGAGTGTTTAAGTGCAGTACAGTCTGTTTGGCTTATTTTAAGTCTAAATATTAATCAGATAAAATGAAGATATATTTATAAAAACATTGCGATCATGCAGGAAAAGTACAGTCATAATTCTTTTTTTTTTTGTATTAAATTTATTCAGTGTTGGTGTTGCTGTGCGTATGTTCTGCACTGTAATAATCGTTCAAAACAAAAACCTACTTGTGCCCCCATTTTTTTTCTGTGCTCCTAAAATTTTTAACTTAGGGGCACGTGTGCTCCTGAAAAAAAAAGTTAGCGTAGAGCCCTGCCCTCAGTAGGGTTGGGCGGTAATGCAGTAATACGGTATTCCACGTATCAAAAAGTAGCAACGGTTTCAGTTTCATTCAAAAAAATCTGCACAAGGACCTAAAACCACAGCTGGACTTTCTCCCCTCCGCTCTCTCTCCTCTTCAAACGTCATTCCGCTCGGAGATTTCCATCCACACAGAGCAAGGAAGAAGAAAAAAACCTGACTGACGCTTCGTGTGTGATGTTGAGCTGAAAAGTTTGTGATGGAGACGTTTTATTGAAGCCGAGAGTCGAGAGGGGACGAGGCGCTGAAGAGGAGAAAGTTCCCGCTTGAGGACAAAGTCAGACTTTCACGGAGGAGATGGTAAAGCCCAATTTATGGTTCAGCATCAAAACATGTTTGCGTTGAAGTGCAGCCCCTACGTACAGCATTCGCGTCCAATGCTGTGCACCTCCAAAACTTTCTAACCAACGTGGACAAGGGGAAGCGACGCAGACAAGAAGGGCTGTGATTGGTCCTCTCCACCGCTCTACATTTCCCGTACTTCGCTCATTATTGACTTTGAGTAATAATGTGTTTAATGCAGCTTTGCGCACATTTGTTTACGTTTTACAGAAACAAAACTTAAAAGCGCATGGCTCATTTGCATACAGTATAAGCACTGATAAAACCAGCTGGTGCTCTGATGCTGATGTGATCAAACGCGCTGCAAAGTTTGGTTTGATCAGAACCCGTGCCTCATCTTCAAATATAATGGTGCTCTTCTGTTTCTGAATGCTACAAAATAATTCTTAATTAGTCACGGTAATACTGTATACCCCGGTAAAATGCTGAGACGGTATAAAAAATTGGATATTGCCCAACCCTAGGCACTACACTTACTCATCTCTATGGAGACAGCAAGCTAAGCCGTAGAGTCACATACATATCAGATCTGTGGGGAGGTGTGCTCATTCACTGTAAGAATGCAATGCAAACCCGACATGGATACGTTTAATGCCGTACCGCGATATTCCAGACAAATCCACACGCAGATGCAGGAACCTCTACACAGTGCACCTTTAAGACACCGTCTGTAAATTTATTGGCTGAGTATCTACAGCTGTATTGAAAACGGATAGAAATGCAGACTCAAACTTTGACGCTAAAGCCGGTCCCGCCACACCAGCTCCTACCTGCTTGTCTTTGTCTTTGGCCTTGCTGCTGCCTGTGACCCTGGACATGGAGACCTCTCGGGGGATGACCGAGATCTGGTGCAGTGGCATGTTCATCCCAGCAGGTGGCCCCAGCAGCTTCACGCGTTCACTTCGTGTCTGTCGTCAAGGCAACGGGCATGATGGGCCGGACCAATGCGACCTCTCCGCTACGCCCTGGAGAGAGGAAAACAAAGAGGTCAGGTCATAAAGAAGCACAAGTTTACCTGAATTTACCTGTTCCCTTTGTATATTCAAGAGATCAATGTAAGTTTGAACACCTGCTGCCATGGCAACGAGAGCTTTTACTCTGCTTTGACTGGCTAACACTGTGACAGAATACATATTGCACATCCTAAAGTCAAATATTGTCTCGTCTGGTGCAGAACTATCACATGCTTTGCCCAGAATGCTCCGCAGTATGACATTAAACCTTTCACTCTTTAATTTAAGACATTACAGAAGTCTCTGTCGCTAAAAATAACTCAAAATCCATTCTTATTATGAGATGGGTTGCCTCCTCACAGATCTTACATGTGACTTGATCTAGCAGCATCAACTTGTCTCCATGGAGACAGATGAATTCAATGACTAGCTACTTTCCATTTTTGACTGTTCCAAGGGTAGAAAGTAACTAATTACAAATGCTCATGTTACTGTAATTGAGTGGGTTTTTCGATAATTGACATTTAGATTTTTTTTACTTGAAGAAAAACAAAGTAAACTAAGGCCCCATTTACACGTACACGAATATTTTTAGAAACATATATATATATATATATATATATATATATATATATATATATATATATATATATATATATATATATATATATATATATATATATATATATATATACCTCACTCTGTTTTCCAAAATAACATCGTGCACACAGCATTGTTTTCAGAAAAGTTTCCGTTTACATGAACCCGCATAAATACGCTGTCGAGCGATGACGGTCGTCTCACCCTCGATGTGAGAACGCAGCGAGTCGGAGAGTAACAGCAGTGATGACGCCACATCCTAAAATTTTCACTCCACTCCTTTGGGAAACCACTTCATTTTCAAAATGATCCCACCAGACAGCGGTCCACCCAGGTCAGACAAAACAGCGATGTTGGCGGCGGCGACTGGGTCTTTGAGTCGTAAGGAGAAGAGGGAAAATTGCTGAGCTCCAAGCCTCATTCGTCTCTTCATCAATATGAAACATCAGCTGTGCAAATGCAAACACATGACAAGTGTTTGCAGCAGAAGTAATGTGACTGCTGCTCTGACGCTTCTGATCATCACCAGAGAAAAACGTTAACACTGGTCGCACTTTGGCGTCAACTGCCTAACACGCCGTTTATGTCACTTGACACGCAAATGTCAAACCGTAGTTTTCCAAAATCTCCATTTTAGCCGGAGTTTTTAGAAAGATTCATTTTCAGAGGCGAATTCTCTGTTTTCGTGTAAAAGATGAGTACAAACGAAGGGAAATTTCTAAATTTTTAAAAAATATCTGTGTATGTGTAAACGGGGCCTAAAAAAAACGTCATTCTTTTTCACAATGGCCAGAAGTGCAGTGTAGGGTAAACGTCACTTCCAGTTAATGCTTTTCTATGGCAAAATATCTGTGGAAATGTGTCGCGTATTTTCCATCAGCTTCATAAATCTGCCCCATCACCAAATCTTCAACCAACAGTCGACAAAAGATTTTAGCCACAACTATTAAGGTAAGAAAGACGAAATCTTAAAGGAGAACAACAACGAGCATCAGTGAACTACTGAGCAAAACTAATGTTATGGTCATGAATAAAACATAATTTGTTCACTCAGACTAATTCCAGTATCAAAATTAAACATCGATTTCATGATGTTGATATTAGCATAGAGAGATTTGTGCAGTTTAAATGTGAGACATGTAATCTGTGAACATCTGTAGCATTTGAACTGCACAAATCTGTCTATTAATATTTACATCATGAAATCCATTTTTAATTTTAATTCTTGAATCAGTCTGAGTGAACAAGTTACTAAGTTATGAATTTCTTATTATGTTTTATTCATTACCGTATTGTTAGTTTTGCTCAGTAGTTTCACTGATGCTCGTCATTGTTTCCTTTAAGTTTTTGTCTTTCTTCCCTTGATCGTTGTGGATAAATTCTTCATGGACAGAATCTGTTCTTTGTCGACCTTGTTGGCTGAAGATTTGGGGATGGGGCAGATTTATGAAGCTGGTGGAGAATATGCCAGACATTTCGACATTTCAAGGGATATTTTTCATAGAAAGGGATTAAATGACTGCAATTGTTTTGTATAGAGGGAAATTAAACCTGGACTTTTTTTTTTAATGTGTGTATATGTGTATGTGCATATATACATGCATATATGTGTACACGTGCAGATGTATGTGTATATTCTATTCTATATACTATACACATATATATTGTATATGTATGTGTATTCTGCATATGTGTATTGTATATGCATGTATGTATTCAGCATATTCAGCATATGTATCTGTGTGTATATTTGTTTTGTATTTGCCCATGAGGGAATTTGTAGGGTGAGAGTGTGCGTTTAAAAAGAAGCAAAATGTTAAGTTTACTGCAAGCTGTATAATTATAAATAACACAAAAACATAAAACATAAAAATTTGATCACAAAAAAAAACCACCCCCTATGAACCAACATCAAGGACCATGACGTCCACCCTCCTGTGGGCTCACCACTTGCAGAGGGGTTCATGGGGGGGTCATGTGCTAGGAGGATTGGGCAGCAAGCTGCCCCCGCAGCCCAGCTGGATTAAGCGGGAGAAGATGGATGGATGGAAAAAAAAAACATTAACCGGACATTAAGTGACATTTACCCTACATCGCGGCCGTTGTGAAAAAGGTCCATCAAGTATAATTCTAGTCATGTAATTACCTTTTAATGACAGAAGTTACAGAGTACTGAACAAGTCCTAATCCATGGCTGTTTCTGCTTCTTTCAATAGAGCAAAAGGAAGTAGTAACTAGTACTTTTTAGTAGTATTTTTCCTGCATACATTTTAGTATTACAATTTCGGTAGCAATACTGTAATTGAGTACATTATTAGTCAAGTAACATTTTCAGGACTCTTTCCACCACTGGCAATATCGTCTCCATGGAGACGAGCAGGTGGCAGAAATGTTACACAGTGCATCTTTACCTACAATAGACATTTTCTCCACGTTGAAGAATCTAAAGGCCGCCACTCACTGCACGATTTTTCGTTCTTTAAACTATTGGCAACAAAAAACGCACACCACAGAAACGAGGAGAATCTTATGAGACTAAAAATCTCCGATCGCAAAGACTTTAGTGGGATCTATCTGCAGACCACAGAGATCGCGTCTGCCGTTTCCTGTCTACAGTAAAATGAATCGCTTTGAGACTCTAAAGCATGTCATTATTATTTGTGCAATGTGGTGCAATACTTCAGATACAGGATTTCTAAAGCATAAAAGAGGAGATAAAGTCCACAGGAAGTAGAGTCACTGTCACTAATCTGCAGCTTCACCTCGATCCGTGCGCTGTGTGGGTGTAAACAAACACACATGAGGAAACACCTCACGTCGCGTTTTTACTTTTAAAGAACGTCTCAAACTGGATTAATAGTGCGGTTTTGTGACTGGATGTCATTATTTGTGGAGGACAATTTCTATGGATTTCTATGCACTTTAAATGTACCACTTTACATTAGATGAGTAATAAACTCTTTATTTTCGCTCTATCCTGAGTTTGTTGTGTCTCTGTGTCCGTCGCTCCTCTGACCCACGCTCTGTTTTATCGGCTGTTACCGTTGCGTTGTTAATGTTTGGTGGTTTCGATCTGACACTGACTCCACACATGAAGAGCTTCATAATGGCACATGAACATGAAAAATCTGGTCAGGCTTCCATGAACTCGAGGAGATGAAATCGCAGCCAAAATCGGGCAAATTCTCCTGTAGTGTGTTGGAATTTACACTGCATATACAGTAAACAACACTGTGCATGTGGTTTAAATTTGTTTCTATTTGACAGTTACAGCACCTTCATTGCACAAACCGCAAGTTTAAAGAAAAGATGAACAAAAATAACGGTGGAAAAGATCCTCCGGGACCGAACATGAGCCTGGAGGTGTAGAGTTGTAGCAGAGAATTCACTAATGGTGGATTCCAGAGCATTTCGCATTCACAAATGACACTTACAAGGTCGAACTGCAATTATCCAACGCTGATCTAAATGTGAGTGCAACCGAGAACAAGTCAAGTCAAGATGCTTTTTGGTATTTCCAGGAGACATTTCTAATAGTGTTTTCCAAGGATACAACAGCAGTGGAGGACGCTGGCAGCAAGATTCTTCCATCACGCACAGCAGTGAAAAACTAAAGCAAGTCGAGATAAAAACGTGAAAAACAGAATGAGCTGATGTGAATCGGTCTCCAGCAGCCCTGTGTTATTCCTCACTTTGCTAACGCGTTCCTAGCTGCCTCATAAATCACCACAATGAGTTCATAATAGAGATATGACTATTGTTTTGTCACAATTCGATTTCAGATTTAAAAATGATTTGCTACATAAAACCTTTTTAATAAATAACACTATTATCTTACTGCTTTACTGTATTCTAAATGTGATAAATCGTCCTTTTTTGAGAATTGTCCCATCCCCAGTTGATAAACGATGATGCTTGTTATCTTTAATTTTAATCCGTTTGTAGCAGTCCAATGCGATTCCTCACTTTGTTAACACATTCCTATCGGCTGCTGATGGCGCAGTCAGAAAGATGTTTTTGATGATTTAATACATTACTAAATACTAATAAAAGACAACACTACAGACAATACTAAATACAATCAATCAATTAAATATGGTCTCACTGTGGCGTTTAACTGTATGTTTTAATCGTACTTAATATGTTTATGTTGTTGCGACCTTGAGTGTCCAGAAAGGCGCCTAATCATAGAGCGTATATACGAGTGGACTAAGTGACTGACGTCACCCATAGCGTTTAGCGTCGCTCAAATGAGGCTCATGATGCCACGGTTACAGGAGCAAATCTGGAGCCAGGCTCTATGTTATGAATAAGGATTTTTTTGACAGACAAAATAGCGAAAAAAATTGAGGATCATGTGTCCCGGGTTCATACGAACATTTTAAGACCAAAATGACGAGGCTCACAGCAGGAGTTACAGAGAGAGGGACGATAAGATCCTAATGTAAGTCAATGGGAAAAAGGAAGAGAAAGAGCCGGAAGAGCCTCCTGGAGCACTTCCTGTTGTTTGGCATGCGGCGGCTAATGGGTTAGCTTTGTCTACTCATATATACAGACTATGCGCCAAATAAATAAAATGTATAATAATAAAAATAATCATCATCTTCATCCATCTATCTTCTTCCGCTTATCCGGGGCCGGGTCGCGGGGGCAGCAGTCTAAGCAGGGGCTCCCAAGCTTCCTTCTCCCCAGCCACTTCCACCAGCTCCTCCGGACGGACCCGGATGCGTTCCCAGGCCAGCTGAGAGACATAGTCCCTCCAGCGTGTCCTGGGTCTTCCCCGGGGCCTCCTACCGGTGGGTCATGCCCGGAACACCTCCCGAGGGAGGCGTCCAGGAGGCATCCGGACCAGATGCCCAAGCTGATCATCATCATCATCATTAATAATAATAACGTTCCCAAGAAGTCTGAAGAACTCTGTGTACAATCCTGGTCCGAACTGACTGAGGGAGGGAGAATGGCCCTCTTTTATCGACCAAGGCTCCTCCCCCAAACCAATTAACACAAAAATACCCAAATTAACAACAAAAATTTAGAAAAATACACCAAAATACATTTTTCAACATGGCCATGGCTCTGCGCCTGTAGCAGAACCAGGAAAAATAATATTGATAATTTAGTGTGGGAAATGGTGTTTTGCTGTGACATCAGACGCCAATGTCCTGATGTATGACAACAGAAACAGGGAGTGAGTGAGGCGCTCTGTTTGACAGTGGGGCTTTGTGAACGGGAGATGGATGCTGGTTTTGAAGTTTGTTGAAGGACAAAATATGGACATGGATGATTTAACAGTGGACTTGTGTGCACCCAAGACTACTGCGGCGGAGAACGGACAGTAAATATAATGGGAAACCAGGTACAGTAAGTGAGTAGCGCGGGGTTTGACGGGGCTACTCCATCACACTGCTTCATAAATCACCACAATGTTTTTAATAAGGATGCGACTATTCTGTTTTGTCACAATTCTGTTTTGTTTCTATTTTTGTTGGGTCTCAGAAGAATAAAAAACAGAACTTTTCCATAACATACCACTAATAGCTCACTGCTTGTATGTAGTCTGTATGTGATAAGTCAAGAGTTTATTGCATTGGCTTGAAGATTTTATTTATTTAAGACTTTTAATTCATCTTTAATCCATGTATAATAACATGTCAAAAATATACCCTGTTGTTTTGCATCACTCGCAGATGTTCGAGTAATCTTTTATTATTAATAGTCTGTCTGCATCCCCAAATCTTTATATGCTCTGTCCCACCTTATGATGTCATAGTGGTAGTTTTCAAGTTAACAGCCGCTTTTTACCTTTAGTTCAGTAGAGATCTGCAATTCCAGGGCTGAATATGATCCAAATGATTCTAGGTGAAGGTGTATGGAGTTTAAAAACACAGGGGAGCACTTCCAGCAATTCCAAGCCCAGTACATTTTGGATGAGGTAACAACTTTTTGTGTAGTATGGGACCTTTAAGACATAAGATTAATATGAAAATTAACCCCCGTGCTCCTGGTTTCCATGCGTGATTTCTCATTACTGTACCGTCAGAACTACATGTGCTATCAAAAAAATTCCAACAGCTCCTGAAAGTAGAGAAGTTGCATTTTTATTTATTTATTATGGTAAATTTCTGCAGCACCCGCCACAGAGCCTGTGGTATCGAGTGCAGAGTGGTGGAGATTTGGAGAGAGCAGCGGTACTTTAAAAGTGTTTTTTTGGTGATTTTTCATTTTTTGTGTGTGTTTTGTGATTTTTTGTGAACTTTCTGATGCAACAAAACTTTTTTCCAAACTCCACAACCTCCAGTCTCCAGAGAGGCTGAGAATAGCAGAGCTCTGTTCACAGTGAGGGGTGACACACAGAGGCCCTTCTCACACCTTTACTGCAGTCAAGTCGAACTCTGTGGGCTAAAACAGACACTGAGGAACTTAAAGTTGACATATTTTACATTCTCATGACTTCATTTGGCTTTTAAAGGGATCATATTACAATATTTTCTGATCTATGTTATATTATTTCCTCGTCAAAAACATACCCAGAGTTGTGTTTTGTGTCAATCATTTAGCACACAAACTCTGCATATTTAGTCTGAGTTCTTCTCTCAAACAGAAAACACTCTCTTCCATCTTCTGATATCATATGGTAATATAGGAAGTGCTCCACTGCGTTTTTAAACCCCATACACCTTCACTGGGATCATTATTATTAGTTTGTTATAATTATTATTAATTTGTATGACCACAAATGAAAATGTATGCATGTATGTGTATAGGAATGTGTGTATGTAGGAATGTGTTTATGAATGTACGTACGTACGTTCACCCTTCGTTTTGCTATTTACACTGAAGTGCACTGTTTAGGACCTATCTGAAATTACCCACACACTCACAGGAAATACTGCACCCAGACCTGTGGTTTCAGTGCATAACTATGTGTGTATGTATGTATGTACACATGTATATATATATATACATACATGTGTACATACATGTATATGTATATGTATATGTATATATGTAAGTATGCATGTATGTATGTATGTATGCATATATGTATGCATATATGCATGCATGCATATGTAAGTATGCATGTATGTATGTATGTATGCATATATGTATGCATATATGCATGCATGCATGTATGTATGTATGTACATATGTATGTGTCAACCACGTGTTAAAGCAAAACAAATGGGGCAGGACACCATAAATTTTATAAACTTCACTACTCCTTTTGAGCACCAGAAATGGTCCCAAACATGTACATGTACATACCCTTATGTTTGTAATGTACCTTGCTCAAACAAAAATTAAAAAATGACAATAGATCATTTAGATAATTTCAGCCCTGGAATTGCCAATCTCTACTGAACTAAAGGTAAAAGGTAACTTGAAATCTACTGCTTCATGACATCACAAGATGGAACAGAGAATTTTGAGCTTTGGAGATGTAGACGGACTAATAATAAAAAGTTACTCAAACATGTGAATGAAACAAAACACATCTGCAGGTCTGTTTTTGAGAAGGTGATTATAACATGGCTTAAGGATCACAAGAGTCCATTTCATTTTTGTATTTTTGTATGCCATCACTGAAATGAAAAACAATCCGCTGTTATTGTGGAAATTACCAATCCCCCAAAACAACACTACACATCACCCGGGAGCATGAAGATGAGTTGTTTCTCCACTTCTGTCTTCTCAAAAACCCTCTCAAAGTAAAAGCAACTTAATATTTCCTTTATGAGATGAGCCCATGCTAACAGACGGCGTGCAGAGTGGAGGCACGGCTCTTGACTCCACATCTCTGGATCTGGTGGTGCGCAGTTTGACACAGAGCACAGCAGCAGCAAAAAAACATCCTCCTCGCACAGACCCGACTCGTGTTTGTTTTCAGATTAATGACTAAAAGAAGTCTCGCCGAGCTGTAAACCACTTTTAGCACTGCTGTTTTGTACTTTTAACTGTCAGCCGGTTTAAAACTAAGTCTTCACCGACACGTAAAAAGATGAGTGATGATGGGGAAAAAGCAAAAGTGAGATTGAACTATCACAACTCACAATTTTGGCATGTTTGTACTGTATTAAAGGTACAATGTGTAACTTTTCTGGGGTCCATCACATGCTTGAATCCATGGAGATGTTATTGTGTTGCCTGGAATGTTCCATGGTATGACTTTAAACACATCTATCCAGCATTTATTCATTATAGGTGTTTCTGTTGCTCAAAAATACAATAATTTTCTTTGTCAATAGGGTTGCCTCTCCACAGATTTGACCTGTAATGTTGCCTATGGTTGTCTCCTTTAAGATCATCTCTACCGTGGAAGAGGGTTGGCCGGTATCCAAATTTTGATACCGTTAAACCTTCTCAGCATTTTACCGGGGTTTACCGTATTACTGTGACTAATTAAGAATTATTTTGTAGCTGCACCTATAACATTCAGAAACAGAAGAGCAGCTTTATATTTGAAGATGAGGCACAAGTTCTGATCAAACCAAACTTTGCCAGTGTATTCGATCGCATCAGCATCAGAGCACAACTTGTTTTTTTCAGCGCTTATACTGTATGCAAATAAGCCATGCGATTTTAAGTTTCGTTTCTGTAAAACATAAACAAAAGTGCTCAAAGCTGCATTAAACACATTATTACTCAAGTCTATAATGAGCAGAGCACCAGAAATGTAGAGCGGTGGAGAGGACCAATCACAGCCCTTATTGTCTGCGACGCTTCCCCCTCGCTGTCTGCGTTAGTTAAAAAGGTGCACAGCAATCGACGCAGACACTGTTCGTGGGGGCACAGGTCGATGCAAACACGTTTTGACACAGAACCATAAATTGGGCTTTACCATCTCCTCCGTGAAAGTCTGACTTCGTCCTCAAGCGGGAACTTTCTCCTCTTCAGCGCCTCGTCCCCTCTCGACTCTTGGCGTTCAATAAAACATCTCCATCTCAAACTTTTCAGCTCAACATCACACACGAAGCGTCAGTCAGGTTTTTTCTTCTTCCTTGCTGCGTGTGGATGGAAATCTCCGAGCGTAACAACGTTTGAAGAGGAGAGAGAGCGGAGGGGAGAAAGTCCCACGTGTGGTTTTAGGTCCTTATGCAGATTTTTTAAATAATGGTAATGAACCTGATACCATTGCTACTTTTTGATACCGTGGGATACAGTATTACCGTAGTACTGCCCAACCCTACTGTGGAACATTCTACACCAGTGGTTCTTAACCTGGGTTCAATCGAACCCCAGGGATTCGGTGAGTCAATCTCAGGGGTTCAGGGGTCAGGACACACATCCAACTCATATGAATCGTGATGACTCACCCCGTTTGGTCGTTATTGGCTGCAGAAAATTTTGTGTGCACAATAGTCTTGTGACTGTCGTGATGGTGTTGTGTAATTTCTTTAATATTTTCCCTTCATACTAACTATGTCGAGCAAAAAAAGAAAGTGGTCAGATAAATATGTACAATATGGACTGACTTGTGTACACCAATAAAATATATATACTGATGTTTTGAATTGGAAAAAAACATTTTATTTTTCCAAGGGTTTGGCAAATGCACATTTGAAACTAATGGGGTTCAGTACCTCCAACAAGGTTAAGAACCACTGTTCTAGACAAACCTATAACATTTCCATGGTGATAAGCAGGTGACGGACCCTATTTTTGAGTAACAAAACCACCTGTAATTAAATAAATGTAAGGTAGAGCTGTTTAATGTCATACTGCAGAACATTTCAGACAAAACAATGACATAACCATAGAAACAAGCAAATGGAAGGCCCCCCAAAAGAAAAGTTACATAGTGCACCTTTAAAAGCACAGTATCTGATGTTAAAACATGAAAAACGGTTTGCAGTGGTCCAGAGATATTCCTTACTTACATCATCTATGCAGACTTATTTTGACATTAAAAGAGCTGCTTATAAAAATATAACTGTAATGGGGCAAGATGTATTGTGCTCGAAAACGCAGGAAGAAAATAATCACTTTCGGGGCATTTAAATGGTTCGGTTCTAGGCCAAAAAGATAATGATTCATGCATTAGATTATATAATTGTGCATGTGTTAGGCCTGGTGCAGTCGGCTCTGCCTTGAGGGGGGTTCATTCCGGTTCATTCTTGTGCCACCCTGTACCCGCCTCACCCACACGCACCACCGTGACTGCCAAGTGATATGTGCCTGCCAACATCAGAGGACAGAGCTCGTCCAAGCCCAGAGCCACGCAGCCATAGAGGGACTAAGCTCAAATTTGGAGCAGAGTTCAGTTTTAGGAGTAGGAATTTATTTACAGACATAATAGTAAAATATAAACACCAGGGTCATGTAGAGCGGGTTAAATGGGAACTCCGGCATGTTTGAAGCTAAAGTCCATTGCTAGAGGTGGTTCAGTACTGTCAGAAGCCAAAAAACGGCACAGATCAGTGTTGCCTTGGCGGAGATCTCACTGTGATAGTGAGTCTGTCAAGGCAAAAAACTAGTGTAGTGATGGGGACAAGTTCTAAACTTCCACGTAAAACACCAATTTGATTCACACTGAAGAAGCTTAACACCACTTTAACCCCTCGACTCCAGCGGTGGCAAGAGGCTCGAACCGCCAGAAGCAACAAGTGAGGATCGACTACTGACGGTGAAGAAGAGAAACTGAAAGTTGTTGAAAGAAAATAGTATGGGAATGTATTTTTTTTAGCGTTTTTCAAAAAAATATAATTCACTGGTAAATAAATGGGATTAGAAACTACATCGGCAATTGAGTCTTTTGGGCTTTCTTATGCGTAGTGGGAAATCAACAAAGATAAGGCTCAGGCTGCTTATAAAGTTGTTTTATAACATTTCCAGACACTAATGCCAGGTAGAGCATTTTGTTTGTTCAGACTTGTGGCTGTTGTAAGATGGGTTAAAGTGGTGTTAAGCCTCTTCTGTGCAAACTGGCAATTTACGTGGAAGTTAAGAACTTGCCCTCATCACTGCACTAGTTTGTTGTCTTGACAGACTCACTGCCACAGAGAGATCTCTGCAGAGGCAACACTGATCTGTGCCGAATTTGACCACCCCTAGCAATGAACTTTAGCTTCAAACATGCCGGAGTTCCACATTAATATGAACCAAAATGACGAGGCTCACTGCAGCAGTTAAAGAAAGAGGGGTGACAAGTTTTCAATGTAAAGCCAATTGGAGTCTCCATTTATAAATACAGTCTATGGAGGAAACTGAGCAGGTTCCCTCTGTAGCTTGAGCTGAGGTAATGGAGAAGTCAACCTCTGGCTCCAAATGAAGACAGTTAGAGGAACGTGACCTCAAAGAGTTCCTGCACTGTTCTGGTTCAAACAAGTCCCACTACATCTCCATTAGAGGTGGACAGCTCCACTTAAAGCGGAAGTGGTAAAAGCACAACTGTCCCTCCTGAGGCACTTTACCAGAACGGTCTTTGAGGCAAATCTTCTCCAAATATGTTTCCTGAGGTTGGTTGTATTTCCGCTGTACTTCACCTCCATTTGGCCTTCAAATTGCTTTGCTTCTGTCAGGCGCATCTTTGTCTTTTTATCGTTTCTGAACTCGAAATGGTGCCAGACGGAGCTTTGAGTGTTTCTGGCGTCTTCAAAGCCGGGATTTGACTCTCGTTGCCACTAGTGTCTGACTCCATGTTAATTGTCTGCACAAATTCAATGACGCGACAAGTGGGGTTAAAGTTCACCGGGGAAATGTATTCAAAATGAAATCGATCTTAAGGAATTAATATGCAAATCGATTCAGAATTGGCAAATCGATTTTTTTCACCACAGCCCTACATGTGAGCAATGGGCACCTTCATAATAAAACATGAGATACCCAATAGCTTGTCTAAAAGAACTTCAGATGCTTGAATAACGCTCATCATTTGACATTTACCAAATTTATTCCACGTATTTGCCCAAAATGTGTCTTGCCCCAGTACAGTATACGCAGAAAAACAAGTAAGTCCATAACAATAGAAAAGATTTAATCTCATGAATCTCCATGAAGAAAAGCATTTGACGAACCCTCCACTAAAAAAGTCACATAATGCACCTTTTAAACTATTGCTTTTGCTAGTTCATCCTACAAAATCACTTTAAACTAAACTTATATTATGTTACTTTGGGTAATACAAATGTGAGCTTGTAGAAACAGTTCCTGTGTGCTCCAGTAAAAGTTTAAGTTGTCTTTAAAGCCCCAACGTCCATCAGGATCAGACCACACACACACACTCACACACTCACACACTCACACACTCGGAGGCTGCACTGAGCTTGTTACTGACCGCACTCACATCTGCTCTCTTTTAATTGGCCTGAGTCTGAGCTGATCTCCGCTCTAATGATGCGTAGACCACATCTCAGCCTGTGTACAGACACTTCACCCCGGCTCCATACTCATAAAGACGAGCTCCATCTGTCTGCGGGGGGAAATGTGGTCAGGCATTACAGTTAGAAGCAGACAATGTGGGCAAAGGAGCCACGGGCAAACTCTCGAGACTTATTCTAAAGCAGAATTTGAAGAGTAAAGGCTCATTTAGGCCCATACAGACAAACATAGAGGCTTCTGTCCATCCTCTGCGTTGTTTTGTCTGTATTTTGGTCTCTTTCCTCAGAACATGTCCAGTTACAGCACCGGAGTTGTACATGAGCTGACCACTGGGGGCAGTAGTGAACACAGCTCAACCGTGGAAGCTAAAAAATGCCAAGAATCAGCTTCAAAACAAATGAATCCTTCTCTCACATCATTTCTCCACTCTTTTCCAACACATGCAATCTAAAACCTGCCATGTTTGCTTTAGGGCGGAAGTGATTAAAAAAAAAATCATTCTGATTTATTCAGACTGAACAAGGACAGAAGAAGACGAAGATAAAAACATTTCCAGCATCAAAATGTCTGGTTGTTCTGTGTGTGGTTGTTGGAATCGATATTCTATCGGCGGACTAAAGTTTTAAAATTTTAGTCACTGATCGCACAAGGATCTGGCCGCCGTTTGTCAAAGTCGCTTGTTGAGGAAATATTCTCTATCTTTTGACGCTAATCCTTTCGCAGAGTTGGACAAGCTGCTGCGTTTTGCTGTACTTCTGTTGCCAAAATGTGTGCGCAACCAAGTCTACTGTTTACTGACACTAAAAGGGTCAATTTGTTGCTCTATTTTGTCCGTTTTGGTCAATTCTCAAACGGACTTTTAGCGCCCTCTGATGGTTGTTTAAGAGAATGCAGCCTTGACATTAGAAACGTTTGGAAATATAAATGTAGTGACGGAACGCACAGATCTGTTTAAGTATGAACGTGGAGCACAAATGAGCCTTTAAAGTGGGACTAAACGCCTAAACTCCGCCCACAACCACATTTTAGACAGGGTCTAGATGTGTAAGGAACAGCATGATTGGTTGGTTGAACAGGTATCTTACTTGAAATTGCAGTCATCTACATCATGTTGTTGCTTTGCCTGGAATGTTCCACAGTAAGGTATAGATGTACATTTCTTTTATTCAGTTAGATGCAAAAAATACTTGGTTGTGTGGAGTCATATGCTTGTCGCCATGGAGATTGCCAAGTTTTTCATATTCTCAGAAAACTTGAATAGTTCCCCTTTAAATGCTTCACACTTGAACGCAAGATTTCCTGTAGATTGCAGAACTAACTAACTTTAGCACTTGGCCTTACAGCTCCTTTTGAGAATACATGCTCAGAGAACACAGCGAAAAAGCAAAAAGCACCATTTGGGTGAAGCTTGTTTTCTGCCCAGAGACAGCCTCAAACACTCCGAATTTTAACTAATTTAACTCTCAGGAACTTGCCATGTTTAATAAGGCAAATGTTACTTCATTCTGTTTTAAAAGGTGTAACTTTTCTGGTGGAGGGTCCGTCAAATGCTTTTCTCCCTGTGTAGATGTTCTTGCTTTGTCTGGAATGTTTCACAGTATGGCATTAAACCTTTCTATCTTCATGGAGACCAAACCAGACCAAGTTACAGGTCAGATCTGTGGAGAGGCGACCCCGCTCACAGTCAGAATGCCTGTTTTTCTATGTATTTTAGAGCTATAAAACCACCTGTAAGTGAACAAATGTAAAGTAGAGCTGTTTAATGTCATACTGTGGAACATTCCAGGCAGAGCAATGACATCCCCATAGCAACAAGCAGGTAACGGATGAACCAACTAAAAAGTTAAAATGCCCAAAGCTGATAATTAAAGGGGAAGTCCATCACTAGAGGTGGTTGAATTCTGTCAGAAGCCAAAAAGCAGCACAGATCAGTGTTGCCTCGGCGGAGATCTCACTGTGGCAGTGAGATTCTCAAGGTAACAAACTAGTGTAGTGATGGGGGCAAGTTCTTAACTTCCACATAAAACACCAATTTGCTTCACACTGAAGAAGCTTAACACCACTTTAACCCATCTTACAACAGCCACGAGTCTAACAAACAAAACGCTCTGCCTGGTTCATTCATTAGTGTCTGGAAACGTTAGAAAACACCTTTATAAGCAGCCTTAGCCTTAACTTTGTCGATTTCCCACTGCACATGTGAAAGCCCAAAAGACTCGATCACCGATTTCGTTTCTAATCCCATTTATTTACGAGTGAATTATATTTTTTGAAAACGCTAACAAATACATTCTCGAACCATTTTTTTCAACAACTTTCAGTTTCTCTTGTTCTTCACCGTCAGTAGTTGCTTCTGGCTGGAGTCGACGATGGAGTCTTTTGGGCTTTGGCATGTGCAGTAAGGCTAAGGCTGCTTATAAAGTTGTTTTCTAACGTTTCCAGACACTAATGAGCGAGCCAGGCAGAGCGTTTTGTTTGTTAGACTTGTGGCTGTTGTAAGATGGGTTAAAGTGGTGTTAAGCTTCTTCTGTGCAAATTGGCGTTTTACGTGGAAGTTAAGAACTTGCCCCCATCACTACACTAGTTTGTTACCTTGAGAGTCTCCCTGCCACAGTGAGATCTCCACCGAGGCAACACTGATCTGTGCCGTTTTCTGTCTTCTAACAGTATTTGACCACCTCTAGTGATGGACTTGAGCTTCAAACATGCCGGAGTTCAACTTTAACAATTCAAAACAACAATCTCACCTCAGTTCAAATTCACTTAAAAGGCCTGTACCTGATTTCAGTTTAATCTAGTCAAGATTCTCCCTCATGGTGCATTTTCAAGAGAGACAAAAATGCTTTGTAAACTACTACGTGACACTCTCTCATACTGTTCTGTGTCATGGTGCAATATCACAGTGGAAACTAAAACAAGTTCCTGGCAAGTTCAAAACACTGACATCAGAACAAAGTCATACATTTTAGGGTTGTCAAAAATATCGAAAATCAGATACTAATCGATACTAAAACCACTATTGAAACTAGATCCGCATTTGAGCAGGACAGAAATGAACCTTTCCTGACACAGTACAAATTTTATGTATCTGTAACATTTTAGAGTGGATACTTAATTTACATCACTATATTTGGGAGCAGGTATCTGTACTTTCTACTCCACTACATTTGAGATCTTGACTGAAAAGTAAAAAGTACTTTTCTTTATGGTTTGAGACCTGCTGAAAAGGCTTAATTTTGTTAGTACATTTCATTTGAGTTAACGTCCCAACTTTGAATTCTTGATCAAAATCACTGTAATTCATTCTTTAATTGTTCTAAAAAACTCTGCAAAATACTTTTAAAGTAAATTTTTTTTTTTACATTAATACTTTTTAATACTTTTGAATACTTCATCCATCACTGCTATGGAACCTACCTGGACCACTGAGGGACTACACAGATATAAGACCACAGAGAAAAGAAAGTAATATGAAAATCAGATACTATTGTCTAAAAGTGCTTTTTATTATCAATGTGGTATCAGAATCAGTATTGGAGTATAGAGTATATTCCTTAGTATCGAAATAGAGTTTGAAATTTCAGTATCATCATGACTACCGCTGGGTATAATTATCAGATTTTTTGGACTATAGCTCACTCCAGAGTTGCACCAACCAAAAAATGTGTAATGAAGAAGAAAAAAATCATGCACTGGACTACAAGTCGCACTTTTTGAGGGTAATTTATTTTACAAAATCAGAGATCAAGAACTGACATTTTATCTTGAAAGGAAAGTTATAGAAGTTATAGTAATAAAAACAACCCAATAGAGAAGAATCTGTGTATCATTCGTTTGTTCGTTTTTAGAACCAAAAATAAGAAAACGAACAAACAACTCTTTTCTTTATTATTTGTCTCTAAAACCAAAATGAAAAAATGGATAATGATTTGTTTTTTCATTTTTGATTCATATATAGGATTCATATATTTGGTCTATGGGTTGTCAGTGTGAAAAATGTAATATATAAGTCGCACCCGAGTGTAAGTCGCAGGACCAGCCCTGAAAAAGTGCGACTTATAGTCCGAAAAACACGGTAAGTTGGCGATATTAAACATACCGTGATATAGTGCACTTTCGATTCGATATATTTCAAATCAATTCGATACATTTCAATAAAAAAAGGCTAAATCATGGCAGTGACACTAAAAGTTTTTAAGCCACTTCTTGTGCAAAGTTCATATGAAAAATGTCCAATTTACTCCTCAAAACAGTGAAAATGTCAAATATGTTGCATAAAAGAGTTTTCTTCCTCTATACAAGCAACAAAACTGTAACGCTTTGACAAAATAACGTAGTAAAATAAAGCAAAAAATAGTCTTAGCAATATATAGATACACGATATCCATACTGTATCATCACATTAAATGATACGATATATTGATATTTCAATATTTTTGCACACACCTAGTCACGACGCCGCGAACACAGCCACAACTGTGAGTATTTTTCTTTTATTTTGCTGTTTAATTTCCCCAGTTTGAGTCATGAAAGATGGTGAGAAAGAGAAAAGTCCAAATATTTCACCCAATTATGCTCCCGTGGATCATCTCGTGGCATTTAGGAACTAGATTTATGTTCTCATTAGAAAAGCTCAGAGCGACCCAGCCCAGCGCGGCTCTCTCTCAGGACATAATTACAGGATCACACTGAAGTACAGAGCGTCCCAAACAGTGTAGCGACCGGGGTGGACTTGCTACACGTACAACTGGGTCACGCCAAATTTACAACAAGCAATTAGTGTTCGGAGGAATGTGATGGGGGAAAGTGCAGTAAGTCTGTTGTTTGAAATATGGATTCAGTTCTATTTAGGTTTCCGAGTTGCATTTGAACCAGGAGAGATTAAAAACTTAAAGGTCGATTATTAGGCCAAATTGACTCTTGTAAGCCTTTAGTCATGTTATAGTGTTGTTACCTCCTCAAAAAAAATACCTGGAGTTGTGTTTTGTTTTGTTCACACATTTCAGTTTGAGTAATTATTATCATTATCATTAGTCTGTCTGCATCTCCAAAGCTCAAAATGCTGTGTTCCACCTTGCGATGTCATGTAGTCTGTGTTGGGAAAGTAAATTTTCTACATGAACTAGCTCAAAGTTCAGTTCACAAATTTCACAATGAAGTAGGGTTCGGGTTTGTTCATAGTTCATAATTGTTTATAGTTAATAGTTCACTCATAGTTCCAAAAAACGGACTAGTTCATTGTTCTTTTTTTTTTCAATATGTTGCTATAGAGAGGTTTGGCCTTACCGGCTTGTCAAAGCCTGATCCCGTCAGATCTCAGTTTTTGCGGATCGCCATCAAACTTCAACAAGCAATAATTCGCACAAACTTTGGCCGATTTCACTCAAACTTTAATCGTTGGTGGACACCCCGACCCTGAACAGATTTATATAAGAAAATCTCAAATGGGCACTATTGCGCACCCTAGGGAGATTGCATGGAACAGCAAAAATTTACTTTGTCATAGACATATAAAATTTGGCACATATGTTCATGACAGGGTCTCGATCAAAAAAGTGAATGACGCCCCCACGCCATTTTCCATCGTGTTGCCATGGTAACAGGGCAAACATCTGTCTTCGCAAATAGGACAGGCGACAAAAACTTTGGCGTAGCCGAACCAAAATTGGTACACAGATGCATCATGGGAATGGGAACAAAAAAGTATATTATGCAGTTGCTAGGCAACCAACAGGAAGTCAGCCATATTGGATAGACCGTGTAACCTGGTGGCAAAGGCGCATTTTCCTGTAGTCATATTTTAACGAACTCGTCCTAGGGTTTTTGACGTAGTCTCACCAGAATCATTCTGTGTCATCTCAACAAGTGGGACATTAAAAGTTGTTAAAAGCTCTTTAAAAGATCAAACAACTCAAATTTCGGGTTCGTTTTTGTGGCTCGCCATCAAATTTCGAAGAGCGATAATTCGTACAAATGTTGGCCGATTTCATTCAGACTTTAAGCATTGGTGGACACCCCGACCCTGCACAGATTTATGTAAGAAAATCTCACATGGGCACTATAGCGCCCCCTAGGGAGATTGCATGGGACAGCAAAATTTTACTTTGTCGTAGACATATTTGGTACACACGTTTGTGACCTGGTCTTGATCAAAAAAGTCAATGTCACCACCACACCATTTCTTATTGTGTTGCCATGGCAACAGCCCAAACATCTGTCCTCGTCAATAGGACGCCCAACAAAAACTTTGCTGTAGCCAAACCAAATTTGGTACACAGATGCATAATGGGAATAGGAACATAAAAATATATTGTGACCACGCCCCCTGCCAAACCGGAAGTCCGCCATCTTGGATTAAACGTCATAATGTAATCCTATGTAGACATTTAATTCTGCCACATTTTCATTTATGAAACTGTTAAAACAGCTACAACCTCAAATGTGGGCGCATCTTCAAAAGAACCCCCAACTGGTCAAAGTTGAGACTGACATAAAAATTAAATAAATAATAAATAATAGACAAAATAACACTGCCCAACAAAAAATCACCATAGCCGAACTGGCCTAAAAAAAGGGGGGGGAGGAATAGGGCACGTTAGCGCCCCCTGTGAGTTCTGCGAGTTCTGCGAGTGCAAGCGAGGGCCGATCATCGCCGCTTGCGGCTATATTTATTATTATTATTATTATTATTATTATTGTTATTGTTATTATTATTGTTATTATTATTATTATTATTGCTCTGTAAATTGCTGTGTAAAGCGCTTTGGGGACATGTGTCTGTGTAAAGTGCTATATAAATAAACCTTACCTTATTATTTTTATTATTGTTATTATTATTATTGTTATTATTGTTATTATTGTTATTATTATTATTATTATTATTATTATTATTATTATTATATCAGTTTTAACAGTGGAATTGAACTATGTGTTAGATTTCATTTTCATATCAAATTTTGAATCCTTATCCAACCAGGGTTCATTTAGGGAACAGCATTTTGCCTCCATGCTGCTTTTTTGTTTTGTCTCGTTTCAATGCCGCAAACACAACTCCATTAACATTCACTCAGCTCAGTATCCACACTCCACAGGCAACGTACAGCACTAAAAAATTAGTCAGTCAATTAAATTATGAAATTTAAAAACGCATAACAGCTCAGAAAATAGAGTAACACGAGCCCTTTAACAAACAAGGGTGAGGCTGTGATAGGTTTGACAGGGGAGAAGAGGGTGCAGTAGAAATGTCAGGAAGCAGAGAGCACAGGGGAGAGTGAGAGCAAAAATACCAGGCTGTGATAGGCCGTCATCATGTGAGACCTTGGAAAGAGGCTGGTGGAAATGTAGACCGCTTCGTAGAAATGTTGTCACGTTCATTTGTGGCCATGAAGTTTCTGTTCCAGCATCTTATACGGCAACACACTCACAACTGTCTGTTTCGTACAGCTCCCACTGCCAGTTTGGGCTCAAAGCGAAGTGTCCAAACAAACCAAAACAAACATGGATGCACTGGCAGATGTACATAATATAGCAATTACACATGTGACAAGGCAGAGAATGAGATCTACTGGTAGTTATTGGTAAACTTTGTAAATACGGAAGGGGCGGTGCAGTGCGGTGGTTAAAATCTCAAAAGTCTCACATATTTCAAAGTGTATATCACTGAGAATCATTCAAATGTATTTATTTATTTATTAAACAAGGACAATGCACAGAAAACATACATCTCTAGTGAGAAGAGATGCTCTGCACCAGATTTAGCTAATAGCTATTTTCCATCTGTAGTCCTTGGGCACACAAACCAAAGACCATCAACACATCAGAGGTTTACAGTCATTCAGTCATTATTAAAATACTGCAGTTATACAATAAAACTATACTCTGGTCTTCAATACCATCACACCAACAACATATCAATTCATCCAATATTATACCCTCCACACACTAATCAGAATATAAACTTACCCCTGCACTCACACAAAACATTGAAAAGCTGTTTAATGTTGACAGGATTGTTTCCTCAGAAGCCGATGTTTTAGCCCATGAAAGAAAGTGTGATGTTGGTGCATGTTTTAAGTTCAACTGGGAGCGTGTTCCAGTGTTGAGCTGCTGTAAAGGACAGAGCAGACTGTCCAATCACAGAACGTCTCAAAGGAATGGTCAAATCTGAATGTGCAGCTGATAGAGATGTTCTAGTAATTTCTGATCGAAGCTGAAAGAATTCTTTTAAAGGAGGGGGGCGGTGTTGTTCAGAAAAAAAGATCATGTTGTCAAAGTTTAACAGATTATGTCTATTCAATATATTATAATGATGATAGTTCAATGATTTTTTGTCAAAGACTTTTAGAGCTTGTTTAAAGAGGCTCTCAATTGATTTTTTCAGAGTCTTACCAGCCTGGGACCAACAGGTAATACAATCATGTATATGGGAGAAGATCACTGCATGAAGAAATGCCTTTGCTGCCTCTGTATTAAGTGAATTTCGAATATGTCTAAATTTCATTAAATTAAATTTTTAAGTGTTTCTTAAATGTTTCATATGTTTATTAAATGTCAGGGTTGAATCTAAATATAGTCCCAGGTATTTGAATTCATTGACGTTACTAATTATTTGTCCTTGTGCAGTAAGTTGGGGTCCTGTAATTTGTTTTTTCCAAAATACATTGCTACAGTTTTCTTGGTGTTTAAAGTAAGGCATGAGTCTTCTAACCATTTAGCAATTTTATCTAGTGCTAGTGATAGTTTATCAGCCACTTCTGACACATTTCTCCCATGGGTGTATATAATCGTATCGTAAATGTGGGATAATGGAACAAAACGCCACTGTGGGTTTGTTTTTTTAATGACGTAATGATAATAATAATAGCAATAATAAGGGTTAAAATCTCCAAAACATACATAATCTCCTCTTAACAAGTAACAACAAACTTAAATTTATCCCAGTAAACAACAGATTCTTCCAGATGTGACAAAAATTTCTCTGATCTGGCCAAGATTTTAAAACTTATCTCAGGTATTCAGCCCTGTGTCCCCTGTCCCAGCAGATTTATCCAAAACCAATGACTTGCTCCAGTTTTGTTTTTTTTACAAAAATGTCCCACATGTCCCTATTTTTGACCACTTTGATCCCTGCCAATGGTAAAGAGATAAATAAATTGTGATTTGTTTTGGTAAAATACAGAAAAGTTGCTTAAAAGGGACTAAAGAAATCCCAAGAAAATGTGACTCTACTGACTCACATTAAGTGCTGAATACGTAACAATTTTCCTTAATTATGCACTTGTTTATTTTTCCGATAAGCGTGCGCGGTGGGTCCGAGGCTTGCAGCTTAGAGGGAACATACCGGTAGGTCATACTGGTTAAAAGAATTTGAGTACCGTACCATATTTTCCAAGTTTTGCTAAACAAGACTTTTGTGAGGAAGGAATTAACTGCCGAATTGCAGCCTGGTCTCAAATAAATGCCTGGTCTGTTAAGTGATTGAAACAAATAAACGCCGGGGCTATTATTTGGTATTTCACGGTATATCTTAAATTTTGGCTAAGCTTTTTTGTAGCGTGTTCATTATGCGATCTTTAGTATGTATGCTTATTTCACCGCTAACAATAATTATCTAAGCAAAACAGTGCAACATGTGATTATTTTCTATCAAGGCTCTGGTGTTACTCACGTGTGGTCCAGTGGTTGTTGGTGTCAAACAGCCCTGGTTTTTGGATGGGTCTATAAGTGTGGCTATAGTGCAAGCAGTGTGCGAAATACAGGGGTGTGCAGGGGGGGGCCAGACCTCCCTGAATAACCCATCACACCTTAAAAGCATAATTTTGAGGCTGTAATGTTAGAAAAACTACTACTAACTGATCTGGTTGTAAACAGGAAGGAAAACAATTTGTACGAAACTAAGAAGTCTCGTTTGGAGAAGGTGCGCCAAAGCACGACACATCTGCACCGATGCCCCCGCTCGAGGAAAACACGCAACACTTCAAAACATACGGAGAATCCACAACAAGGACCGCGGACAGCAACTTCTCGCCCCCGCGCCGCCACCACATCTACAAACACACAGAGGAGCACACACCACAGCAGGACCCACACCTGCCCCAATACACACCTCCTGCCGCTGCACCCAGCCTCTCCAACAAAGCCGCAGCTCCGCCACGCGACCTGCAAACAGCGCCGTGCAACAACGCCCTGTCCGCCACCCGACAGGTGCAAACGCAGAACTCCAGGCAACCGCATCTGAGCACAGCACAGCCCAAAAGTCCCAGCGCGAGTGCCCCGGGTACAGCAGGAGTTGGGGCGACAAACACAGACTAACTGGAGATCACTGGACGTCCCTCAGTCATGAGAACCACCTCAGGTCACAGCACATTATTTCACCTGTTATGTGACTGTTCTGACGACAGAAGAGACACTTCACTCACACTGATGCAGAGAGTCTCACTGACCTTTGTTCTGGTTTGAAAAAAATTTTAATAAAACATCTGCTCAAAGCCTATCCACTTTTCTATGTGGATAAAGAGTATTTAAAATGATGATTTAAGGGGACAAAAATGTGCGATTAATTTGCAATTAATCACGAGTTAACTATGTCATTCATGAGATTAATCACAATAACTGTCCTCAGTTATTGTCTTGTAAACCCTGGTCCTTGACAAGTGCACTGACTGCGTGTCGATACCTAACATTTATTCACTCGTTTGCTCACATTGTAATACACAGCTTAGCATAGGCTTCTGCATATTGAAAATGTAGATCTGTATTGCTCAGCAGTTCGGAGATGGGGACCCCCCCTTCATTATTTATCGTGTGTACAATTTCTTTGCAACAGTTGGGAGATTTCAGTTACTTTTGTTGTAATATGAAAACAAATGAGCCAAAGAGGGTTGAAAATGTAACTTCTATGCTTAACTATTGTTTAATTCTGATATTTATTTGTTGCTTCTTGTTCTTGTCTATTTATACATTTTTAGGGTTATCCTGCATTATTGTTATAACGTTAGTGGCATAAAATAGTTTCAGTGTTACAGTTTATCACAGTATTTCTATGTAGCAGTAAATCATGCTTTACAGTTTCATATCATGACAGTCCTACATACACCTCATGAATCTTCTCCGCTCAGATCATATCAGGAGGAGAACATGACGTTTACAGCCTGTACAGAGGAGCCTGCAGGAGGCCTCTGTCCCTGTGTCACCCATGAGGAGACATAAGCAGGGGCTGAATGTAACATGCACCCATCCACAAGGCCGCCTCGTCTCGTATCAATCACCCTCACATTAATGTACGTCAGGAGAGATTATATTTAAACAGACCACTGCAGAGAGAGGAGGAGCAGAGGGACAAACAGTGTCATAAGAGCACATGGAGCTAGTATGGGCTGGGCGATATGGAGAAAAAAATCTCAATATATTTTGCTATATTTCGATATACGATATATATCTTAATATCTGTACAGAAAAACATGCTTCTTTTTTTTACTGAAGTGCAAAGAGGTGGGCAGTTCATGTAGGACTAAAGTGCTTCTGCGACATAAAAAAAAAACCCTGCATACAAAAATAATTTAACTGTAAAATAAAGGAAGAAATAATACATATACAAGTTCTACACTTCAGCAGATTATTAATTATTATTAAATCTTCTGTATAAATAAACTTTACATTACTAAACTTTACAACATATAAACATAACCCACTACAGAGCCACATCAGCCTGTTTGAGATTAGAATGTGTTTAATGCAGCTTTAGCCACATTTGTTCCCGTTTCACAGAAATTAAACTTAAAACCAAATGCTCTATTTGCATAAACTATAAGTGCTGAAAAAAAAACAGCTCTCTCGCCCTGATGTGGCCAGCTTCTATTGGATTAAAGGACATGACTCAGTGGAATATGAGTGTTCTCTCTGTGCTGCTGATGGTGAGGGGGTAAATAGTGGAAAACATTTGTGGTGCTAGAAGCTTTGGTTGGCACCAACTTTTGGGCATTCAAAGGCTGGTTGTGGCGCCGCCGTGTTGGATGAGAAAACACGCGAGGGGAGCGGTCACCAAAGCCTTCTGGCTTTGGTGACCGCTCCCCTTCACAGCACAGAGAAGGCAAACCGCTCCCCTTCACAGCACAGAGAAGGCAAACAAGCAAAGCGGCGAAATCAGAACTAAATCTAAGCATTATATTGATCTAAGCGCCAATGACAAGGATTTTCAACAGGCCAATTTTAAAATATAAAAAATATTAGTTTCTATTGAACATTTTCAAATATTTACAGTGTCATGTGCATAAATCTGTGCTTAACATTTATATGAAGCATTTTTAGTATAAAATAATGCGACAGAGAATAACGTTAAAATTGTTTTATTTTCTAAAACATATACTGTAGATATTAATCTAAGTTCTGAGTCATATGAAGTGTATAGAAACAAACTGTTGTATTTCTTTGTATTTTTAATGCATATTGACATTTTCTTTTGCTCCAATATGACAGTCACCTGCTTGTGTTTAATGAACAAACTACTGCCCTGGAAAATGCATCAAATGAAGAAAAATGCCTAAAGAATCCAATTCACCCAAGTCGACTTTGTCTGTTATTAAACTCCAGCCATAGAATTCCTGCTGTTATTAGTCGCACCACATGATGCACAGTCGCACCACATGATATTTTAACACTTTAAGTACAAAAAACACACAGAATAACTCATGATTTCTGAAAAAATGATTTGGTTCCATGGAGGTCAGAGGTTCTACAGAAATGTGGTGAATTCTTATGAAATTTGAACCTTTTTAACTGAGGAAATTGCAGGTGGACAGCGTCACATCATTGACCCGCATACAATATGTCAGAATCCATTTCGTGTTTAAAAAAGATCTTGATATATTTGAAGTATCAAGATATCGCCCACCCCTAGGCTGTGGTATTCTTCTATTCATCTTCCATTCATTCAGATACCATAAAGCATTGTTAAAAAAGAAACATTATAATAGATCAGAAAACGGCATAATATGGGCCCTTTAACCATAGCCAAAAATCAGAACTTTACATAAAAAAATAACTGTGAAAGCGAAAGTGTTTTGGAATTTGACAACACAGCAGTCATTGTTCCTCGTTCACATCCCACAAATCACATCAGGTTCATTTGACAAGGCCACGTTTCTCATCATAATGTCAATACCAAACAGAGCGCATGTCAGATACATGTTTAGAACGGAGCTCAGGCTGTTTTTCACTGGGAAAATATGCACCGAAATACACCAAGCTGCATGTTTTTAGAGAACCTATATGTATACATTAATAATATATTGTACATTCATATAATTACTCAGTTCTCTTTCTGAAAAACCAAAAACAGAGACTAGTGTTGGCACAATTGTGATACTAAAATTTCAAACTTGATTTCAGTACTAAGAAACTTGATAATACTGACTTTTTTGTATCGATATCAAATCCAGTCCATCCAATCCACTTTATTTCTATTGCACATTTCATAAACAAACAGTTTCCAAAGTGCTGCACAAATACAAAGCAAGGACAACAAAAATAAACACTCAGATTTGATCACAGCAAAATAAAACAAGAGCAAGAAGCAAACGCCCAAATCAGACTCATCCTAAAACAACAACTGTAAGTAAAGCTTAAACAGCACAGAGGGGCCCCAGCTCAGGCGGTGCTAAAAGCCAAAGAATAAAAATGTGTCTTAAGACGAGACTTAAAACACTCCACTGTGGGGGCTGTTCGGACATGGGGGGGCAGAGGGTTCCAGAGTTCAAGGCCGGCCACAGAAACCTCTGGTTTTAAGTCTCGTTTGAGGCACTACGAGCTGGAGCCCTCGGACCTCAAAGCACGTGTGGAGAAGTAAATTCAGAGGAGGTCTGAAATGTATTGTGGGGCCAGTCCTGCAAACTCTAGTGTCAATACTAGTTTTAGTATCAATTATTTCTGCTTTCAATACTTTCGACAACCCTAGTGGAGACACAATTACACCGTGCACTGAGGAGTGAAGCAGCCAAAATGATGCTAAAAACAAAAACTGCCACTGACGTTTTGAGAATATGAGTATGGAGAGGTTATCTGACTATAAAAACAAGAAGCAGCACTTCTAAATGACCATTTATTAATTAACTGGTGCACTTATTCGTGAAAAGGGGGAACAATGCAGATTAAATGAACATTTCCACAAATGCA
This sequence comes from Odontamblyopus lacepedii, assembly GCA_034769755.1. Classification (NCBI taxonomy): domain Eukaryota; kingdom Metazoa; phylum Chordata; class Actinopteri; order Gobiiformes; family Gobiidae; genus Odontamblyopus; species Odontamblyopus lacepedii. The sequence continues at coordinate 9,586,159 of CM068354.1, forward strand.
AAGATTCCAGGTAATTTCCATCTGCAGAAGCCCTGACAAGTTGATATTACAAACAATAAAAGACACACACACACACACACATACACATACACGCACACAGACTGTTTACAGCTCGATGAGACAGGCAAACAGGAACAGAAACCGTGACTGTCGTGACATGTCAGTACAAACATGAACAATATGTATTAAGAGACAGATTTAGAACCCTTTTCTGTCCTGTACTGCACATACCCTTACGCTGCACTGAATACTGCATATTGAGTCCTATTGCACATACCAGAAATCATCATCAGGAACCTTTGGCTGATATTTTTTGGCCGATATGGGTCATTTTCCCCAAATTATCGAGTTATAATTCAGTACAACCTCCTCAGCAACTTTGTTTTATTACAAACTGTGCAGAGTCCAGTGCAGTCACATTCTTGCAGTGCTCTCTTGAGACTTAAGTGTTCAAACAAAGCTTTATGCAAATATCTTTCATGCATATTTAGGCAGCTGGTTGGGCCATATCTGGGGGAGATTTAAGGGCAATAACACAATATGCTAAAAAGGGCAAATATCAGTCCATTTATCTCTCGCACACGCCTCTGTGTCGCACTTTATCAGTTTCACTCCTACTGCATTGGAACAGAGCATATTCAGCTCAGCAGAGGGAGTTAGCCTGTAGAATAGTCGAAGACAATACAAGGCCATTAAAAACTTCTACCTTTGGCATTTTGTGAAAGGTATGACTCCCCTCTTGTCCACCAAATTTCTGTTATCTCAATAAATGTGTGAACTCCCAAAGCCACTGAAAGTCTGCCATTGTAGCTAAGGTTAAGTGGCTATTGGATCAAGCGATAGCAGAGTTTAATTTTCATAATAGTTATTGGTCAAGCACGAGTGGCTGACTGAGTGGCCCAAACTGTACCAGCTCCAGTCTACAGGGCATCATCTCTCACTGGAACTTATCCGTGCTGTTCTATTAGAAAGTTATGGGCCCATTAAGGAGATTTTATGTGGAAAAGAATAAAGGTTGAGGTCTGTCGCATGTGCCGTCAGTGCTCTGTTTTATTGTCGGTACAGAGGAAATGAGGACGGAGAGAGGTGTGTGTGTGTGTGTGTGTGTGTGTGGGTGTGGGTGTGTGTGTGTGTGTGTGTGTGTGTGTGTGTGTGAAAGCGCAGTTCATTTGGGAACAAGTAGTAGTCTCATCTCAACACTATGAGATCTGACTCAGCTGGGAGTCCACTGATCTGAAGGTTGGCGTATGTTCATGAGCAAGACACTTTTCAGCCACCTTTCCACCAGTATTCATTACAGATTACAGATATTCTTAGCGATTTGGTGTCTGACCCTGCCTGTGTATAGAAAGTAATTTATACTTTTACATTTAGGTGCACTATAGAACTTTTCTGAGGGTTTGCCACCTACTTGCTTTCATGGAGATATAATTTCTCTTCCTGGACGAGCAGGTCACACCACCAAGCCAAGTTACAGGTCAGATCTTTGGAGAGGCGAGTCTACTCACAGTAAAAATGCAGGTTTTAGGGGGTATTGTTGGGCAATAAAAGCATTTGTAATTGAATTAATGGAAGATACTGTAAACTCGTAAATGATTAATGAGGGGATTCATTGTTAACATGTAACATACTTAGATCACCATGTTACCTTTTAGAGCATTGTTTGTAGAGCTGGGCGATTTTCTCCCCCAAAAAATCTTTCACGATTCGATTTGACCGTATAGCAGCATCCAAAACTTTCACCATGTTGTGCAAACCTCTCTTCTCCACCGAATAAATTGGAGCATTTCATATGGTACACAGTAGGGATGGACGTTTGATAACATTTTCTTAAATGATCACCAGGAGAATAAACGATCGATTATTGGTTAATCATTACTGTTTTTATATTAAATAAATAAATAAATAAACTCAACTTTACTCTAAACTCAACTTTACAACATATAAACCATAATCACTAAACAGCGACATCAGTGTGAGATTAGAATGTGTTTAATGCAGCTTTAGCACATTTGTTTATGTCTTACAGAAACAACATTTAAAACCAAATGGTTCATTTGCATAAACTCTAAATGCTGAAAAAGCAGCTCTTTCCTTGTGCTGATGCGTCAGCTTCAGTTGGACTAATGGACACGACTCAGTGGATTATATGAGTGTTCTTTTTGTGGCAGAGATTTGTTTGTTTGTGTCGTTCTTGGGGTAAAGTGAGAGACGCACTGCAGGAAGTGACTATGGAAAGCCTAGAGGAAGTCTTGGTGAATGCAAAATGTACTTGCTGTATAAAAAAAATCTTAAATATTGATTTTTGAAAAATTAATCAATATGACTTGCCAATTAAAATTTTATTGTAAATCAATATTTTTCCCAGGCCTAATTGTTTGACAGTGCTATATTTGCTGACAATATATTTAAATGTTTTTGAGCCATCCCTACCTTTGCTCTCTGTGCTAAGTCACTTACCTTCCGAGCGCAACCACAACCACAGCCAGTGTGCATTCCGCCTATTAATCTACTGCGCATCGCATGAGGGGTTGTGAAGTCATAGCATATTGTTTTGTATTCAGCTCTTGTATATTTCTGAACAAAATCTGTGGGTGAGACAGGACTGCAAGAAAAGTTCAAATAGTGTGTGGGAAGAAACTGCGATTACTCAAACATGCCTGGATGTCATAAAACCACTTCAAGAAGTAAGTTTTTGATGAGCACAATGTTATAACATGGTGGAGGTAGAATGCTCCAAAAAGTCAGTTTAGCCCCATTTTAAATGGTAGAACTTTTTGGTTGGGGGTCCATCACCTTCTTGTTTCTATGGATAAGTCATTGTTCTGTTTGGAATGTTCCACAGTATGATATTAAACAGATCTACTTTAAATTTATTCAATTACAGGTGGTGTTTAAGCTCAAAAATACCTAGAAAAACAGACCTTCTGACTGTGAGCGGGGTCGCCTCTCCACAGATCTGCCCTGTTTCAATGATGATGTAAAGGTTTAACGGCATGCTGTGAAACCTTCCAGACAAAACAGTAACATCTCCATAGCGCCCTGTCACCTTGGAGGAAACTTTCAAAACAATTGCCAAGTTATGAAGTCTAGTCACATCTTTTTAACATCCGGATGAGTGAATTCTGCTCGCACATCTAATCCAACAATAGAGATAAACGGAGAGACCAATGCATGCGTCAGAACCATAATTTAACTGCCAGTCTTCTCCTAACATCTTTGACGACCCAAAGCGTGCGCAGAAACAAACTCCGCAACGGCTGATTACTTCTCCCTTTCTCACTAAATTAAAAGAATATATTAGCATAACTTTATATAGATCATTGTCAGTTCAAACAGAGCTGAATCTTTCTTTATGTGTTCCCTTGGTTACATATTTAACGTTACTGCACACAAGGGAGGATGCACTAGATGTTCTGATTGGTATACTGATAGGGCTGTCAAAAGTATCGAAAATCAGACACTAATCGATTTTTAGAAAACTACAATCGAAACTAGATACCCATTTGGGCAGATATCGATACTAAAAAAGTCGCAATCACAGGATAGAATGCTACGGCCATGGACCACTATGGAACATACCTGGACAACTGAGGTATTACACGGTAAAAGAAAACAAAATACTATGATTTAATGTGGAAAACGACATTCTATTGTCTAAAAAAAGTGAGAAAGAGTGTATTTAATTCATCATTGTCGTATCAAAATCGGTACTGAGTACTGAATTAATTCCCTAGTATCAAAATCAAGTTAGAAATTTTAGTATCGTGAGAACACTAGCCTCGTCTAGAACCCAGCTTCATCTCTCCCACAATAGCCACCTCCAGATCCTCCAGTTAATCCAGACATGTCAGTCAACAAGGAACAGTTCAAGGCCCCAATTAATTCCCATGGTTTGACTGATGAGGAAGTTGTGGAGCTCTGCGATTGGTAGAGATTTTCTATTTTCTACGATCGTACACTTAAATCCTACAAGGATGCTCAGAAAAAGAAGAGGCTGCTGGGTGAGATGGATCCCCAAAAACAGGTAAACATTGATTAAAATGTAAACATACATTTGGTGGCAGCTCACATTGGTGTCATATATACCTGGAGGTCATGTGACTACATGTCGCCAGTCAAGAGATCGCAAGTCCTCACTGATAGTTCGTCAACAGTTGCCAGTAGTTTGCGACCTGTCGTCAGTATTCCTTACTATTCGTCAAGACGTTGCTACAAGATCACGGCAAAAGAAGAACACTAGTGATGTCTTGATGAGGTGTTTCTGATATTGCGGTTGCTAACACATCGCAAATACATCGGCAGCCACTGTGAAAGGGTCTTAACTGACACTGTTGCTGGAGTCGTGCAAAGGCAAAAGGCAGTAACTGGTGTCAGTTACTGTCTTTAGCCTTTGCACAACTCTTTATTTTTGACACATGATACAACGGCAGAGTAACTGCCACATACAAATATTTCTTCATTATAGCAACTAGGTGTCAAATTTTGGGATCCCAGCCTATTATACTTTTGTCTGGACAAAACAGAGACTTTGAAGTCATTTTTCTCAGTTTCACACTGAGTTAAGATCTTTTGCTTTTATAGCGCAGTATATTAGTCTATGTGCTCTTATACTCGTTCTGATACAGCTCAAGATCCCATGAATGTGACCTTTTCAGTGCTCCATTAAGTATCTAGTTTGGATACTAGTTTTAGTTTTGGTTAGTAACTGATTTTTAATACCCTAGTTTTGATGAACTAAAGTGTCAGACTCTATGGGGAATGTAGACAGATGGTATTCCAATTTGAATCTGTTCACATATCCAACAGGTGTCGTGGACAAGCATTACGCACCATGTTATTACTTGCGAGCGGATTAACCAAAAATCTAATTAAAATGGGCAAATTGGAGAGACTGCAGTTCTTTAGACGCCGTAAAGTCCTCGGCAGTGAAGTAAAAGCCCTGAGTCCACTGGGTCATGAAACAAGTCAAACCCACTTTCTGTGCCAACTGGTCCATTTCATTCCGGCGCGGGATCATTGCATTAGCTATGTAGAGAGTGCATATGAAAAGTAGATTATGTGTCACTTTAGATATGAACAAAAGTGCACGACCAGCATTTTGAACTTGTGCAAAGGGGTGTCCAATTTATTTTATTGTTTCAACGCTCCAAGTCCATAAACCTCCACAGGACGCATTGTGATCTTTGCCAGAACAGAAAAGCATATTCATCATGTCAGCAATAGAACTAAAATTGTTTGTATGGAATTGCAAACAGATGGTGTCACAGTCAGCGTTTTTTAAAACTGCACTATGTAACTTTTTGGCTGGGGGTCCGTCACCTGCTTGTTTCTACGGATATGTTATTGCTCTGACTGGAATATTCCACTCTATGACATTACAGCTCTATCGTGCATTTATTCAGGTTAGGGTTGGGCGGTATCCAAATTTTGATACCGTTAAACCGTCTCGGCATTTTACCGGGGTATACTGTATTACTGTGACTAATTAAGAATTATTTTATAGCTGCACATAAACCATTCAGAAACAGAAGAGCAGCTTTATATTTGAAGATGAGGCACAAGTTCTGATCAAACCAAACTTTGCAGCGCATTCGATCACCTCAGCATCAGCACACGAGATGTTTTTATCAGCGCTTATACTGTATGCAAATGAGCCATGTGGTTTTAAGTTTCGTTTGTGTAAAACAAACAAATGTGCGCAAAGCTGCATTAGCGTAATGACGTTTGAAGAGGAGAGAGAGTGAAGGGGAGAAAGTCCACGCTGTGGTTTTAGGTCCTTATGCAGATTTTTTTAATGATGGTGATGAAACTGATACCGCTGCTACTTTTTGATACTGCGGGATACAGTATTACTGTATTACTGCCCAATTTCAGGTGGGTTTATAGCTCAAAAATACCTTAAAAAACGTATTCTGACTGTGTGTTCCTTTGTGTTCCTTATTCGCATGGAACAGAAATACATTTAAAGAGGAACGGAGAAGTTTTATTACATTGATTTTCGTGTGGTAACAATAAAAAGAAGCGTCTTGAATTAATAATAATAAGGAAAGTTAAAGTTAGGCCAACAGGTCTTTTGTCCATGGTAAATGTTAAAATTAGGGATTTAACAAAAATGGAAGTATTGTGATATCGTATCGTCAAAACTACATGACAAAATAACTGTTCTCAAGCACTTTTAAATTTAGTTCATTGGGTTACGACAGTACCAAAGTCTTGTCAAAGAATTTTAAAAAGGTAAAACGTGTGTGTAAGAAAGTAAGTAAAGTAAGTAAAGTAAGTCAGTTTTTTATGAATATAGCTCTTTTCACAGATATATGTCACGAAGACGCTTTACTGTTCATTACTCAATCACTCGTGCCATCGGTCTCTCCAACCACACCATTACTCACGCTCAAACCAATTTCATACTAGCAATGTGGGTGAAGTGCTTTGCCTAAGGACACAACAACAGTTTTTGCGACTGGCACCCCCTGTGGCACCTGATTTAACCAGCAGTCTCCCATCCAAGTACTAACCATCTGAGACCTGACGGACCAGGCTTTGACAGGCTGGGATGACCATACTACACAAAATTAGTACCGTATTTTTCAGACTATAAGGTGCAGCGGATTATAAGGCGCTAGATCAATGAACAGGTTTTTTTCAAACAGTGCACCGCATGTTTGTTTTGTTTTCAGCTGCAACCAAATATGCACAGATTTCCCAAATACGCAGGGATTTCTGTCCTATGCGCGAGTGTTTCTAAACGCTTTCGTGCTCCATGCGAGAATCCATCAAGCGGTGCAGCTTCGTAGCTTACAAAAGTATTAAAATATTTTGACAGGTTTCTAAGCGCCGTATACCACATACAACCAGTTCAAGGTCAGTAAACACAGCCAGAATTAATACATATATAAAGCGCACCATCTTATAAGGTGCACTGACAATTTTTGAGAAGAATAAAGGATTTTAAGTGCGCCTTATGGCTTGAAAAACACAGTATATTCAGTTTGGTTGGCCTCCACAAAATGTTGCAGTAGATAATGTACAGTGAGATGATGAACATGAGAACATATCGTATCGAGAGATTAGGATACCGTTATATGGGCGAAGGTAGCTTTGAGTGCCTTGAAGGTAGAAAAGCGCTGTATGAAAATGTGATAATCCCTAGTTCTAACACGGTTTTGTATTGTGTTGAAGTATTCCTGTCGGTGTTAAACGATAGCAGCCCCTTTCTGAACACGAGATGAGTCACCACAATAAACATGCCCAACAGGTCCATTGTTCCAGCTGACAGATGACTCAGACTCAGATGTGAGACATGTGCTGCGTAAAGTCACACTTAACAATCCTGTTGTCTCCTATAACACTTTTCAAAGCCCTCAAAGCAAAAGAAAAACTGCTTCTTAAAAAGGTACACAGTGTAACTTTTGTGGAGGAGGAACTAGGGAAGAAACAATAACCGAAATATCATGATATCATATCGTCAAAAGTCTCACAATAATATCGTGGGACATCACAATATATCCAGTATATTTCCACTATTGACATGCTATACATCGTTTCAAAGCTTAATTCCTCAGTAAAACAACCATATCATTCATTTTATGCTGCACATCGAGCCCAAAGAGCAATAATTTATAATTCCTGAAAATAATCAAACCGACAACTACACATTTCTTACCGGTTCTGTTGGTGCAAAATGGGTTCAGTTCAGGAATAGCTGTACTCAATTAGTCCGTAACAATCCACAGAAAAAGAATATCCAGTTGTTTTTTTCATAAAATAATTCCATGTGGGGAAATAATCCAGAAAAACCCTGTTTGTATGAATGGATGAATGATGAATGAAAACGTATCTCGTACTCTTTCCATCCTTTCGCAAACTTAGCTTTCACTTCTCTCTCACACACTCATCTTCAAAATGAGACCATCCCCGAGACGATACATGGTTCGATGTAGCAGGCACAGCCCGTTGAATAGAAGCAGCGCAGCCTCTGAGTGATTCTTTTACGCATGTCCGTGTTGTTTACAGTAAAGCTCTTCAGTCATTGGTTCTTCCAAAAATGATTGACATATTGTTTTAGCCTATTATCAGAGCTAAAATTGCAGCAAAAAAACAGAACTACATAGACCATGATGCTTTGCTCGGTTTCAGTCCAATCTACATTCTGAAATATCCTAACTACTTGATTATTTGGGTTAGGATGAGAGAAAAGTAGCTTATTCACAAAATATCACAATAAATATACCGTGACATGTACATCATGAAAATATCGTATCGCGAGGTTTGGATATCCTTACATCCCTAGGAGGAACCGTCGTCACCTGCTTGTTTCCATGGAGATGTTATTGCTTTGCTTTTTCTAACTCCCTTTGAAAACAAATGTACTCGTCATAATGCATCAGAAAATTGTTGCTCAAATCAACAAACCTGAACTGAATGCTCCACAGTACGGCATTAAACAGGTCGTCATGGAGACAAGCCAGAGATGTCATCAGGCTAGGTTACATCTCAGATCTCTGGAGAGGCATCATCGCTCATGATAAAAATTCAATATCAATAAAAAACACATTAAACCAGGCGAAGCAATAACATCTCCATGGAGACAAGCGTGATGAAATAAATAAATAACAAAGATACACTAATCAAGTCCTCACTGACAGTTTTCTCAAGTCAGAGTTTGACTTCCCCATCATGACAACGCTCTGAGAAATCGATGCATGTCTTCACCCTTCCTCTCACCATCGATCTTGTGCACCTGAGGCCAGAGCTTAACTCACTCCTCCTGCTTCTGTATTACACACAACAGACAACATTCAATTGATTTAAACAGGAACAGACTACATGAATCCTCAAAACTGCAGAAATATACACAACAAAAATGGAAAGTCGACATTCAAAGTTAGTCATGAGCATAAAAGAACAGCCAAGTAGTTTTACCTTAGGCTGTATATATGAATGGACAAAGCTAACTGGTTAGCCGCTGCGTGCCAAACAGGAAGTGCTCCAGGAGGCTCTTCCGGCTCCTTCTCTTCCTTTTTCCCATTGGTTTATATTGAGATCTTATGGCCTCTCTCTGTACCTGCTGCTGGTCTTAAAATGTTCGTCTGAACCCGCGACACAGGATCCTGAATTTTTCATTTCGCTGTTTTGTTCCTAAATCAAGATATGAACATAAATAACAGACCAATCAGACGCCTTCATTCCCCGAGGTCGCTGCCACTTAGCAACAGGTTTGATTGACAGCTAGTTGTTCGCGCATAACAGAACATAGAACATAAATCAATGACTTAAACTTACTATTTAAAGTTTGATGATAAAAGCTAAAAGTTTCCTTATTATTCTCAAGAATCACCAAAATAGTTCTGGTCAGAAGTTCTGGTCTGGTCAGAATGCTGGAGGACATTCCAGCTGAACTGAAGAAGCAGCTTGGATGAGCGGTGAAACGTCTTCTATCAAAACTTTTGTCCAGTTGACAAATTGAACTCTACTAATTGCCAATAATAATAGTAGTAGCAATAATAGTAGTAGTAGTTGTTTTAGTAATAATCATAGTAGTAGAAATAGTAGTAGTAATGGTAATTAGTAGTAGTAATGGTAATTGTAGTTGCAGCAGTAGCAATAATAGTAGCAGCAGTTATAGTAGTAGTAGTAGTAGTAATAATATTAGTAGTTGTAATAATAGTAGTAGTCGTAATAATAGTAGTAGTAGTAGTAGTAGTAGTCGAAATAATATTAGTACTAGTAGTAGTAGTAGCAGCAGTAGTAGTAATAATAGTAGTAGTCGTAATAATAGTAGTAGTAGTAGTAGTAGTAGTAGCAGCAGTAGTAGTAATAATATTAGTAGTAGTCGTAATAATAGTAGTAGTAGTAGTCGTAATAATATTAGTAGTAGTAGTAATAATAATAGTAGTAGTAGTAGTAATATTATTATTATTAGTAGTAATAATATTATTATTAGTAGTAGTAATAATATTATTATTATTAGTAGTAGTAATAATATTATTATTATTAGTAGTAGTAATAATATTATTATTATTAGTAGTAGTAATAATATTATTATTATTAGTAGTAGTAATAATAATATTATTATTATTAGTAGTAATACTATTATTATTATTATTAGTAATACTATTATTATTATTATTAGTAATACTATTATTATTATTATTAGTAATAATATTATTATTATTATTAGTAATAATATTATTAGTAGTAGTAGTAGTAGTAGTAGTAGTAGTAGTAGTAATAATATTAGTAGTAGTCGTAATAATAGTAGTAGTAGTAATAATATTAGTAGTAGTCGTAATAATAGTAGTAGTAGTAGTAGTAGTAATAATATTAGTAGTAGTCGTAATAATAGTAGTAGTAGTAATGTAGCAGCAGCAGTAATAATATTAGTAGTAGTCATAACAATAGCAGCAGTAATACAATAGCAGTAGTAATAGCAGCAGTAATTAGTAAATAATAGCAGCAGTAGTAAGCAGTAATAATATTAGCAGTAGTAGTAGTAATAACATTAGTAGCAGTAGTCGTAATAATAGCAGTAGCAGTAGCAGTAGTAATAATATTAGTAGCAGCATGTAATAATACAGCAGCAGTAGTAGCAGCAGTAGTAATATTGGCAGCAACGTAATAATGGTAGCAGTAGCAGCAGCAGTAGTAGTAATAATATTAGTAGTAGTCATAATAATAGCAGCAGTAATAATAGTAGTAGTAGTAGCAGTAGTAATAATATTAGTAGTAGTAGTAGCAGTAGTAATAATATTAGTAGTAGTCGTAATAATAGTAGTAGTAGTAGTAGTAATAGTAATAATATTAGTAGTAGTCATAATAATAGTAGTAGTAGTAATAATATTAGTAGTAGTCGTAATAATAATAGTAGTAGTAGTAGTAGTAGTAGTAGTAGTAGTAGTAGTAGTAGTAGTAGTAGTAGTAGTAGTAGAATTGGTAACATTTGTTTCATAATGTCTTTGCCAAAGACATTTCCCTCGTCTCATCCTGGCAGCATTTTGCACAAACTCGTGACTCTGTATAATTTCTGAGCCCCACGTCTCTGATTAGACTTTATGTGAGAACACATTCATATGTGAAGGAGCTGAAGAGAAGCACGTGTGGAACTATCCCACTCTAAAGATCTATTTATCTCTTAAATACTGTTTACAGGGAGGAGAGCAAACACTGCAGTGCAAATCATCATCATGTCATCAGATCATCAGAGGGAGTTATTAAAAAGGTTCATATTAGACTGTTTTCTCATTTGTTTTAATGATAATGTTTTCTCAAAAATATAGCCAGAGTTCTGTTTTGTTTCATTCACACATTTAACACAAAAACTCTGCTTAGTATTATACAGTACAATACCATTCAAAACAAGGTCCTCCTCATCACCTACAAGTCCCTCCATAACCTGTTCCCTCCTGATCTCACTGACCTCCTCCATCTCCACCGTCCCACCCGCCTCAGATCAGCCGACGCCAACCTCCTCACTCCCCTCAGGGCTAAGCACTGGACCCTGGGAGACCGAGCCTTTGCTGCTGCCGCCCCCTCCCTCTGAAACTCCCACAATCCATCAGGAACTCGGACTCACTACAGCACTTCAAATCATGACTAAAAACTCACCTGTTCAGTCTGGCATTTCCCCCATGATTTTCTACAGTATCACTTCTTATTTGTTTGAGTGTCCAAAAAAGCGCTATATAAGTTTGGTGTATTATTATTATTATTATTACTTCTCTCAAACTGAAAACACTCTGTTCCATGTTGTGATGTCAGGAAGTGCTCCACTGTGTTTTTAAGCTACAGCACATACGCCTTGACTAGAATCATTTAGATAATTTCAGCTCTGGAACTGCCCTTCTCTACTAAACAAAAGATAACTCCAACTCCAACATCATGACATCACAAGTTGGAACAGAGCATTTGGACATTTTGGAGCTGTAGACAGACTAATAAAGAGTTACTCAAACATGTGTGAATGAAGCAAAACACAACTCCAGGTCTGTTTTGATGAACATCCTAAGATGACTTAAAGCTCACAAGAGTCAATTTTGTGGAATATAGAAGCTTTAAACAGAGGCTAATATAAGAATGGGATTTCACTAGCAAGCCAGCAGAACACTCTGTAGCATCCATCATGTTATTGTCCAACAGAAGCAAAAACCTCCATCGTAAATCTTGGCGATGTTTGGCAGAATACCAAGCTCCACTGTGGGCATTTGAGAAAGCTGCTCTATTGAAATCCACAAAGCTCCAATCTGAAAGTGAGGACAGCCACAATGCCGCGCTGTCAAAGCTAGTCTCCGCCGCAAGAATATGACAGAACTTTGGCGAGAGGATAGTGGTGTTGTCATAATATTCAAATTTCAAACTTCTACATTAAAAAGAGGCATTGTTGGTGTTGATAAAACGCTGGGGAATCGCCCTGAGCTGTAATAGGACAGTAAACGCGTCGCTCTGGAGCCCTGTTTGCGGAGATTAGCCTGGGCAGATATGTGGACAGGTGGACATTTACATTTTGGGAGTTTCGCCAACAGAGAGGGAGCAGGTGGAGCACTTTGAGAGACAAGTCATGAATCAACAAAATGGCACCTGCTCGTGGGTGGGACCTGCTCATTTCAAGTGTTCAAACTTTAAAACAGGAAAAAATGGGCATTGATATGAACGTAATGTGTGTTGTGTCACTTTACTGACGGGGGACCTGCTCGTCTCCATGGAGATGTAATTGGTTTGCTGGAATCCTTCACAGTATGTCATTAAACTGATCTATTGTGCATTTATTCATTTATAGGGGTTTTCATTGCTAAAAATTGGTGCTGTCAAACGATTCAATTTTTAATCACACTTTAGAATTTTGATTAATCACAATTAATTGCAGTTAATTATTCTTCAAAAAAAGACCAAAATATTTTGACAAAAATGCAAGTTATTATCAAAAAGTGATATTATTGACATTTTTCTATCACTGGTAGTTTTGTTGACATCATTGCCGGTGGTTCTCGTGCTCGGCTTGTTGGTACAAGTAGTGTTGTTGCTGCCGCTGAATCAAACCCGTGTTTTGCTTTAAGATGGTATTTTAAACTTGTGCTTCTGTGGAAAGAGAGTTCATCGCTGCAATATCTGCAAACTACCGGCCGCTACACTAGAGGATTTTTCGGTCTTAAATTATTTTTAAACGTGCGACAAAAAGCACAGATCACAGACACGAGGAGAAACTTATGAGACTTAAAATCTCTGATAACAAACACTGCAGCGGGATCTGTCTGCGTAAAACAGGCTGCAAAGCTGTGAGCGTCAACTGTTTCCCGTCTACAGTAAAACTACTCACTCTGAGACTCTGAAGTGTTCAAAGATCAGAGCTCTGCACTTCTAGTTTAGATACAAGTCAAAACTGTGTTATTATTATTTGCGAAATGTGGTGCAATACTTCAGATACAGGATTTTTAAAGCATAAAAGAGGAGATAAGGTCCACAGGAAGTAGAGTCAGTATCACTAATCTGCAGCTTTATGCTTTGGACACATGTGAGGAACAACTTTTGCTTTGACAGCCCTACTAAAAATATACCTTCAATAACATGCATTTGCAGGTTCGCCTCTCCGCAGATATGACTGGTAACTTGTCTGTTTGTAGCCTGCTTGTCTGCACGGAGAAATGGAGATGTAACTTGGCCTGGTGTTGTCTGCTTCTTTGGGATAGATGAGTTTAATGCCATACTGCTGAACTTTTCTGGAGAAAGAGTAACAAGTCAGATCTGTGGAGAGGCGAGAACCAATATTGCTTGATTTTCTGATCTGCGTAGCAACATTTCCTCATCAAAATATACCTGGCAGGGCTCTACGCTAACTTTTTTTTTCAGGAGCACACGTGCCCCTAAGTTAAAAATTTTAGTAGCACAGAAAAAAAAATGGGGGCACAAGTAGGTTTTCATTTCGAACGATTATTACAGTGCAGAACTTGCGCACACCAACTTATTTGAATGAGTTTAATACAAAAAACAAAAGAGTTATGACTACTTTTCCTGCATGATCGCAGTGTTTTTATAAATATATCTTCATTTTATCTGATTAATATTTAGATTTAAAATAAGCCAAACAAACTACTGCACTAAAACACTCTGTGGCCCTTTTTGGACCTTCACCCACAGTTTAAGAACCTCTTCTTTAAGAGAACTTCCACTGGCACTTTACACAAAACTGCTTCAAAGTGAAAAACAGGTAAGATTTTTAAACCTGTATTTTCAAATTCCTAGGTGAAGTTACATTCTCTTACTGGTTTTACAGTGGTTTTTAGCCTCTGCACATTTACCAAACTAAACGCACATTGTGACAGATTTATTTGGCATTTTCTTAGGCAAACTTCAGCCCACATATCGCCTGCTCTGTGCTGTGGGTCTGCTCTGTGCGGACACTGACAGAAAATTAGTATTGGCGTATTTGACGTGAGGCGGAAGGATAGGTGGGATGTTTAACCTGCCCTGTGACACACGTTGGTACACAAGGGTGCGCGCTGTGGACAAGCCGCGCGCTGCGGAGTCTGTGCTGACGGGCCGCACACTGCCGCTCCAGTGCACAGGCCGCAGAGAGACGTCCCGCGTGGTCACGCACACCGGTACAAGTTTATTGTAGCGGCCGTAATGAAATATGATCACACTCAGTATTCAGACCTTGAGTCCGTGATAAGACCGAGTCCAAATGCGCTCAAGTCCGTGACAAGACCAAGACAAAGCTCTCGCTTTGGCGGAGAAGGAAGCCAAGCGGCGTGGGGGTGTTTACTGAGTGGTGCGACAGGTGTGGGTCCTGCTCCTCGTTTAAGGGGGCGTGGGTGTGTTTTGAAGCGGAGTTTGTTCGTATGAGTGATATCGGCGCACACGCGGAGCTCGTACGCTGCGGTCAGCGCTCGCGCTGGGCAAGAGTGCGGCGCTTTAGGGGTGATCCAGGCTTGGGCACGATTCTAAAGTCCTAGTGTGAGTGCGCCCCTAATGTTTGATACATTTAGAATGTTTAACTTGTCACGTTACGTCTGTGCGCAGCTCTCCTTACTGTGGCTGCAGAAGCACTCGCACTGGTGCGACTGTTTTATTTTCCTCGTTCGCACGACGAAATATTTACTCGCAAATGCGAGTGAAATGGGCGCACTGTAGAGCCCTGCCTGGAGTTGTGTTTTGTTTCATTTACACATGCTAAATACATAAACTGTGCATAGTTAGACTTCTCTCAAACGTTCTGCTCCACCTTGTGATGTCATGTGGTAATACAGGAAATGTTCCACTGTGTTTTTAAACTCCATACACCTTCACTAGAATGATTTGGGTAATTTCATCCTTGGAATCTCTCTTGAACTAAAGGTAAAAGGAGCTGTTAACTTGAAAACTACCACTGTATGACATCACAAGGTGCAACAGAGCATTTTGAGGTTTAGAGATGTAGACAGACAATAATAGTTAATAGTGTTACTCCAACAAAAACAACTCCAGGTCTGTTTTTGAGGAGGCAACAACATTCTAACAATGGCTTAAAGCTCACAAGTCACTTTAGATGAAGATAGATGAAACCAAAAACTTCTAAAATGAAAGAAAAAATCTGTACCATATTGTTAAACTTTGATGAAAACGGTGAAACGATGTGTGTGTTGATAAATACTGTTAGAACTCTCTAAATTAGATCCATCAGGGCTGTGACTCATAAACCGCTCATTACACAGCAGGAAGCACAATTTAAACTTGGTACCAAAACATAAAAGTGGTCTGACACTTGGTTCAGTTATTCATGTAAACCCAAAGCTACTTACAGGTACTATATTACGCAAAATTGACTCTTGTGAGCTTTAAGCCGTGTTATAATATTGTTATCTCCTCAAAAACATACCTGGAGTTGTGTTTTGTTTCACTCACACATGTGTGACTAGTAATAGTAGTAGTAGTCGTAATAATAGTAGTAGTAGTAGCAGTAGTAATAATATTAGTAGTAGTAGTAGTAATAATATTAGTAGTAGTCGTAATAATAGTAGTAGTAGTAGTAGTAGTAGTAGTAGTAGTAGTAGTAATAATATTAGTAGTAGTAGTCGTAATAATAGTAGTAGTAGTAGTAGTAGTAGTAATATTAGCAGTAGTCGTAATAATAGTAGTAGTAGTAGTAGCAGTAGTAGTAGTAATAATATTAGTAGTAGTCATAATAATAGTAGTAGTCGTAATAATAGTAGTAGTAGTAGCAGTAGTAATAATATTAGTAGTAGTAGTAGCAGTAGTAATAATATTAGTAGTAGTCGTAATAATAGTAGTAGTAGTAGTAGTAATAGTAATAATATTAGTAGTAGTCATAATAATAGTAGTAGTAGTAATAATATTAGTAGTAGTCGTAATAATAATAGTAGTAGTAGTAGTAGTAGTAGTAGTAGTAGTAGTAGTAGTAGTAGTAGTAGTAGTAGTAGTAGTAGTAGTAGTAGTAACATAAACATAAAAGTGGTCTGACACTTGGTTCAGTTATTCATGTAAACCCAAAGCTACTTACAGGTACTATATTACGCAAAATTGACTCTTGTGAGCTTTAAGCCGTGTTATAATATTGTTATCTCCTCAAAAACATACCTGGAGTTGTGTTTTGTTTCACTCACACATGTGTGACTCTTTCTTATTAGGGAAGGTGTGTGGAGTTACTCTGGAGGTTTATAAGGTGCTATAGAAATTAAGTTGGACTGGATTGTAAAAACACAGTGGACAATTTCCTGTATTACCAAATAACATCACAAGGCGGAACAGAGTATTTTCGGTTTGAGAGAAGGAGGCAGGGTTTGTGTGTTAAACATGTGTGAATGAAATTAAACCAAAGTCCAGGTATGTTTGTGATGAGGAAACAACATTAGAACATACCATAAAATACCAAATAAGAGCCAGGTTTCAATGAACCGCCGGGTCCGCTTTAAACGGCGAGTGAAGGTGAATATTTTGATAAATAACTGCCGGTTCCAGATAAACGGCGAGTCTAATGTAAGTGCTGGAAGCATAGACCCTATATAAAAGTGGACTGAGTGAGTGTGACGTCACCACAGCGTCAGCGTCGCTCAAATGAGGCTTGTGACTCGCTCCACGGTTACAGGAGCGAATTTGGAGCCAGTCTCCATATTTGGAAATCCAACCGCGACCATCATAGCAACCACAAGAGCCAATCACGTCTGAGGTCGTTAAATGTGCCGTCCTACTTAGAGCCACGATACTCTGCACCATTCAGATCGCTGTATTTCAGTGATTCTTGAGAATAATAAGGAAACTTTAAATAGTAAGTTTAAGTCATTGTATGTTCTGTTTCATACGAACAACAATAGAGTCGCAATTTAATGAAATTCACTTTACTTTATGCTAGTTAAGTTATGCTAGTTAAGATTCTAGTAGCGGTAGCTATTGTAATTGTTTAGTTTATTTTATCATTTTATTTCAAAAATAGTCAATCGGGCAGGAAAGCGGGAAGGGAACTTACTTAACAGCAAAATGCACTAGCTGTTGCTAACGCTAGGCAGCAGCAACCTCTGGAAATGAAGGAATCTGATTGGTCCGTTATTTATGTTAATATCTTCATTTAGGAACAAAACAGTGAAATGAAAAATTCAAGATCCTGTGTCGCGGGTTCAGATGAACATTTTCAGACCAAAATAACGAGGCTCAGTTCAGCAGTTACAGAGAGAGGAGCGATAAGATCCCAATGCAAGTCAATGGGGAAAAGGGAGAGAAGGAGCCAGAAGAGCCTCCTGGAGCACTTCCTGTTTGGCACGCGGCGGCTAACGCTTTAGCTATGTCCACTCATATATACGGTCTATGTCTGGAAGACAGAAGTCATGCTGCAACAACAGGACGCAGGACTGATGCTTGCGTCGTCTCTACACAAACCAAACTTAAAACCACATGGGTCATTTGCATAAACTCATTTGCGCTGATGCCCTGATGCGGTGGATGAACGTTCTCACTCTACTGCTCCACACTCACTGTGTCTGTCATTTGTTTTAATTTGGCTAAAGAAATGTCTGCATAAAGGGAGGGTTTTAATAACTTTCTGTAATTCAGGAGTCATACTGGTTAAACGAATTTGAGTACAGATTTTCCCAGTTTTGCTGAGAAAGATTTTTGTGAGGAAGGAAGGAATCGCCCCGCCTGGTCTCAAATAAACGCCTGGTCTGTTAAGTGATTGAAACAAATAAATGCCCTGGGTTTTATTTGGTATTTTATGGTACATCAGAAAATAGAGGAATATGGGCCCTTTAGACTGAAGCTCATATTTGGTTTGATTAGGATATTTGGTTAGAAGAATACCGGGAGGACTAATTCAGGGCTGATAGTCTACATAAAAGTCTACATATGCAAGCCATTTAAGTATACAGATTAGCGTGCAGCCAAAGTTTGTGTAGATTCTTGTTTGCTTGTGGTGTTGTGCCTGAATTTTACTGTTAAATCCTTAAAACAGGACTAGTTCAGTTTAAAATGTTTGCAGTGGTCGAAACAAATTGAATTCCAAATAACTTTTTAGCAGGAATGTTGGGTTTCAGATGACGCATATCATTCTCTAGGCAAATATGATTTAATACAGATGGGGGAGAGGGCGGCTGCTAAAATTATTATTGTTCAACACCAGATTTTTGTTTTAATACAGCATGATTTTGAGTCTCGTCAGCAATAGACATGTTCAGGTTCCATATTTGGGATTTTACGAGGGATGGGACAAGACAATTTCCACAAGACGAGACGAGATATGAGACGAGAAAGAGAAAAGACGAGATTTTAATATAACTACAGATATATACATTTCTCAATCCAGTTTCCAATTTTGGCCTCACCATTTTTTATTTATTTGATTTCATATTTTTGTTTCCATTCTAGTACTGCTCTCTGGAATGATAAGAAGTCTTCGCTAATAAGTAATCCTTTTTTGCCCAATTCAAATGTAAATAAATATATTTTTATTTTCTCATGTGTGCACAATTTCTCACAATTTTGTTTTTGTCTTGTACTATCCCTAGAATTAACCTTTCTGATATTTTGTGGCAAAAGAGTGTGGCAGCATCACATTCTAGAATCTGAAAACGATACTGGCAACGGATATCAGCGTCAATCTTGAGAATTGTGCTGGATCGGACGTCAGTTGGTTTATAAATTTGTGTAATAAGACGATTTACTGAACAATGCTGGCCCAAAGCAGTTATGTAGTTACTTTCATGGATAAATAACAGTTACGAAAAACATTTGACTCATTTTTTTTTTACTTGATTACAATTTGTGTTTAAAAACATGCAGGAAATGCTCTGGTATCGGTTGATATCGGGTAACAGCAGGTACTTACAGCCAAATGATCGATATGGTATTGGAACAGAAAAAGATCTATCGTGCACCTCTACTTTTTAGTGTCCTAATTATTCACTGCGAATTTGTGCAATCACAGTCAGGCTAATAATAAATAGTAAGCTAAGAGCACAATTCCTGGTTCACTTTATGATTCTATGTAGAAAGAAGTCTCATTTTAAACCTAATAACTGTTTTTACAATACATCTACTTGGCTAAAACAAGTTTGACTTAATTACATGAACAAAACTGGGTGCCGCCCCTTTATTTTAATTAACGTCAAGATGCCAGTAACGCGTGGTTTGTTTGGGAAATCCTCACTGACTCAAGCCAGTAGAAGGAAGAGAAAAAAATGTTAATCAAAAATGCCCAAAAGAATCCATGAGTCATTGACAAAGAGGAACACGATACAGTGAACAAAAGGAACTTCCCTGACAGGTGATCAAGATGAGAAGTGACACACATTCTTCTCTGTGTTTCAATGAAAATTGCACAAAATGTATTAATAATGAGTCCAGTGTACTTACTGTATGTTTTCAGGCTATTCCAGTGAATGCCCACAGGACATTAGAGCAGGTGATGGTGACAGGAAGACACGCTGCATTTTCCCTGTGTTACAGTAAATCCTCTGTACAATCTGAACTCAAATGTGCAAAATCACTTTCAATTACATTATTATTTTTAACTGTTATAACTCACAATAAGAATGATGTTTTTTCAAAGTATGTTTTTAACTATAAAAACACCTGTAACTGAATTAATACAAGATAGATAAGTCACCTGTCATATCTGTGGCGAGGCGAGCCTGCTCACAATAGCAATTCATTACTATAAATCCATCCATCCATCCATCCATCTTCTCCCGCTTAATCCGGCTGGGTCGCGGGGGCAGTTTGCTGCCCAATCCTCATAGCACCTGACCCCCCTTATGAACCCCTCTGCGGGTGGTGAGCCCACAGGAGGGTGGACAACATGGTCCTTGATGTTAGTTCATAGGGGTGCGGGCATGTTTTAGGTTAATGGGGGAAACCGGAGTACCCGGAGGAAACCCATCCAGACACGGGGAGGAACATGCAAACTCCACACAGAAAGGCCCGGGCGACCTGGGGATCGAACCCGCAACCTTCTTGCTGTGAGGCCTGAGTGTTGCCACTCAGCCACCGTGCCGCCATTACTATAAATATACCTTCAAAAACATGCAAACACCTGTAACTGAATAAATAAAAGATAGATCCGTTAAATGTCATAGTGTGAAACATTTCAGCAAGGCAATTACATCTCCATGGAGACGAACAGGACCCGCACCATAAACGTTACACAACACAAACTGCAATAGCTCTGAAATCGTATCACACTTGCAAAATCATATTCAATTACATCATTAACACGTCTGGAAATTGTTGTACCATTAAAGTTACCACTATACTGTACTAGTATGAAAGGGCGGAGAGTGGCAGCCCCGCTTCCGCCAGGGCACCTACAATAGTAGTTTAGCACCACCAAGTGTGGAGTGAATGAAGAACAAACTGTGGAGCATCTTCGAGTGTCCAGAAAAGCACTGTATAAAACTGATGCATTATTATTATTATTATTATCATTAAGTAATAGCCGGCCTGGATCTTGCCTGACCACCCAGTAGGGATGGGCATGATTAGTCAACTAATCGATAATTGATCATTAAGAATTTCGTCAATCACGTTCATTTTAATTGACAAGCCAAATGTAGGTTGCTGTGCGTAACGTAGCGTAAAGAGTCTCACAGCACAAACACTGGAGCTGTGGCTCTGGCTCCTTGGAGATCACTACATCCCCCAATGAGTGCGTTTACCTGCACATCAGTGTCCCGGGTATGATCGGGTTTTTTGAGTATCCCGGTTTCGCATGTTTACGCAGTATCTCCAACGCAACATATGCACAGAACAGACTCACCAGCCTCATCACATCCTCTGTCACAGAGAGAACACTTATATTCCACTGAGTCCTGTTCTTTAGTCCAACAGAAGCTGAACACATCAGCACAAGGAAAAAGCGGCTTTTTTTACTTACTGTTTATGCAAATGAGCCGTGCGGTTTTAAGTTTAGTTTCTGTAAGACGTAAACAAATGTGCCAAAAATGCATAAACATATTCTGATCTCACACAGGCTGATGTGGCTCTATAGTGGTGATGGTTTATATGTTGTAAAGTTTATTTATGCAGATAAGTAATAGTAATAAGAATGATGATAATTTTAATACAAAATTGTTAATGATTAATTGAAAATTGATCATTAATTTTCCAGAGGATCGATTAAGAAAATGTAATCAAATGCCCATCCCTACCACCCAGTGCCTTGACATTCTGTTTGGGTCTAGAATCGGACACAGAGTGTGAAAAACCTTTGGACGGTCCAACCACAGCTGCTAATTTGTATCACGTGTCTCTCAAATGCAGAAGAACATTCTTGTAACATTCAGATCAAATATAGAACATCTTTTACCTGAGAGAAATAAAAGTGTGGGGCTTCAGTTTTTGATTCTGCAAAAATCAGTTTTTTAGTTCTCTGTGTTATTTTTTCCACTTTTTTACTCCTAAACCTCCATGTTTGTTTTGACACGGTGAACCAGACATCTTTCTGACTAATTAGTCGGCCTGTCAATCACGCCCTCTGAAGTCAGGGAGACAGGACACAGCTCCAGCTCTGCTCGTCTTTGAAAAGTTTGGTCAAAGCTGTGGTTCTGACTGGAGAGGTAAGCCTGAATCCTTTACAATACTACGTAACATTTTGGTTGGGGGTTCGTCACCTTCTTGTTTCCATGGAGATGTCATTGCTCTGCCTAGAATGTTCCACAGTATGACATTAAACAGCTCTAGTTTACATTTATTCAGTTACAGGGGGTTTTAAAGCTCAAAAATACCTAGAAAAACAGGCATTGACTGTAAGCGGGGTCGCCTCCCCACAGATCTGACCTGTAACTCGGTCTAGTTTGGTCTTCATAAAGATAGAAAGGTTTAATAACATACATAATATCTGGAATGTTTCAAAATTCCAGACAAATAACGTCTCCATGGAGAAAAGCTTTTCACAAACACTCCACCAGAAACGTTACGCAATTGCACCTTTATATTCGGAGTTTGCTCCAGAATCACAAGTAACTCCCTAATTTGCCAACTATTTCCAGCTAAAAAGATTATATCTTTCAAAACAGGTTATCCAAGAGGAATTCCAAAGATTAACAACCAATTCAAACCACACTGTGCAAAAAATATGTAATAAACTTGACCACAAACGCTACCAGTCGTGTCAAAAAGGCTCATCTGACCTCAAACCAAAGCGGAAACAAGTCTTCACTTACTCACTAATTTTAACCAGTATATAGGCTACTGTATGCTCCACCAGACCAACTAGTGTCAAAATTAACCCTAGAATTTGTGTTTTTCTTTGGAAGATTTGGGAATAATGCAAAAATGAATATTAACAAGGAAAAAGGTGAAAAACAAAAATGCAAACTGGGTATTAAAGGGCTCATGTTACGCCATTTTCTGATCAATGTTATAATGTTTCCTCATCACAAACAAATCCTGCATATTTTGGTTCTGTTCTTCTCAAAAACACTTGTGATGTCATGTGGTTATACAGGAAGTGCTCCACTGTGTTTAGAAACTCCACTCACCTTCACTAGAAGCATTTGGATAGTTTCAGATCTGGGATTGCCAATCTGTAGTAAAACAAAAAGATATAAAAGGCAGCCATTAACTTGAAAACTACCACCTCATGACATCCCAAAATGGAAGAGAGCATTTTGAGCTTTTGGAATGTGTAATAGGATAATAGGAAAGGGTTACCGATAGGGGTTGGGCGGTAATACAGTATTAAGGTATCATGAGGTATTAAAAAGTAGCAACAGTATCAGTTTCATTAGTGTCATTAAAAATATCTGCAGCACATAAGGACCTAATATAATTTTATAATTTATTGATAGCTAAATTAGTTTGAAAAGCACAAATTGAATGTGTGGTTGTATTTTCAATTTAATGCTATGTCCTGGTTCAGTCTTATCCAGTCCTGGTTCAGTCCTGGTTCTTGGCTCAGCGCTTGCAGTGTGTGTGTATTTATACTAGGGTTGGGCGGTAATACTGTATCCCGCGGGATCAAAAAGTAGCAGCGGTATCAGTTTCATTACCGTCATTAAAAAAATCTGCATAAGGACCTAAAACCACAGCAGGACTTTCTCCCCTCAGCTCTCTCTCCTCTTCAAACGTGGTTCCGCTCGGAGATTTCCATCCACACGCAGCGAGGAAGAAGAAAAAACCTGACTGACGCTTTGTATGTGATGTTGAGCCCAAAAGTTTGTGATGGAAACGTTTTATTGAACGCCGAGAGTCGAGAGGGGACAAGGCGCTGAAGAGGAGAAAGTTCCCGCTTGAGGACGAAGTCAGACTTTCATGGAGGAGACGGTAAAGCCACACAGCGTCCATGTAGACCGGCTGTGATTGGTCCTCTCCACCGCTGGTACTCCGCTCATTATATACTTTGAGTAATAATATGTTTAATGCAGCTTTGTGCACATTTGTTTACGTTTTACAGAAACAAAACTTAAAACCGCATGGCTAATTTGCATAGTATAAGTAGCACTGCGCTGATGTGATCAAATGCGCTGCAAAGTTTGGTTTGATCAGAACCTGTACCTCATCGTCAAATATAATGCTGCTCTTCTGTTTCTGAATGCTACAAAATAATTCTTAATTAGTCACAGTAATACTGTAAACCCCGGTAAAATGCTAAGGTGCTTTAACGTATCAAAATTCGGATACCGCTCAGCCCTAATTTATATGCCGCTAATGACACAATGTAGATTTTCTTGTTCTGGGGTTTGTGGCTCTGCTCTGGTTTGGCTCTAAACCAACAAGAATTCCACCCACACTCTGAATGTACAAACAGTTTATCCTCAGCATGTTACAAGTCATCCATGCATCTCTACTGTGTACGCTTGGACTAATGTAAATACGATAAATCCAAGCCTGTTCAGCTGGTTAGTTTCACTGTAAACCTGATACAATTAGCTAAACATGCCCAGTTCAGTTTGAGCGGTTTCCCATTGACAAACACGGAGCCAGAGCTGCACATATGTTTTGGAGATATCTGAATAGTTTAGGCGCAAGCTACAAAATAATTCTTAATTAGTCGAGGTAACACCGTACCCCTTGGTAAAATGCTGAGAAGGTTTAACAGTGTCAAAATTTGGATAAAATTAAGCCTTGTTACTGAACTTCCCAACTTGAAAACTACTACTGCAAAGAGGAATTACAGCCCTGGAATTGCCCATCTCTAGTGAATAAAAGGTAAACGGAGCCGTTCATTTGAAAACTACCCCTTTCATGATATCACAAAGTGCAACAGAGCATTTTGAGCTTTGGAGATGAACAATAAAGGGTTACTTAGACATGTGTGAATGAAACAAAACAACTCCAGGTATGTTTTGATGAAGTAACAACATTCCATTATGACTAACAGCTCACAAGAATCAACTTTGCGTAATGTAGGACATTTTAAAGAGAAAACTGCATCCAGAATAAGCTGTCAATATCCAAAAAAGCACAAGGTTTCAAAGTTTGTTGGGTTTTGATGAGAACTGAAAGCACAAACTTGAAGTCAGCAGTTCAGCCCGGGTTATGGAGGCAGACTGTGACACTGTCCTTTTACTTGGAGGGGACATTTCATTTTGCACAAAATAAAAAACAGACATTTTCACTTCTCTCTGTGCCAGGAACACTTACTTTGATGTATAACACAGGTCAAAAATGTCTAAGAATACAGCACTTTGCAGCTGATATCATCAACTTTCTTTGGGGCAGTGACGCTCTGCTCTGTCTGAGGCTTTATTAGACTTGAACCTATGCTTTATTTTAACACAATCTGACCAGAAAGTACTGACTTAGCTGGAACTATAAAAGGTTAGCTAATAAAACAAATCACTCACGCATAAAATAAGTCACAAGCATGCTGTTTAAATCCATTTTCTATTTTTATTGAGTTTTCAGACTCAAAACTTTTCAGACGTGGTTTGCTAACGAGTGCCTTGTGTCACCATTGTAACTAAATCTTCCACCATTAGAAATACATGTAGAGCACCCCCAGCATGAAGTCACTGCACAGTATCAGTATTGTACAAGCAGCTCTTGAGGTCATAATAAGTCCACTGTGTACTGACTGCATCAATAAAAGAGTTTTATCATCCGATAATCAGGAAGTATGTGTTAGCATGCTAAATGTCATAAGCTTTACCCTCAAGGCAAAACTCTGATCTGGCCTTTGAGAGTCGTGAAAAGCGTTCACGATGCTCTGAGCCAGCTTTTTTAAGGTACTGATGCTGAATCTTACACAAATGGTGTATGGAAAACAAGTATCCAAATGTGTTTTGTAACTTATTTATAAGTTATATAAAGTCTCTACAGAACAGCTTTGAAAAAATACACAATCAACATTATTACAAGGTGTTTTGGGTCAATACTGGTCAGTACTGTGGCCATACCGGCTTGTCAAAGTCTGATCTCGTCAGATCTCAGAAGCTCAGCAGGGTCGGGCCTGGTTAGTACTTGGATGGGAGACCACTGGGAATTCAAGGTGCCACAGGGGGGCGCCAGTGGCAAAAAATGTTGTTGCACTTCACCCACATTGCCTAGTACAAAAGTAGTGCGTGCATGAGTGATGGTGGTGGTTGGAGGGGCTGATGGTGCAGATTGGAGCCTCACTTCTGTCAGTCTGCCCCAGGGCAGCTGTGGCTACAATAGTAGTTTACACCACTGAGTGTGGAGTGGATGAAGAATGAACTGTAAAGAGTCTTTGTGACATATGTCTGCAAAAAGAGCTATATAAATAAAAACTTACTTATTTATTATTACACCAATTTCTAGCCCAAAGTGGGATACTGACTGAACCAATATCTTGGAAGCCGATATCCAATTCATCAACATTTTCAAGATCTCCACCAGTATCGGATACCAGTATCAGATCTGTGCGTCGCTACTTGTAAACTCATCACTGTGAATAATTGGGACGCTCTGAATGTATTGAAAGTATTTGAGGAATAACTTTGGGCCATTGTAAACTGAACTAGTTCTGTTTTTAAGGGAGAATAAAAATCAAGTCTGCCACCTTTAAACCAAGCATAAAAGCTTGATTAAAAATGAGCCATTTTGCATTTCACATTAGCTCGAGGACTTTCCCAACAAGGTCAGCCCACTGTCTGCTTGGATTTTCATGAGGAAAATCACAATGAGAAGCATCATAGAGTAAGCCCAGACAAAGCTGTGATAAAATCTTCAGTTAAAGGTTAAGGAAATGGGGAACTCCTCCTGAGAAAGAGATAAAGCACAGATAAAGATCTCCACAAAGTGCATTTTTCATGACGCTGAGTCATAGAAGTTTGAATGAAATGCTTCGTCACTTATTTAAAACTTGCCGTCAGATCAAACTACGAGCTGTTTCTAGTTGTGATACACCATGTTACAATTTAAATTAAATTACGTTGGGCAATTAAGTGTATTTTTCTAAACCAGGGCTACAAAAGGCTCTTTAAAACTGGACTTTACAACAACAATTAGTTCCTTGGCGAAATTAGACAAAACACAAGATATTAAAACTAGTACAGAAACTACTGTAGTTACTCATTTGTGCAGGTATCAATACTAAAAATTAAAAAAAAAACAATCACATCAACAGGCTAGAACTGAACCTGTCCTGAATGTCTTTAGAATGATCTTGAGCTGTATCAGAACAAAAACAAGATCATATAGTCTAATATACACCCATGGATCACTACATATGTCTGGGAATCACAGGGTTCCTCACTACAATACTACTAATACACTAATACTACTAATACAATACTCAATACTGTATAGCGATACATGCGATACTCAATATATTGCACATGATACTCTGTGATATACTGCTGTTTTTTAAGAGCCAATTACATTTTCGCAACAATATTTCTTTGTTAAACCACCACTTATGGAAAGTTAATGCAAAATACATCTATTCTAATCATCAAAACGGTGAATATGTCAATGCATGAACAAGTTTCCTTCCACTAAATAAGCAACAAAATTGCAGTGCAGTCACAAAAAATAATCTACTCTGATATTTCAATACAGCACCCCAGGATAATAATAGAGCATCACCAAATTTAGTATTGTGATATATCGATATTTCAGTATTTTTGCACTCCCGTACTATGTTTGTGAAATCCCTCAGTCGTCCAGGCAGGATCCATGGTAAAGGAGAAATTCAACTGGACAAAATTTTAAAGTAAACCTAAATGGACGAGTGAGGGTTTACACAGATATAATATACATTTTTATTATCATGTTTAGCATCGTGACAGCACTACCCTAGCACTCACTATATTCCATCAAAATCTGTATCTTAACCATATCCATTTTAGCTCCCCACATTTCCATTTAATATTATCTTCCTGTAGAATGTGGGGACATCATCTGAAAACCGGCAATGCACAATCCTTTACAACACAGATACCAGGCAATGCTTAAAGGTGCACTTTGTCACTTTTCTGGTAGTTTGGTCAGTTGCTCGTTTCCATGGAGATGTTATTGCTTTGCCTGCAGTGGTCTATATTATGGCATTAAACTTGTCGATCTTCATAGAAACAAGCAGTAGATGCCACCAGGCCAATTTACAGGTGAGATCTGTGGAGAGGTGACCCCACTCAATCAGAATGAACTTTTTATAGGTATTTTTGAGCAATAAAAACACCCATAATTGAAAAAAGTGTATATTATATAAGTTAACTACCATATTATTTTTATTTAGATTACAGGCTGGGTGATATGGGAGGAAAAAAGTACCACAATTTTTTCCCCCGCATATTGATCTTTTTTTATTCAATCTGCTTACAACTTATTAAAAGCATAGACATGTAGACTTCAGCACCAATAATTCCAGAGAAATTCACAGTTTAAAGTTGGAATGAGTTTGTACAATATATTAAACCTATCGCCATATATCAATCATTCCATTTTTGGCACAGCCCTACCTCACCCCCAAATATTTTCTTTGTAACTTTCTTTTAAAACTGCACCAACTGTCCCTACCAAAATAAGTGTGACCAGCCCTGTTTATGCATATTTTAGCACGTACAACAGCACGTTCTGTCGCTTCAGATCACTGTGGGCAGAGTGGAGGGCCCAGAATGCACCTTGAGCTTGTGTTGTAGCTTGATTAGGCCACTTACCTTGCGTTCAAGAGCCATAACCTTAGCAACGCACAGCTGCTACTGACAGTGATACCAAGCTGACGCTACACACACGACACAGCTCCTACAGTACGCAAAACTGACTCCTGTGTGCTTTAAGTCATGTTATAAAGCTGTTACCTCCTCAAAAACCGGCCCGGAGTCGTTTCATTCACACGTGCTCGGAGTAATCCGGGTTTATTAGTCTGTCTACATCTCCAAAGGGTTACGGTTAGGGTTGTGATGTCACGAAGCAGTAGTTTCCAAGTGAACAGCTACATGAATAGGATTGCAAAATTTCGGGAATTTTCAAAGTTGGCAACTTTCCATGGGAATTTTCAGGAATTAATGGGAATTAATGGGAATTAATGGGAATTAACTAGAATAAATTGGGAATTATCCAAATTGAAGGTTAGGGGTATCAGTAAAGTTGGTAGAAAAAAATGTAGCACAATATTGTAGCACAATCTTGGTTGCACCATAGATTTGTGTGAATATATCGCTGCTGTTCCTCACTCATATGAACAAAGACACTGTTTTCTAAAGAACCATTGAAGCCAGAGCCCCGACATGCATTTTGAGTCCCTCTGTCACTGCACAATTAATAAAATAAGTCTAGTGCTTGTTTACTTGCAAATTAGGCTCGTGCTATGTCATTGAAGTAGTTAGCTTATGATGCTAGTTACTGGAAAAATGTGCTAGTGCTATCTTAAGCTTAAACCAGATATGATAAAAGTAAACTTTCTATGGACTGGAAAGAAAGGAGAACAAGCAAAAATAAGGCTTGAGAAACTAGAAAAAACTAGAAATAAGGCTTTGAGTTTTTGAGACCGGAGTTTTTTGTTTTTGTTTTCATTTTTAATTTTGAACTAGCAGCTGTAAGAAACATTTTAGCAAACGTTCAAGAAATAAGCATCGATAAAGTATGACTCAAATAAATCAGTCATATGAGTTAATTATCTCCCTTTTGCAATAATGCCTGCTGATGACAAAATAAAATGTTTATATTTCAATTCCTGTACAAAGTTACCAATTTGAACATTCCCAAAATTCCCATATCAAAGTTCTCCATGGAAATTTTCTGGGAATTTTTCACCCCTTTGCAACCCTGTACATGAGAGAAGAACGCAGCCTAAATATGCAGGATTTGTGTGTTAAACATGTGGGAATGAAACAAAAAACAACTCCAGGAAACATTAACAGATCAGAAAAGTGATTTGGTTATTGCCACGGTTTAAAATTGAAAGTTAATTATTGTTAAGCACAAGAAAAAGTGAGAGGCAGAGAGCTATTAGTTTACACAATTATGGAAATGAGGTGTGCAACTTGTATGATAACTATTTGAGTGAGAACATTGCTAAATTGTATTGGCTCCTGTAAGCGTATAAATCGTATGTTTCCTTGTAAAGCCAAATCTCCCAGTATCGGCGCAAAGAGCTGCCACTGCCGCGATTTATATGGGTGCAATGAGGCTTGAACCCCCCTTGACTTTTAGAGGACTTTTAAAGGAGCCCAAATTGGTTTAAGATAAATGGTGACCTTAACTTTTGTGCTAATGTAATATTGATTTCATGTGAGAGGAATAATGAGAGACTGAAAGTGCGCTCTGACATTTGAATAAGATCGCATTAAACAGAACTGTAGAAGAGGCTATAGTCAGCAGCTCAGGCTTTAGGAACTATACATTTAAAGCGTTTGTCTGAAGAAAAGTGATTTGTCACTTTTAAATGCCACAGCTGTTGTTCCAATCGCACAGTGTATATAACTTTTGCTTTCAAAGGAACTGCTCTCAACCAAAACTCAACTCCAGCCTTGGAAATGTATGAAGGATTTCACTTTTTAGTTCTGAATTTGAGTTAATTTTTTTGTTTGTTTCTTTATTATCAGTTTTGCCAGCTTGCTTAGCATAAAACAAGCAATGCCAAACTGAATCCGAAATGGCTTTTTACAGTTTTCCGATAAAAGACATTTTATTTGGTTTGCTTAAGATGACTGACCCATTAACACTGATGACTGGGAGAGTTATGATATTTGAGCCAGTTTTATATTTGTTTATATAAGAGACTAAACTCACAATAGTTTGAAAATAGGGATGTCACGATGTCCAGTTTTAGTGTCTCCATTATTATGCAAGGAAACATCATGAATGTACAATGCTAGCAGCAACCAGCATGCAAACCCCACACTTCCTTCACTGATAATAAAACACTTAAAGGGCCTATATGATGCCATTTTCTGATCTGTCATGTTTCCTAATCAAAATCATACCTGGAGTTGTGTTTTGTTTCATTCACACATGTTTAACATGCAAACCCTGCAGATTTAATGTGAGTTCTTCTCCCAAACAGAAAACACTCTGGCCCTGTCCACACTAGTACGTATTCGAGTTATTTTCGTTGCGAATGCAGTGTTCGTCCACACTAATCTGATGGAAAACGGCTCCAGATCTGGTGCCACCAGCTCTGATGTATTCACCTGAGCACAGATCTGATCCGGTGCTGTGTGGACGAGTGAAAACACTGATATGCTGACATAGTTGCCGTAGTTGCTCTAGTTGCCGTCCTTATTGGACCACGTCACTGTGACCTGCGCCTTCCTGATTCGCTGGGTTTGAGTTCGGTTACAAGGCTATAGCAGAAAACAGTTTGAACAAACACTTGACAAATGTGAAACAGCATCGGTCCACGAAAAGACTGTTTTTGCACTTGCCATCTTCCTCGGTTTGCAATCGGCTGCTGCAACTTCCACAGAACTACAGCAACGTCCTTGTTTTTACTGCCCACGTGGTGTCATGATGACATTATGCCGGCCTAGTCATGTGACTAGCGTTTCAGATGGTCCAAACAAGACGTGTCACAAATAGTTTCCAATATGGTGATTTGTTTCAGGGTAAATGTAACCTCTGTTCCACCTTGTGATGTCACGTGGTAATACCGACAGAGCCCTCCCCTGGTTCACCTCCTATCCCACTGACAGGTGTGAATTCATCCACATCAACCACTGCAAGTCCCCTTCTGCTTCACTCATTCAAGGTGACCCCAACGATTCAGTTCTAGGCCTCATCCTCTTCATCCTCTACATCCTCCCCCTCGGTCATATAATCCATAGCTTGGGCCTTCAGTTCTGCCATTTTGTAGACGACTTCCAACTTTACCTGTCCACCAAATCCATAACCCCAGCCGACACAAATAAAATCCTGGCTCCAATCTAACTTTTTGTTCTACTTGTTCTTAAACTTCGGACACCACTAGATCATTTGGTTGATTTCTGCCCTGGAATTGCCCATCTCTACTGAACTAAAGGTAAAAGGAGCTGCTAACTTGAAAACTACCACTACATGACATCACAAGGTGGAACTGAGCATTTTGAGCTTTGGAGATGTAGACAGACTAATAATAAAGGGATACTCAAACTTGTAAATGCAACAAAACAACTTCATGTATGTTTCTGAGTTCAAGAGCTAATCATACAATATTTCTGTACTGCTTCAAAAATGCTTACAATGATTATGTTTCAATCCCTCTAATTATTATTGTGACATGAATAATAATTAACCAAATCATCTTGACATCTCATTTGAAGACTGAGCTCCAAAACTCCCAGTATGTGAATTAAGACTGTTTACAGCAACTGTAATTAACCACTAGAATGAACAAGAAAAACTGTGGCTCTTATTTGATTAACCAGCACGTTCTTCTCATTATGCTAACCAAATTAAACCCCAGACAAACAAATACACTTGTTCCAAAATGATTAAACGCTTACACATTCGTACCATTGAACGCCACAGCTTGTTTATCAGAAATCCCCCTTGATGAAGAAACCATAGACGATAATCGAAAATATTGAAACTAATTATACTACACAATACAGTATAACTCTAGAGCCGGATTACCAACCGAAAAACTATTCTAAATGTACAATATTATTAACATTATGTGCTGCAATAAATAAATAAATAGCTGAATGAAACCCCTTTTTGATACCTAGTTTAACCTAGTCATTACCTAGTCATATGTCATTGCTCTGCCTGGAATGTTCCACAGTATGACATTAAACAGCTCTTCCTTATGTTTATTCAATTGCAGGTGGTTTTACAGCTCCGAAACATCTAGAAAAACAGGTATTCTGACTGTGAGCGAGGTTGCCTCTCCGCAAATCTGACCTGTAATTGGTCTGGTTTGGTTTTCATGACGATAGAAAAGTTTAATGCCATACTGTGAGACATTCCACACAAAGGAATAACATCTCCATGGAGTAGGGTTGGGCGGTAATACGGTATCCCACAGTAGCAACAGTATCAGTTTCATCACTGTCTATAAAAAAAAATCTGCATAAGGACCTAAAACCACAGCAGGATTTTCCCTCTCTCCTCTTCAAACGTCGTTCCGCTCGGAGATTTCCATCCACACGCAGCGAGGAAGAAGAAAAAACCTGACTGACGCTTCATGTGTGACGCTGAGCCGAAAAGTTTGCGATGGAGATGTTTTATTGAACGCCAAGAGTCGAGAGGGGACGAGGCGCGGAAGAGGAGAAAGTTCCCGCTTAAGGACGAAGTCAGACTTTCACGGAGGAGACGGTAAAACCCAATTTATGGTTCTGCATCAAAAACTTTCTAGCTACATGAAAACGACGCAGACAGCGAGGGGAAGTGACGCAGACAATAAGGGCTGTGATTGGTCCTCTCCACCGCTCTACATTTCCGCTGCTCCGTTCATTATAGACTTTGAGTAATAATGTGTTTAATGCAGCTTTGCGCACATTTGTTTACGTTTTACAGAAATGAAATTTAAAACCACATGGTTCATTTGCATACAGTATAAGCGCTGATAAAAATAGCTCGTGCTGATGCTGATGGATCGAACTCAATGCAAAGTTTGGTTTGATCAGAACTATAAAGCTGCTCTTCTGTTTCTGAATGGTTTATGTTCAGCTATGAAATCATTCTTAATTAGTCACAGTAATACCGTAAACCCCGGTAAAATGCTGAGACGGTTTAACGGTATCAAAATTTGGATACCGCCCAACCCTACCATGGAGGAAAGCATTTGACGGACCCTGCGCCAGAAAAGTTACACAATGGACCTTGGATCTGTGGAGAGTATGTTTTGAGCTATCAAACTATAATAAATGTAAGGTTGAGCTGTTTACTGTCATAATGTGGAACACACTTAGCAGAGCAATGACATCTCCATAGACACAAGAAAGTGACAGACATATCGTATAGTCAAAAAAATATTAAAAAGTGTCCCGGTAGTGCAAACAAAATATACACACTAGAGATGTTAAAAGGCTGGATCGTCAGCCTTTTCAGTTCCAATACTGATATCAACACGCTGACTTTAAATATCTGCCGATATCCGTTATTAACCGTTATTAATCTGTAATTTACACAGTTAACTACATCTTATTATTTATCCTGGAAGTAACTATTGAAAAGCTTTATATAAATAAGAGTTCAAACATTATGAGACGTCCTGGACCGATATCAGTCAGTAAATAGTATCATTACATCCAATTAAAGGCCTCGATATCATGGAAACGATACCCGATCCAGCAAATATTCAATAACGGACTTGGTATCGGTGCATCCCTAGTACACGCAATAAATACCGATGGCAAAAATTTATTATTATTCCAGCTTTCATATACTGAGTTGAAGCAATTATAGTGACAGGCTTAACTGGGGCAAACATACATCTTTATTTTTGCTTCTCAAATGCTAAAATATGAATTAAAGTCCTGAAAAACAAACAGAATAGACAGAAATGAGTAAACACTTGCACATTCATCCCATTCAACATGCCACACAGCCCGTATTTATCGAAAATTTCCCACAACAAACTCATTATCCCTGCACGGCACATTTGAAGTCTCTTACATCTGCGCACGTAGCTCCACCGCTGCAAAATGAAATATGCATTGCCTTGTAAATCACTATTAATAAGGCAGAGGATTGAATGGGCCTGATCAAAGAGGCATTCCGGAGCTCGGCGGGTAGTGTGCTGTCCACGTGGTGAGGGTGCTACGTGCGCCGACTCCGATGAGGGAAAAACAAAGGAGCGAAGCCGTGGCGAATTATAGGCTCCGAAATCTCCCCTGGCAAAGTCACGTTGGCTGCTACGCCAATTAGCGCCAACAACGGAGCATTAGGTTCACAACTGGACAAAATGGTGCTAACTTTTCCTATTTGTTTTCTTTCCTAAAAGAACCTAAAAGTCCATGT
The DNA here is from genome assembly GCA_034769755.1 of Odontamblyopus lacepedii. Taxonomy (NCBI): domain Eukaryota; kingdom Metazoa; phylum Chordata; class Actinopteri; order Gobiiformes; family Gobiidae; genus Odontamblyopus; species Odontamblyopus lacepedii. The sequence continues at coordinate 9,620,923 of CM068354.1, forward strand.
TAGAATGTGGTTATCTCTTCAAAAACAGACCTGAAGTTGTGTTTTGTTTATACATATATAAACAAATACATACATACACACATATATACACACATATATATATATATACACACACACATATATATATATACACACACACACACACACATATATATACACACACACACACATGTAAAGTGCTTTGAGCCTTTAAGGTGGAAAAACGCTATATAAAAATGTGACTAATTACCACCTGTAAAAAGTTCTGCATTTGTTCATGTATTTATATTTCCACAGTACAGATAAATGGTATAAACAGCTTCTGAGGTAGAATAAGTCCACTGTGTGCTGTCTGTATCTGCATTGAATTATAAAGTGTATTACATGTTAGCCACGACATCCAAAACCTCTTCTACATTTCTATATCCATGCTGCTATTTCAGCGTTCTGCACTGTATATATTACACGTTCATTCTGTACCAAAAATGGCTACCTCATTTCATGTTGGAAATGTATATGCCCTTTGTCTGTCTGGCTGTATTATTTGTGTTTATTTTATTGATTACTGATGTGTGTGTACGTTTCATATTCCGTGTGGTGTGTGTGTTGTATAGCGCTTTTCGACTACACTTCCGGTACAGCTCAGCACAGCTCAGCACGGCACTACACAGTGAAGGTTTACCATGCAGTCGTTACCACCTGGAAGTGGGTGGAGTAGTGGGGTCAACACTGCTGTGACGTAATTTTTAGGGACATTATCGCTGGTCTTCCACCTTCACAATCTGCTCCGTTGTTTCTCCTCTGTTGACGTGTTCGCTGTTATCGTGTTGTTGGTGTATTTTTTATACACGGTGGGTGATTATTTAAAGATCCTCGAGCCTCATCGCACATATGATGACATTTCCTCTGACCAATCAGTGGACAGCAGTCTGTCCACGTCACGTATCGGCTCAGCACGGTTAGAACTGCTCTGAAACAGGTACGGAAAATTGTAACGGCTCCAGGTCCAGCCCCCAGTCGAAAAGCAAACAAAGCATGTCGTGCTGTGCTGTGCTGTGCTAAACAGTGCTGAGCCTATTAGTTTTTCATTTGCACATTTGGACTTTTGGGGAAACACCATTTCGATCTCCCTGTGTAATGTCTGTTACATGGTGGAATTGACTATAAAGTTTTCTTTGACTATGACTGTGCCTTTATATTATTGTCTGGTAATCAGGAAGTGTGCAGTTAGCCTGCTACTTACTACATCTACCACGAATCTGATCTGTGATAGTTGTGAGAAAGAGCTTGTAAATGCATCTCTCTGAATAATTAGTATGTTCAGAATGCATTTGGTAAATAAGGAACAACTTTAAACCGGCGCAATCCAGGAAACCAGGAAAAAGTATGGGAGATTTCCTTTGTTTTGTTTTTTTACCATCGTAGCGAAAGCCAATTCCGTGGTTTCCTGATACTGAACAAACTGGGAAAAACAGAAGATGTTGGCAGGGCATTCCGGTGTATTATGAGTGAGACAGACAGTGGCGCTCCAAAAGGTCACACACAAACCAGTTAGCATTTACATCCTCATTAGCCACAGACGTACTTTAGCTTTCAGGAAGTGCTGCCATGGAGACAAGCCAAAGCTAACTATTTCAGGACCTGTATTATATAGTTAATAAAATACTTTAAAATATCAAATAAAAACCACAAGTATATTATAGAATGAGTACGGTAACAACCTGGACATTGTTACTACTAGTCCAGCGGTCGTTGTTCTGATCAATGCCAACGCAAATACAAAAAATAAAGACTTTGCGATACCTGGACGAGGTGTGGACAGAAAGGGGACTGGACCCCATCAAAGCTCAAGTGGACCAGAAAGAGAACCTGGTCTTCTTTGTAATAAACTCACAATGTGAACACAAAACCAACTGAGTTCTTTTTCTGTTGGTTCACTTTTTGGTCCACTTACAAAGGACTGGGTTCGGGTCACTTAAAGTGTGAAAACACCCTTAGCCTCTTCCACCCTGTATCAAGGCCCAACATCTGCACCTGCACACACACACACACACACACACACACAAAAACACACATTCTACTGATCATCAAGCTCTTCCATCATGTGTACAAACTTGTTTAGAGATCAGCCACTTCTTTGTCAGACGTGCAAACATTTGAAAACCTTTGCAGGTTAGAATCTCTGTTGGCAGATTATTCCAATGACTCACAGCGGCAGAGGAAAAAGAGGATTTGGTGAGTGCGCTCTTACATTTGGGGACAGTGCACTCTCTAGAGGATGAGCAAGTTACTCAAGATGTTTTTTCATTAGATTTTCAAAATGTTTTAAATTGTATTTTGCAAGAATGGAACAGTGGCGATACTGTTGGGGGGGATTTCTTATCATGAATCTTAACCACACGTTTACAGTGATTCAAGAGGTTTTAAGACTGTTTTGTGCCTGTGACCAGCTCGTCAAACAGTACAAGAAATGTGACGTGATCAAGGAGTTAAAATACATGAGGAGTGTGAGGCCTCCATTGTCAGTGACTCTTTAATTTCACAATAATTACTAGTTGTATAGTAAGCAGACCAAGTTAGATCTGTGGAGAGGCGACCCCGCTCACAGTCAGAATGCCTATTTTTCTAGGTATTTTTGAGTGATAAAACCACCTGTAACTGAATAAATGTAACGTACAGCAGTTAAATGCCATACTGTGGAACATTCCAGGCAGCCCAATGACGTATCCATAGAAACAAGCAAGTGATGGACCCCCAACCAAAGGGTCTGCCACCTCTTTTCTCCATTGTGATATAATAGCTTTGCCTGGAATGTTGCATAGTAAGAGTAAGGAGACAAGCCTGTGGCGCATGTTACAGGTCAGATCTGTGGAGAGGCTACAGCGTGCACAGTATGGATTGTTTTATAAAAAGTAATGTATACCACAGATCATCCCAAGCAAAGAAAGAACATCTCCATGGAGACAAAAACCTCAGGTTTACCAGAAAAAGACTGTTAATGCGGAGACAGAGCAAGCCTAAATATAAAAACATACATATTCAAGAGATTTAATTCTATTTTTTTTTCTACAACAGGCTATAAATACAAAGACTTGGCACTGAGAGCAGCATGGGGAGTACACTATCTGCTGTCCAACCGTCCTGCTGTGAAGTAACCATATGGCACAGATATTCAAAACGACAAAAAAATACAGCTAGTCAAATCTAGGAGTGTGCATTTGTGCATTTGAATAGAGTTTCAAACATTCTGAAATAATGACTTTCTGTTTGCAGGTAAAGCTAAAATAAACGCTCTTCCTGATCTTTTTTTCAGGTTTGGAGCCGGAGAGAAACCAACGGGAGATGGTGATCTGATTGAGTCCATGCTGTGGGTGAGCTGCTCATCACAACGAAGCCACAGATGAGTTGTGTTGTTTAGGGGCTGTTACTACGGTTACTACAATCATGACTGAACCTTGAAAGTACGCTGTGTAACTTAGTGTGTAAAATCCCTCAGTCGTCCAGGTAGAATCCACGGGGAAGGAAAAATTCTATTTGTCAACTGGACAAATGTTTAATTAAGTCGAAAACGCTTCAAGAAGCTACGATAAGTTTTCGACCTAAATAAACGTTTTTTCCATTTGACAAATTGATTTTTTCCTTTGTTTTGTTGGTGGAGGGTGTGTAATCTGCTGTCTCCACGATGATGTTATTGCTTTACCTGGGATGTTTCACAGTATGGCATTAAACAAATATGTCTTATATGTCTTGTAGATCTTTATTTCTTAAATCTAAGGAAAAAACAGGATAATAACATTATAACTGTGAGCAGGGATGGGCATGGTTAGTCGACTAATCGATAATTGATCATTAAGAATTTCGTCGATCAAGTTTCAATCGACAAACTGAATGTAGGCGTCTGTGTGTAACGTAGCGTAAGGAGTCGAGGCTGCGTCTCACAGCACAAACACAGGCAAAGCTCCATTAAACACATTCTAATCTCACACTGATGTAGCTCTATAGTGATTATGGTTTATATGTTGTTTATAATGTTAATGATTAATCGAAAATCTATCGTTCATTTTCCCAACGATCAATTAAGAAAATTTAATCGAATGCCCATCCCTACTGTGAGCAGGTCCACTTCCCCACAGATCAGACCTGTAACTTGGCCTGGGGATGTGGGCCGCATGTTTCCATGGAGATGGTTGAATTAAATGTGCCTGAACATTTCAGGAAAAACAGCAACACCAAATCAAGCAAGTGGTGGATCCTTTACCAGAAAAGTGACACAGTGCTAGGGCTGAAACGATTACTCGAGTAACTCGGATAATTCGATTACAAAAAATATTCGGGGCAAATTCTTTGCCTCGAGGCTTCGTTTAATTCATGTCACCAAAGTCAATTTATTTAAAATGTCTCTGCTATCGTATCACTCCTCCTTTGTAGACTGCTGCGCCAGTCTGGGATCACTGTTCCACACGGACAGTTATCAATGACGTACATTTCGATTTATTCCACGGTGTGGAAATGGCAGATAATGATGTGGCCGGTGCCAGTGTGCACTGGCAAAGCCAACCTGATGTACCACAACAGTACGTCTTCAATGCTGCAGCACTTAAAGCGAAACTTAAAGCGTGAACTGTACTTCTCTAAGCGGAGTCGGAGAATCTACGAGGTAATATACTTTTACGATTGCTAACTGAAATGAAAAGTAACGCCTATTAGAATGTACAGTATTTGTAATTATTTGTAACCTGTGTTATGAGTCGATAGTAACGAGGCATAATGAGCAGCAAGAGAGCAAATGATCTCACTCAAATCGCTCCCTTCCTCACGTATACACAGACACACGCACACACTCTGTGTTTCCCATATCAGAAACGTCTAGTTCGTTGTTCTACTTTTACCAAAAATCTGATTTAATCTAGAACCGCTGGCATCAATTCCAATATCAGAGAAAGGAAATATTTTACCGACGCTACTTAACACTTATGTGTTCGCTTAGTTCTATATTTAGCTTATTAATTAGGCTAGTTAAAGGATTAACGTTGTCACTTAGAAAACTCCTGTCTTATAAGCCAATAAGCCAAAGGTTTTACACTTGTTTAAAAAAAATGTTGACTTTAAATAAAAACCTTTTTTGTGAGGAATAACAGCAATTGCTTGCTCATTTTAAGAGGCCTTTCATGTTGCGTTACACACTATTGATATAGTTGTATAAAAACAAAAAAGTGTGATTTATCCGATTACTCGATTAATCGATGATATAATCGACAGAATACTCGATTCCAAAAATATTCGATAGTTGCAGCTCTACACAGTGCACCTTTAACCTGCAGATAGAGGACACGTACAGGTCATTCTCTGTACTATATGGACATGGAAATTTAAACTGAAAATCTTATGGATCAATCACTATTTTTCTATTTTATTTTGTCTAATTTGAAACAAGAAGGACCAGGCAGAAAAGTTCCACAGCGCTCCTTTAAACCACAGGGTACCAGCTGTGCCACTGCATCCTCGTATAAAGCAAATGCAAGTAAGTTTAATTCGCAAAACAAAATTAACCTCCGAGTCTTGTTATTGAAAAATAGTCTAGATGAATCTCCCTTTCATTTGACAGAACTCAATTAGACTCACCCATCAAGAGGCCATTTTTTTGGACCTCAAAATATGAACCGGGAGCAGCTGACAGATTTCCAATATCCAATCGAGTTATTTAAACTTTTCTGAGCGCATGGAGATGTCTCTGCGTTGCCTGGAATGTTTCTCAGTACGGCATTAAACTCATCTTTTTGGCTATGAAGTCATTTACAGGTGGTTTCCATCAAAAAATATCCTGAATAACAGGCATTCTTATTGTGAGCTTGTAACTCGGCCTGGTTTCCATGGGGATAAATAAGTTTAAAGCAGACCTATTCTGCAAAATGTACTTCTCAGAGCTTTTAATCATGTCATAGTAGTTCCCCTTCTCAGTAACCCTCTCGACATTGTATTTGGAGTAATTCATTTATTTTGGGTAATCTTTATTCTTCTGTTGTTGATGTCATCGCTTCAATCAACCCCCATTTTTCTAGCCATGGTACACGCCCGCTGCTCTGTATTTACTTCTTTGTCCAGTTTTATTTTCTTAATCAGTGATACGCACAGGATTTTTTTTTCTTAAATGTTGCACATATATAACATAACAATAAAACACTAGATAAAAAAGTGGGTGCTGGAAGAGGCAAAAAACCCAAAAGGGCGAAGTATTAAAGCCTCCACCTTATAAATTGACATTAAAATTGAACATTATAGCTGTGCATTAATAATAATAGGATTCGGCAGCACTGCGTAGTCATTTTGGTACAAATGAGGAAAAAACTTGCTTGATGTGCAGCTATCCATCGCAGGTACAGATAACTGCGAGGCTCTTTGTTGTGATGACGATTTTATAATGTAGAACTCAGTGGAATTGTTTCTTTTATTAAATTGTTTTCGATGAACACTGTGATTTAAAATGTCCAAATTATAACAATGATCCACGGGTAGATTATATAGCAGATACAAGCACAATATTCTTTAAAAGGTCATATATTACACAATATTTACTCTTGTGAGCTTAAGACATGTGTTACCTCCTCAAAAACAGCCCTGCTGTTTGTTTAATTCACACGTGTTGAGTTTTTAGTCCTGTTTACTAGAGGTGTAACAATAACCGAAATATGGTGATATCGTATTGTCAAAGGTCTCACAATAATATCATGGACCATCACAATATATTCAATCACAAGTCTCTTTGCTTAAATGAATAAATGAAAAAACAGAGGGAACTACATAGACCATGATCCTTTGCTCCGTTTCAGTGCAGACGACATGAAGAAATAACTGTTCTAAGCACTTTGAAATCTTCATTCTTTGGATTAAGTTTTGTGAAGGCATTTTTAGAGGAAAAAGGAGCAGATTCACCAGAAAATATTGCCATAAATATTGTACAGTGAGATGTTTATGGTGAAAATATGGTACAGAGAGATTTGGATTTCGTTCCATCCCTAATGACAATAAATGTTGTACCAAATGACTGGTCAAAGCATTTTAGAATGTCAGTCTTGTTATTATGTAGAACAGTGATACTTTTTTTCCCACATTGGAAGAGCAAAATCAAGAGAAGAGCCGCTTAGACCCTTAATCGATCTTTGGGAGAATTAACGATCAACTATCAATTAATCATTATAACATTTTTATATAAAAATTATCATCATCATTATTATTACTATTACTAATCTACCCCTTTTTTGGACCCTTCCCCACAGTTTGAGAACCCCTTCTTTAAAAGAACTTCTACTGGCACTTTACACAAAACTGTGAAAAAAGTGAAGTGTGGGTAAGCATTTGGATATCGTTACACCCCTACTGTCTACACCTCCTAGGCTCAAAATGCTCTGTTCCACCTTGTGATGTCATGAAGCGTAGTTTTCAATCAATCAATCAATTAAACTTTATTTGTATAGCACTTTTCATACATTGGAGATGTAGCACAAAGTGCTTCACATGCAACAGAAAAATGACAATGATTAAAAACAACAGCAACCACACCCCCACCCCATTGTTTCTCCCATATATACAACAGTTTAGGTAGAAAATAATAATAATAATAATAATAATAATAATAATAATAATAATAATAATAATAATAATAATAATAATAATAATAATAATAATAAAGCTTGTAAAGGTTATAGTGAAAATAAAAATGGAGAGCTAAAATTACATAGATTAAGTAAAATATTAATCATTTAATTTAAAACAAATATGCTAATAATAATTTTCAAGTTAACAGCTGCTTTTACCTTTAGTTCAGTAGCGATTGTAAATTCCAGGACAGAAATTATCCAAATGATTCTAGTAAAAGTGTATGAAGCACTTTCTGTTTTACCACATGACATCACAAGGTGGAACAGAGTGTTTTCAACTCTACGGTACAATATATTTATGATGAGGAAAGAACATTATAACATTGGTCAGTAAAATAGCCTAATACGGGCCCTTTAATATTACACTGTTGAACATTCCAGGCAAAGCAATAACATCGTCATGGAGACAAGGAGGTCAGGGAGCCCTAACCCGAAAACTTACATAGTGCATGTTAAGAGAAAGCTTGTAGACTCTAACACAGTCTTGTCTGCTCTCACAATCAAAGTTGAGAAAAGCAGTGCGGCGTGCGTTCTGTGAAAACATCTTGTCAGTGAAGTGTGTGCATCATAATAACTCTGTAGTATATAACAAAGGCTCCGGTGACACAGGAGCACCCAAGGGAGAAACGCTATGAAAATTAAACCTTTAAAAATTACAGCAGCTGAACAATGACAGATCATGAGAGGAGACGCAATAAAGGAAAGCTCAGAGCACTGTCACGGGTTCACCAGAGCACAACGCCGACTTTTTATGACTTGAGAGAGGTGACAATAATGAAGCCAGTGATTCAGCGTTATGCAGATTCACTGTTTCATCAGCGTCATCAGCGGTAAGTATCAAGGCCCGAGGTGTGTACACTTTTAGCAGTGGACTCCTTTTGGTAATAGTTTAAAAAGGCTGATGTAAATGACCACTTTTATCTCTGATTTCGGGGTACATTCTTTGGAAAGTTTCTGAGGAGTGAACTGCTTTGGCACCAATTTGGGAAAAATATTTCTGAAATCCTTTAAATGCATCCAGAAGCACTGAGAAAAACATTGAAATATGAGCCACACATGTCAGAAATATGCAGAATCATATTTCAGAACACAAATATTTCAAAGGTTTTATGCAGAATTTCAATAGGGGAGTTAGTGTTAGTCTCCAAGCATCACAAACTATGAAAAAACAGGGCTGTATGACAACCATCCAACCTGGGCGGGCCACTGCGGTGATAAAAACTGATTCGAGACTTGGGGAAAGAATTTTCATCTTAAACAACTTAATAAAAGGAACAAGTCCGCAGATTTCTGTGTTCGAAAACTGCGGTGCCCAGTGGGAGCTGACGTCGCTGTTAACGTCATCACAACAAAGAGTCGTGCAACTGTCAGCACAGCATAATATTGGAGATCGAAGTAAACATATGTCATAGCGGGTGTGCGCTGGTGGAGGTGAAAACAGGGGTCACTTGGCAACATGGCATCTTGAACATAAGCGATTAAAGATTACTCAAACATGCCTGCGTCACTCCAAATACAACTTCAGGAGGATTATGTGTAAAATCCCTGTCGTCCAGGTAGAATCCATGGTAAAAGGAGAAATTCAATTTGTCAGCTGGACAAAAGTTTATTTGGTCGAATATGTTTCGCTGCTTAGATTTCAAGGTTGTTTATTTGTCATATGCAGCTTCAACACAAGGTCAGCAGTGCAATGAAATGCTCAGGATGAGAAGAACCGTTGACTCGCTAATATTCAAGAAGTACTAATAGTATGCAATAAATAGTACTGTTAAAAAGTGTTTGCAAATACAAGGGAAATAAGTAAACAATAAGTTAAAAATATTATAAAATATAATAAAATACAGATATAATAAAACATTTTATAAAATATAATAACATACAAAGGTGCAGATAGGATTAAATAAGGTGTAGTAGAGTATTTCACAGATGAGTTCCATATTGCACATAATTGTATTGCACATGGGTTGTGGAGCAGGTTATTGCACAGATAATAGTGACGGTGGTAGTGACGTCCATGATACATTCATATAGTGCAGCAGCAGTAAGAGTATAATGCATCACAGACAGTAGTTTAGTGCAGTGTTATTCAGAGTAGCCAAGCTGCTTCTTCAGTTCTGGTCAGAATGCTGGAGGATACGGACTTAAATCTGCCTGCAAGGGAGGAGCTAACTACTATGAAATTACTCTGAAACTAATACCCTACTTGTTTACATGTTTACAGTTTTGGTTGTTAGCTCTGCCTAATATGACCCCACACTCAAGGCAAGCTCAATAGGCCTAGCTAACAACAGAAACTCAAGTAGGGTATTCGTTTCAGAGTATTTTCATAGTAGCTAGCTCCTCCCTACAGACAGATTTAAGGCAGTGTCCTCCAGCATTCTGACCAGAACTGAAGAAGCAGTTTGGATGAGGTGTGAAACGTATCTGACCAAAGAAACTTTTGTCCAGTTGACAAATTGAATTTCTCCTTCTGTTCAGGAGGGTTAATGAGAAGGGAACAACTATAAGATGGTTAAAAGCTCTGAAAAGTCACTTCTGGAGAATAGCTGTAAACTTATTTATCCCCATGGAAATGATCAGGTCATCGAGCCAATGTACAAGCTGCAGAATAATTAATGCAGCTTTATTCTGAAAAACACACTTTTCCCTGTCCAGATCTCCCACTGGTCTGTCTCCGTCACACTCGATTTATGATTTAACCCACCACAATGAAGAGTTAATACTTACAAGTAATATGAACATACAGTAGTTTACATGAAAGAGAAAGTCATAAGGTTTTGATCTGGTTTTAAGTAAATTGTGATTTTTTTTGACATACATCACCCACCCCTCCACCCTACAACATGAGTAACACCAGCGCCTTCCAGAGTTGAATGACACCGCGATGAGCACAGAAATTAGCTAATGGCCACATAATAAACATTTTCTAAATCGCTAGGCTTGTACAATAATGCACCGATAACATAGCAGGCAGTTTGATTTGGCAATTACATTCCAGTTTTATTTCATGGAACACCGCGACTCTAGCCTAAATTAGCGAATGTCAGAAAATGGGGCTGGAAATGAGGCACAAATGGAGAATTCTAAATATTTGCAGCACGTGTGTCGAAGTGCTGCGGGCCTCTGCCAACATTAGAATCTGTGCCAAATGAAATGCAACGTGAAATCCATAATAACGGTCTCGTGTCTTCTGCGGGGAGATTCAGTTATCATCCACAGTCTATACGTCATCCCAAACAAGAGGAGTGTTTCTGCAGCCTCCAGCTACTCTGTTATTTTCTGGATTTGTTCATATCTTTGCTCGTTCTCTGGGGAAAGCCTCTCCCCTCCTCTCCTCTTCCTCCCATCCTACTCCTTTTCCACCTCCAGCCGCCTCTGCCTCCTCTCCTCCTGCCCGCCTCTTCCTCCTCCCCTCGTCTTCCCCTGCCTCTTCTGTTCTTCCTCGCCTCTTCTCCTTTTCTCTCCTCTTCCTCCTAAGCCTGGGTGATATGGCTGAAATCTCGATCACAATTTAAGTGTTTCATATCGGTCGCTATCAGTAATTATCAAAACATTGTATTCCCTATTTAAAATAAGGAGAGAGTAATACAAATTTAAGCATTTTTATTTTAAACTTAACCTTCCTCTGCATGTGTTACCAAATGAAAACAGCGAGAGACAAGAAAAAGGCGCCTGGTTCCTGTGCACACGGAGCAGACACGTAAATACTGGAGGTTCATAGTTCTGCATCGAAACCACACAAACGATGCTGAAGCGTGAACGAGACAGGTCACGAATCACACATACGAAGACAAAGCTCCTCATCTGGACGAAGACACATCCAGAGCTCATACGCACTGCTCCTCGCTCCATGATCCAGGAGCTTTAGGCCCCGTTTACATGTACACTGATATTTTTAAAAACGAATATTTCCCTCATTCCGTTTTCCGAAATAACATCGTGCACACAGCATAGTTTTCAAAAAAATTTCCGTTTACATGAACCCGCATAAATACGCTGTCAAGCGATGACGGTCGTCTCACCCCCGATGTGAGGACGCAGCGAGTCGAAGAGTAACAGCAGTGATGACCGCAACATCCTAACATTTTCACTCCACTCCTCTGGGAAACCACTTCATTTTCAAAATGATCCCACCAGACAGCGGTCCACCCAGGTCGGACCCAAAAATGGTGACACTAGCGGTGACGGCGACTGGGTCTTTAGAGTCGTGAGGAGAAAAGGGAAAATTGCTGAGCTCCGAGCCGCATTCGTCTCTTCATCGATATGAAACATCAGCTGTGCAAATGCAAACACGTGACACGACTGCTGCTCTGACCATCACCAGAGAAAAACGTTAACACTGGTCGCACTTTGGCGTCAACTGCCTAAAACGTCATTTATGTCAATTTACACGCAAACGTCAAACCGTAGTTTTCCAAAATCTCCACTTTAGCCGGAGTTTTTTAGAAAGATTCATTTTCAGAGGCAAATTCTCTGTTTGTGTGTAAAAGATGAGTACAAACTAAGGGAAATTTCTCAGTTTTTAAAAATATCCGTGTATGTGTAAATGAGGCCTTAGTCCCAAACTCCACTGAAAGCTTCTATGTGCAGTAAATCCTGTGAGTGCGTGGGTCATTTCAGACAGGTTCTAAACAGTGCACTTGAGTGTAAATAGGAAAACAAAGGTGATTTGTTACGCAAACAAAACCGTGTGTTCACAAGGCAGTGGAGCGCAACACGTGAGTTTTAATGTGTGCGGTTTCGGGTCAGGTCCCAATCATAGACTGTATATATTCTTTATACTGTCTGTGGTCCCACTATTTGCTACGCACCAGAGGACGAATACCTTTGTTCATGCAGCCAAGCTCGCTTCGCTACAAAGATATAAAGCAGAGCTAAACCAGTGAGGGCTCTGGCTAAACTTACGCCAGTTTATTAAAAAAACTAAAATAAAATTCTATCAAAATGTTCTATCGAAGGCATTTTGTATTGATATCGAGTACATGTCTATCGAGATGCATATCGTTATCGTTTTATCGCCCAGCCCTACTTACCCCTCTCCTTACCTCTACTCCATCTCTCCTTCCTCTTTTCTTCTCTTCCCTTCCTTTTCTCTCATCTTCCAACTCCTCCTCCTCTCTTACTTCTTTTCCACTTCCAGCTGCCTCATCTTCTGCCTCTGCTCCATCTCTCCTTTCAACTCATCTCCCTTTATCTCCTCTTCCTCCCCTCCTCTCCACTCTATTCTCCTTTCTTCCTTCTCTCTCGTCTTCCAACTACTTCTCCTCTTCCTTCACTCCTTCTCCCCCTCCTCTCCTCCCCTTTTCTCCTTTTACTTTTATCTTCCTCTCCTTGCCCTCCTTTTGCCCTTTTCTTCCTCTCTCTTCTTTCTCTCCTTCCTCATCCTCTTCCTCACCTCCCAGTTCTCTTTTTTTTTTTACACACTCCACGTTCCCTCCATGCGTGTCTGCTGCTTTTGGGAATGTTCCAGCAACGGCGACAACAGCAACAGAAACTGATCGAACACGGCAGCAACAGAAGCGGCGGCCGTGGTGTGGACGAAGGAGCCCTGAGATAATGACATCATCAAACATGGCCGCCCACCTGCAGCAGAACGGGGGGGTGGGGGGGTGGGGGGTACACAGGGGGTGGGGTCAGCTGACTCAGAGTTCCGGTATGGACATAAACATCGCGGCTGCCCCATACCCACGCTCTGCACCATGAGTTAGAGCCACTCACGCCTGCACCACCACGGATCATAAAAACTCAAGAGTCAAGAACAAAAATACAACCGTGACATGATTCTACAGGAGAAAAACTACGCTCTGCCATTTTTGTAGTTCCACGCGTGTTTACAGGTCCTATCTGAAGCTTTTGTTTTGCTTTTAAAGTTTAAATGTGCATTGTGGAGGCTCCGTCAAATGCTTTTCTTCATGGAGATGTTTCGCTTTGTCTGGAATGTTCCACAGTATGGCATTATACCTTTCTATCTACAAGGAGACCAACCCAAACCAAGTTACAGGTCAGATCTGTGTAGAGGTGACTCTGTTCACAGTCAGAATGCCTGTTTTTCTAAGTATTGTCAAGCTATAAAATACCAGAAGTGATTGTTTGAAATTCGAGACGGGGGTTAGATAATAAAAGTATTGAGTTTTAAGAAATGATTTTGTTTACACACGAAACTGAAGAAAGAACAACATAAAAATGTAAATAAGAAGTCATGGTCTTGAATCCGGAGTCCTAAAGACAAAGGACTTAACGTAGTGAGGAACTACAACAGCTCCGACAACTACTACTCCTCTTCTTCCTCCTATTCCTCCTCCGACTACTACAACTCCTACTACTCCTACTCCTAACTCCTACAGCTCCTACTACTACTACTACTACTACTACAACTCCTACTACTACTACAACTCCTACTACTACTACTACTACTACGACAGCTCCTACTACTACTACTACTACTACGACAGCTCCTACTACTACTACTACGACAGCTCCAACTACTACTACTACTACTACAGCAGCTCCTACTACTACTACTACTACTACAGCAGCTCCTACTACTACTACTACTACAGCAGCTCCTACTACTACTACTACAGCAGCTCCTACTACTACAGCAGCTCCAACTACTACAGCAGCTCCAACTACTACTACTACTACTACAGCAGCTCCTACTACTACTACTACTACAGCAGCTCCTACTACTACTACTACTACAGCAGCTCCTACTACTACTACTACAGCAGCTCCTACTACTACTACTACAGCAGCTCCTACTACTACAGCTCCTACTACTACTACAACTCCTACTACTACAACTCCTACTACTACTACAGCTCCTACTACTACTACTACTACTACAGCTCCTACTACTACTACTACTACTACAGCTCCTACTATTACTACTACTACAACTCCTACTCCTAACTCCTACTACTACAGCTCCTACTACTACTACTACTACTACAACTCCTACTACTACTACAACTCCTACTACTACTACTACTACTACGACAGCTCCTACTACTACTACTACTACGACAGCTCCTACTACTACTACTACGACAGCTCCAACTACTACTACTACTACTACTACAGCAGCTCCTACTACTACTACTACAGCAGCTCCTACTACTACAGCAGCTCCAACTACTACAGCAGCTCCAACTACTACTACTACTACTACAGCAGCTCCTACTACTACTACTACTACAGCAGCTCCTACTACTACTACTACTACAGCAGCTCCTACTACTACTACTACAGCAGCTCCTACTACTACAGCTCCTACTACTACTACAACTCCTACTACTACTACTACTACAACTCCTACTACTACTACAGCTCCTACTACTACTACTACAGCTCCTACTACTACTACAGCTCCTACTATTACTACTACTACAACTCCTACTACTCCTACTCCTAACTCCTACTACTACAGCTCCTACTACTACTACTACTACTACAACTCCTACTACTACTACAACTCCTACTACTACTACTACTACTACGACAGCTCCTACTACTACTACTACTACGACAGCTCCTACTACTACTACTACGACAGCTCCAACTACTACTACTACTACTACTACAGCAGCTCCTACTACTACTACTACAGCAGCTCCTACTACTACTACAGCAGCTCCTACTACTACTACTACTACTACAGCAGCTCCTACTACTACTACTACAGCAGCTCCTACTACTACTACTACTACAGCAGCTCCTACTACTACTACTACAGCAGCTCCTACTACTACTACTACAGCTCCTACTACTACTACAACTCCTACTACTACTACTACTACAACTCCTACTACTACTACAGCTCCTACTACTACTACTACAGCTCCTACTACTACTACTACTACTACAGCTCCTACTATTACTACTACTACAACTCCTACTACTACTACTACAACTACTACAACTCCTACTACTACTACTACAACTCCTACTACTCCTCTTCTTCCTATTCCTCCTCCTACTACTACAACTCCTACTACTACAGCAACTCCTCCTCTTCCTCCTCCTACTACAACTTCTACTACAACTCCTACTCCTACAACTCCTACTACTACTACAATTCCTCCTCCTACTGCTACTAGTACTACAACAACTCCTACTACTACTACTCCCCCTCCCTCGCCCCCCCCCCCCTAGAATGTTGTCTAGAATGTTCCACGGTACAGATTAAATCTATCTCAAGGGAGACAAATACAGGCTACATTACAGGTTCAATCCGTGGAGAGGCGACCTTATTCAGAGACAATTATTATACTTATGGGAACACCCATAATGAATAATATGAATTTGGATGGATGTGTTTAATGCCATACCATGGAATATACTAGACAAAGCAATAACGTTTCCATGGAGCAAGAATGTGATGGACTCTGCACTAGAAAAGTTGCGCAATGCACCTTTAAACTTCTTTTTGTTCATTTTTGCAACTTTGAAAATGTGGAAAACACGAAAACAGGTCTGTGCTCTCTGAATATAAATTGAGTCATTATTGAATCAGCTTTTTAATCAACACGTCTATCTCGTGGTGCTAAAATCAGATTTCACACTCGGGAAGGATAACCAACCAACACAACTTTGGCAACACTGACTGACGTAATTTAGCCTGTTTAAGTGAAAAAACTGAATATTTTGTTTGCCAAAAATATGCAGAAGATGAAAGTGCTTTGTGCATTTGTGAACAGGGAAAATATCTGTGCTTTTCTCTCAACTCGATTTATCTAGTTTCCACTTGTCTTCTTACTTTATCATGGCTGCAACTACAACTTTATAATGCACTTCAAAAACAACACAGGTTAACCAAAGTGCTATAGAAGAAATTAAAAACAATAAAACAACAAACAGTAAAACAAAAACTGAACAAAACAAGTGTGTTTTAAGAAGACATTTAAAAACAGGTACAGAAGATGCCTGTCTAATAATGACTATGGATGAAACAATAACAGAAATGTCGTGATATCAAAACATCAAAAGTCTTACAATAATATCGTGGATTTTTGGTTGGGGGTCTATCACCTGTTTGTTTCTATGGATATGTCACTGCTCAGGCTGGAATGTTTCACAGTATGACATTAAACAGGTCTACCTTGCATTTATTCTAGTGCAGTCAAATGATTATTTTTTTTAAATCAGATTAATCACACTTTAGAATTTTGATTAATCACGATTAATCTGAGTTAATTATTCTTCAGCGTTGTTGCTGCTGCTGAATCAAACACGTGTTTTGCTTTAAGAAGGTATTTTAAACTTGTGCCTGTACCTGTGGAAAGAGAGTGCATTGCTGCAATATCTGCAAATTACCTTTATCTAAAGTCCCGTCAGGCAGTTTTTTTAAGAGAAATTTTCCACTGAGCACCAGTCACAGTCTCATCTGTCATCTTCACATTCACGTATGGACAGACCTGATCACTGACCTAATAACCTGTGCCGCCTTTCAGGTCACCATCCACACTTTACGTAGGAGTATGTGTGTTCAGAATAAATTGTGATTAATCTGCGTTTAAAAAAACATTAGTGCGATATTTCTTTGTGATTAATCACATGTAAATAACACGTTAACGTTGACGGCCCTAATTTATTCAATTACAGGTGGTTTATAGTGCAAAAATATGAGAAAAAAAACAGGCATTCTGACTGTGTGCGGGGTAGCCGGTCCACAGATCTGACCTGTAACTTGGTCTGGTTTGATCTCCATGAAAATAAATGTAGTTAATATGATTAACTGAGATTCAGGAGCAGGACAACGCCTCAACCGTGCTCTATACCTCACCAGCAAACCACAGCTCACTTCGACCACACGTCAGTTTCCCAGAAGCCTATTTGTAGCAGCCTATCCCATCATCCCCGCTCCTCGGCTAACTCAACCCCACCCACCCAACCCATATCTCATTCATCTTCCAGACATAAGACGCCTACGCGGGGGTCCTGTCTTGTTCTGGTTGGGCCAATTGAAGATTGAGACGGAACCCCCACCCGTGAGTCTCAACCCAGCCTCCGCCTCGCCTCGTTCACTCATGGTCCTTGTCGTGTCCTTGCTAGTGAAAAAGGTTTAATGTTTTACTGTGAAACATTCCAGACAAGCCATCCCACCTCCATGGAGAAAAGCATTTGACGCACCCTCCGCCAGAAAAGTTACACAATGCACCTTTAAAAGTCCCAAAACATACAAACACGGCACATTATTACCGTGTGTACAGACTTTCTCCAGAATTCATTAAAATGCTCTTATATTAGCTCCGTATCAGTTGTTTTCCAAGCTGCGAGTAAAAGCTGTTGTGTCGTGTCATGTTTATTTGTGATTGTGCTTCGTTTGTCTTGGCTCTGAAAATGGCTGCCGCTATGTAAAGTTTGTGCACCACATTATTATGCTAATGGCTCCAGATTGTAACAGAAAGCTTTTTTATTTTGTGTACAGCTCCATAGTTCAGCTAATGCATGACAAATGAGCAAACATAATGTCCTTTTAGACCAGCTCAAAACAACACAGGGGAGTCGAAATGCTCTTTCCTTAATGGCACCACAAGTTCACGATTTGTCCATTTGTGTCACAAACAGAACAAGCAACAGCTCAAATATTATTCCTTTATTACTCAGCCACTCAAAGTTGTATTTAGATGAAGTGTTTCTTTGTTGTTCAAGTGGATGAAAAAAAAATCGACTTAAGAAAGAGTATTAAAGTTACAAATGTTTAGTTTAAAAATGTACTTAAAGAATATAAAGTAAAAGTATTTCAATTTGGAGATCTATATTAATAAATACTTTTTAATGCTGAAAATCACATTCTATTGTCTAAAGAAAGGGAGCTTTTCATTATCATTGTGGTATCAGAATTGGTACTGAGTATTAAGCCGATTCCATGGTATTGAAATCAAGAAATTTTAGTATCGTGACAACACTAGTCCCCTGATATTAGCAACCATATTTGTGTTGATATAGATGGATCGCATGTCAATCACGCTTCCGTCTGAACTGTGGGAGAGTCACTGGTAATGCGAACAACAACTAGTATGCTAAGCATGTACTTCCTGATTCTTGGATGATAAATACTTTTTAATTAGATGCAGCCAGTACACAGCGGACCTATTTTGACCTTAAGTGGGCACTGTGCAACTTTTTGGTTGGGGGTCCGTCACCTTGTTGTTTCTATGGAAATGTCGTTGCTCAGGCTGGAATTTTCCACAGTATAGAGTGTTTTAGGACCGAAGTGATTAAAAAAAGCTATGCGCAACAGAAGTGGCATTGTTTTCCATTCATTTTCTCATTCAGACTGAACACGGACAAAAGGAGACGGAGATAAAAACATTTCCAGCACCAAAATGTCTGGTTGTTCTGTGTGTGGTTATCAGAATTGATATTTTACCAGCAGACTAAAGTTTTAAAGTTTTACTCACTGATCGCACAAGGATCTGGCAGTTGGACACATTTGTCAAAGTCGGCTTGTGGAGGAAATCTTCACGATGTTTTGGCGATAATCCTTTCGCAGCGCTTGACAACCTGAGTTCTGCCGTACTTCTGTTGTCAAAATGAGTGCGCAACCAAGCCTACGTCACCACTGTTTACTCACACTAAACTGGTTTATGGCATTAAACAGCTCTACTTTGCTTTTATTCAATTACAAGTGGTTTTATGTCTCAAAAATACCTAGAAAAACAGGCGTTCTGACTGTGAGCGAGTTCGCCTCTCCACATATCTGACCTGTAACATGATTTGGTTTGATCTCCGTGAAGATAGAAAGGTTTTTACTGTGAAACATTCCAGACAAAGCAATAACATCTCCATGAAAATCAGAAAACCATTTGACGGACCATCTACCAAAAAAGTTAGCCCATGCACCTATAAGAGCGGCTTATCTAATATATCTGTACCGTGACACATTTTTACTTAATTTAGTTTTTAAAAAAATCAAGTACAGACATTTATGGTGCTTTTTACAGCTTCATTTGAATAATTAAATATATGTTCAGTTACAAAGCGGTCGCACATCAGAAGCCGTGCCCCGCTCTTTGGCCACACTTCAATACTCATCCACACTGAGGATATTAATATTTCATAGACTCTCCATAGTTCTTTCATTGTGCCCGTGTGCTGTTTAGTGCGCACAGATGTAAGAGCCGTTTGTCCTCATAAACACCGCGCTGATAGACTCATAAATTCTACATGAACATTAAATATGAATGCATTTGTTTTAAAATGACATGAAATCAGTCAGATGGCAAAGGCTGTCAGGTCCTCTGGGGAATACTACGCCTTTGCTCGTCTGGATCTCAGTGAAGCTTCTAATGAACTTTTTATGTTACTAACTGATTTTATTTTGTCATTTTATGCTCTTTTTCCATGCTCCACTTGAATTCGTGTTATCAGAAATCGGAACGAGCCTTTTGAGCTGTGGAGATGTACACAGACAAACGCATGAATGAAACAAAACACAACTCCTTACAAGAGGCTTTAAGATGAACTTTGAGCTCTTCTGTCATTGATATTAAACGCTCAGAAATCAAATGGGTTTCCAGATACTGTGGCTTTAAATTAGTGCGCTTGAGACCTTGGTGTACAGCAGGAGTACTTCAATTTTTTGACGAGAAAAAGAACATCACAGTCAGACCTCTCTGTACCTGCTGATGTTCCGGCTCCTCGTTTAGGTCTTAAAATGTTCGTATTAACCCGCTTTACACGATCCTTGGGCTCTTATTCCTAAAATGGAACTCTATTGTCCTATAACTGCTACAAGGGTGAATTTGGAGCAGAGTTCCAAAGCCTCGGTGATCTTCATTTGACTGGAGCCGAGCCCTATGGGTGACGTCACACTAACTTAGTCCACTTCTTTATACAGTCTGTGGTCGTTAATAAGTCCTAATGTCGGCCCGCTATAGACTCTATTCACGCTTACCGGAAGATTTTGGGAACATGTGGATGACGACGTCCAGTGTAGTTACGACTCTGGGCATGTGATAAAACTGGATTCAGCAGCAGCGTCTGCACAACCTGCTAAAGCTTTGTGACTCTAATCACATCTTCAGCGTCACTCACAGGCAGCTGGTTGTAAATGTTGATGTGCCGAACATAACACAACGCTACAATGATATTTTTAAATTAAATTGGACAAATTATAATCCACAAATTAATAGGCCATTTCTTTTCTTTTTTTTTTACTTTATTGCCCATATAAAACTTTGCCGGCAATTCAAGCTTTACAAATCAGTATAAGCCCACAAGCATACCAAAAACAAAACGACAAAAAACAAAAACAGAACAAGACAAAGAGAACAGGGGGTCACCTTGTATCTCACCTTCAGCCCCTGTGGGTTACATAAGATCGGAGTAGATGCAACATTGCGAGTCACATAGTATGTCTACCACCTCTAGTACAGTATTAGTACAAGTTCAGGCCTAATATGACTGGGGTCCATCTTCTTATAAACAGTGGTACTTTCAACTGTAGAATAGCAGTCATATTTTCATTATATGTACTTGTTTGACTTTTTGTATCCATTGACCTTTTGTAGGGGCACAGGGCTGCATCCAATTAACAGTAATCATTTTTTTAGCAATCATCAGCAAAATGTGTAACATGTAGCATTGGTCCTTAGAAAGCAAGTTATCAGGTACTTTCTCCAGTATAAAAATTAAAGGGTCCAGCGGGATATCAATCCCAAAAATGTTGTCCAATTCTTCTTTAATGTCTTTCCAATATGTCTGATTCACTGAACAGTCCCAGAATATGTGGGTATGATCCCCCACCATGCCACAGTTCCTCCAGCAGACACCGGGAGCACTGTTTTTAAACCTTGACACCTTAAGGGGTGTTCTAAAGATTCTCAGTTTCACCTTCCAATCAAATTCTTTCCACATTTGACTTCCAATCCCTTTATGACTCGCAGTACAGATATCTTCCCAAGTGTCATCCTCTATAATTGTATTGAGTTCTAATTCCCATTCACTCTTAATATGAAAGGTGTTGTCTGATGTGTCTTTCATTAGACTTTTATATATATGTGATACCTGATGCTTTGTTGATATTAACCGTTGAAAAATATGTATAAAATATCTTTCCACATCTGTTGGATCTTTCTTAAGGCCCTCCCAGTCCGTATGTCCAGTAAGGTAGTGTCGTATTTGTAAATATCTATACAAGTCATTTGGGGGGAAGCCAAATTTTTCTTGGAGTTGTGAAAATGATCGTAGTGTATTGTTTTCAAACAACTGATTAACAGTAACCAGGCCTTTTTCCGCCCATTTTCTATATGTTAAGTCCGTCAAAGATGGAAGAAAATCGAGGTTTCCAAGAATGGGCAATGCCCTTGACAAAGTCACAGAGCCTTTTAATTGTTTCTGTACACTGTTCCAGACCCTTCATGTGTGTTTGACCAAAATATTGTTTATTTTTATCCTCCTCTGAGTCTGCTGACCAAGAAAAGGAAGCGTAGACAGTGATATCCCCGTTAGAGAATTCTGTTCAATAGATAACCATCCCGTTTCTTCCTTTTTGGTCATCCATACCACTATTGCTCTAAGTTGGGCTGCCCAGTAATACATTTTAAGATTAGGTAGACCTAGGCCCCCTTTTTCTTTACTAGCCATCAGTATTTTTAGACGTACTCTTGGTCTTTTGTTTTGCCAGATATATGATGATACGCGTTTTTCAAGAAGCTTTAGAGTTGATTGTGGAACATGAATTGGCAAAGATTGAAATAAGAATAAGAGTCTAGGTAAAATATTCATTCTTACTGAGTCTATTCGGCCAAAAAGGGACATAGGTAGCACATCCCATCTGCTCATTACTTGATTTATCTCTTTGACTAATTTGTTATAATTGGAGGGATAAAGCTGTGTTGGTTTTGGTGTCAGAATGACCCCTAGATATCTAAATCCCTGATTGGATCTCCTAAAGGTTACTAATCCATCTAATTGCTGGGGCCATTCACCACTTATCATCATTGCTTCTGATTTGTTGGTATTAACCTTATATCCTGACACTTCACTATATTTATTTAAGGCATTTAGGAGTTCAGGGATAGAATCCATGGGACGTTCTATGAATAACAGAATGTCATCCGCAAATAGAGCTAATTTGTGTTGAATCATTCCCTCATCAGGAATGCCCAGTATGAGTGGGTTTGACCTTATTAATTCCGCCAGTGGCTCTATGCTTAGGGCAAATAAAGAAGGGGACAGAGAGTCTCCCTGACGTGTACCGCGTCCCAGTGGGGAAAAGTTAGAGCAATGACCATTAACTCTTACTCTAGACTTAGGGTTTTTATAGAATAGACCTATCCAGTTAATAAGTGTGTTATTAAAGCCCATACATCTAAGAGTCTGTTGTAGGAAAGACCAATCAACCCTATCGAATGCCTTCTCGGCATCTAAGCTTAGAAGCATTGAAGGGGTGGTCCTCTTAGCTGCAATGGATTGCAGATTTAAAGCCCTCCTGACGTTGTCCACACCTTGTCGGTTGCTAATAAAACCAGTTTGGTCCGGTTTTACTAATTTATGTATAATTTTTTGGATTCTTTTTGCTATTATTGAAGTAAGAATTTTGAGATCGACGCAGAGGAGACTAATTGGCCTATAGGATGTACATTGGGTTGGGTCTTTGTTTTCTTTATGGATGACACTTATAATTGCTTCTGACCATGATCCAGGAAGTTCTCCCTTCTCTATTGCATAGTTGTAAATCCTGCACAGTATTGGGGTCAGTTCATCTATAAATGCTTTGTAATATTCTCCAGGAAAACCATCGGTTCCTGGAGATTTGTTGTTTTTAAGTTTTAAAATATTATCTCTGATTTCTTTCTCAGTAATTGGTAGTGATACCATATCCGCCTCTTCTGGTGTCAGTTTCGCCATTTTGATGGATCTAAAAAAGGAATCCATCTTGTCCATTTTATGTGTATCTACTTGTTCTTCATATAATTTTCTGTAGTATGTGGCAAAGGCCTCTGCAATGTCTGTGGGCTGTGTTAGAATTTTATCACTATCTGGGCTCTTGATTTTATGAACTGTCCTGTTACTCTGTTCCTTCCGGAGTTGAAACGCCAATAGATGGCTTGCTTTGTTGCCCATTTCATAATATTTTCTATTTATGAATCTTAAAGCTCCCTCTGTTTTGTAAGTTAGTAAGTCGTCCAGTTTTTTCCTTGTCTCTTTCAGTTCATGCAATGCTTCTTTTTTCTTAGATTGTTGATGTTGGGTTTCTAATTGCTTGATTTTTTTCTCTAGGTCATTCTGCTGACTTAACCTTTGCTTTTTCAATCTAGAGGAGATGGCAATAATACAGCCCCTCATCACAGCCTTAGACCCCTCCCACAGGGTTATTGGGGAGATGGTGTCATCTTCATTTGTTTTAAAGTAATCTATTAATTCCTTATGTATTTCTTGTTTAATCAAATCATTACTTAACAGTGAAACATTAAGTCTCCAGTACTTAAATGCTTTTGTTGGCCCTACATTTATCTTTAAGGTGACTGGGGCATGGTCTGATATGGTAATTGGCTCTATATTACATTCAGTGACCCTATAAAGATCAGGTCCTGATATTAGCAGCATATCCAACCTAGAGTAGCTGCCATGAACCTGTGACATAAAGGTAAAGTCCTTCTCTTTGGGGTGTAAGCGCCGCCATACGTCTACCAAACCAAGTTCTCTCATCATTGCATGTAATGTAGAAGACTTTCTGGATACTGAGCCCACTTCTGCAGGTAACCTATATTTTGTCTAAGCACACAATTGAAATCCCCTCCTATTAACCCTATCCCTTCCATTGTGTCTGCCAGTAAAGTTGCTATGTCTTTGAAAAAAATAGCACTGTCTTCGTTTGGGGCATATAGATTGAGCAGCGTTACTTTTGTGCCATTAATCTCCCCCTTTACAAGGACATATCTACCATTTTTATCACTAACTGTTTCTGTATGATTGAAGTATACTGATTTATTAAAGAGAATGGTCACACCTCGCCTTCTCCCATTTTCAAAAGAAGAACTGAATACCTGATCCACCCATTCTCTTTTAAGTTTTAAATGCTCTTTTGCTGATAAATGAGTTTCCTGGAGCATGGCTATAGAGCATTGTAATTTTTTTAGTTGGCTTAATATTTTTTTCCTTTTAATTGGACTGCCTAATCCCTTTACATTATAACTAATGCAGTTTAGACTATTCATACCCTTTCTTGTGTCTTCTTATAGCCCATCACTCAATCTTGACATTTTGACATACTTAACGTAACATAATACTTATATCAGTAACCCCACTAATGATAGTTTCAAAGTGACCATAACAAGCAAAACATAACGCAGAACATCTAACATGAACATTAAGCTTCCAAATACCCAAATGGTCTGCTATGGGCCTACGCAAAAAAAACAGAACAATGGCCTCTAAGCAAAGCAGACCACCTCCTAAAACAGAAAAGCATTAAACCAAGACCCCCGGCTCCTTGGTATACTCCAGAATTGCGATCACTCAAACAACACGTAAGACGCACAGAGAAGCTCTGGCGCCGCTCGCGCTCCAAGCAGTCTCTGAAGGCATGGAAGCTCTGCCTGCTCTCTTATAAGGCCGCGCTGCGAAAAGCGCAAACCAGATACTATTCAAACCTAATAGAAGTAAACAAAAGCAACCCCAGATTTCTGTTCAGCACTGTAGCCAGGCTGACAAACTCGCACACTGCCCCTGAGTCTCTTCTCCCTTCGAAGTTCAGTTGTGATGACTTTCTTGAATTCTTCGATTACAAAATTACAACCATTAGAGGCAAGATCAACGAAGCCACTCCAAAAATCAGCCCCGAGCAAATTCAGCAAATCCAGTCAGTAACACCAATATCCCACATAAATCCTCTAACAGCATTAGACAAATTTACTCCTGTCGATGAGGTGGAGATTACCTCAGTCATCATGTCGTCCAAACCATCAACTTGTTTGCTCGACCCTATTCCAGTCAAACTCCTCAAAGAAGCTCTCCACCTAATAATAGGTTCCATCCATAACATAATAAATATGTCATTAGGAAATGGCTGTGTTCCTCAGTCCTTTAAATATGCTGTAATTAAACCGCTTTTGAAAAACTTAAATCCTGATGAACTAGCCAACTACAGACCTATTTCGAATCTTCCATTTCTCTCAAAGATTCTGGAACGAGTTGTGGTGAAACAGCTTTGTCACCATCTGCAGGGCAATAATTTATATGAAAAATTTCAGTCTGGTTTCAGAGCTCACCACAGCACAGAAACTGCTCTGCTTAAAGTGACAAATGATTTGCTACTAGCTGCTGATAACGGGCTGGCTTCAGACCTGGTCCTACTGGACCTCAGTGCAGCGTTTGACACCATTGATCACAACATTCTACTGCAGAGGTTAGAATGTGACATAGGTGTCAGAGGGGCCGCCCTCAAATGGTTTAAATCCTATCTATCAGATAGGTACCAGTTTGTTAGTGTAAACCAGTCCACCTCTCCTTGCTCTAAAGTAGCTTGCGGCGTTCCACAAGGATCTGTGCTTGGTCCAATCCTGTTTACTCTGTATATGTTGCCATTAGGTAACATTATCAGAAAACATGGCATTAATTTCCACTGCTATGCTGATGACACTCAGCTGTACTTATCAATGAAAACTAATCAGACCGATCAAATCGATAAACTCAGTGCCTGTGTGAAGGACATCAAAACCTGGATGACCCTGAATTACCTGCTCTTAAATCCTGAAAAAACAAAGGTCATTGTTGTCGGTCCTAAAGGTCAGAGAGATTCTCTGTCAGACCAGATAATCTCACTTGACAATGTGAGTATAGCCTCTAGCTCTACTGTAAAAAACCTTGGAGTCGTATTTGACCAAAATCTCTCATTCACAGCTCATATAAACCAAGCTTGTAAAACTGCATATTTTCACCTGCGAAACATAACTAAAATCAGAAATATTTTGCCTAAAAATGATGCTGAAAAACTTATCCATGCATTTGTTACATCCAGACTAGATTACTGTAATTCTCTGCTCGCTGCCTGCGCTAAAGGTACTTTAAGAAGCTTCCAGTTGGTCCAAAATGCAGCGGCCAGAGTCCTAACAGGAACTAAAAGACGTGATCACATCAGTCCTGTGTTAAAATCACTGCACTGGCTTCCTGTCGAGTTTAGAATTAAATTCAAAGTTCTCCTCCTGACATACAAAGCCTTAAACAATATGGCCCCATCATATCTTCAGGATGCCATTGTCCCCTATCAGCCAAATAGAGCACTTCGCTCTCAGAATGCAGGATTATTAGTGGTTCCTAGAGTGTCTAAAAGTACAGTGGGGGGGAGAGCCTTCAGTTACCAAGCTCCTGTGTTATGGAATCAACTCCCTGTTGATGTTAAACAGGCACCCACAGTCTCTTTATTTAAGACCAGGCTTAAAACCTTCCTCTTCGGAATAGCTTATGACCAGGTTACTTAGTTGATGTCACTAAAATAAGCTGCTGCAGGAGATAACAAGCTGGGGGAAGTGTGGCAACCTGAGCACTGTCCTCTGTTTCCTCCTATTTTCTCATCAGCATCACTTACTATGTTCTCATCTGTAGCTCGTTCATTGCTATTCACATGTTGTCCCCTGTCCCACTCCCCCTGTGGAGTGTAACTCTTTCAGACGCCTGATGGAAGCTGGACCCCTCTCCTCCTCCTCGCCCGGCTCCTCCTCCTCGCCCAGCTCCTCCTCCTCGCCCGGCTCCTCCTCCTCGCCCAGCTCCTCCTCCTCGCCCGGCCTCTCCTCCTCGCCCAGCTCCTCCTCCTCGCCCGGCCTCTCCTCCTCGCCCGGCCTCCTCCTCCTCGCCCGGTCTCCTCCTCTTGCCCGGCCTCCCCTCCTCGCCCGGCTCCTTCCCCACCTGGGTAGCTGTGGCCATACCGAACTGGCCCACGGGCCTGGACATCTATAGCCTGTCCGTCCATGGGAGTGGATCCCTCCTTCACTGTAGTTCTCCCCGAGGTTTCTTCTTTTCCCCAGGACCCTGGGTTTTTTGGAGTTTTTCCTTGCTGAGAAGGAGGGTCTAAGGACAGGGGATGACTGGACCATGTTTCATTTGCTGCTTTACACGAATGTTGTTTTTTCCTGTTTTGATATGTCTGTGTGTATGTTTGGTTCATCCATATCTTGGAACGCCCTTAGAGGCAACTGTTGTTGCGATTTTGGGCACTACAAAATAAATTGAATTGAATTGAATTGAATATAGCCTGGGCAGAGGATGGTGACAATTCCTCCGTGGGATTCACACAAAGTGTCTTAGCTGCTGTCGTCCAGTTTGTGGAACAGTTGCTGCTCAGTATGCACATACTCACAGTTCCGCTGATCTCCGTCCATTAAGGAAAATAAGGGGGGGAAATCCTAACGTTTGATATATCCTCAGAAAAAAAAAAAAAAGTCTCGGGATTGACATCACTTCTTAAACATAGCGGGCCAAGTCGTCCACAGAGGGCATCCCTCCCGCTGCTCCTTCTTCACGTCTCTCGCCCACGACATTCCACCTGTAGCTAGGCATCTCGTCCTCCATCTGTGTTCTTTCATCGACCCTTGGATGTATGTTATACTCAGCCAGGATTGGGAGAGCCTCCTTGAGCGTAGGGTAGATCTGATCCCCTTTTTCCGTAGTCAGTTTCAGTTGCGCTGGGTAAAGGCATTTGGCTTTCACGTTCTTGTCTTTTAGTTGTTTGATGGTCTCTCGCACTCGTGCTCTCTTCCTTTGCAATTCCGGAGAGTAGTCATGGTCAAAGTATATTTGTTCGTCTTTGTACATTAATTTTTGGCTCCATGCTTGTCGAAGAATTTTGTCTTTGACTGAGTAATCCACAAATCTGACGATCAAAGATCTCGGAGTAGCATTGGGGTCTTTCGGTTTGGACGCCAGGGAGCGATGTGCTCTTTCTATTTGCATGTTTACATCTGGCATTGGTTTAAGAACAGATTGGATCATTTCCACGACAAATTTCTTAACATCTGTCCCCTCACTGCCCTCCGGCACCCGATAGATTCTCAGATTGTTACGTCTTGTTCTGTTTTGCAAGTCTTCACATCTAGCTGTTAAATCTCTCTCTCGGCGTAACAAATAGCGTATGGCCCTCTCATATCTTCTGCCATCGTCTTCCGTGGCACTTATGCGATCCTCCGCCTCTTGGGTTCTTTTCTCTAATTTGGTCATTTCCCCTTTCAAATCTTCCATTGACGTTTCCAACTTTTGGTCTGATTATGCCCTTCCCGGTTTTCTGACCTTAGCTTTTTGAGCTCAGCTAATATTTTGGCTTCTGGGCTAGCAGCCTCCTGTTGATTTGGCTTCAAATGATCGTTTTTCTCTTTCGAAGTATCTGGTTTCGTTGCAAGTCTGCCTCTAGAGGATGTTGCCATTGTCAATTCTTGATGTAATGCCAAGTTTAAAGTTTAGTTAGGTTATTTGCTATTTAGTTGGATGGAGCTCAACTTATAAGTTGCTGTTCAGCGCATGACATCACCGGAAGCCCAATAGGCCATTTCTAAAAGGAAAAAAGTATACAATGACATCGAGATGAAGAAAAGCAGAGCTGCCGGAAGTCTTTATGTACATATTTTCAAAAGTTTTCCGGTTGTGTGACGTAAGCATAAATAGAGCCCATTACCTTTTTCAATCACCTCTCCATGGAAACAAGTCGTGAATCATTAAAAAGACAGTCACAAATTCTGTTCAACTGTGATTCATTCATGACTTTTAAGATTTCAGTTTCAAAGTGCAAATTTTAGTGCTTTAGTGCAGTGCATACTGATGTTGCAGAAGGAAACGCAAGTTTATTTGTACAGTTCAATTTGTACACAAATTCATTCAAAGTGCTTTACAGAATAAAAAATACATTAAAACCATCATACAAGCAAATCAAAACAAATAATCATCATAAAATTAACATTAAAGGTGCATCGTGTAACTTTTCTGGTGGAGGGTCCATCAAATTCTTTTCTCAATGGAGATGTCATTGCTTTGTCTAGAATGCTTCACAATATGGTATTATACCTTTCTATCTTCATGGACCAAACCAGACCAAATTATAGGTCAGATCTGTGGAGAGGCCAAAGCTCATAGTCAGAACGCCTTTTCTCTAGGTATTTTTGAGCTATAAAACCAACAGTAGTTGAATAAAAAGGTAGATCTGTTTAATACTGTGGAACATTCTAAGGACAGTAATGACACCTCCGTAGAAACAAGAAGGTAACGGACCCTCCCCAAAAAAGTTACACAGTGCACGTTAAAAGAGAAGAGTGCGGAATAAAAGCCTTACAGCTGTACGCACAGTAAAAGATGGGCTGGAAAATGGGACCCACAACCATCTAAGCCACAACATTTGAATATCAATATGAGTTAGGGCTGTACAGATCGCAATCTCATCTTTGGTCGATCTTGATAATAAAACATGTGCATTTTAATCAACAGGTAAACAGCCAATCATGTGGCAGTAAGAGTGCGTGTTACTGAAGAGGACTTAACGCTGTCTCGTTTAGGAAAAAGCAGTCAGAGCCACAGTATGTCTCACTATGTCTCCTCACGTGTTCAAGTTTTGATGAAAATCTGCACAATTTATCTAAAAGCCAAGTGTGTATCTGCCTCTGTGTGTGCGTCTGCCTTTGGGTGTCTGTTTCTGTGTGTGCGGAGCCGTTTGACAGCTCATTCCAAACTTTAAATGTGAATTTCTCCAAAATTACTGGTCCTATCCACATGAAATAAAAACTGTAGTGATCTGACACCCTGACCTTTATGCCTGAAGTCCACATGTCTGTGTTTTTAATAAGAAATATGGGGGGA
Source organism: Odontamblyopus lacepedii (assembly GCA_034769755.1). NCBI lineage: Eukaryota > Metazoa > Chordata > Actinopteri > Gobiiformes > Gobiidae > Odontamblyopus > Odontamblyopus lacepedii. Next base: position 9,651,342 of record CM068354.1, read on the forward strand.
AAATATTGTGATTCGTTTGTTCCCCATATTGCCCAGCCATAATTTCAGTATTTTAAATTTACAGTTTAAAATTCCAAACCAGTTTTGTCCGTTTTACTCATGGAAGATAATTTGTTTCAATGTGTGTGTGTGTGTGTGTGTGTGTGTGTACAAGTAAAAATTGAAAATAAGTAATAAAAATATCTCAGTTACAAGAGGTCATAAGGAAAACAGTGATGATTGACAGGACAAAGGTTTGAAATTCAAGTGTTGAACTGTAGAAAGTAAAATTCACAGTGGAGAAAAATTGCTGCCAAGATTCAAGATGCCAAAGCATAGTTCAGAGTAATCCAATCTTATTCTTAGTATGGAGCAGGAAATGCTGTAGGGAACCAGTCTGATCAGAATCACAATTAGCTGAATCCAATCCTCATCTCTTTGATTTCTTAACTCTAAAGCCGTCCACAGATGGGAGGGGCCAATAAGAAACAGTGCGAGTGTGAAACAGACAGACAGACAGAGCCATTTCGTCTCTATGGAGAAATGTGATGGACCCGTCTCCAGAAAAGTTTCACAATGGGGGCCACACTATGATGGTATAAATAAAAGTGTTCTAAATTTTGCCAGATTGCATTTTGCCTTGTTCCTATTGACATCTGTACCAAAAATTGCACCAAATTGTCTCTAAAGGGTGGCACACATTTTTTTCACAATTTTTTTTATGTTTTTCATAAGAATGCGGAACTTTTGCGGAAACAGAAACTTGAACAATACAAAGGTGAACAACAAAGATAAGTATGTTCATTAATAATTTCTCCCAGTCTCCCAGTACTTATGCTATATATATTAGAACTCAGCCGATATATCAGTTGGCCAACATGGGCACTTGGAAACATATTGGCTATCGGTCTAAACCTTGCCGATATGGGCCGATATTCCACATGGACATGTTTTAACTTGTTATAAAGCTCAGACTCTCTATATTCTGCCCATTTAATCCAATTTACAGATAAATGTCCTAATATGTGGCTCCGCATCAGTGTTTATCTGAGGAGTCATTTGCCTGTGTCCATCCAGCCCCTGAACGCATCACCATGTGCATTTGTTTACAGTCACATCCATAGATCCAGGTGCACAACACTGAGATTCTCTTCTTTTTCCGGATGCTCAGTTTGAGTCTGGATTAAAAGGACAGTTCTTAGTGCAGACTTGTGATCTGAGAGGAGCCTGTGTGAGGCTGAGTGTTGAAATGTGTCGGTTTTGAAGCTCGTTTTGGTTCTTTCTCATTGGTTAGCGATTAGCTGCTGTAGATCGCACATATAAACAGGCTGTTTTCTCCTCTATTAGCGACTGTAAAGTGACTATAGTGGCCGTATATATGTTACTGGACACGCACTGATATGTAAATGAGCTGTGAATAGAGGTGTGAATTATCGGCATTTAGCAGATCATTAATTACCGCGGCACACACGCATTTAAGATAATAGTGGTGGTTTACTTACAGAACTTTCTTTATTGGCTAGAATATCATACAAAAATGCAATTAGGCCAACCGACTGTCTTTAAATATGACGTAAAGAGGCAGAAGAACAATAAATGTCACCTAAATAAACCCAATTGAAAAGCCAATAGACCCAAACCTAGTCTGAACAACTGAAGATTTACAGTGAATTTTTACATCATAAATATATCGGCAGCTCCAAATATCATTTTATCGGTATCATATCGGCTGCAACAAAATCCATATCGGTCAGGCCCTAATTAGAACAGTTCAAACACTATATAGCCCATGTATGATGATTTTCTCTTTGATACTTGGCAAAATCTGGTGAAAGTAAATTTTATGAACCACCCTATTACACAATGCAACCTGAAAACCCAATATCTGACGGAACAAATAATCTTTCACATCTGCTCTTCAAAAATATCACTTTCGCACTAACTCCACCTCCCCACCCCTCTTCCTCTGAGCAGAACTGATGACATACTCTGTGGTAACGTGGCAGCTCAGAGTGGCTCAGTCCATTAACACTGCGGACTCTTCACTCCCTCCTCCTCCTCTTTCTCCTTCTCCTAACACAATCGCAGCCTTACTTCTCCACATCGCGCCCGTCTCTGCGGCATTCTGAACCGAGATCCCGACGACGACGCCAGAAACCTGTATGACGACTTAGAGCAGAAACAGAACATTCGAATTCCGCTTTCCTAGTCTGAAAAAGCTGTCAATTTCAGGCCTGCTAACGATACATGTGGACTTTTTTATCAACTATTGGGTTCGTTGTATTGTTTTTTTTTTATGTGAAAATATAAAAATATGTCATTGGAAATCTTATTATCCTGACAGCTGAATGTCAAATGCATAAAAATAGAAAACCATAATAACAGTAGGGCTTGTGAGTGGACTATTTCTGTCTCGAGTGTAGTAGTGATGGATGAGAGAGTAAGTTTTCTATTGTTTTCATAAAAATACTGGATGGTTTGAAATAAAAGTGTCTGGATGGAAATATTAGTCAAATTCAGGTATATCAAAAACATAAGCCAAAATTAATCCAGTAGTGATTTGATCCCTGTGATGTGATGTCATTTTTAATATCATCTTATCATGATTAGAAAAGCATCTACTCGTATTGGAAAAAGATACTCATTTGAGCAGGTATTGATATTAAAAAGTCACATTCACAGGACAGAAATGAACCTTTTTGAAGCTTTAGAATGACCTTGAGCCGTATCAGAAAAAGTATAAGAGCGCATAGACTAGTATACTAGACCATGGTCTAGCCTCAGTTAGTGGACTAGCCTCAAAATCGAGCTTGAAATTTTAAAATCATGACAACACTAATTCTGATTCAGTGATATTTATCCATCCATCCATCTTCTCCCGCTTAATCCGGCTGGGTCGCAATACTCATAGCACCTGACCCCCCCCTATGAACCCCACTGTAGGTGGTGAGCCCACAGGAGGGTGGACAACATGGTCCTTGATGTTAGTTCATAGGGGTGCGGGCATGTTTTAGGTTGATGGGGGAAACCGGAGTACCCGGAGGAAACCCATCCAGACACGGGGAGGAACATGCAAACTCCACACAGAAAGGCCCGGGCGACCCGGGGATCGAACCCGCAACCTTCTTGCTGTGAGGCCTGAGTGTTGCCACTCAGCCACCGTGCTGCCTCCGTTTTATATTTATGTTATGTTTTATTATACTTCATTAAGCAAGTAGCCTAAGCATAAATACCATCTTTGTTGACAGTGTAAATGTGTTAAAAGCAGCCTTATGCTCAAATTCTACTTATTGGTCGACCTGTAAATATGGCTGTAGATTGGACAGAGGTGTGAAAAACAGTTACTATAGAGACTATAGTCTATAGTCTATAGTCTATAGTATAGACTATAGTGCGACATATTGGTAGTTTTCTAAAATGTGATGATGTCAGGGTCAGTTTTCCCTATTGATGACATTATTTATATATATTACATACTTTATCATGAAATATCAGAATGGTAAATTCCCAAATATGGAACCTGATCATTTCCATTTCTGACTAGATCCAAGACCATGCTGTACTACAACACAAATCTGCCACTGAACAATCCATCCATCTTCTCCCGCTTAATCTAGCGGGGGCAGCTGCCCAATCCTCATAGCACCTGACCCCCCCTATGAACCCCTCTGCAGGTGGTGAGTCCACAGGAGGGTGGACGTCATGGTCCTTGCTGTTAGTTCATAGGGCCATTGAACAATATTCATTTTATGTGCCCTCCATGTGTTTAAAATAATATCAGACTATAGAATGTTATGATGTCATCTGAAACCAAGCAATTGCCATAGACTGTATAAAGAAGGGAGTGTGATGTCACCCATAGCGTTAGGCTCCAGTCAAATGAAGCTCATCAAGGCTTCTATATTAGAAATGTGAATTTATTTATGGACAAAACAGCAAAATAAAAAACCCAGGATCGTGTAGAGGGGGTTAATACGAACTTTTTAAGACCAAAATGACGAGGGTCACTGCAGCAGTTACACAGAGAGGGGGTGACAATATTCCAATGGAAAGTCAATTGGAGCCAGAAGCGTCCCATGAACACTTCTTATTTGGAAGTCTATGTGTAGAACATCCCCACCGCAATGTCACAGTGAAGTATCAATACTAAGCTGTAGCATTATCTTATTTCCACCTGTAGTCCCTATGTAATAATAACCAAAATATCACGATATCGTATTGTCAACGGTCTCACAATAATATCGTGGACCATCACAATATATTGAATCACAAGTCTCTTTGCTTAAATGAATAGTTCTGATGCAGAAATAGCTAAAAAAAAAAAACAGAGGGAACTACATAGACCATGATCCTTTGCTCCGTTTCAGTGCAGATGACATGAAGAAATAACTGTTCTAAGCACTTTGAAATCTTCATTCTTTGGATTAAGTCTTGTGAAGGCATTTTTAGAGGAAAAAATAGCATAATCTACAAAATATCGTAATAAATATCACATCACGAGATGGATATCATGAAAATACCAAAACAAGAGATTTGAATATCATTACATACCTAGTAGTCCCCGAGCAGGACCATGTTATAGTCCATAAAAATGTTCAAGGAAACTACACTACAGTGTCCAGACGATCACAAAAGTTGCGTAACAAACTTTGCGTCGAGACTCAAGAGCATCTTGAAACGTTCGACTGAAAAACAGACAATCACATACTAACAGACAGCCTTGTAATGAAGCCAGTCTCAACACTGACACTTCTCTTTCATTCCCTTTCATAAAAACATCTTCAAATTGTCATCTCCGCCTGCTGTTGAGCCGAAATTACCAGCACATTTTCCACTTGGGCTTCTGCTGAAATACCAAACAGCTTGAGAATCCAATAGGCCACATTCTGTCTCTATTGTTCAAACATCTTGGACGGAAGCTCAAATAGAGGCAACAGAGGCAACAGGGCCCGATCCATATGCGCCGGTCCCATGTGAGGGCGGGGGATTAGTTACATGGCGGAGACGAGCGGCAGCCGGGCATACGAATGGGGCCATGGGCACTTTGTGTACGGACGCTCCGGACAATGGCCCTCTATACCACCAGTGATGTAATGGACAACAGAGGAGGAGATGTTCAGGGAAGAAGATGATGTCATGAGGAAAAGAACATGAACTAAAGATCTGAGCGTGTTGTTAAAGGTGCATTATGTAGCTTTTTGGTTGGCGGTCCGTCACCTTTTTTGCACCATTTTTGCACCTGTCTGTTTGCACTGATCATCACCTGCACTGTTATATTCTTATATTCTTGTAAATTTGTAAATTTTGTGTTATATTATAGCTTATTGGTTTCTACTTTATTTTATTGTATTTTATTTGTTGCATGTTTAGTGTGTGTCTACATTCTGCTCCAAGTACCGCAGCAATTTCCTAATGTTGTGAACCTGTTCACTCATATGGCAATAAAACCTTTCTGATCCTGATTCTTTAGTTTTGGAGAAATTAACGATTTTTTTTATAGGTCAAACTGGGGTCAGCTCCCAGGAAGCTTCAAAATGCACTAAAACAGTCCAAAATGGAGTCAATCGTTTGTGCTGTTTTGTGCTGCCAAAAAGATTTTGTTTGTGCGATTCTGGTTCAGATAAGACTTAAGATATTTGCATTTTTATTTTGAGCCAATGACGTCATCCAGACCCTCAAAAAGTTAAATAGCCTCAAAACAGGCAGAAAATTATAGAAAATGTATTTTGTTTGTGCTGTTTTGTGCTGTGACAATTTTCATTTGTGCGAGTTTATTTCTACAATTATTCATGGGCTGGATGATGTCATCGGCCAAAAATAAAACTGCAAATATCTTAAGAACCAGAATCGCACAAATGAAACTTTTTGCAGCACAAAACAGCACAAATGAAGCACAAACGATTGACTCCATCTTGGACGTTTTAGAGCATTTTGAAACTTCCTGGGGGCTGACCCCAATTTGACCTATAAAAGAATCATTAATTTCTGCAAAACTAAAGGAGCACAAAATGCTGTGCAAAAGAGCACAAACGAAGCACAAACGATTGACATAGTTTTTGTGTAGGTTTGAGTTTACTTCACGTCGGTCCGTCACCTGCTTGTTTCTATGGATACGTCCTTGCTCTGCATGACATTAAAACCTCTACTTTACATTTCTTCAATTACAGGTGGGTTTATAGCTGAAAAATACCTAGAAAAACAGGCATTCTGACTGTGAGCGCAATAACATCTCCATGGAGAAAGGTATTTGACGGACCCGCCGCCAGAAAATAATAATAAAAATAATAATGAATACCACAAAGAACAGTTAAAAAATTGCATAAAAAAGGCATACAAAAACGGACAATAACGCAAACAATTCAAGTCATTATAATAAATGAATAAAAAGAAATGGAATAAAAAGAAATAAGGAGCTAAAACTAGTTAAAGAAAGTTTTAAGAAGTGATTTAAAAGATGGTACTGATGGTTGAGACAGGTCATGGTTTTATCTCCTCAGGCAGGTCGTTCCAAAGCAGAGGAGCCCGGACTGAAAAGGCTCCATCACCTTTCGACTGGAGCCTGAACTTTGAAACAGCTAAAAGAGACCTGCCTGAGGATGTAAGGCCACGGGAGGCTCGTACGGGGTTAAAAGTTCTGAAATATAACTTGGTGCAAGACCTAGACGAGCTTTAAAAGTGATGAGTAGACTGCTCTGTTAGAAGCTCTGTTACTCGAGTTAGACTTAATCTGAGCTTTAATTTAACACAGTCTGACCTCACTCTCACCTTTTTGTTGAAACTCAAACACCTAAACTGGACCATGAACGCTCGTATTCATCACAGGTTGCTGAAAATGTGGCGTTTAAATCCATTTAGTATTTTTTTGAGTTTTCAGACAATTTTACAAAAATGTCGTCACCATTATAACTCCTAAACATTCTTCCAGTAGAAATACATGTAGACCACCCCCAGTGTGAAGTCTGAGGTTCAGTTGTGATATGACAATGATATGATATTGCCCTTTTTAAGAAGTAGCACATTGTATTTGTAACAGTTATTACCTTTAAAGATGCAGTGTGTGATTTTAGTAGTAGAGGACCCCTTGTCTTCCTGGAGACAAGATGGAGTTATTACTTTATCTGCAATGGCATTTGACTTTTCCCCCATAGAAACAAGCAGGAGATGCCACCAGGACAATTTACAGCCGAGATCTGTGAAGAGGCGACCCCGCTCACAGCAAGAATGCATGTTTTAAAGATTTTTGAGCAATAAAAACACCCATAATTGAATAAATGCATAAACAACACAATTTATATATATATATATATATATATATATATATATATATATAAAAATTTATGAGGTTAATACCAACGTTTCCCGCAGCGCTTTATAGTTGGAGCATTCGCCTTGACAACAACTGCCCCCCGCCTTGACCATGTCCCTCCGACTACAACTTGAAACACTGAACTCCATAATGTGGAACATCACAGGCAAAGCAATAGCAGCTCTGTGGTGGCACATCCCCAACCTGAAAAGTGAATACTGGGTTCCACAGTGGGGCAGCAGTGGCCAAAAGTGTTGTGCCCTTATTAGTGCTGTCAAACGATTCTTTTTTGAAAAAATCAGATTAATCACACTTTAAAATTTTGATTAATCACTATTAATCCCAGTTAATTATTCTGCAAAAAAAGACCAAAATATTTTGACAAAAATGAATGGAATGGAGAGACAGAGAAAAAGACAGAGATGCCGATAGAGTCAGGAAGGAGAGAACAGAGAGAAAAAAAGAGCAAGAAAGAGACAGAAAGAAACCGAGAGAGGATGGGGATGGAGAGACACAAAGAAAAAGAGATGCCGATAGAGAAAAGGAGAGAAAGAGAGAACATAGAGACAAAGAAATAATAAAGAGACAGAGAGGATGGGGATGGAGAGACGCAGAGAAAAAGAGAGATGCCGATAGAGACCGGAAGGAGAGAAAGAGACAATAGAGAGCCAAAGAAATAAGGAGAAAGACTGAGAGAGGATGGGGGTGGAGAGATGCAGAGAAAAAGAGAGATGAGATGAGAAAGGAAGGAGAGAAAGAGAGAACATACAGGCAAAGAAATAACAAGAAAGAGACAGAGAGGATGGGGATGGAGAGACAGAGAAAAAAAGAGATGCCGATAGAGACAGGAAAAAGAGAATGACAGAATAGAGAGAAAACAACAAGAAAGAGACAGAAAAAGACCGAGAAAGTATGGGGATAGACAGACACAGAGGAAAAGAGAGAGAATGAGAGAGCAAAGAGCCAAAAAAATCAAGAAATAGACAGAAAGAGATAGAGAGAGGATGGGGATGGAGAGACACAGAGGAAAAGAGAGAGAATGAGAGAGCAAAGAGCCAAAAAAAAAGAACACGAAATAGACTGAAAGAGACAGAGGGAGTACAGGGATGGAGAGACACAAAGAAAAAGAGATGCCTATAGAGAAAAGGAGGGAAGGAGAATAGAGAGAAAAAAGAACAAGAAAGAGAGAAAGAGGATGGGGAGACACAGAGAAAAAGAGATGCCGATAGCAAAAGGAAGGAGAGAAAGAGAGAACATAGAGACAAAGAAATAAAGAGACAGAGAGGATGGGGATGGAGAGACGCAGAGAAAAAGAGAGATGCCGACAGAGACCGGAAGGAGAGAAAGACAGAATAGAGAGAAAAAACAACAAGAGACAGACAGAAAGAGAGTATGGAGATAGACAGACACAGAGGAAAAGAGAGAGAACGAGAGAGCAAAGAGGCAAAAAAATAAAAAAAATAGACAGAAAGAGATAGAGAGAGGATGGGGATGGACAGACACAGAGGAAAAGAGAAAGAACGAGAGAGCAAAGAGGCAAAAAAAAATAGACAGAAAGAGATAGAGAGAGGATGGGGATGGAAAGACACAGAGGAAAAGAGAGCGAATGAGAGAGCAAAGACCCAAAAAAAGAACAAGGAATAGACAGAAAGAGACAGAGAGTATGGGGATGGAGAGACACAGAGGAAACGAGAGAGAACGAGAAAAAAGAGCCAAAAAAAGCACAAAAAATAGACCGAAAGAGATAGAGGGAGTGACAGACAGAAGAGACAGAGGGAGTAAGGAGAGAAAGCTGCAGAGCTGATGAGAGGGGAATGTGAACCTACAGTCGATAAGAGCGCAGAAAAAGAGGAGTGTGTGGAGGAACGAGGCATGTTCCAGACCAGTGGTGTTATGTACAGTTTTACATCCACATTGTGCTATAAATATGAATGATAAAGAAATAGTCCACCATCTCTTAATGTCGTTCATCTCCCGTTTATTACCTTGAATGTCCCACTGTACGGCATTACACTCATTTATCTTGCATTTATTCCAATTCTGCTGTGTTAATAGCCACAAAAATACCTTAGAAAAAAAGTAGGTGGTAGGAAAGGCTTGGATTCCACGGAAAAAGAAAGTTAAAATCTTCTTTCACGTTCTCATTCTTCACGGATAACTTTAATGCCATGCTGTGGAATGTTATAGCCAAAGGAACAACATTACCATGGAAACAAGCAGGCCAATAAGAGTGAGATTTGTGGAGGCCCGAGCCTAGCTTTTATTTGGTTTAATTTCTTTGGCTAAAAAGTTAGATATTGTGGCTTTAACCTAACTCTAAGTAAGACCTGACTGAACCAAGTCTAATGCTAATAGGGCAGCTAATGAAATTTAATCCACTATAACTAGTCTTCATCCGGACAAGAGAATTTTCATAAAGTTAATATCCAACCAGGAAGACTGCATTTCCACTTTTTGTTGGCCAACCACAACATCTTAATTAATCAGCCCCCAATCACCACAGCAGCAGAACCACCAGCCTCTCCATCTCCTCTTCACCATAACTATCATCTGTCATTCTTTCTCTCCATCTCATCACCGACATCTAACCGACTTCTTTGTATCCAAGTTTATCCATCCATTAAATATTCATTAAACATTCCAACTCCTTCTTCCTACAGTAGAATCGATGTAAGGTGAGGTAAGGTAACTTTATTTATATAGCGCTTTTCACAGACACATGTCCCCAAAGATGCTTTACAGAACATTATTAACAGAGCAGTTTCATTCACTCCATATCTGGTGATGGGAAGCTACTGTTGTAGCCACTAGGGTTGGGCGGTATCCAAATTTTGATACTGTTAAACTGTCTCAGCATTTTACCGGGGTATACGGTATTACTGTGACTAATTAAGAATGATTTTGTAGCATTCAGAAACAGAAGAGCAGCATAATATTTGAAGATGAGGCACAAGTTCTGATCAAACCAAACTTTGTTAGTACGTTCGATCTCATCAGCATCAGTGCATGAGCTGTTTTTATAAGTGCTTATGTTGTATGCAAATGAGCCATGAGGTTTTAAGTTTTGTTTCTATAAAACGTAAACAAATGTGCATAAAGCTGCATTAATGAGCAGAGTACCGGATATGCAGAGAGGTGGTCGAAAGGACCAATCACAGCCCTGTCTGCATCACTTCCCCTCGCTGTCTGCATCCTTTTGACGTGTAGTTAGAAAGTTTCGGAGGTGCAGGACAGTCGACACAAACAGCCTGAAATCATGTCATTTTGGCATGCAAAAGCCTCTACACAGTGTAGTTTTAATATTGACACAGAACCATAAATTGGGCTTTACCATCTCCTCCGTGAAAGTCTGACTTCGCCCTCAAGCGGTAACTTTCTCCTCTTCAGAGCTGCGCTCTGGATCATTTCAGATCTGGAATTGCCCATCTCTACTTAACTAAAGCAAAAATGAGCTGTTAACTTGAAAACTAACACTACATGACATCACAAACAGAGCATTTTGAGCTTTGGTGACATAGACAGGCTAATAATAAAAGATTACTCAGACATTTGTGAATGAAATAAAACACAACTCCAGGTATGTTTTTTAAGGTAACAACATTATAACACGACTTAAAGCTCACAAGAGTAAATCTTACATATTATAGGATCTGTAAAGAACCCAATGTTCTCTTGACAGCAGCACACACAGACTGACGGCCTTAACTCCACACTCACTGTCACGACCAGCCTCGCTGTACGAGCCAAGAGGGCTAACCACTCTGCCACTGCAGAGCAACACTCTGAAGGTACATATAGAAAGATGGTTACTTGACTAGTGAGAACCATCCGTTTTGACAAAACTTTACAAAGACGAGTGGCTCTGGAGGTGTATCATGTCTCTCTGATTTAATTATTCATTTCAGTCAATAATTACTATATCAGCTTATTGTTAAATATCTCAAAGCTGGAACATTATATATTTGGTGCTCAATGTTTAGTGTAGGTACGTTTTCTTTGCAAAAGTGTAAGATAATAGTTATTTTACGATTACGATTTTATTCAAGCTGTAGGGGGTTGAATGGGTCACTCTTATGGCTAATTATTGGTTCATTCTACTATTTATTTGTTGCAGCACAGGCCTTTTGATAATACTGTCAACTTAAAAAGATTTTGCTGGGATCATCTTGCTTTATTTTAATCAATGTCACTAAAGTAGTTCCAAAATTATAGTTTATTGCAATATTTTTCTCGCAATATATTGTACTTTGCGGCTGTGGTTGGTTCATCTCAAGTTTGGAATGAGGAGTTAAAATAATAATGATAATACAATTATTTTAAAAAATGAATTGCTAAAAAAAGTGCAACATGTACCCACTCTTCAGTTGGAAAATTAACATGCATTTTTTGGATGGAAAAGAAAGCGGTTATTAACGAATTCTAAATTATGCTATGCTATGCTATTAAATTATGCATGCGCGATTTTTGACTACACCGAAAACTTCAATTGACAAAAATAAAAAAAGAAAATTTTCTAAAATTATGCAGATAAAAATCAAGATAGTTTACTCAACAACAAGCCAGACATTGATAAAATATAAAGTAGGCAAGTAATCGTTTTATTTTATTATTGGCGATAGACTACATCTCTTACGTAATGCAAATCAAGCAATGCAATATATTTTTTAAACCTCAATATATTTAACAAGAAGCCATGCCAAGGGTTAAAATTTTCAATATTGCAAAAAAAATATAAAAAAAATAAAAAAAATAAATTAAAAATATATAAATAAATACACTTACACTACTTCAATCCAAAGAACTAGCCTAGATGATAAATTGGAAGTTTTCAAACTAGCCCCTGATCATTTTTTGGCCATAATGAGCAACCCCGCCTTGGACCAAGTGTCCCGCGCATAAACGAGCCAAAATGAGCATGAATTCCCGGCGATCCGCAACAAGACAACGATGACTCCACGTTTCTCCTGCTGGATTTAGTGCAACAACGCTCCTGAAAAAGCGCCAAGCTTCGTAACGCGAGGTGCAATACAGTCCCCCATAAATTACCGAGCGCTACTGGAACGTAAACCGACCGAGCAGGTGTGCAGGCGGCTTTCTGTGCGTCAAAATCATGTTGCAAACTAGTAAAGGGTCAGTTTTGGGATTCCAGAACAAAATGTCTGTAAAAAGTGCGTGCATTTCCTTGTAAGAAACCATTACATCAACCAATTGTTCGAAGCTCAGTAGTTGAAACATACTGCAGAGCGCGCTAGACAACGTAAAAACACAGCCTAAAAAATAAGACATACCTTTATTTCCGCGATTTCTTGCCTCTGCTTGATCCAAACAGTCTCCAAATTAAATCCAATTTCGTCCACGCGTAGACCAATTCTGCAGGCGCTTCTTTATTTGATGCAGACGCGTAAAAAGGCGACGTTAAGTGTGCGTAAAAAGCATCCCAGTTTAGTCCGAGTTCACGAGTGGAGAGGTGGGAGGGAGAGGTGGAGAGCCAGCGATGCCTGCTCCGATCCGCCGCTGCTGACTGCCGGGCAAAGAATGACGATAGTGCTTCAGCTCGTTTGGAGGAGCCGTGCGTGCGTGAGGGTGCGTGAGGGAGTGCGCCGAGGCTGGTTGAGTGCGCGCTTGTCGTGCGTCAGTCAGCCACTTCCGCGTTTACGATCGAACCGAAAGGGGAAAATGGTAAGGGATGTAATGGGCTTAAAGGACAGAGCAGAGGGATGATGAAGAGGGGATGAGGACAGCGGAGGGGAGGAAGAGGAGGGCTGGTCAATACTTGGACAGTTAATAGCCAGATGGGAATGTGATACCGAGTGGAGTGGTGAGAGGTGGTGAAAGCAGTGAAAACACAATTTGACAAAGCAACAATATTTTAAAGGTCCAATATTGTGCTAAAATTATTACTTTAGTGAGATTTTAAAGATCCTGTATTACGCAAAATTGTCCACTGTGAGCTTTAAGACATGTTATTATGCTGTTACCTCTTAAAACATACCTGGAGTTGTGTTTTGTTTCATTCTCACATGTTTGAGTGATTCTTTATTAGTCTTTGTACATCTCCATCCATTTTCTTCCACTTATCGGGTTGCGGGGCAGCAGTCTAAGCAGGGACTCCCAGACTTCCTTCACCACGGACGGTTCCTCCAGCTCCTCCAGGGGGACCCTAAGGTGTTCCCAGGCCAGCCCAGAGACATAGTCCCTTCAGCATGTCCTATTTTTATTTTATTTATTTAACCTTTATTTAATGAAAGTCCCATTGAGATTACTAATCTCTTTTTCAAGAGAGTCCTGACATGCACACATCACTTTCATACTAGGCAATGTGGGTGAAGTGTCTTGCCTAAGTACACAATGACAGTTTTTGCCACTGGTGCCCCCCTGTGGCACCTGGAATTTTCACTGTCTCCCATCCAAGTACTAACCAGGCCCAGCCCTGCTGAGCTTCTGAGATCTGATAAGCCGGTATAAGGCAAGGCAAGGCAAGGCAAGGTAAGTTTATTTGTATAACACAATTCGTACATAAAGTAATTCAAAGTGCTTTACAGAATAAGAAATACATTAAAATCACAATACAAACAAATTAAAACATAAATAATCATCATAAAATTTTAAAATAGAGATGGGACATTAAATTGGAGAGAATTAGAGAGATGAGTAGAGTGCGGAATGGAAAATTAAAACCTTTCAGTCATGTGCACATCTAAACAGAACCGTTTTTAGTCTGGATTTAAACAGAGTCAGAGTAGAGTCTGTCTCACATGTTCAGACTGTTCCAGGTTTTAGCTGCATGAGTCTGAAATGCTGACTCCCTGAGTCAGACTCTAAGGGACCAGCAGGAGGCTGGTCCCTTAGAGTGCAGATGGTTCATGTGGCCCTAACATGTCACAGATGTACTTTGGTGCTAGGCCATGGAAAGACTTGTACACAAGCAGAGCTGCTTTAAAGTCTATTCTCTGAGCCACAGGGGGCAGTGCAGAGACCTGAGCACAGGACTTATGTGCTCGTACTTCCTGGTTCGAGTCAGGACCCGAGCTGCAGCGTTCTGGATGTTCTGTGGCTGTTTTACAGCTCGTTTGGAGAGGCCAGTGAGAGGCCGACACAGGATCTAACCTACTGAAGACAAACGCATGGAGAAGTCTCTCCAGGTCTGCTTTAGACAGTAGACCTTTGATTTTTGCTATGTTTTTTAGATGGTAAAAGGTGCAAATGTTATTGATTTAATGTGGCTGTTAAAGTTCAAGTCTGAATCCATTATTACCCCGAGATTTCTAGCCTGATTTGAAGGTTTTAGAGAGAGCGACTGGAGGTAACTGCTGACACTGTCTCTTTGTTTCTGTGGGCCAAAGACTATGACTTCTGTCTTGTCTGAGTTTAACTGGAGAAAGTTGTTTTGCATCCACACACTGATCTGTTGGATGCAGTGGCAAAGTGAGTCCACTGGTCCATAGTCTCCTGCTGCCAGTGAGACATAGATCTGAGTGTCGTCTGCGTAGTTGTGGTAGGACACATTATTGCTGCGTATTAACTGGCCTAAAGGCAGCATGTAGAGGTTGAACAAAAGGGGGCCCAGGATCGACCTCTGGGGCACCCCACAGGTCAGGGCCATGTGATCTGAGACACAATTTCCAATTTCAACAAAATACTTCCTTTCTTCTAGATAGGACTTGAACCAGTTTAGTGCAGTACCAGAGATGCCCTCCCAGTCCTCTAGTCTCTGTAAGAGGATCCTATGATCATCAGTGTCAAAAGCAGCACTCAGATCTAACAGGATCAACACTGAGACTTTTCCTGCATCAGTGTTCAGGCGGATGTTGTTTGTCACCTTGATCAGAGCGTCTCAGTGCTGTGGTGGCTCTAAAACCTGACTGGAAAACATCGAAGGAGTTGTTCATTTGAAGAAAGTTAGTAAGCTGTTGGTAAACAGGTTTTTCAAGGACCTTGCCAAAAAAGAAGTCACAGAGCTCAACATATCATCAGCATTAGAACATGAGGCAATTTCAAAGTGCATCATTTCCATGAAGAGTGCACTTGTGTTGTCATTTATGTGTCTCCTTCGAACAGCTGTAGGAGGAGCCGGTGGTTTGGGAATAACAGACAGGTCAAAGAAGACAGAAATGATCAGACAGAGCAACATTAACCACACTGACATTTGAAATATTTACACCCTTTGTAATGAGCAGGTCCAGTGTGTGGCCCCTGTTGTGTGTGGCTCACTGATCTGCTGAGTCAGACCAAAAGTTTCAAGGACAGCGCTGAGCTCTTTGGCATTTTTGTTGCACACATTATCCACATGTACATTAAAATCACCTGTAATGACTAAACCATCAAAGTCTGTGCATACGACTGAAAGCATCTCAGTAAAATCACCAATAAAACTTGGACAGTGCTGAGGAGGTTTGTATATGACTATGTAGAGTATGGAGGGCGATTGTTTTAGCTCCATTTTGAGGGAAACATACTCAAATGATGAAAACACCCCAAATGACAACCTGTGTGTAACCAAAGGATCTCTAAAAAATGCACACACACCTCCACCCTTTTTGTTGACCCGTGTTTCAGATTCAAAATTGAAGTTGGGAGGAGTTGATTCCACTAGCACTGCATTACCTGTGTTTTTGTCAAGCCATGTTTCAGATAAAAATATAAAGTCAAGATTAAAAGAAGAAATAAAATCATTAATTAAAAATAATTTGTGACATAAAGATCTGACATAGAGCACAGCATGTTTCAGATTTGTTTCAGTAGGACTGGTTGTTATCTTCTTACAGGGAATGTGAACTAAATTTCTCTGATTAGACAGTCTAACTGTCCTTCTGTTCATCCGTCTACGTGGTGTAACTGGAGATATAGCTCCATCGCAGTGCTCCAGCCTGATATTACTTTTATAATGACTGTGTATCCTGGGTCAGCAGAGGCCCTGTGCATCCGAGCTCTTGGTGATAACAGCTCTGGGAGGAGACGGGGGAGGGTGAGCAGGGGAGAGTTTGGGTGAGGGACCAAGTGAGGGGCGAGGAGGTGGAGTGGGAGGGGGTTTGGATGAAGGAGCAGGGGGAAGTTTGGGTTTGGGTGAGGGACCAGGTGAGGGGCAAGCAGGTGGAGTGGGAGGGGGTTTGGGTGAAGGAGCAGGGGGAAGTTTGGGTTTGGGTGAGGGACCAGGTGAGGGCTGAGGAGGTGGAGCAGGGGAGAGTTTGAGTTTGGGTGAAAGGTTAGAGGGAACAGCTGGGATGTCCTTTGTTGGTGAAATGGGCACAGTTTTGTATGGTGAAAAGTTCAACAGACTTGCGCAGATTTGCCGTCTGCCTGCGCTCTTTTGCCAACTTTATTGTTCCTGTTTTGTGACGATTCATTTTCTGTTTGTACATCAAAATCAGTCTGTGACAGCGGTAAAAATCTGTTTGTTAGCTTTATTGTTGGTGATATAATGATATTAGCATTGTCTTTTATCTCTCACCGTGTTGGCTTAGCATTTTAGTCTGTACCAAGTTTTGGAAAAGACACAGTATCACTCAGGTTTAAGTTGAAAGTTTTTTCACCCTCTTCTCTGGAAGTAACTGTGCGCTGCTCACTACTGGAAGTCATTGGTAGCGTCGTCCGAAGTCCTTGTTCGGTTTCTAAAACAAATATCCGTGCTTGTAGCTCATTAATTTCTTGTTGATAGTTCCGACAGCGCTCACAGATAGGATTCCCTTGGCTTCTCTCCCCCGACATGTTGCTGGCTCATCAGATGATTAGTTAAAAATTGTAAAAATGGTTTAAAAGTCTTTGTTTACTTGAAAGAAAATCAAAAAATAGACACATTATCCAGTGTTGGAGGAGGTAAACTGATTAAAAGGCAAAGTAAAGAAGGAAACTGCAGGAGCAAGCAAGGATAGCGTCCGCACTCTTCAGAAGCAGGAAGTAAGGAAGTAAGGCTCCTAGGTCTTCCCCAGGGCCTCCTCCTGCTGGGACATGCCCGGAACACCTCCTGAGAGAGGCGTCCAGGAGGCATCAGGAACAGATAGCCAAACCTTCTCTCAATATGAAGGAGCAGCGGTTCTATGCCGAGCTCCTCCCATGTGACTGAGCTCCTCACCCTGTTTTTAAGGGAGCACTAATGAATCAGGTGAATGAAAGGGAGAGCTAATGTGTGTGTACATCTCCAAAGCTCTATATGCTCTGTTCCACCTTGTGATGTCATGTAGTGGTAGTTTTCAACAGCTACTTTATACCTTTAGTTCAGTAGATATTGGAATTGGTCTGAAATAATCCATCTGATTCTAGTCAAGGTGTATGGAGTTTAAATACACAATCGAGCACTTGTATGACCACGTGACATCACAAAGTGGAACAGTGTTTTCTGTTTGAGAGAAGAACTCAGCCTATGCAGGGTTTGTGTGTTAAACATGTGTAAATGAAACAATACACAACTTCAGGTCTGTTTTTAATGGTAAAACATTATAACATAGATCAGAGAACAGTGTCATATGGGTCCTTTAAAGGTAAAATAATGTGCTTAAATCACTTGTGGTGTCATTATAGTTTTAAGGCCCGCTTTAATCCCTTTTATTGACTTTTGGTGTCCCCACATATAAAGCCTGTTTCATTTAGTTTTCATTCCTGGAACTGACAAAAGCACACAACCTTCATATTCTCGACTTACAGCAATCAGATTCTGTGATGAATTTCACGAGAAAATTTCACCTTTTTCTCATAAGATAATTGGTGCAGAAGTTTGAGAATAAAAAAATAATGAAGGAATTAAAGGGGGTTTAAAAACATTTTTCTGGAGACACGTCATCTCTCCACTCCTTCTGTAGCAAGTCTCCTTTGTGTTTTTAAAGTCCATACATCATATACACAGCTAATGTTTTTAGCCTTATTGAAATCACCTTACATTTCCTTTTTTTGCCAGCAGAGGGCACAAAACCTATGAATCACTTCTACTTGTGTCCTTGCATATGCACATTTAAAGTTTAGATCATGTGATATTTGATATGATACAAAGTTTTTCGTCACTTACCTTATCCATTCTGAGCATCCTAATTATTCACCACCACGAGTTTATAAGAGCTTTTAACAACTTTCAGAAGCCAGAGTGGAGTTTGCAGACAACTAGCATGCTAAGTAAGCATGCACTTCCTGATTCTTAGACAATAAAACACAAATAATTAGATACAGATAGTGATGGAAAGAATACTAAAGAATACTGAAAATCTGCACACCGGCAACCATATTCTAATACATGGCCCAATCACAGTACTGTCTTCTGAATATTTAGAATACTTTTACATCAAGTTGCATTTAAATTACAGTGTAAAAGCGCAACATAGAGTTGGCCATACCGGCTTGTCAAAGCCTGATCTTGTTAGATCTCAGAAGCTCAGCAAGGCTGGGCCTGGTTAGTACTTGGATGGGAGACCCCTGGGAATTCCAGGTGCCACAAGGGGGCGCTAGTCACAAAAAAATGGTGTTGTGTCCTTAGGCAAAAACACTTCACCCATATTGATGTGTGCATGGCAGGACTCCCTTGAAAAAGAGATTAGTAATCTCAATGGGACTTTCCTGGGTACATAAAGCAAAAAAAAACCCAACACCTTTATATTTGCTACACTGTTTTGAAAGCATTTCCTATCACTAATTGGAGCTGGAAAAATCACATATGCATAAAAACAGAAGGCACAATATATAGTCTCCATACAGTCAGCACATGTACATTTAAGAAAGAAAGAAAGAAAGAAAATAAAGAGAACAAAATTGTTAACAGCATCTAATTTTCAAAAAAGAGTTAGGAAGAAGCATCTTATTTTAATCCTACCCCTACAGTTTACAATAGTTCATCTACATGATGTTATATTTTTTGGGGGTGGGGCGCATAAGCCAAAATTTGAAATATATATTATAAATATATGTATTATGTATAGGCTATATAATATTATAACAAATGCCAGAAACAGACATTTTGGTCACTACTGGATGATCTAGAGCACAGCCAAGTGCAAAGTTTACGCAACAGCACAACCTGATCCACCGCTCACACCCAACCCCAACAACACAACGTAACACACCGCTCACACACAACCCTAACAACGTCAGGAAAATGCAGGAAAAATAAGAGGCTAAGGTCACAGCATCAGCACCGCTCCTGCAGCACACGGCAGAACACTATTCACCTATTAACAATATAACACTGTTTACCTGTGAGGCTCCGTCCTCAGATTTACCCCAAACTAACAAAAACAAGCCTCTTACCTTCTCCAGAGGACTGATGCAGAGTGTGTCCACTACCCACTGTCCTGTTGGTTCTGGTCCTCTCGTCTTAACCCCACTTCCTACTTAAATCTGAATGTTATGCCAGTCCATATTAGCACCAGGGCACCCTCTGCACTACGCCCAGGTCAAACTTTTATGCCCAGAAACGACGGAGCAGCGAGCGACTTCCCCAGCCCCAGTAGCAAGTGCCCTGGGCAGAGGTAGAGGGCACCGCGGGTCCCAGCGGTGGTAGTGGATGTCTGGTGTTTTGGGTCTCTCTTCCCGCTCTCCTGTGTCCTTTTAGGCAAAAGTAGCTAGCCGCCATTAGCCAGTGTGTGAATCAAGAGCCGCAGCAAGATGCACTCATTTCAGCTCAATGTCTCTCAACAGAAGGGTCCTGCTGAAGAGAAGACATGTTACTCCCTGAAAAGTTTCCTCAGACGCATTTTGACTGAAGTTGAATGTGCCATAACACATATAGCACACAGCTCTGTAGTTCATTAGCCTGTAGCAGTAGCATTAGCCTGTAGCAGTGGCATTAGCCTGTAGCAGTTGCATTAGCCTGTAGCAGTAGCATTAGCCTGTAGCAGTGGTATTAGCCTGTAGCAGTGGCATTAGCCTGTAGCAGTAGCATTAGCCTATAGCAGTGGCATTAGCCTGTAGCAGTAGCATTAGCCTGTAGCAGTGGCATTAGCCTGTAGCAGTAGCATTAGCCTGTAGCAGTGGCATTAGCCTGTAGCAGTAGCATTAGCCTGTAGCAGTGGCATTAGCCTGTAGCAGTAGCATTAGCCTGTAGCAGTAGCCACACGTCACACTTTCTGTAACACGTCACACTTTCTGTAAAGTTCAGCCTCCTCCATAGACCACCTTAGTGAACACAAATCCTAAACACATGATTCAAATACAGCGATATGAGCATATTTAACATGGTAAAAACATGTCTATGCAGATACACGTTCAATTTTAAACAAAATATTAAACATATAGCCTTACACAAAATAAATTGTATCATTAGACATTTGACATTAGATAAATTAGATGGAAATAAAACAAACAGAAAAAACAAAACAAACAAAAACACACACATTAGAAATAGACACAGGTTTATAATATATTATCAATAATAACTTGTTAATAGAAATTCATGAATATCTGCTTTCCTGGTGGTACAACTCTAAAAAGTTGCCTTTGCACATTTGCACATTTTTTGTCCGTTTCTCCAAGTCCATTCCATAAATGTCCTCCACTTATATCATACTCATTTGTCCAACTGTTTTCTTACTTTTACTTGTTTAAATTGGACTCATCTCTTAGTCCAGAACCCCCTCGTTTCTCTTTGAATATATTTAAAATGCTTTCTCGTAAATTATTCCTTGCTTTATACATTATCAGAGCAGTTTTATATTTTACTAAACCAAATAACTTTAACACCTTTTCCCTTTAGAATCAGTGGACTTTTATGTTCTCTAAATTTTACATTGTACACAATTCGCAGGGCTCTTTTCTGTAATATAAAAAGCTTTAGGGTGGTTTTGTTTGTATTTGCCCAGATTTCCCCCAGAGTTTTCTATTTTTCCCACTGATTATTTGATGTTTGAATCCTAAATGACATGATCAAATCCCATAATGTCCCAACACAGCAGACTTATTTCGATCTCTAGAGCTCCTTGTACTGCGACATGACACATTTTGCTCAAACACAAGGCCCTTTAAGATATTTCGACATATATTACCATGCTAATCTGTCCTGCGGTGATGTCAGGATGATGCAGCACAGTCAAAGAAGCAAAAGTACAATATAATACCAGCTCTATGTCTATATTTATCCGGTTTGAGACGCCATCGTTCAGAATCGGTGAGTGCTGGAATCCTGCCTGAAGTCTGCCATTGTCTGAGAGCTGATTACAGATGCACAGTTGGCCGCAGTGTCCTGGGGGGGGCACAAGGGGGGCTCTGTGCTCCGTCTGGACAGAGTGGGCACCGCAGAAGAGACCAGCGAGAGTGCGTGTGACGGGCAGATGCAGGCAGCTGCGAGGGAGACGGAGGGAGGGGAAGAAGAGGGAAAAAAAGAACAGAACTGGAGCAGAGATGGTGTTGCCTGAGTAGGTTTTCCCTTCTACATTCTGTGCAAATCCAGAAGGGACTAGAATCAGACCATAGACCAAACTTGAGATGACCTGCGTGAAGTTGCCCCCATCAAATGCAAACCAACACAAAAACTATGTCAATCGTTTGTGCTTTGTTTGTGCTGTTTTGTGCAGCAAAAAGTTTTGTTTATGTGATTCTGGGTCTTAAGATATTTGCAGTTTTATTTTTGTTCGATGACGTCATCCAGCCCCTCAAAATGTGAAACAGCCTCAAAACAGGCAGAAATTATAGAAAACGTTTGTATTTGGTTTGTGCTGTTTTGTGCTGTGACAATTTTCATTTGTGCGAGTTTATTTCTAAAATTATTCATTATTATTTCTAAGGCAATTATAGGACGTCATTTCCACTCAGCTGACGACGGCGACTTTAGCAAAACTCCACAAAACTAGTGAAGATAAACGATCTCAGGCTGCAGAAAAGTCTGTAACAGTCTTAAGTAATTTGCTTTTGATTCATATTTTATATAATACAGACTTTTCCACAGCCTCAGATCGTTCATCATCACACAAATGAAAATTGTCACAGCACAAATGAAATACAAACATTTTCTATAATTTTGCCTGTTTGAGACTGTTTAACACTTTGAGGGGCTGGTGACGTCATAGGCTCAAAATAAAACTGTTAATATCTTAAGAACCAGAATTGCACAAGTGAAACTTTTTCCAGCACAAAACAGCACAAATGAAACATAAACGACTGACATAGTTTTTGTGTAGGTTTGAGTTTGATGGGGCGACTTCACACAGGTCTTGAGATGGTCCAACCACAGCTGCTCATTTGTATCACGTGTGTCTCAAATGCAAAAGACATTTCTTGAAAGTTTTCATAAAATATAGAAATTTTACCTGAAATCTAAAATATAAAAATATAAAATTATTCAAAATTTTACCTTTTTTATCTTTTAAATCATTTGAACAGGTCATACATGCTTTTGTTTCCTTTCATTTAGTAAACATACCTAGAGTTTTATTTTGGTTTATTCACATTTGTTTGATGAATCTCTGTTTAGTTCGTCCGCTCTCTCAAAGCCCCATAATTTTGAATTTTTGAATTGAATTGAAACATTTGAATTTCCCAGTTTTGTGATGTCATAGGTAAAAGTTCGGAGGTCTGTACTGTTTTTAATTTCATAAATTAAAATCTGAGCCTTCCAACTGTCAAAGCTGATGATAATGTCCGTATATTTGTTTCATGGTAATAAGGTAATAAAATTGTTAGTTTATCTGTTCAAGTATTACGTTGTGTCAGAATACCACTGTTGTTAATTTCCATATATTTTTTTTGTAAAATATTAACCTTTTGAGTCAGGTGACCTTTTACTTTGAGTGAGAAATAGTAGCCACGAAAAAAGAGAAAGACGACAGAGAGAAACAAAAGAGAAAAGATGTCAAAATGCTACTACCGCTGCTGATGTATTGGCGAACACGGTAAATATATTATCTGTATTTGTGTTTATTTAGAGGTCATTTATGCAAATCTGAGACATTTTCTCGATCTGTCTTTATATTAGTTTTCACGGTGTTCCATGTATTGAAGTTGGTGAGAATAAATGTTACACATGATCATCAGTACGGAGCGAGAAGTCCTTTTAACTGTGAAGAAAACCAGGAGAGCTACATGCATGTTTCTGTTAGCACGCTGGAAAAAAAGTTGCTAGTCATAGTTGTGGCATGTTTATGATAATTCCCTCTGGTGCAAGTCGTTGGCCCCAGTTCTCAGAATACGAAGCAGTTTCAATAGGTTTCAGCAGTGAAACTGGCAACGCAAATGTGAGACTCATGTGAGGCTTGTTCTGCTTTCTGAATGAATAATCATCTGAGAACCAGAACACCACATTTTATCATCTCATATTATATCATATCATATCATATCATATCATATCATATATCATATCATATCATATCATATCATATCATATTATATCATATCATATCATATTATATCATATCATATCATATTATATCATATATCATATCATATCATATTATATATCATATTATACCATATCATATCATATCATATTATATCATATCATATCATATCATATCATATTATATTATATCTTATCATATATCATATCGTATCATATCATATCATATTATATCATATCATAACATATCATATCATATCATCTAACACTGCACCAACCACGACAGGAGCCCGACAGTGTAGAGTGAACACAGCCAGGAAGATTATTGCACCACTTTCCTCCCTGCAAGACATAGACACCACCCGTCTCACCGTATACACCACCCGCCTTACCGTATACACCACCCGTCTCACCGTATACACCACCCGTCTCACCATATACACCACCCGTCCTTACAGTATACACCACCCACATCACCGTATACACCACCCGCCTCACCCTCTACACCACCCGCCTCACCCTATACACCACCCGCCTCACCCTATACACCACCCGCCTTACCGTATACACCACCCGCATCACCGTATACACTACCCGCCTCACCATATACACCACCTGCCTTACCGTATACACCACCCGTCTCACCGTATACACCACCCGCCTCACTGTGTGTGATGCAAGTCATCTCACACATAACCTATTCTGCCTCCTGCCCACGAGGAGCACAGGAGCCTCCGTTCCCGCACCACCAGACTCACTAACAGCTTCATCCACCAGGCTGTTAGGATGCTGAACTCTATTTATTTATTTAACCTTTATTTAACCAGGAAAGTCCCATTGAGATTATTAATCTCTTTTTCAAGGGAGTCTTGGCCACTCACACACCACTTTCATACTAGGCAATGTGGGTGAAATGTCTTGCCTAAGGACACAACAACAGTTTTTTTCTGTGACTGGCGCCCCCCTGTGGCACCTGGAATTCCCAGTGATCTCCCATCCAAGTACTAACCAGGCCCGACCCTGCTGAGCTTCTGAGATCTGACGGGATCAGGCTTTGACAAGCCGGTGTAGCCACATCTCTCCACTCTCTACCCACCAGGCTGTTAGGATGCTGAACTCTCTCCATTCTCTAACCACCAGGCTGTCTCCCTAAAGAAGAACACTTGGACTTTTCCTTTTATTTTATTATTATTTATTTCGAAGAAAAGAAGAAGAATAGAACATAATTTCACTTTTTTCATGTGTTCATATGGAAATTGACAATAAACCTTTTGAATTGAATAAATTGAAGTTCCCGTATGATACTTGTACAAAGAGAAACCGAAACCAGGACTTTTTTTCTGAGAGGTGAGAGTCTAAACTTTGATCCGGTAATTTAGGTGATTTTTATCTTTTGTTTTCGAGATGAATGATCTTCTTTGACCGTTCTAAGTTGGCGAGAAACATCTCAGAAATGCACTGGTTCTCCCCCATAACTTATCAGAGCCTTTTGCGTATAATTTCAGTCAGTTGGGATCTCAAAAATAACAATTTACAAAAGTTAGATTAAAGCTGCACTATGTGACTTTTCTGGTGTTTACAGTGCGGTATTAAACTTATATTTTTCCACGGAGGAATTTGCGGCAAAAGTAAAGCATCTCCATGGCAACAAGCAACTAGCAGTCCCCCAAAGAGAAATACCACTGCACTGATGCGCACCGAAACCACCTTACTATAGATCCTTTGTCCTTTTCATTACGTTTAATCTTATGTTCGATCGGCAGCAGCAGTCTCTCGAATCTGGAGTTAGCCTCGATTCACCCGTGACCCAAATCAATCGGCGCGTGGAGAGGAACCTAAACGTGCCTCTCCGAAAAGACAGTGCATTTAAAGGGTCCGTATTACGCTATCTTTTGATCTATGTTCTAATGTTGTTTCCTCATCACAAACAAACCTGGAGTTGTGTATTTTTCATTCAAGGTGAATTTTGTAACTTTTCTGGTGTCCGTCTTGCTTTTCTTTTGCTTTTCTTTGTCTGGAATGTTTCACAGTACGGCATTAAACCTTTCTATCTTCATGGAGACCAAACAAGATCAAATTACAAGTCAGATCTGCGAAGAGGCGACCCCGCTCACAGTCAAAACGCCTGTTTTTCTAGATATTTTTGAGCTGTAAAACCAACTGTAATTGAATAAATGTAAGGTAAAGCTGTTTAATGTCATACTGTGGAACATTCCAGGCAGAGCAGTGACACTTCCATAGAAACAAGCAGGTGACAGACTCATCGCCAGAAAAGTTACACAATGCACCTTTAACACACAAGCCCTGCATATTTAGACCGAGTTCCTCGCTCAAACTGAAAATACTCTGTTCCACCTTGTGATGTCATGTGGTGCTCCTCTGTGTTTTTAAACTCCACACACCTTCACAAGAATCATTTAGATAGTTTCAGCCCCAGAATTGTCCGTTTCTAAACTAACTAAAGGTAAAAGGAGCTGTTCACTTGGAAACTACCATTAAATGACATCACAAGGTGGAACAGAGCATTTTGAGCTTTGGAGATGTGGACAGACTAATAATAAAGAGATAAGGATTGAATTTGGGTATGTCTGGGCATGTTTTTGATGACACAACAGCATTCTAACATAACTTAAACAGGGTTCCAGCTCTTTTTCAGTTTAGTCGTTTTTTAACATTCAGAATCCTGTCGGTGCATTTATCGTGTCTCTTTAAAACAAAACACCTGATTGTGTTTCTACCTGCTGGAGCGGCTGATGCATACGATCTGAAATAATCATCATAGCCTAAAGATAACTTCCCTAGCAAGGACCACGCCAACAACACATGTGCGAAGCAAAAAGGGTTTATTATATGGAGACAAGGCGGGTCAGCTGGGTTGAGACTCAGGGTGGGGGTTCAGTCTCAATCTTCACATGGCCCAGCAGGAACAGGACTCGTAGGCGTCTTATGTCTGGAAGTGAACAGATCGGGCTTGGGAGTGTGGGGTTGAGTTATTCGGAACGAACTGGGTTGCCGGGTTAGGCTGCTACAAATAGGCTTCTGGGAAATTGAGGCGTGGCAGAGCTTCGCTGGAGAGGAGGCGAGGGCGGTTGTGGCCAAGTCCTGCTCCTGAACCTAAGTGAATCATATTAACTGCATTTAACAGAACGCTGTAGAGATACTAAAATTCCATGACTTTTCCAAAACTTTCATTCTACTTACAAAATTCTTTTCCAGGCCTGGAAAATGACATTTTCAATTTCCATGACTTTTCTAGGATTTCCATGAGTGTGGGAGCATATTTTTGCTGTATGTAGGACTTTTAATAGTAAACCACAGTCCCATCCACATCCACAGGGGGTGTTACGGTAATGTTCAGGCAGTCAGGAGCTGTGGTTAGACTTGTTCTTATTTAACATGCTCTAAATGCATTTAAAGGGAACGCTCCACTGCTCCTCCGAGTGCAGAGGAGTTTTATTCGCAGGAGCAGTGAGGGCCTTTTTAAAATGCTCCTCATTTGCTTCTACCTCTCACTACAAAGGAGCAATTTATGATAGCAAGATGACCCAGGAACAATTTTGGTCATGAATTAAACGAGTAAATGCAGATCTAATTGTTTTCTGAAGTGCTTCTGAGTTATGGCTGTTTGCTTTTACTTTTGACAAGTTGTTCTCTGCATTTGAATGGCCCTTTTTAGTCTAAAAGTTACATGCTGTTGCTTTGTTTGTTGCTTTGTTATCTCGGGACTGTAATACATCAGGGGTCTTATTGGTTTACAAAGGTACGACAATCACAATACAGGACGCTTATAAGATGTTCTCATTCTCAGTTTATGGACAGGCCTCATGTGAACGCTCAGAACCTCCAGAACTCCCTCCCTGAGCTGCAGGCGCTGGGGTTTAGGTAGAAACTTCAGATCAAAGAGAGACATTTTAAGTTTAAACCAACTGGATTTGAGCTTTGTATCTGGCAACTCAAATGAGAAACTCGTTCTTCTTTCTGATTGGAAAAGCGTCTTGAGAACCAAAACCTTAAATGATATCATGAAGCTGAAGTTCTCCGAAACCTACACAAAGGGAACACAAAGCCAGGACCTTCTTGCTGTGAGGGGAGAGATTAAACCACTCTGTGAGCCAGTGTGTGTTGTAACGTCTTTCTGTATAGAATGAATGAGCGAGGAGTGAATTCACAAGATGTTGTTTTATTCCGAGAATCGGTTACTGTCGGCCGTAACCACGCCAATACTGTTGAGAATATATTTTAAAAAAGGTTAAAACATTTTATTTTTATTGTAATTTGTTTGGTATTACAGTTAAATGTACAGACTGATAAACAATAATAGTCAGATTGAATTCTACAATAAGTTAATGTTTAAAATGCTGTTTAATACCTGTATTTGTTATTTTAACACAGAAAAAGAATCATTTTCTTTTAGTTGTAGCACCAGATATTTTTACCAATAGATGGTGCTGGTGCTCTGAATTCTAAAAACGTTATCTTTGAAAACTAATTTTAAAAGAAAATGTGTTACATTTTATTGTATTAGACGTTAGAACTTCATCATCATCATCATCTCTTATCACGCCAATGCTTAATCCAAGAAACTGCGTTTTATTAGCTTCCTTAAGATCTTGGTCAGTGCAGGTAGGCCCTAGAGGGCAGTTACTCAAAATGTGTTCCATCGTCTGGATAGGCACACCACAGGGGCATCCAGTCCCTGTAGCAAGGCCCCATCTGGAGATTGTCCATGTTTTTTTCCAACTTTACTGCGTGCTCGATTCAGTACAATCCAGTCTTTCCTCTCAAAACATGTTCCACTCCTTAGGTGCTCTTGATGGTCAGGTAGAGCCTCATTTGATAAGTTCAGGTCAGTTTCTTTCCATCTTGCCAGCCTGTGCTGTGTGGCCTGCTCTGGGTGGAGGGGCGTAACAGTCAGAAAACTATGACGGGACTTCAGACGGAGTTTCACTTCCTGATGATTGTGAAGTAGGTGTCTGGGATCAGACAGTTGTTTATGTCTTTCTGTCCTAGAACTAGTGTTGTTTACATGTTACCTAGAAAATGTGACCTGCAACAGAAATTATTTGACACTGGCAGCACCTTTTTTTTCTCAGTAAAGCTTTTGAAACTGTTATTGCTCGGACATTTATCATGGCGGCACGGTGGCTGAGTGGCAACACTCAGGCCTCACAGCAAGAAGGTTGCGGGTTCGATCCCCGGGTCGCCCGGGCCTTTCTGTGTGGAGTTTGCATGTTCCTCCCTGTGTCTGGATGGGTTTCCTCCGGGTACTCCGGTTTCCCCCATCAACCCAAAACATGCCCGGACCCCTATGAACTAACATCAAGGACCATGTTGTCCACCCTCCTGTGGGCTCACCACCTGCAGAGGGGTTCATAGGGGGGGTCAGGTGCTATGAGGATTGGGCAGCAAGCTGCCCCCGTGACCCAGCTGGATTAAGCGGGAGAAGATGGATGGATGGATGGATGGATTTATCATTTCATTTTTGGAGTTGTGACTGAATTCACCACAAATACAATGCTAACAATATCAGCACCTTTCAACTCGGACAGCGCTCCTAGAACAACTCCCCCGATCCCTCCCACAATCCCAACAGCCCCATGCACAAGCCCAGCCCCCTCCCAACGTCCGTCCAATCACAGAGGACCATGAACTTAACATAAACGTGAAAATAGCAGTGCATTTATAACAGGAACAAGGTTTTTAACATGAACATCATTTACATTATTGCAGGTTGCTACAGTATGTTGTGGCTGTCATAGTCTGTATATACAAGCGTTTCAAATAGGAAATGAGCATAGGGGCACTTGCAGCTCCATCACTTTGTCATTGAAAATTAGTCACGCCTCTTTCTGTAACTGCTGCTGTGAGTCTCGTCATGTTGGTCTTAAAATGTTTGTATCAACCCACTTTACATGATCCTGGTGTTTTATTTTGCTATTTTGTCTAAATCAGTTCCTCTCTTTGTTCCGCTCCAAATTCCCTCCTATAACTGCCAGCCTCATTGAGCTTCATTTGACTGGAGGCGAACGTTGTGGGAAACGTCACACTTCCTTAGTCCACTTGTTTATGGGTCAATGACGTATGAGGATTTTCAACAGGGAAATTTTAAAATATAAAAAATATTAGTTTCTATTTAACTTTTTCAAATATTTCCAGTGCCAGTTGCATATATCTGTGTTTAACTTTTATATGAAGCATTTTTAGTGTAAAATGTCATGTGGTGCAACTGAGAATAACCTTAAAATAGTTTTATTTTCTAAAACATGGTTAGGATATTAATCTAAGTTCTGAGTCATATGAAGTGTATAGAAACAAACTGTTTTTAAGCATTTCTTTTGATGTTTAATGCATATCGATATTTTCTTTTGCTGTCCAATATGACAGTCACCTGCTTGTGTTTAATGAACAAACTACTGCCCTGTAAAATGCATCAAATGAAGAAAAATGCCTAAAGAACCATTCACCCAAATCTACTTTGTCATTCAAATTCCAGCCATAGAATTCCTGCTGTTATTACCGTATTTTTCGGACTATAAGTCACACTTTTTTCAGGGTTTGGGTGGTTCCTGCGACTTATACTCGGGTGCGACTCATATAATAATAATGTATTAGTTTTATATAGCGCTTTTCTGGACACTCAAAGACGCTTTACAGA
The DNA here is from genome assembly GCA_034769755.1 of Odontamblyopus lacepedii. NCBI lineage: Eukaryota > Metazoa > Chordata > Actinopteri > Gobiiformes > Gobiidae > Odontamblyopus > Odontamblyopus lacepedii. Next base: position 9,681,525 of record CM068354.1, read on the forward strand.
GCATTATTCATTCACTCCAGACCTGGTGGTGGTAAACTACTATTGTAGCCACAGCTGCCCTGGGGCAGACTAATGGAAGTGAGGCTCCAATCTGCGCCATTGGCCCCTCCAACCACCAACACTCACGCACACACCACTTTCATACTAGGCAGTGTGGGTGATGTGCCTTGCGTAAGGACAGTTTTTTTTTTGTGACTGGCCCCCCACAGTGACAGTCCATAGACCAAATATATGAATCATATATATGAATCAAAAATTTAAAAACAAATCGTTTCCATTTTGTTTTTAAAGACAAATAATAAAGAAAAGAGTTATTTTTTTCCTTTCTTATTTTTAGTTCTATGTTGAAAAGTGAACGAAAGAATGATACACAGATTCTTCTCTATTGGGTTGTCTTTATTACTACAACTTCTATAACTTGCCTTTCAAGATGATTTTATAAAATAAATTTACCCCAAAAATACGACTTATACAGGTTTTTTCTTCTTCATTGTGCATTTTTTTGGCTGGTGCGACTTATACTCCGGAGTGACTTATAGTCCGGAAAATACGGTAGTTGCAGCACATGATGCACGGTCGCACCATATGACATTTTAACACTTTAAGTACAAAAAACATGCAGAATAACTCTGACAAAATGATTTGGTTCCATGGAGATCAGAGGTACTACAGAAATATGAAATTTGAACCTTTTAACTGAAGAAATTGCAGTTGGACAGAACATTTAGACGTCATGTCACTGACCCGTATACAGTCTGTGGTGTCTGTACAGTCCTGACACTGCAGTATGCTCCACAGAGACACAGACACAGACAGAAACATCGAGCTGGAGCCTGGAGGACACGCTCACATTTGTGATTAAACACTTGCACTTCCATGTGGGCGTCATTAGCCTGAACCTGTTACACTCGTTCTGTTTATGAATCACAAGCCGGTTTCATGCTGTGACAGGACAAAATGTATTTCTGACCAACAAAGACTTTCAATAATAATTTTTCCCTCTGTAATGAGTAGATCCTTTCGATAAGTTCCCCCGCCTCATTCTTGAAGGTGAAAAACACAGAGGAACGCTTTCTGAATTATAACCAGATCAGGTCCAATTAAATGATGAGGAATTAAATACGCCAGATTCACTTGGATTCAGAACATCTACAGGGAATAAACGAGGTGGGTTTGTGGTACATTTATGGCATATTTTTACTCCTACTCCTTTACTCCTATTATTTATTCTTCAAATGACAAACTAACCCGCAGGTCTAAATTGTCTGTCGGCTAAATTTACGACAGGGTGACCTCTGGTGTCTCGACTAAGTCATTTACACAGATAATCACTGTTAAACAGAGACACATCAAGTTAAAGTGGGACGCAACACCTAAACTCAGCCAAAAAAACACATTTCAAATAAAGCTGCTCAACTGGGCAGTAAGTGAAGGACTAAAGAGCGAAGAACAGTGAGGGCTGTTCTTTAGTGGAATACAAAAAGTGTGCAAAGCAGTGATTAAGGAGCCCATATTATGTTATTTTACACTTTTATTATAATGTTTCCTCATAAAAAAACATGCACACGAACCCTGCATATTTAGCCTTTAGCGATCCAAAGATGTTCATTTTGTCTTCTTATGTACTTTATTTTTAAAGACAATACAGTAAAGTGAACAAAACTGAACAAAAATGCAACACCATCTACGAAATCCAATGCAAATTACGCAATAAATCATACAAAGGGGCAATGGGCCGGGCATTTCACATCCGAAAAAAGGAACATCAAAAGGAAAGGGAAAAGGAAATATCAGGGAGACTCACCAGAACACAAAAAGACAAAGCGGAGCAGGAAAACTTACAATTCACCATATCAGAGCATTGTAAACGAAATAAGCACATTATGGATTGGGACGGGGCACGGGTCATTGGGTCAGAGAACAATAAGTTCAAACGCTGGATCAGGGAGGCCATTGAATCTGCGTCAGGAATAATTTTAGAAGTAAAACCAGCCTTGCATTTGAAGGATTTATGTCTGAGCAGCAGTGAGTTGTACTTCCTGATAGAAAGCTCAGAGGTGGACTGATATATGAGAAAATAGTCCCTCAACATGTGACGATTCATGTGATGGAAGGTTAATTTTATTTCAAACATTATTCTATAGACACAGACGTTCACATGGACAGTCTGGAGTTAGATTTGTTTTGCCTCGGGTGCTCTGTGGAGTGGGTTAGGTTTGGGCGGCATCCAAATTTTGATCCCGTTAAACCGTCTCAGCATTTTCCCGGGGTATACAATAATAGAGTGACTAATTAAGAATTATTTTGTAGCATTCAGAAACAGAAGAGCAGCATTATATTTGAAGATGAGGCGCAAGTTCTGATCAAACCAAACTTTGCAGTGCGTTCGCATCAACATCAGAGCATGAGCTGTTTTTCAAGGTTTTCATTTTTCATTCCGCACTCTTCTCTCTAATTTAATGCCCCACCCCTATTTTAAAAATGTATGCTGATTATTTATGTTTTGATTTGTTTGTATTGTGATTTTAATGTATTTCTTATTCTGTAAAGCACTTTGAATGACTTGTACGAATTGTGCTGTACAAATAAACTTGCCTTGCCTTTTTATCAGTGCTTATACTGTATGCAAATGAGCCATACAGTTTTAAGTTTCATCTCTGTAAAATGTAAACAAATGTGCGTAAAGCTGCATTAAACACATTATTACTCAAAGTCAATAATGAGTGGAGTACGGGAAATGTAGAGCGGTGGAGAGGACCAATCACAGCCCTTGTTGTCTGCGACGCTTCTCCCTCGCTGTTTGTGTTAGAAAGTTTGGGAGGTGCACAGTGGTGGACATGGACATTGTACGTAGGGGCTGCACTTCGACGCAAACATGTTTTGATGCAGAACCATAAATTTGGCTTTACCGTCTCCTCCGTGAAAGTCTGACTTCGCCCTCAAGCGGGAACTTTCTCCTCTTCAGCGCCTCGTCCCCTCTCGACTCTCGGCTTCAATAAAACGTCTCCATCACAAACTTTTCAGCTCAACATCACACACGAAGCGTCAGTCAGGTTTTTTCTTCTTCCTCGCTGCGTGTGGATGGAAATCGCCGAGCAGAACGACATTTGAAGAGGAGAGGGAACGGAGGGGAGAAAGTCCTGCTGTGGTTTGAGGTCCAGATTTTTTAATGACGGTAATCAAACTGATATCGCTGCTACTTTTTGATACCGCGGCATACTGTATTACCATCCAATTCTAGAGTGGGTAAGACTGTTTTTAGTGGCAGGACAACTATAGCACCAGCAACCTCTACAAATACAAGGACTTGATGGAAGATTTCAAGAAGTGTCTCCAACATGTCTCCAACACTCTGGTTCTTAGCAGATCATTAATTACCGCGGCGCACACACATTTACCACTAAAAGCTAATAGCGGTGGTTTACTTACAGAACTTTCTTTACTCTCTAGAATATCATACAAAAATGCCATTAGGCCGACCTACTATCTTTAAATATGATGTAAAGAGGCAGAAGAACAATAAATGTCGCCTAAATAAACCCAATTGAAAATCCAATAGAGCCAAACTTAAGTTTCATAAACAATTGAAGATTTACAGTGAATTTTTACATCATAAATAAATCAGCAATTATATCGGCAGCTCCAACTCCCATTGTATTGGTATCAAATTGGCCGCAACAAAATCCATATCGGTTGAGCCCTATTTTGGATAAATCTGCTGAGACAGGGGACACGGGGCTCAAAACCTAGAAAAAACTGGGACTGTCCCAGGCAGTGGCAGGACAACTATAGCACCAGTAACCTCTCCAAACACAAGGACCGGATGGAAGATTTAAAAAAGTGTCTCCACACGTCTCCAACACTCTGGCTCATAGGAAATGAGGCCCTACGTCCAAAATTCCAAACTGTCCCTTTAACTGTGACGACAGTGCCTTCATCCTTTCACACACCTGAAACACCCCCCTCCAGAGAGCACCAGGCGAAGGGAGGCGTGGTCAGTCTGAGCGACGTGCAGGTCCATCAGGCTGGCCACGCCTACAGGAAGTACCAACAGCTGATATACGACATGTCACTACCAACACCGGGGACAGCTCTAATCTGAAAATGGGCGAGAAGCCCAAACACGTCAACAAGATAAATACTTTTTACTACATTCTAATATGTCTTCAATATCACAAGAATCACATTTGCGTAATATAAGACCTTTCCTTTGCCCCTCTCTCTCTCATATATCCAAACTTTCTCAGTATGTGTTTGGCCTGTGGAGCTGTGCAGACTGAACGCTCTGGGCTACAAACACTGAAGCGTATGAAGCTGCTCCAGAATAACAAAGCCATGAATCTGAGCTAATGTTGTGTGATTATTGTCCAGTGCCGTCTTCGGTTTGATCTAAAGCATGTCTGGGGGCTGTGAGTGCAGACAGGAGCTACAACTTCATCAAGTGCACTACATCCAATATCGTTTTATTAGCCTCACGCAGGAAATATACACTCCAAAGCTGAGGTGAAGGAGCTGAGCGCTGGAAGTAAGAAAGGGCGACCAAAATCTACTCGGACACACCCGGGCTGGGATGGTTGGGATAAATAAAATTGTGAAAACAGCGTGTAACATTGTGCATTCTGTTGCTGCATTTTTTGCTTTATGGTCATTTGCAAATATGGATTTCTGTATTTTGGCAAAACATCCATCCATCCATCCATCTTCTTCTGCTTATCCGGGGCCAGGTCACGGGGGCAGCAGTCTAAGCAGGCTTCCTTCTCCCCAGCCACTTCCTCCAGCTCCTCCGGACGGACCCCGAGGCGTTCCCAGGCCAGCCGAGAGAGATCGTCTTTCCAGCGTGTCCTGAGTCTTCCCCGGGGCCTCCTACCGGTGGGACATGCCCGGAACACCTCCCGAGGGAGGCGTCCAGGAGGCATCCGGACCAGATGCCCGAGCCACCTCAACTGGCTCCTCTCGACGTGGAGGAGCAGCGACTCTACTCTGAGCTCCTCCCGTGTGACCGAGCTCCTCACCCTATCTCTAAGGGAGCGCCCGGCCACTCTGCGAAGGAAACTCATTTCGGCCGCTTGTATCCGCGATCTCGTTCTTTCGGTCATTACCCAGAGCTCATGACCATAGGTGAGGGTAGGAACGTAAATTGACCGGTAAATCGAGAGCTTCGCCTTTCGGCTCAGCTCCCTCTTCACCACAACGGTCCGATACAGCGACCGCATCACTGCCGACGCTGCACCGATCCGCCTGTCAATCTCACGCTCCATCTTCCCTTCACTTGTGAACAAGACCCCGAGATACTTGAACTCCTCCACTTGAGGCAGAGACTCCCCACCCACCCAGAGAGGGCAATCCACCTTTTTCCGGTCGAGAACCATGGCCTTGGATTTGGAACAGCTGATTCTCATCCCGGCCGCTTCACACTCGGCTGCAAACCGCCCCAGTGCACGCTGCAGGTTCTGGCTCGATGGAGCCAACAGGACAACATCATCCGCAAAAAGCAGAGATGAGATCCTGTGGTTCCAGTACTGGACCCCATCCGGCCCCTGACTGCGCCTAGAAATTCTGTCCATAAATACAATGAACAGAACCGGTGACAAAGGGCAGCCCTGGCGGAATCCAACATGCACCGGGAACAAGTCTGACTTACTGCCGGCAATGCGAACACAGCTCCTGCTCCGGTCATACAGGGACCGGACAGCCCTTAGCAAAGGGCCCCGGACCCCATACTCCCGAAGCACCCCCCACAGGGCACCACAAGGGACACGGTCGAATGCCTTCTCCAAGTCCACAAAGCACATGTGGACTGGATTGGCAAAACAAATGACGGTTTAAACTCCTCTTTACTGTTGGCAGGGATCAGATTAGCCGAAAATTGTGACAGGCCTGTTTAGTCCTGGTTTCGTCGTAGTTTAGGCCTGGTTTAGACCTGATGTAGTCCTGGTTTAGACCTGATGTAGTCCTGGTTTAGACCTGGTGTAGTCCTGGTTTAATCTTAGTTTAGTCCTGGTTTAGACCTGATGTAGTCCTGGTTTCATTTTAGTTTAATCCTGGTTTAGACCTGATGTAGTCCTGGTTTCATTTTACTGTAGTTTAGTCCTAGTTTAGTCCTGGTTTAGACCTGATGTAGTCCTGGTTTAGACCTGATGTAGTCCTGGTTTCATTTTACTGTTGTTTAGGATGATGTAGTCCTGGTTTAGACCTGTTGTAGTCCTGGTTTCATCTTACTGGAGTTTAGTCCTGGTTTAGAACTGATGTAGTCCTGGTTTAGACCTGATGTAGTCCTTGTTTAATCTTAGTTTAGTCCTGGTATAGTCCTGGTTTAGACCTGATGTAGTCCTGGTTTGGTCTTAGTTTAGTCCTGGTTTAGATCAGTTTGGTCAAAAATAGGGAAACAGGGATGTCCAGTCACCCTAAAGTAAGAGTACTGTTACTTCAAAATGATATTACTCAAGTATAAGTACAAAGAAGAAGGTCCAGCTCGGAGAAGCAAAACAAATCTGGAGTCTGGAGGTAAACGTTGAGGTTTGCAGCTAAAACAACAGTATAAAGGCATTATTCATATGAATAACATGAGAGATGATTGGTTGAGAGGCCAAAGATAGCAGAAGAGCTGGCAAGTTGTATGACTAGGATGACCAGATGTCCGTATTTATCCAGGACAGTCCCAGTTTTGAGCCCTGTGTCCCCTGTCCCAGCAGATTTATCCAAAACCAGTGATTTGTCCCAGTTTTATTCAAGAAACGTCCCACGTGTCTCCATATTTTTGACCAATCTGATCCCCGCCAACAGTAAAAAGAGGCATAAATTGTCACTTGTTTAGGTAAAATACAGAAAAGCTGCTTAAAAATGACCACAACACAAAGAAAACGTGACTATACTGACTCACATTAGTGCTGATTGCAGAACAATTTCCCTTATTTACGCACTCGTTTCACAATTTTAGTACGACCAAACCAAACCAGGGATGAATCAGTTTTTTTATTTTGAAAATTAGGAGGAAGGAATGAAGAGGAGGTAATAAATAAACAAGAAAAGAGCCCAGAGCAGTTAAGCCCCTCACAGTGAAGTTAATGACCCGAACTAGCATGTTAATGCGGACTTCCTGATTATCGGACAATAAAACTCCTGGTAATTAGATGCAGACGGCGCACAGTAGACTTATTTAGACTTATTTGTATTATTATCTGAATGTTGTACGGATACTTCTACGAAACTCTGAAATGAAAACGTCGCACAAACTTGCTATGAATCGCGTCGTTGTATTAGTGCAGTTTCTGGTGAAGATTATTGGCTCCAAAAGTCCTGCTCTGTGTTTTTGCGAGCGCTCTCCCCAGCCCAATTACTCTGGATCAAAGTCTGTGTGGAGAATGGAGCGAATGAAGAAGGGAGGCACAAAAAGGACGTCGCTGATGCAATAATGATCTGAGCTTTAGCCCGGAGGAGAAGAGGCAAAATGCACGGATTATGCTAGCGTTCGTTCAGATACTGGGGCTTCTGGAAGTTACGGACAATTCGGCAGACAGAAATGCAAGATGTAAAACGGAAAATTAGCAACAAGTACCTCTCTGTGTATGTCACTAAGAGGTAAGATAACAGGGGTCAATTAGCAAATTTACCTTTTTTTTATCCTTCAAAAGATATAATATTTTCTTTTTTGGTTGTTAAACGTCTTGTATTACACAAAAATGACTCTTGTGAGCTTTAAGCCGTGTTCGAATGCTGTAACCGAGTCAAAAACATAGTTAGTTATCACCAAAAGAAAGCTGTAAGGATCATTCATGGGGCAGGTTACAGGGACCATACCAATTCATTATGTTTACAGTCAAAATTATTAAAATTGAAAGACATTATTGAGTTACAGACTATACAAATGTTATTCAAGGCAAAACACAGACTATTACCTACAAATATTCAAAGGCTGTTCACAGAGAGGGAAGGGGGTGATCATCTGAGAGGGAAATTTGATTATAAAGTTAAAGAGGTTTCTGTATTTCTGTTTGTGGAGTCAGATTGTGGAATAAGTTAAATGTGGAGCTCTAGGAATGTCCAAATTTAAAACCGTTTCAAAAATGTTTAAAGAAATTACTTTGTCACACTATATGAATGAAGAAGCTTCTTTTTGAGATACTTATTGTTAGTGTTGGTTTGAAAGGAACTATCTAATGTTTGATCAGTACAGTATAATTTAAATGTGTGCGATGACTTAGGTCTGTCCTAATGAAAGACTAACAGGAAGTGAAAAAGGACTATTTCCAATTTTGGAGAAGAGGTGGGATTTAATACGTTTTTTTACTTCCTCCCACTCCTTTTCGGGCATGTAAACAAATTTGATCGTCCTTGTTTAAATTTTCTTCCACGAGAAACCACGACAGAACGGCGTAACAGTCATTTTTCTCAGTTTCACACTCAAGCAAATGTGATCGTTGGTAAAATGAAGACTCCAGATGCATGTGCTGTTTGGAATCATCTTGAATTTGGTGCCTCGTCTCTTCTAATCGCATGTACCAGTGCGAGAGAGAGTCGTGCGTCAGCGGAAATGATGAAAACTGACGTATGGTTGTAAATGTTGATTCGACGAACATAAAGGAACGCTACAACATGGAGATGAAGAAAACTGGGACATTTTCTCATTTTTCCTTGATTTTGCTAGACTTACTACCGCAAAACAGAGCCCGCCGGAAGTCGCCATCGCATGTTTCCAAACGTCTTCCTGGTTTGTGACGTAAGCGTGAATAGAGCCTAAACAGGCCCTTTAAACATACATTTCACTTCTCTTATTTATAGACATCCTCCACAGCCACTTTTCTATAAATAAAAGTGTTTCTAATGATGTGGAATTTAAGACTCCAGCCTGAGGCCAGTGTATTTCAATCCACTTTATTCTGAACTTGAAGAGGAATTTGGAGTCTGGAGGGACCTATTAGTTGGACCAGCTTTGGTTACTCATTTGAAACAATATACAAGAGTTCATAAGAGTTTATACTATTACTTTACTACCAGGGTCATTCAGGGATTCGGACGTGCAATTCTTAATCATCACATTTGATATGGGCCTAGTAAATGTGTTAATGTCCCTGAATATCTCTATTTAGATCACCATGTTACCTTTTAGTGTTTGAAAATGCCATATTCACAAAAACAACATATTTTATATTAGTTTCGCTTTCGTTTTTGATGCTCTGAGTCAGTTCAGATCTGTGGAGAATCGAAGGAAGGAATTATTGCACTTTTGAGCAAAAGAAAACCCCATAATGTATAAATGCTAGAGAGATGGACATTACAGGTGAAGCAGTAACATCTCCATAGAGACAGATTGCGCAGTGCACCTTTAACTCTTGTTGAGGTTACGCTTTTAAAACTTTAAAACGTGTCCCAAGTTATCACCGTGAGCTCCTTGCTTTAAATATAAAACAGCAGCAGCAGAATTTAGGACACGGCTCTCCGCACACAGCCCGGAGAGGACGCACTGAGGTCGGGTAACAGCAGCAGCCAACACTGGTAAAGACACGGTTCAATCACTCACCATAGAGTCGGTCTCTCCAGGGGATGGGCTGGGAGTTCGGTCTTACAGCGCCTTCTGGGTGCATGGGTTCCAAAGCGAAAGAATCAGAAGACAAACACTAAATATAATAAAATAGAATAAAATAAAGTAGAAAACAATAATGTACAAATTTACAAGAACATAACAGTGCAGGTAATGATCAATGCAGAAAATCCAGCACAGGGTCATGTGACTGAAACAGAGGGGGTGGGAACAGCCTGTTTTTGTTCATGAGTCCAGCAGCAGAGGGGAAGAAAGTGTTTTTATTGTGAGAGGTTCTGTAGCCTCCTGCCTGAGGGGAGCAGGTCAAAAAGTCCGTGTCCAGGGTGAGAAGGGTCAGATCCGACCTGCACGTGTCCGAGTCCTGGAGGTGAACAGGAAGAGATGGAGGCTGCAACCAATCACCTTCTCAGCAGAGTACAACACGCTGCAGTCTCTGTTTGTCCCTGATGGAGGCCCCAGCACCACATGGTGATGGAGGAGGTGAGGATGGACTCGATGATGGCTGTGTAGAACTGCACTAGTGTCCGTGCTGCAGGTTGAATCTCTTCAGCTGCCTCAGGAAGTACATCCTCTGCTGGGCCTTCTTTAAGACGGAGGTGATGGTGGGCTCCCATTTGAGGTCCTGGATGATGGTGGCTCCCATTTGAGGTCGTGGGTGATGGTGGTCCCCAGGAAGCAGAATGAGTCCACTGTGGTGATGCTGTCGGTCAGGATGATGGAGGGGAGTGGGGCTGTGTGCTTCCTAAAGTCCACAGTCTTCTGGGCGTTAAGCACCAGGTTGTTTTGGCTGCACCAGGACACCAGACGATCATCCTCCTCTGTAGGCGACTCATCCCCGTCCGAGATGAGTCCGATCACCGCGCAGACTGGTCCGGATGGGTTCGTCAGGCGGCTCAGCCCTCATGCTCTGGTTCAGGACGCAGGAAGCAGGTGCAGTGCGCAGAGGACCAGGTCACCACTGCCCGCTCAAACTCATCTGAGCCCAGCCTGAACGAAAACTGCTCTTCGCTGGTTGAGGTGAGGTTATTATATCGATCCGGAAGGTGAATTAGTAAAAAGCCTAGATAAAATACAATGCCTTTAAATGAATATAGGTGCACTGTGTAACTTTTGGGAAGGTGCACTGTGTAACCTTTCGGGAAGAAAAAAGTGAGGACCTGGGGGATTGATTTTCTTTTCTTCGAATGCTTACACCACCCGCCACAAATGCCACCCTAGCAGCTGCCCTGCCCCCCCATGCCTAGGACCGCCCCTGCATGCTTGTTTCTATGGGTAATGGTCATTGGCTGGAATGTTCCACAGCTCTACTTTACATTTATTCAATTACAGGTGGTTTTATATCTCAAAAATCCCTAGAAAAACAGGCATTCTGACTGTGAGCGGGTGGCCTCTCCACAGATCTGACCTGTAGCTTGGTCTGGTTTGGTCTCCATGAAGATAGAAAGGTTTAATGCCATACTGTGAAACATTCCAGACAAAGCAATAACTCCCTAATATCTCCATGGATAAAAGCATTTGACGGACTCTCCACCAGAAAAGTTACACAGTGCACCTTTAAATAACAAATGTAAGAAAAATTAGGCGTGTATATATTGTCTTGTAAAAATCAATACAAATAACTATTTTTTCTACAATATCTCCCATTTTCTGCACTTTACAATGAGCCAAAACAACAAATTTCTTCTTTTTTATGCAATTTTAAATGTTTTTTCCCCCCACACTTGACACAATAGTCCACTTATAGAAAGAAGCTTTATTAGAACAAACCTGGAGACTTTTTTTTTTTTTGCAACATTTGCGCATTAAAAAAGACATACAAAAGATTCAAATTTATGGCAACCACCTCACTGAAGACACATCATAAAAATCATGATTAAGAATTATTCATACCCTCCCCATATCTAATACGCCCCATACGCATACATGACACGGACATCCACACGTACACTAATCCAAAAACATCGTTAAATAAGTTTATTAATAAATATTCCGTAATAATTAGGCGTCCATTTTAAGCGTTGTGCCCTTAGAAGTAACTGTTATGTGATAGCGATTTGTAGTATGATAATTCTGTGTGATAATATGGAGGGTCTAAAGTGCATCTGTCAAGACTTGTCAAAATAAACTAGTATTTTAAAGAGGGGTTATGACACTTCTATGGGGTATTAAAGGTCCTAGATTACACAAAATTAACCTGTGAGCTTTTAGAGGTGTTATAAAGCTGTTACCTCATCAAAAACAGACCCGGAGTTGTGTTTAGTTTCATTTTTGTGATGAGGAAACCACATTACAACATAGACTTTTGTTGGTTCAAAAATGCTATATTCGCCGAAAACAAAATATTAACATTACCGTATTTTCTGGACTATAAAGGCTGCTACACACTACAGGATTTTTGGTCTTAAACGATTTTTAAACGTGCGACAAAATGTGCACACCACAGACATGAGGAGAAACTTATAAGACTTAAACTCTCTGATCTCACAGACTGCAGTGGGATCTGTCTGCGTAAAACAGGCTGTAAAGATGTGAGCGCGATCAGGTCAACTGTTTCCTGTCTACAGTAAAACTACTCACACTGAGACTCTGAAGTGTTCAAAGATCAGAGCTCTGCACTTCTAGTTTAGATACAAGTTAAACTGTGCTGTTATTATTTGTGAAATGTGGTGCAATACTTCAGATACAGGATTTTTAAAGCAGAAAAGAGGCGATAAAGTCCACAGGAAGTAGAGTCAGTATCACTAATCTGCAGCTTTACGTTCTGTGGACGTAAACAGACACATGCAAGGAACAACTTTTGCCTTTTTACTTTCAAAGAACGCTTCAAACTGGATTAATAATGCAGTTTTGTGGACTGGAGGTCATTATTTGTGGGGAACAATTTCTATGAATAATGTGGATCAGATGCAGCACTTTAAATGCACCACTTTACATCAGGTGAGTAATAAAGTCTTTATTTTCTCTATATCCTGAGTTTGTTTGTGTCCTTCACTCCTCTGCCCCTGACGCTCTTGTTTTATCGCCTGTTTCCGTCGCGTTGCTGATGTTTGGTGGTTCTGATCTGTCACTGACTCCACATGAGGAGCAGCGGCTTCAAAGTCACACACGGAGACACACAGTCGGGTCACGTCTCCTCGAACTCTAGAAGAAGAAATTGCAGCTAAAATTGGGCAAATTCTCCTGGAGTGTTTGGCAGCCTTAAGTCGCACTTTTTTCAGGATTTGGGTTTTTCCTGCGACTTATATATTATATTTTTCACACTGACAGTCCATAGACCGTATATATGAATTGTATATATGAATCAAAAATGAAAAAAACAAATCGTTATTAGTTTTTTCATTTTGGATTTAGAGACAAATAATAAAGAAAAGAGTTGTTTTTTCATTTTCTTATTTTTGGTTCTATATTGAAAAACAAATGATACACTACCTGGTTGTTTTTATTACTATAACTTCTATAACTTGCCTTTAAAGATGAAATGTTGGTCCTTGGTCTCTGATTTTATAAAATAAATTTCCCCCAAAAAACATGACTTATAGTCCAATGCGACTTATACATGTTTTTTTCTTCTTCATCGTGCATTTTTTGGCTGTTGCAACTTGTACTCCGGAGCGACTTATAGTCCGAAAAATACGGTACATTTCATTTGTTTGTTTCCTTTTTGATGCTCTAAGTCCTGCCTCCCATTGCTCTGTCACTCCCCCTTCAGAGCACTATCACAACACAATCAGCGTGAATGAAACTATTGCACATCGCATCAGGTTTGTGAAGTTGTAGTGGATTGTATCATGTTTTTGTATATATATGGAGAATTGCACTGAGGACAGAAAACCTCTTTAGGCGTATTTTGGGCTACGTTCAGACTGCAGGTATTAATGCTCAATTCAGATTTTTTTGTGAAATCCGTTTTTTTTGCGAGGTTGTTCCCATTTCCAGTATCACGACACTTGTCTGTGATCTCCAGTATGAACTTTAAACACCCCAAAAGTGTCCCACAGGAGCATTGGAGGACATGACGAAGTCACAGCAGCGACTGCGCTCAGTGTTTACGGAAATCGCTTCAACATGGACGCCAACACTGAGCACCTGGTGATTTTAAAGTTGCTGTCGTACCGGAGAATAGGGGTGTGCATTGCCATTAATCTAGCAATACGATACATATGATAATATCACTGTTACGATTCAATATATCACAATATATCCCAATACTAAAACACAGGACGATATATTGTGATTTATTAATAATTACGCATATTACGGTCGAGTGCACCTTCATGAGTCCAAAATTGGATGAAATACATTTACTTTTATTTTTAAATGATCAGAACAGTAAATGGAACTTTTGATTATTTTTTTTTATCAAAAAAACTTTAAAAAACTCGATTCGGATGCATTTTGAATCGATGGGAGAACGTAATGAAGTATAGCGATATATCACTGAATTGATTTTTTCTTACACCCATACCGGAGAACATGTACAACTTATCTTACAACTTTTGGCCGTGGGGCAGCGGCAGCAACGTCCAGAGAAATGAATGACAGATGTAGGTAGGATGAATGTGACCTGGACATTCAGACTGAAGTCACATGGCAAAAGATCGGATATGGATCGATCAGATTTGGGTCACTTCAGGCTGCAGTCTGAACGTAGCCAATGAACAACGTTGGTAGACAGCTCCAAATAGTTGATTTTGCATAATACCCCCTCTTTAAGATGAAAATATGAACGTGCAACCAGGAAATACTTATACACATGCTGTTTTAGCGATATGACAAATAATAATATTAAGCGTATGTAAATGTTCACATTGAAAGGTTAAATAAAATTTGATGCCGCTGTTTACACGTGGCGTTTACAGGTTAAAGGCCCTGGACCAGATCCCCCCCCCCCACGTATTCGAGTGGATCTAATGTATAAGCAGCTCTTGTGGTCAAAATAAGTCTCCTGCGTGCCACCACCTGCTCGTCTCCATGGAAATGCCATTGAATGTATGTAGAATGTTCCACACTAAAGATATCTATCACAAGGGAGTAGCAGGTAAAAGCACTATGCTCCATTACAGCTCAGATCTGTGGAGAGTCACCCCTATTCGTAAAAGGAATTATTGTATTTTTGAGCAATAGAAACACTCATAATGAATAAATACTAGATGGATATGTTTAATGTCATACCATGGAACATTCTAGAGAAAGCCAAAACATCTCCATGTAGACAAGCAGGTAGCAGACCCTCCACCAGAAGAGTTGGGCAGTGCACCTTTAAAGGGGAACTCCGGCACGTCTGAAGCTAAAGTCCGTTGCGGTGGTCAAATACTGTCAGAAGTTAAGAACTTGCCCCCATCACTACACTAGTTTGTTGCCTTGACAGACTCACTGCCACAGTGAGATCTCCACCGAGGAAACACTGATCTGTGCCGTTTTTTGGCTTCCGTCAGAATTCCACCACCTCTAGCAATGGACTTTAGCTTCAAACGTGCCGGAATTCAACTTTAACTGCAAAACTCCACTCTGGTTTCTCAAAGTTGTGAAAAACTTGGCTGCTTGGAATTACTTAAGGTAAGTGAGGAATAACTTTATCCACAGCAAACCTTGTAAAATAGTACTTGTTTCTTACAACTTTTAGGCAGTAAAAATCCGGTACAGCGCCTTTAAGTTGCTTGGCTGATATAGAGATATAAAAGCACACAGTGGTGATAGTAGTTGAGTAAAGTCTTTCAGGTATAGAACGATAGAACGAGTTGGTGCAATTCAGATCTTGGGCAGCTTGGGGGCGCTGATGAGCGGGTTGGTCTCCTGGAGAACCCGCCGGCCTGCGCTCTTGTAGTCGTAGGAGCAAGAGTGGGTCTCTGCATAGCGGTGAGTGGCACAGAAGTTCTGACCGCACCTGGAAACACAGAAGGTGGTGCCGAGTCCTAGATTCAACTTTTGGAAAATAGTTGGAGCCCATTTTTTTTCTTGCTCATGTTCAAGAAGCAAATTTTGATTAAAACTGAACCTGTGCTTCAGTGAATTTCCAGCGTCTGTTCTTTTATTCACATTTTTTTTCTTCTCAGAATGTCTAACTTGCAAAATCTGTGAGCCTGAGCCGTGTTTGTATGAAAATGAGAAAACCAAATAATTAAAAGTCACAGCATGCAATTTTCATTTTGGTTATCTTATTGCACTGAAAAACATGTAAACTTACACTGAGTGGGCTTGCATCTCCACAAACCTGACTCTTACTTGGCCTCTTCCTCTTTGTTGCTATGGTAATATTGTAAATAGCTTTAATTTTCCACAGTATGGTATATTCTCCATGAAAAATGTTCAAGTATGGTTTAACTTTCCATTTCCTTCATCTACCCTGTTAAAATGACTCTTGTAGGCGACACATTTGACATGTATTTGTTTTTATAATCCTGTATTTTGTGCTTTGAAATCCATCCCAACACCTCTGATATGTATTTTTTCTTTTAAATTTTCTTTTTTATGTATCATTACAGATGACTGAGCTGTTGTCTGTGCTGTTGTGTCCATTTGTTGACACTTGTTTTCCACTGAATACAGGACTACATTCATACCACAAATAATACTCCCTACAACTGTACAACAACTCACCCTTATGTAACAGATAATACTCCCTACAACTGTACAACTCACCCTTATGTCACAGATAAGCCTGTGTTTCTGTCAATCATCACATCTTTGCACTGTTTCCATTCTCTTGGATAGAACTGTGATATACTGTATTTATATTACAATATTAGTTTTTGGCTTACTGTACATATATTTATATAATTTATGTCTTATTGATACGCATATATTGCTATTTTTTAGTGCTACTTATTTAGAAGTTTAATACCTTATATATATATATATATATATATATATTTTAAACTCTGTTTTATTGTAAGATATTGTGATGTGTGAGCTACTGTGTCCAAGTCATTTCCGTTGTGGATCAATATGAGAAAACGAGATGACGTCACGTCCGGGGTATACTGGTAGGCAGTCAACATGAAAACTAGAAAAAAAATCAGCCATCTTCCAAAGAAAACGGGTCAGGAGATCGATGCCTTTATCAGCGAGTTTTAACGTTTTTAATCCTCACTGATCATTCACTGATAATGAAGTTATGTCAAACCAATTAAATGCAAAACCTACTTCAAAATAAGACGAGTTCTCTCATGACAGACATACACAACGCAACTGTCAACACAAACGAGCTGCCCTACTTTTTGCCTACCAGCCACTGCGCACGTGCGAAAAAGCCGGATGTAAACAAAAACGTTTTCTCGTATAAAGTCTAAGTCTAAACAGCTCTAGCTTCCATTTATTCAATTACAGGTGGGTTTATAGCTCAAAAAATCTTAGAAAAACAGGCATTCTGACTGTGATCTCACCTGTAACTTTGGTCTCTACAAAGATAAAAAGGTTTAAAGCCATACCGTGAAATATTTCAGACAAAGTAATAACATCCCCATGAAGAAAAGCACTTGACAGACCCTCCACCAGAAAAGTTCCACAATGCACCTTTGACGTTTTACAAAAACATTAGCTACAAGTTACTTACCAAGACGTGCATTTTGAGATCTTTACATTTGCCCGATTGAGCTTGTACTTCCGAAACTATTTAGAAATTGCTTGCTTGCCTTGAAATTTCCCCCATCACCCGAAGTCTCTCCACGCTCCATCTCCCTAATCACAGATATTTACAGACAGTACTTTCTAAATGATACTTGTGCTTTCTGTACTTGTGCTAAAGACCTCCATTAGACCACTTATCCAACCACCTCAGAGAATATTAAAGCTCCTGCCCTCCACTCTCTTACATTACATCATATGGGACCCAAAGTGCTCTCTTTTCAACACAGCGGGGGCCGAGCACTTTAAATTCGTGTTCCATTGTACGAACGGCTGGGGATAGATGATGACAGTTTCAGCGCGTTGCATCAGGTTTACGCGGAAATGTTTTCGATGTCGTTTGGGAAAGAAAGTTGCGTTAAAATATTGTGACAGGACAAGAGGAAGGAATGTGAAATCAAGAACAAGTACTTCTCCAGGGACTGCGGTGCTGAATTGAGGGGAATGGTTGTGGGGAATGGTTGTGAGCATAGAGTGTGTATATAAATGGACACAGCTAATCTGCTTCCATCGACTCGTCAGCTTCATTTGACTGGAGACCAACATGATGGGTGGTGTCACACTCCCTTAGTCCACTTTTTTATAAAGTCTATGGTTATGAGGGTGTTTATGAGGGTGTTTATGAGGGGTGAATGAGGGGTGAATGAGGGGTGGTTGTGACGGTGGTTACAGAGGTATATGGTTGTCAGGGGTGGTTGTCAGGGGTGGTTGTGACGGTGGTTATGGGGGTATATGGTGGTCAGGGGTGGTTGTGACAGTGGTTATGGGGGTATATGGTTGTCAGGGGTGGTTATGACGGTGGTTATGGGGGTATATGGTTGTCAGGGGTGGTTGTGACGGTGGTTATGGGGGTATATGGTTGTCAGGGGTGGTTGTGACGGTGGTTATGAGGGTATATGGTTGTCAGGGGTGGTTGTGACGGTGGTTATGAGGGTATATGGTTGTCAGGGGTGGTTGTGACTGTGGCTATGGGGGTATATGGTTGTCAGGGGTGGTTGCGACGGTGGTTATGGGGGTATATGGTGGTCAGGGGTGGTTGTCAGGGGTGGTCAGGGGTGGTTGTCAGGGGTGGTTGTGACGGTGGTTATGGGGGTATATGGTTGTCATTGATACTCGTCAGCGGTGGTTGATAGGGGAAGTTGTTGGGGGTGGTTGTGATGGTGATTATGGGGGTATATGGTTGTCAGGGGTGGTTAAGACGGTGGTTATGGGTGTATATGGTTGTCAGGGGTGGTAGTGACAGTGGTTATGGGGGTATCTGGTTGTCAGGGGTGGTTGTGACGGTGATTATGGGGGTATATGGTTGTCAGGGGTGGTTGTGACGGTGGTTATGGGGGTATATGGTTGTCAGGGCTGGTTGTCACGGTGATTATGGGGGTATATGGTTGTCAGGAGTGGATGTGACGGTGATTATGGGGGTATATGGTTGTCAGGGGTGGTTGATAGGGACAGTTGTTGGGAGTGGTTGCGACGGCGGTTATGGGGTATATGGTTGCGAGAGGTGGTTGTAAGGTTATATATGAGGGTAATTGTTGGCTTGGATTGTTGGGGGTGGTTGCAGAAGGTGATTGTGATGGCGGTTATGGGGGTTTATGGCTGTGAGGGGTGGTGGAGAGGGTCTATATGTGTACGGCTGTGGCGTGTACGGTTGTGAGGGGTAGTTATGGGAGCTGGTTGTGAGGGTATATAAGTG
The DNA here is from genome assembly GCA_034769755.1 of Odontamblyopus lacepedii. Taxonomy (NCBI): domain Eukaryota; kingdom Metazoa; phylum Chordata; class Actinopteri; order Gobiiformes; family Gobiidae; genus Odontamblyopus; species Odontamblyopus lacepedii. The sequence goes on from CM068354.1 coordinate 9,700,379, forward strand.
GGTGGTTGTGAAAAGCAGTTGTGAGTGCGTTTGTAGAGACTGGGTGAAGTAAAGCGCCGGGTCCGGTTGTGGTACCTGCACTCGTAGCTGGTGGCCAGGCCAGTCTTCTTGCCACAGTGGAAGCAGTGTTTAGAGGAAGAGGAGGAGGTCTTCTTCTTGGTCCCAGCAGACGCTCGGACTGGGGGCAGAGGGTGAGACGAAGAGCCTGGTGGACACACACAAACGCCGCGTTACTATGACAATGCTTTTCAAACAGTGGTATGGCTAGTTTATTTTGTTAAATCACATTATTCTGCAGTCAATGTAACTCTCATTGATTAGTACTAGTAACAGTAGTTTGAAGATAAGGTTGTCAATAGTAGGGCCAATGATGTTCTGCTTCAAAAATGGACATTTTTCATTTCAGAAGTTTTTAATTCCGTTTCACTGTAACACATTTGATAATTCTGTTGACAGTATTGGGAAGGTTACTTTTAAAATATATTCCCCTACAGATTACATATTACATCCCCCAAAATGTAGTTTGTAACTTAATCCGAATACTTTGGATTACTTAATATTGTCATGCTTTTTAAAACTACATGAATGTAGCAGCCACCTCCTGCAAATTCTTGTTTCGTTTTAGACCTGGTTTAGTCCTGGTTTAATGCTTGTTTAGTCCTGGTTTTATATCTGATTTAGACCTGGTTCAGACCTGGCTTAGACCTGGCTTTAGTCCTGGTTTAATGCTTGTTTAGTCCTGGTTTTAGATCTGGTTTAGATCTGGTTTAGACCTGGCTTAGACCTGGCTTAGACCTGGTTTAGACCTGGTTTTAGTCCTGGTGTTAGTTCTGGTTTAGAGGTGCACAGGAGGAAGTACAATCCACACAGCGTACGTGACAAGACATGGTCCAAGCGCTATGTCCACGCCATACAGGAGGAGGTGTGGCAGGAGGAGAGGCAGAGGAAGGAGGCGCGGTGTGTGCAGCATACGGGAGGAGGTATGGCATCCGCAGCGTACGGGAGGAGGCGCGGTGTGTGCGGCGTACGGGAGGAGGTATGGCATCCGACGCGTACGGGAGGAGGCGCGGTGTGTGCGGCGTACGGGAGGAGGTATGGCATCCGCAGCGTACGGGAGGAGCCGCGGTGTGTGCGGCGTACGGGAGGAGGCGGACACGGTCTATGGGTTCACGCAGCGTATGCGAGAAGACATGGCACACGGGAGGAGGCGCTGTCCGTGTAACATACCAAAACCGGAAAAAGACGTCTGCTACACATCGGTTATCAGTTTTAAGTGGCGTTTTTTCAAATATTTTAACAAATTCAGGTAAATTTTTGTGCAAAATTAAAAAAAATGTATAAATTCCGGGTCACGCTGACGATTCTGCGTTTTCCGTTCGTTTTCTGCGATCGTGGAAAATCATTGGCCTTACAACAGTATAAAAAAATCTGATACTAATTGATATGAAAACTAGTATTGAAATTAGAGACTCATTTGAGCAGGTATCGATAATAAAAAAAAGTCACATTCACAGACAAAAATGAACCTTTCTTGAAGCTTTAGAATGATCTTGAGCTGTATCAGAACAAGTACAAGACCACATAGACTAGTACATGGAGCACTGTGGAACCTTCCTGGACCACTGAGGGATTACACAGATATAAGGCCACATGGGAATAGAAAAACCATATACATAGCTTCAGTGATCTTTTAAGGACAAAAGGACAAAAATATGCATGTGGGTTCTAACAAAACCGTATTATCTCCCTGACTATCGCCTGCCTGCTCATACCGTCCATTTAAGTTCCACAATGTTAAACTGGTCTTAAACTGCAGCCTGGACATAAAGGGGCATAAACTGGCTGTATTCTGTTATGCGCTGTCCTCTGAGCTCATCCCACGCTCCCCTTGGTCCAACTAAACATTTTACCAGCCGCCCGGGGAGTATAAAAAGTTACAGTCTTTATGCACTAAACGAGACCCATCTTTGGGGCCATAAAATGCACACGCAAATCCCCGTCCAACAGGAATGAAATGACTGCAGCATCCACTGAGCACCAGGGCCAGGGCCGATATGAGTCGATATGGAAATGCTTTCTAATGTCATTTAAGGCCACTATTACGTGTCACAAAATAAAGGCAATAAATGTATGGTTTAGCATGGCGAAATATTAGATGTGCAAATGACCTCTGTAGACAAGAGATAATATAGGAAAAAATGTTGGAAACTTCCTTTTGATGTTTCGGAAGGCAATACTCTCGATTTACTGATCAAACTATGTTCCTACCCTCACCTATGGTCATGAGCTTTGGGTAATGACCGAAAGAAACCTCCGTGAAGTTGGCCCCATCAAACTCAAACCTACACAAAAACTATGTCAATCATTTGTGCTGTTTTGTGCTGTGATTCTGCCTCAAAACAGGCAGAAAATTATAAAAAAAAGTTGGTATTTCATCTGTGCTGTTTTGTGCTGTGACAATTTTCATTTGTGCCAGTTTATTTCTAAAATTATTCGTTATTATTTCTGTGGCAGTTATAGGACATAATTTACGCTCAGCTGACAACGGCAAACTCCGCAAAACTAGCGGCGATAAACGATCCGAGTCTGTGGAACAGTCTGTATTATTATATAAAATATGAATCAAAAGCAAATGACTAAAGACGGTTAAAGACTTTTCTGCAGCCTGAGTTTATCTTCACTAGTTTTGCGGAGTTGCTGCCGTCAGCTGAGCGGAAATGACATCCTATAATTACCACAGAAATAATAATGAATAATTGTAGAAATAAACTCGTGCAAATGAAAATTGTCACAGCAGAAAACAGCACAAATAAAATACAAATGTTTTCTTTAATTTTCTGCCTGTTTTGAGGCTGTTTCACATTTTGAGGGGCTGGATGACATCATCGGCCCAAAATAAAACTGCAAATATCTTAAGAACTAGAATCGCACAAACAAAACTTTTTGCAGCACAAACGAAGCACAAACGATTGACTCCATTTTGGATGTTTTAGAGCATTTTGAAGCTTCCTGGGGACTGACTAACCTCAATTTGACCTATAAAAGAATCATTAATTTCTCAAAAACTAAAGCAGCACAAACAAAACTTTTTGCAGCACAAAACAGCACAAAGAAGCACAAATGATTGACATAGTTTTTGTGTAGGTTTGCGTTTTATGGGGGGCCAACTTCATGCAGGTCCAAAAGAACATGAAGTTCTTGAAGATGACACACGCAAATGTTTAAAATGAGAAGCTGGGGGAAGTGTCTGGGGTGAGGGAAGTCTGGGAGTCCCTGCTTAGACTGCTACCCTTGCGATCCGGAATGAAAGTCTAGATGGATGTAGGAAACATTTTTATTTTTTGGTAAAATTTAGAATTCACCCAAGTAAAGAATTAATGTGGGCTGTGTAATAAATCTGTGTTTTTAGCCGTAACATTGAGGCATCTCTCTTTTCAGCTTGTTCTTCCATTACCCCATCACCTTTTCAATCCTGTATTGTGTCAAGCCTTGGCAAACTCCAGACAGCCATCCCCCTGAGAGAGGAGAGGAGTCTGTGCTCCTCTTATCTCTGCCTTCTGACAGCTCATTTATGGAGATGCTCCCTTCCCCCCCAAAAAAACAGTTTATAAAAAAGGAGATGACACCGCATGTTATACTTAACCAAACACTGGGAAAATATGAAACAGAGAAAGTGATAGCCCAGGCACCCTCCCCGAACTGTCAATCCTCAAGTGTTTTTACAGAAAGTTAGAGGACATATGTGAGGTTCTGTTGGAACTTTGTAAAGTTATTTTACATCATTGTATAACATGAGATTTAAACTGAACTGAGATGAGGGTCAAACAAGAGGTCTACAGGCTTTCTTCTGTCAGTAAAAGCATGTGTTTTGGAGTAGACAGAAGACCAGACAAGTTTTTATGCTAAATGCCAATAATTAAAAGTTTGAATTGTTTGCATTTACAATGTTTAATTGTTTCTACTCAGACAAAAAAGTATTTTTTTTGCCTTATCACTGAGCCTCAGTTTACAATATTTGTATTTATTTGTAATCAAATTTAACCAGTTAAAATCTAAAATTGGCCAAACCAAAGCTTCTTTACATACTTATTTTTGTAAATATTGCATTTTAAGCAAAAAAAAATCTCTTACTTTGAATTAATAAATATGCCATCTTTGTGATAAGGTCCAGATAATAATTACCAATAATTAAAATTGCTAGTTCAAATAGTTAGTAGTTAATAGTTAGCTGTCTGTAAAATTGGGTAATGAAGCTGGTTGAAATAAAAGTAGCAGTATGGCTATAGGTAAGAATGCAGATCAATGCTCTGTAGTGGAGGTCTTCTTCTGAGACTGTTTCTTAAAGTAAAGTTAAAGTAACATTTTGTTCAAAAATATATAATCAAATTCTGATCATTTTGAGCAAAATGTCTCCTACCCCAGTACAGATACACTGTATAAGCAGCTCTTGAGGTCAAAATAAGACTATGTGCAGTCTGGAGCTAATTAGAAATAATTGTCCAATAATCTTGAATTGGCATTAGCATGCTAGTTATTGTTAACTTTACCACTGCAAAAATACAAACTGCACTCTGAAAATTTTGGAAGACACTCATAAACTCATTACAGTGAATAATTAGGATGCCTGGAATGCATAAGGGAAGTGAGGAATAACGAACACTGCAAACTGTTTAAAGGTGCATGGTGTAACTTTTCTGTTGGAGGGTCTGTCAAACTCTTTTCTCCATGGAGATGTTATTGCTTTGTCTGGAATGTTTCACAGTGTGGTGTTAAACCCGTCTATCTTCATGGAGACCAAACCAGACCAAGTTACAAGTCAGATCTGTGGAGAGGCGACCCCCCCCTGACAGTCAGAATGCCTCCTTTTCTAGGTCTTTCTTAGCTATAAAATCACCTGTAATTTAATAAATATAAGGTAGAGCACTGTGGAACATTCAAGGCAGAACAATGACATATTCATAGAAACAAGCAGGTGACAGACCCCCAACCAAAAAGCTACATAGTGCATCTTTAAAATGAACTAGATCTGTTTTTCACATTTTTAAGACCAGTAGAGCACATTTTAGATGATTTCAGCATATTTATAGTGCATTCCATATCATCAAACCCCAACTGCAGTGAACATGCACCTCCAGAACATCCCATAATATGTGACTATATAATCCTGGGACCGTGTAAAGAGGTTTGAAAGCGAGACAATGCTGTAGAGTAATAAAGCCTGGATTTCTATGTAAAGATGTGTTTATGTCTTTATGATTGTGTGTGCAGAGGCAAGACTATAGTGGAACAGGCCCACTGAAATGACCCAAATGACTGTAGCGAAGGTCTATGGAGTTTAAAAACACAGTGGAGAACTTTCTCTATTACCACATGACACCAAAAACTGGAACAGAGTGTTTTCTGCTTGAGAAAACTTAACTAGCTTAAAAACAGAGAATTTGTGTTAAATGTGTGTGAATGAAGCAAAACACAACTCAAAGTATGTTCGTGATGAGAAAACAGCATTCTAAAAACAAACACAAGTGTATAGTCTAGCATGATAATAGATGTGCAAATGTTTTTTTAGATAAGAGACAATAATGGAAAAAAAGAAAAAGAAACGCTAAGATATTTTGTATTTTTTAGAATTCACCAAAGCATTCTGTGCCAATGGGAAAGAATATTTTTTGACATTGAAAGGTGCACTGTGCAACATTTCTGCCCGTCTCCAGTAAGTAAGTAGTAAGTATGTTTAAGTAAATAAGTTAAAGTAAGTTTAAGTCAATAAGTTAGTTAGTTTAAGTAAGTCAGCAAGTTTAAGTAAGTAAGTTCAAGTAAGTTTAAATAAATTTAAATCAGTAAGTTTAAGTAAGTAAATTTAAGTAAGTTTAAAGTAAGTAAGTTCAAGTAAGTTTAAGTACCGCATTTTTAGGACTATAAGTCACTTACTTCATGGTCTGGGTGGTTCATGTGACTTATACTCAGGTGCGACTTATATATGAAATATTTCAGTCACATATAAACATAAATATAAACATGGACAAGGTACAAACCAGAGGCACCGACTGAATAAATTAAAAGTCCTTTATTGCATCGAGGGACGTCAACACGTTTCAACCAGCGAGATATAATGTCACACGTTAGTTATTTTCACACTGAGGCCACCAGAGGGCGCTCTAGGCTTGTGTACCAGTATCTGCTGCGCCTCATGCTCTTCCTCCTGCTCCACTGTCACTTCACCATCTGCAAAACCTCAGACCTGTTTGCTCAGTTAAATCCAGGTGGAGACTTTTTTTTGTCCAGTGAATAATCCACTGAATCTTTCCTTTAGTCGACAGAAGTTCACTGCATCAGCACCAGCTGATGCAAATGAGCCATGTGGCTTTAAGTTTCGTTTCTGTAAAACGTAAAACAAATGTGCGCAAAGTTGCATTAAACACATTATTACTCAGTGTATATATTGAGCGGAGCACTGGAAACGTCTGTAGAGCGGTGGTAGAGAGGAGCAATCGAGCAGCAGAAAGAAAGTTTGTAGTGAGTGAGAAACTTGTGTTTGATGGAGAAAAGTGGAGGAAACTCAAACTGTAATGAAGAAAACGAAAGCTAATCCTGGCTAAAAGCTGGATTTAGCTGGAGTTGGCGGAGTTGCTCAGAAGTGACACTGAGGATGAAGAAATGAATGGATTTAGTGATTTGGAGGGAGATGGAGAGTTCTGTTGTTTCTACTCTAGTTTTCTGAATAACTGTTCATATGTGACGTGAACACACCAGACACATGTCCAGCCTGTTCTTCTCTGTTCTAGTGTTATTACTATAACTTGACTTTCAAGATGAAATGTCGGTTCTTAGTGTCTGATTTTATAAAATAAATTTCCCCAAAAACGTATAGTCCAGTGTGACTTCTGTGTTTTTTTCTTCTTCATTCTGCATTTTTTTGGTTGGTGCGACTTATAGTCTGGAAAATACAGTAAGTAAGTTTAAATAAGTAAATTTAAGTAAGATAAGTGTATTTATATAGCGCTTTTCACAGACATAGGTCACACAGTGCTTCACTTATAAAAAGATAAAAACTGCATTAGACACATAAAAAGATAAAAACTGCATTAGACACATTCATAATACCATCAGTCACAGCAGAGGTTTTAAAAGGGGCTGATGCAGTGTAGGTGTTGTCTACAGCGCAGTAGTAAAGCCTGGATCTCTCTGTAAAATGTGTTTATGTCTTTATGATTGTGTGTGCAGAGCTGAGAGTTCGGGAGCAGGCCCACTGCTGAGACAGAAATAACTATCTTGTCCAAATGGAGTACACAGTTTGTTTGTAAGCCGGGGGGTACAGAAGATAGAAGGACCCGGGGAGAGATGAAAACTACAAGAGTTTCAAAGCCAGATATTAAGGCTGGGAGAGAATCTATCGTTTTGTAGTAAAGGTAAGATTCTGGGATGCTGTCTTGCCCCAGTACAGATATAGTATAAACAGCTGTTGAGGTCACATTAAGTCAGTTACACGATGTCTGCACCACATAAGAAAGGTTTTTATTGCTCCATTATCAGGAAGTACACGTTGTGCTTGGTTTTATTGTTGCAGCAAAACTTCACTCCCTCCTGCATCCTCTTCGAATGCACAACCGTCTTAACTCGGGACCTCAGATATACTGTATATAAACGGACACAGCTAACCTACTACCTGACACGTTCCCGGCACGAGCAGGATCCGTGAGCGATTTTGGTCTTGAAATGTTCGTATTAACCTGCTCTACATGATCCTGGGATTTTCATTTCGCTATTTTGTCCAATAAAAAATCCTATTCCTAATACTGAACTGAGCTCCGAATTCGCTCCTATAACTGCTAGCCTCGGTGAGCTTCATTTGACTAGATCAGGATACTAAGGGTGATGCCACACTCCCTTAGTCCACTTCTTTATACGGTCTACGGTTGGGACGGTCCAGCCACAGATGCTAATTTGTAGCACATCGATCAAAAATCTATCATCATTCAGAACTAAATATATCTGTTTCTTTTCTTTTTTTGCTTATTAACAAAAAAAATAATAAAAAATAATATAAAACAATAGGAAACCTGAGGTATTGGGAGGAGTGCCACCAGTGCCAAGAAATGTATATGGTGACCAACAATTATAATTTTAATGTCAACAGAGCATTGATCCTCAGCCAGTGCTTTGAGAGACTGAGACAGACTCTCATTAGTTACTCAAAACGAAGTCAGTTTAAAAAATGTTCATTTTCAGCACGCAATGTGACTGTAGTTTGCCCCATTTTTGATCAGATTAGTTCAGTTTTATATTAGTAATTTTGTAAATCTCTCAATAATAGCCACCCCACAAACAAGGCTGACGAATACTGATTTAAAAGGACAGAAAAATATCCAAAACCACTGGTATTATGTATAGGGTCAATCTCTATTGCTCATAAATGTAATCCACTTCCCCCAGAGCTTCATAAATTTTAAGGCCTTCAATCGAATGTAATATGTTAACTTTTCCATGAGGTAAATATTCTGTATGTTTATCCATTGCCGTTGTATCTAACTGTTTCTGCTTTATAGTTTTGCCCTTTTGAACTTGTACGCCGCCATGTTTGTTTGGACAAGAACAGAGCGTGCGTCTCTGATTGGTTAATTCACCTGTCAATCATGTCTATCTGAAATCATGAAGACAGGACACGGCTCCAGTACTTGTGGTTTTGATCGGTCAGGAACTAGATTAGATCAATAAATATTTGAAAATATTAGGCGGACCGATGTTCAAAGGCAACACGGAGCAACTACTACAACGCTCCAGTTACTTTAACAGTTTAACTGCAGAACTTTTCTGGTAGAAGGCACCTGTCCTGCTTGTCTCCATGGAGATGTTACAGTTTAGACTAGAATATTTCACGATATGGCTTTGAAAGGAACTTGGTGGAGACAAGCAGGCGCCAAATTGCAGGTAGGATCAGTGCAGAGACAAACCCACTCAATGTACAATGTTTTTAAAAGTATATTTGCGCAATAAAAAAAACTGTTCTAAAATAGATGCAGGTTTAATGCCATACTGTGGAACATTGCAAGTAACACACCAAAATCTACACGGAGAAAAAAAAGTGACTATGGAAAAAAAGAAAACCCCTAAACATCGGGGTACTAATTTTCCGTCGCAGTAGATTTTACACAAAATTTTACCCGTTTTGAAATGCACTACGCGACTTCCATTCGAGCCAAATCAATGCTAATTTAACTTTTTTTGATCAACGTGAAATGAAAATTAAATATTTGAAGTGCCACAATAAATGAAAAATGATTAGACTTTATTTTGGCCAAAAAAACAACAACAGCGAGTTCATTTTTCAGTGAAAGAACAACACTTTAGCCAGTGGATTCAAAACAAAATGATTTAAACTGCAGTGATAATGAGCCACTCAAAGTAATTATAAAAGCTTTGACATCAGAAAAGGTGGAAATTGGGCAACTTGTGTGTAGACTGCAACAGACATCCGAGTCAAAATTAGAGTTGGAGCAATTATCAAATTGAAAAGGCTGCAATTATTTAAACAGAATGAAAAAGGTTGTACCTGATTTTGTGATCTCATGTTCTGAAATGCATGGAATTTTTGTATAAAAGAAAGTATTAATTAAAGTGTACATGATATTTACTGTCTTAAAAATGTGAAAAACAGAACTAGTTCATTTGAAAAGCAGCCGCTCACTTACCTTGAGCATCCTAAATATTCACTGATGAATTTATAAGCACTTTTCACAACTTTCAGAGACCAGAGTGGAGTTTTGTCCTGATGGTAACGCGAATAACAACTACCATGCTAACACACACTTCCTGATTATCGGCTTATCTTTCTAATTAGACGCGACAGACAGATTTTGATCTCAAGAGCTGCTTATACAATATATTTGTACTGGGGTGAGACAAATTCTGCTCAAATACATGGGGCACCGGCTATGGTTGTCAAAAGTATTGAGAATCGGATATTAATCAATACTAAAACTAGATACTAATCTGAGCAGGTATGGATACTAAAAAGTCACATTCACAGGACAAAAATGAAGCTTTCCTGAATAGTTTTAGAATGATCTTGAGCTGTATCAGAACAAGTATAAAAGCACAGAGACTAGTATACGCCCATGGAGCACTGCGGAACCTACCTGAACCACTGAGGGATTACACAGATATAAGACGTGTGTAGAATCCCTCATTATCAAATTGAAAAGGCTGCAATGATTTTTTTTTCTTCCAGATATATTTTTATTGGTATTTTTCAGAACAATACAATACCCATTTTAATACAATCAATACAAATGACTTTGTTCCATTTTTTCTTACTTATAACAACGAGAACATCACAAAACCAAACAATAAGAAAGGATAAAAATAAATAATAGCATTTAAACAAGGGCCTTAAAACATAGCTTCTCTTTATACAGTTTATTCTTTAATTCGAATTCAACTCCATAGCAGCAGGGGATTCAAAAATTTGTTGTATCTTCTGTTAGAGTGAAGTTCTTGGCAAAGTCAATAAAAGGACCCCAAATCTTTTCAAATATTTGTTGTTTGAACTTACGAATATAAGTTATTCTTTCCAAGGGTAAGCTGGACAGCATATGTTTTAACCACTGGGTGGTATTAGGTCCATTAGTATTTTTCCAGTTTAAGGCTATGCATCTTTTTGCTATCAGTGAACAATAGTCAATAAATGTGCACTGTTCTTTACTGAGTGTGTGTTTTTTCGGGTATAATGCCATAATAAACAACCCGGAATTGAATTCTATCCGTTTTGATATAATTTTTTCAATTAGATTCTTTATTTCTACCCAAAACTGATTAATTTGATTACATTCCCACATAGCCTTTGGAGCCACATTTAATACATATATCTGGTATGTTCCCATTGTATTTATTTAGTTTCACAGGTGTTACATATATGCGCATCAACCATTTAAATTGCAGAATCCTAAGACGACTATTGATTGTCATTGTATGAATCTTACTGCATGCTCTTTCCCAATCTTGTTCAGTAATAGTTTCAGTTAAATTTTCATTCCATTGGGTCAATCTTTTAAGTAAATTCTCTGATGAATTACTAAGCATTAAATTATAGAATTCTGAAATAATACCCTTCCTACGAGCGTTTTTTGTTCGCATTTTTTCCATTTGAGTATGGGGGATTTTATTTAAATTACCTTGTTTGCCAATCACAAAACTTCTTATCTGCAAATATTTGAAGTAGTGTTTTTTGTTCACGTTAAACCTCGACTGCATTTCCTCAAATGACGTAAAAACATCCGATCGAGGGGGATAAAGGTCACCAATTGTTTTTATTCCCCTTGATGTCCATATTTTAAATGTAGCATCTTCCCTTCCAGGTGTGAAGAGCTTGTTACCCCAAACTGGGCTGAATTGTGATATAATGTTAAGTTCTTGTAGAAACTTTCTGACGTCATTCCAGACTTTTATTGTGTGTTTTAACATTGGGTTTTTTACTTGTTTGAGTAGTTCTTTGGGTGTATCTGAGTAAAAGAATGAAGGAAGAGGTAATTTTAGGTTTTGCGATTCCATTTAAACCCAGTGGGGATTTGTTTTTCTAGAAAAATAAAATGACAATGAGCGCAATTATGCAGCCCAAAAATACCATACAAAATTAGGACATTTTAACCCCCCTCGATCAAATGGTAAATATAGAAGGGAAAGACGAAGTCTAGGCTTACCATTGTTCCAAATAAAGCTAGCCAAACATTTTTTAATCCACTTAAACACATCTGGAGGAGGCGACAAAGCAATGTTTTGAAATAGATACAGCAGCTTTGGTAGAACAGTCATTTTGAGAACATTTATTCTTCCTATCAGAGAGATGGGCAGCTTCATCCATCGGTCAATTAAGTCATTAACTTCCCGTTTAGTTTTTTCATAATTAATTTTAACTGTTTGTTCTAAATTTGGTGCTATCTGGATTCCCATTTGGTCCACTAGTTTAAAATTCAAAGTTGTTATTGCTGGAGGTGGTGTTGTACATTGTTTTGTTTTTAATAATAGGAAAGATGATTTTGTATTGTTCACCTTATAGCCTGAAATTATTCCAAATGTCTGAATTACTCCCAACACTGCCGGGATTGAAGAGCTGAATTTTGATAGAAACAAAATCACATCATCCGCAAATGTGTGTTCAGTGGGACCAATAGAAATTCAACTAATCTGAGGATCAGCTCGAATAGATAATGCCAGTGGCTCAATTGCTAAGGAGAAAAGCAGAGGAGATAGAGGACATCCCTGCCTACAACCCCTTTTGATTTTTATTGGTTTGGAAAATATTTGGTTTGTTAGAATTTCTGCAGTAGGATTATTGTAAAGAATTTTAACCCATTTTATGAAATTGTTTCCTATGCCGAATCTTTCATTTAACATATCTAGAAGTGGCATTAATAATTTATTTTGAAATTTTTTGTAAACATCTATTGGAATTCCATCTGGTCCCGCTCGTTTACCTGAATTCATTCCGTCAATGGCTTGTGCTATTTCCTCTTTGCTTATTTTTAAATCCAATTTTTCCTTGGCATCCTCAGAAATTACTGGTATATTAAGCTTGTTTAGTGTAGTATTTATATCCTCTACATTAGTTATTTTCATTCTCATATAGTTTCTGATAGTAATCTCTGAAGGCATCATTAATATCTTTGGGATTTATTATAGTTTTATCATTGTAATTAATTGATGTTATTGCTACTTTAGTCTCCAACTGTTTGATTTGCCATGCTAGGAGTTTCCCCGCTCTATCGCCTTGTTCGTAGAATGTCTGTTTCAACCTTAGAAGACTGGCTGCCGCTTTAAAGCTTGATTGTTTTTCATATTCTGCTCTTAAGAGCAGAAGCTCTTTTTCTGCCTCAGGGTCACTACTTTTGTAAACTTTTTCTTGTTTTTCTTTTTTTTTTCCCCAGAAGTATTCTATCCTGTCTTGCTTTTTTACTTTTGAAGCTTATAAAACTACTAATGTGTCCTCTAAGAAATGCTTTGAAGGCTTCCCACTTTATGCGAGCTGATGTTTGATTTGTGTTAAGTTGAAAAAAATCATCTATTTGTTTCACTATATGATTAGTGAATTCCTCGTCCTGCAACCACTTATGTTGAAAATGCCACCTCGGTGGGTCTGTACTAATTGCTTTATCAGAGTATATTAAACAGCATGGTCGGAAATCACAACATTATCATATTGACAGTCTTTGACTTTGGGCAGTAACTCTGTGGAAATTAGGAAGTAGTCTATTCTTGACTATGATTTGAATGTTGCTGAATAACATAAGGCCTTGGATTGTGGATGTAATTCTCTCCAGATATCTAATAAATTAAAATCTTTTATAAATCTTTTTATAGTTAATCTGCAATTTTGGTGTGTTTGGTCCACGCCTGTGGATCTATCCCAATCTGGATTTAGAACACAGTTAAAGTCCCCTGCGATGACATATCTACTTGGCAGTGTTGCAAGCAAAAGAAATAAATCCTCATAAAACCTTGAATCATCTAAATTTGGGCCATATACATTTACCAAGTTTAGGTTTTCAGATAGCAAAGACCCTTGTACGATTAAAAATCTGCCTCCCTTATCTTTAATTATGTTATTTACACAAAATGGGACTGACTCATGAATTAACGTCATTACTCCTCTTGATCTAGATGAAAATGCTGCTGTATATACACTACCCCGCCATCTTTTCTTAATTCTTTTTTCATCCTCCTCCAAGAGATGTGACTCCTGCAGAAATATTATCTTTGATTCCATGTCCTTTAACTTTGTCATTACTTGTTTCACTTTTTTAAAACGTTGAAGTCCCCGGCAGTTCCATGTAACTAATTTAATATTTTTTGTCTTATTCATTTTAATATTTCAAGTATTATATACCATGTTAATTATAATGATGTAAATATAAAGAAATCTTTATCTTTCGAAGCTTAACTTGGCCCAACACAAAAACAAAACAAAGTGAACAACCCCTCTTCTTCTTTCCCCCATTCTGTAGAACGCCCTCCCTCCTCGTTTCATATCCTGTTAAAGCTTTTGGCTGATCCACACGCTGTGAGGAGCAGACTAACCACACCATTCCTCCATCATAACCACTGCTATCTGCGCTTTATCAAAACTCAATAAGCCATGCTGCTAGTCAGCTGAAGAGAAAAAAAATAAAAAAAAATAAATAAATAAATAATTACAATAAAATAATAATAATAACAATAATAAATAAGTAACTAATAAAGAAAATAATAATAATGATAAAATAATAATAACAATTATTTAATAAATAAATAGAAGTAATAATATTAATAATAGTAAAAATTAAATTAAATTAAAATTTTAAAAGCCAAGTTTCTTTGTCCAAAATTTCCATACAAAATATAGCAAAACAAATCTTGTAAACATTATTGCTGATTTGTCATATTCCCTTGTCTATTTGGAATACTCACTTTACAAGATCGCAAGATCAGTTCAGATTTTAATTGCAATCTTATCCCGTTTTTCCAATCTTGTTAACAAATTCCCGTGCCGCCGATGGGGAAGTGAAGGAGAAAGTTTTCGACTTGTAAGTTACCAGTAGTTTTCCTTGGTGCGTCACGCCGTTTTTCAATCCCAGCTGCGAGATCTTCCGTGCATCGGGTCGTATCTTTTTCAGAGCTGTTGTATCCCAGCTGCTAAGTCCGGGTAGAATCGGATCCATTGTCCCTCGTAGCGGATATCTCCTTTAGTCTTTGCGGCGTTTATGATAGCCTCTTTGTCCCGATAGTTCAAAATTTTCATTATTAGTGTGCGGGGAGACGCGTTGTTTTCTCTCCGTGGGCCAATTCAATGCGCTCTCTCAATAAGCACCCAGTTCGGGAAAGTGATGCCCAGTACTTCAGGGAGCCACGATTCCAGAAACTTGCACCCTCTGCCCCCTCAGCCAAGCTGATTAGCCTCAAATTATTTTGTCTTGATCTTGTTTCCAAGTCCAACACTTTCTCTTCCAAAGTTTTCTTTTTCGACTCCAGAGTGCTAACTTTAGCTTGTAGGATTTTCACCTCATCCTCGTTGTCCGAGATGCGTGCTTCAGCCTGTGTCACCCGTACAACACAATCCTTTACCTCCTGACAAATATTATCCAAGTCATATTTTATGGCAGTGACGATAGACAATATTTCATCCACTTTGCTGTTTTGGGATCTTTCTCCGACAGTTTCCTTGTCCATTACAGCGGAAGGGGGGCTAGCATTAGCATTAGCTTTCTGCATCTCGCTCCCACTCCGAAGTCCGTAGTCCGTCAGCTTTGGTTGTTTTCCCTTATCGTTAGCTTCTTGGTTGACTTTAGTTACTTTGGGAGGCATTATACCTTTGAGTCATAGACTGGATATCAATAATTTGCAGCAAAGAATGTGTATTTTGAACTCAATTACAGCGCAAACTGTGGAGTGGTCTAAACCACGTCTTCCCACATGGCTGCCATAACCGGACTCGGCTGCAATGATTTAAACAGAATGAAAAATGTTGCACTTGATTTTGTCATCTCATGTTCAGAAATGCATGGAATTTTTGTATTAAAGGGGCTGTATGTGAAACCTAAAATCAAAACAAATTAAAAAAAATAACAGGTGTAGCCATGTCAGGTCAAGAGGTGTGAAAACACCCATGGTCCTGTACGATTCTGCTAATTTGACCCCACTCCCTAGTCTATTTCAATAGGCCGAGCTAACAACAGAAACTATAAACAAGTAGGGTTAGTTTCTAAGTAATTGGGGGATCTAACTCCTCCCTTTTGCAGGCAGATATAAGTCAGTGTCCTCCAACATTCTGACCACAACTGAAGATGAAGCTTGGATGAGCAGTGAAACTCTTGTCCAGTTGACAAATTGAATTCTACCCATTGCTACAGATATAAGACCACATGGGAATAAGAAAGAAAGTTCTAGGATTTAATGTCTAAAGAGTGTTCAATGTGGTATCAGAATCAGTATGGAGTATCCAGTCTATTCCTTGATATCAAAAATGATTGTTAAAATTTTAGTATCTTGACAACACTTATACAGGTCATCTAATTTCGCAGTTAATATTTCAGTCTTCTCTCGAATGTTAACGCTCCTGGAGTTGTTTATAATGTGCACTTTGAACAGTACCCTACTTTTGAAAATTGACTCTTGTGAGATTTAAGACATATTAGAATGTTATTATCTCCTCAAAAACATACCTGGAGTTGTGTTTTGTTTTATTCACACATCTTTATTATTAGTCTGTCTACATCTCCAAAACTCAAAATGCTCTGTTCCACCTTGATGTCATGAGGCAGCTGTATTTTTTAAGTTAACGGCTCCTTTTACCTTTAGATTGGAGATTGGAAATTTAGATTGGAGATTGGAAATTTCAGGTGAAATTATCCAAATGATTCCAGTAAAGGTATACGATGGAGATGGAGCATTTCCTGTATTACCACATGACATCACATCACAAGAACTCAGCCTAAATCTGCAGAGTTTGTGTGTTTAAATACGTGTGAATGAAACAAAACACAACTCCAGGTCTGTTTGTGATGAGGAAACATGACATACACCAGAACATAGCGTAATATGAGCCTTTTAAAAACACATATTTGCTACGGCAATTCTTAAATACCAATTCCACATTTTCTCGCCCCGGCTCACACTCAGGAGATTCTATAGTAATAATGTTGAGCTCCTCTCTTCTCTCCAGGCTGCTCTGACCTCTGTTCTCCTCTGAGACCTCTTCAGGCAAAAACACTCCTCACACTAATGTAGGAGAAGAGGCCGCAGTATCGTGTCTTTTAAGGTGATCTAATTACTTTAAATGGTGAACTGTGAAACTTTTCTGGCAGAAAGCATGCAACCTGCTTGTCTCCATGGAGATGTTATCATTTTGCCTTGAATGTTTCACGGTGTGGCATTGAAAGCATCCATCTCTGTGGAGACAAGCGGGTGCCAAGTTGCGCAAACTCGCTCAATGTATTTTAACTTATTGGGTTCTTTTTTTAAAGACAATACAGTAAAGTGTATTCATCTTGTTGACATGTTTGGGTTTCTAGCTGCTGCCATCTTCAGAACTGTCCCTGGTGTTGGTGGTGATATATCGTACATATCTGCTGTTGCTACTTCCTGTAGGCGTGGTCAGCCTGATGGACATGTGTGCGCGCTGGAGGAGGGTGTTCCAGGTGTGTGAAAGGAGGAAAATAACCACATTATAGATTGGGATGGGGTCATTGGTTCGGAGAATGATCCAATGTTCAAAAGCTGGATCAGGGAGGCCACTGAAAACAGGAAGCGAGGCACAGAGAGCATTAACCATGATGACGGCGCGCTCTTCCTTTCAGACACCTGGAACACCCTCCTCCAGAGAGCACCAGGCGACGGGAGGCGTGGTCAGTCTGAGCGACCTGCAGGTCCATCAGGCTGGCCACGCCTACAGATGTACCAACAGCTAATATGTACAACACGTCGCTACCAACACCGGGGGCAGTTCTGAAGATGCAGCAGCAGCAGTTGCGCTAAATACACTTGTCTACATTGTCTTTAAAAAAGAGCCCAAGAAGTTAATGTACATAAGACAAAATGAACATCTTTTTGTTTTAAGGTATATCTGAGCAATAAAAAAGTGTACTAAAATAAGTTGAGGTTAATGCCCTACTGAGGAACACCGCATTACATGGAGAAAAAATGTGACTGATACGTTTCTAACTAAACAAATTTTGACCTCAAGAGCAGCTTATGCAATCTGCACTGATGCCAGACAAATTCTGCTCAAATACATGAAAAAAAAAATTGTGTACAGGCCAGAGTTATCAAAAGTATAAAAAAATACAACAGATACTAAAACTTGACACTGTGTAACATTTCGAGGATCCGCAACCTGCTGGTCTCCATGAAAATGTTACTGCCTTGTCTAGAATATTCCACGATATAGCTTAAACCTCTCTATCGCAAAGGAGACAAGCGGGTTACAGCACTACACTGCATTACAGCTCAGATCTGTGGAGCGTCGCCCCCATTTACACAGAAGGAATTATTGTTTTTTGAGCAATGGAAACACCCGTAATGAGTAAATGCTAGATGAATATGTGTAATGTCATACCATGGAACGTTCCAAACATCACAACAGCATCTCCATGTAACGCAGTGCATGTTTAAGCAGGTATCGATACGAAAATAAAAATCACATTCACAGGACAGAAACAAACCTTTACTGCGTAGCTTTTGAATGATCTAATAACTTATATCTTGGTTATTGTTATAGCCCTACTGTTTAGCACGTTAGCAGACACTTTAATGAACCTCAGTGTTTCATAACCATTTCAGATTCAGCCCCTTTAAAACACAGGAGCAGACAGAACAGAAGCATCTGCAGTCAGGCTCAGTGTGAATATTTCAGATGCTGCAGAGCTGTTGTGTTCCTGCTCATATAAGACGCCCACTGGGAATTCGACATGGCTCCTCCGCACGCCATTGCTTTCAACTGACACAAACACTGTAACATGCAAACGCTCACAACACAGCGACGCATGGGGTCCAGCTTCACGCTTAGAGGCCACTATTCGTCATTCAAAAGAGAGAATGCTCCACTCAAGTTCTGTTGCATTTTGTACAATCAAATCAAATCAAATCTGATCATAAAACCCACTTTTATTCTGGCTTTTAAAGGGCCCATATTACAGTATTTTCTAATCTATGTTATAATGTGTCCTTGTTTTCATGCGTTCATACTTGTTTAACACACAAACCCTGCATATTTAGGTTGTTCTGTTAAACGGAAAACACCCTGTTCCACCTTGTGATGTCATATGGTAATACAGGAAGTTCTCCACTGCGTTTATAAGTTCATACACTCGAATCATTTGAATGATCATTTGAAGCTCAGGAATTACCCATTTCTACTGAACAAATGGTAAAAAGTAGGTGTTATCTTGAAAACTACCACTACATGACATCACAAGGTGGAACAGAGCATTTTGAGCTTTGGAAATGTAGACAGACTAATAATAACAGATTACTTGAACATGCCAGGTATGTTTTTCATGAGGTGACAATATTCTAACACAAATTTGCATAATATAGGACCTTTTAAAAAACACATTATCATAAAAAATGTAAATTCCTGTTAGATGGAAAACCTTGGTGTTGTTGCAGTATTGTTTGGTCCTGGTTTAGTCCTTGTTAAATCCTGGTTTGGTCCTGGTTTAGTTCAAGTTTGGTCCTGTATAGTCGTTTGTATTCACTGCATCAGCCAATATTTCAGTCCTAGCATTTGTGTTTTGTCTGTTTTGAATTGTGCGAAGCGTCTTTGTGTGTCAAGAAAAGCACTATACAAGTGTTATGTATTTATTATTATTACAAGCAGAGTGTCTGATAGAGCTGTGTGTTCTTACCTATTCTCCCCAGTGAGGTCAGGACTCCTGTGGCAGAGCTGGGGCTGTTGGAGGCCTAAAAACAAAACAACATCTTATGAATTCTATCAGAGCAAATCAATACAACTGCAGAGGTGCACAACAATAAGTATAAATACATTTCTATGACTCAAAGGTTAAAGTGGGTGTGAAAACAGAGAACTGCCTAAAAAAAGCTATACCAGCTGATAGGGCTGTCAAAAGTATCGAAAACTACTAAAACTTGATACTAAAACTCTCCATACTAAAACTCCACACTAAGGGGCCGTTTACACGACAATGGTAACAGGTGGAAAAGGCAAAACATTTTGCTAGATGTCCATATCGTTAGACGACAACAGCGTTTTGGGGGGTTGGAAACACAAAAATCTGAAAACGCCCTCCAGAGTGGAAATCTTGAAAACAATACTGAAAAATGTATATTAAATTTTAAAAAAAATTCCAAATCTCATGACTGGATAAAACTGAACCTTGAACAACCATCTTGAGTTTTATCAGAACTAGTGTAAGACCACCAAAGTATAATAAACATACTATAACTTTGTGTCAAAAATGACAATATTATCCAAAAAAGAGCTTTTAAAATGATCATTTGTGTGTCAAAATCTGTATCGAGTATATTCTTTCGAATGGAAATAGAGCTCCAAATATTTGTATTGTACTTTGTACTTGAAAATGATGTTCTGTACTACAATAATGATATTAGGGTGATATTTTAATATACTTTTTGATGCAACATATCAATAAAATTTAAATAAAATATGAAAAATACAAATGACAACCTAACAGCCAATAGATAACAAAGAAGTCTTCTTTTCTATAATGTTTCGCTGGCCCCACCACGTCCACAGTTGATGGATTTTCATTCTTTTTTTTAGTCATCATAATTGCGCTAAGGCTGCTGCTTCTCTATAATTTTTAACTTTTATTGACAACCATACAACCTTAAATCATTTTTTGGCTAAAAAGGTACATACAAACGATTTCAAAACAGTCAAATTCAGTCAGCATACTTACCACATGTGCTGTGATGCTCCTGTGTAGAGGCAATGCTTGTCTGACTGCCCCCTCCTGGTGAAGTCTGGTACTGAGCATCGGCAACCTGGAACCTGCTCCAAGACTCAGCTTATCCCTACCGCTACTACCACCAGTACTGCCATTACTTCGATTACTACTACCGCCTTGTAACGTCCGTGCAGAGAGCGTCGCCATGAGTTCAGACTGGCTTAGGGACCCCGCTGGCTCCTTGCAGGCTTGGTTGGCCATTCTGGTGATCCCCCTGGCCTCCGTTTTGGATATCAACTCTGGCCGTTTCCCTGGCGATTCCACCTTCACCCCTCTTAAATGCGGGGGGAGTGGAGAAACCGGTTTGACTAAAGTTTGCGTCTCAAAAGTTCTGGAAGTACCATTCGGGGATGACGACGTAGGAATGGGTGAAGAAGACGGACCGATGTGGAAAGATGGGGACATTCGGACGCTGCCATCTTGAGGGCTCGAAACGTCCAACGTCAGCGGATCGCTCAGCTCGGCGAACTGGGGTTGAGTCTGTGCCATGAGTCCGGCGGTTTCCTCAAGCAGACTCAACCCGAGCGCGTCGTTCTCGCCTGGGTCCAAAATAGCTTCCGGCGCCGCCCTAGTGCATAGAGGCGGGAGCTGGGGGTAAACGCAGTCCCGCATGAGTCGCCCGCCCATGTCCAGACGAGACACCTTGGGAGGGGGGCGGATGTTGGCGAGGGGAGGGCAGGTGTCCCACTGTTCCTCCTGGAGCATGTAGCAGGAGGGGGAGGGGCGTCTGGGCAGGGGCTGGTGGGAGGCGTGAGGCTCGGCGGGGTCCTGGTCCTGGATGGGAGGCAGGTGGGAGGTGGAGGGACGGGCGGGGTGGAGGTGGGAGAGAGCGCGGAAGAGCCGGTGGTGACGGGGTGCGGAGGAGGAGGAGAGAGGGGGGGCGGCGGGGTGAGGGGGGGCAGGGGGGCGGGGCTTCACCTTGGCAGATTTCTTGGGCTGGAGGAAAAAGAGGAAGGACGGATCTGAGGTTAGCTTTGAATATGAAATACCGCAGGACAAAGGCGTTATGCACAGACATCATAACCTGACAGTGATATCGATCTGCATCATCGTTGTGTCCTTAGGCAAGACACTTCACCCACATTGCCTAGTATGAAAGTGGAGTGTGTGTGAGGAATGGTGGTGGTCGGAGGGGCCGATGGTGCAGATTGGAGCCTCACTTCTGTCAGTCTGTCCCAGGGCAGCTGTGGCTACAGTAGTAGTTTACACCACCGAGTATGGAGAGAATGAAGAATAAACTGTAAAGCTTTGAGTGTCATGAAAGGTGCTATATAAATGCAATGATTAAGTGATTGATTGATTGATTGATTGAAACGTTTGTTAAATCCAGTTGAGAAAGGTACAGACATCTCCCCTGTCCACAAACGCACAACCCTCTGCACACATTCCACAAACAACTAGTTGAGCTTTTATTTGTTGAAATCGGCTGTAGAACATCTGTCAGTGTCTTGGTTTGTTTTAGTTTTCTCGGCACTGGCTTCGGCCCAAACCACAGTGCTGCTCTGTGACTGATCGATGAACCCAGTCGAGCCGGAGCTGAACAAGACCAGTTCTCTAGCAGTTGTAAAGTCACAAAATTCATGAGAATTCATCTTACTGATACAGTTAGTGACATTATGTTTTTAAATAGATTTTTTTGGCCAGCCCTACATGGAGTGCACAGAAGACTTCTTCAGGCCTGTTTTTGACATTATTATTTGCAGTGGTGGAAGGTAACGAATTACAAAAGTAAAAGTATAATACTTGTATACAAATTTTAGATATCTGTACTTTACTAGTACTAGTAAATTCTACAGTGGATATTTTTTACTTTTGCTCCACTACATTTACATACGTGTATATGTACTTTTCCTCCTTTCAACTACTTTTTAGACCTGGACTGAAAAGTAAAAAGTATTTTTTCTTTATAGTTTGTGACCTGCTGAAATGGCCGAGACTTATTTTTAGCACATTTAGTTTGAGTTAATGGCCCAACTTTGAGCAGAGCAAACCAAACACACAAATGCACAAAAACAGCTAGAAAAATTAAGAAAACTATTGAATAATTTAGAATCTGTTGAATTCTTTATCAAAATCACTACATTTGATGCTTTAATTATTCTTAAACTCTCTGCAAAATACTTTTACTTTTTACTCCTTAAGTAAATTTTTAAACAGCCACTTTAATAACATTTTCTACGACTCTGTGGTGGCATCAGCCACCCTGCATGGTGTGGTCTGCAGGAGCAGCAGCATCACAGAGAGGGACAAGAGGAGACTGGACAAAGTCATCAGGAAGTCCAGCTCTGTCCTGGGCTGTGCCTTGGACTTGGTGCAGGAGGTGGGGGGCAGAAGGGTTCTGGCCAGATTCACTTCTATGCTGGACCTGGAGTCTCACCCTCTTCAGGGCCCTGTCTGCTCCGGAGAGCAGCTTCAGTGACAGACTGATCCACCCTCGCTGTGTGAAGGAGAGGTTCCACAGGTCTTTCCTTCCTGCTGCTGTCAGACTCTACAATGAACACTGCTAACTTTGCTGCCTGTGCAATACTGGGACCATGTGCAATACATAAGATGTCCAGCAGTCACTTTACCCACTACAAATTTATTTATCACTGTAAGATACTGTAGCCACTTTAAAGATTTAACGTTATTTATACTGTACAAACTGTAGCCACTGTATTCAGATAGCAATTTATTGTATATAGAATTTTATTTTATAATCCTTATCTTTATAGAGTTTGTCTATTTTTAAGTAATTCTGTACTTCTATGCTGCTACTGTTTTCTTGCCTGTTATCTTAACTGTGCATTGCAACACTGAAATTACCCCATTGTGGGTCAAATAAAGGATAGCTTATCTTATCTTCATACCTTTAATCATGTAGATTTTTTAAACTGATACTTGGTAGAACTCTGCCAAAAATCAAATAGAACATTCTCTTGCCATGACTCCACATGGCTGAAATCGACCATAGCACTCTCTCAGTTAATTCGTATCAAGCCAAATCACCTAAAATGATGGTCTGAAATGTGAACTAAAACAGACGCTCCCGCACAAACCGTTATCATTTTCTCAACCCTATAAAAATACGACATTGTACTTTTTAATCTGGTCTCTTTACGAAGACAACATCATCAAGAAGCTGCCGATACACTGTCCACTTTGACCATCTTTCCTTTTTACTTTAACAAAAAAACTCATTCCACAGTTTACTTTCCCATTACACCTCCACACCTGCTCCTTTCGGCATCCAGCGTGTGTTCCATCTTTATATAAGCCCCGTACCTTTTTGTTCAGGTTCATGTCTTCCATCTTGGCTTTGAGCAGTCTCATTTTGGTCATGGTGATGGAGTTCTCACGCCTGTGTTGAGCTGTGGCGCTGTCCCCCTCCTCCTCCTCCTCCTCCTCCGTGTACACGTTATACACAGAACCGCCGCTGGGAAATAGAAAACAAATATTGATTTAAAGTGACCTCCGAGCGTTCTGCGGTGTAATTATAGATGTACGGCTAATCCGAGTAAAGAAGCGAGATTAAGATAAGGGGAAAGATTGGATTAGGCTGACGCTTTGTTTGTTGTAGAAGGAAAGAAGTTCACTGTGTTTATTAGGTTTTCGCAAGTGTTGATACTTTGCAGCTGATGTCAACAATATAACCTGGGAGTGTGATGCTAACGGAAAGCACTGCTCTTTTAGAAGCCGTGTTATTAGAGTTAATCTTAATAATGGAGATTTAAAAAGGTTCTAAAGGTGTTTTGTTTCATCCACATGTTTAAATGCACAAACCCTGCATATTTATTGGATGAGGTAACAACTTTTTAACATGGCTTAAAGCTCACAAGAGTCAATTCTGTGTAATCTAGGACCTTTCAATTTGCACTGAACTGAACCTCGGTAAAATTTCAAAAACTAAATCTGACCTCATGGATTGGGACAGGGGCGTGAGGGTCCCGTCCCCTCTGTCCACCACCCTGAAGAAGTTGAGCTGGTCTCCGTCTCTGTAGACCACAAACGTGACCTGTTTACTGTTGGCAGCTTTGTCCCATCCCTCCTCTTTGGTGCTCTCCATCAGCTCAGATACGTCCTTCGTGGGCTCCTCCATGGTCACTGGTGCAAAACAGAAGTGTGTGGTTATTTCACTGCAAAGTCAAGACATGAAAAACTGAATAGGAAATCTTGGGGGATATTCAGTCTTCACTAGACACTGGAAATGGACAGAGATGACTCAAAAACTTGGAGTTTTGTTTCATGCACTCATGTTGAGTAATCCTTTACTATTTCTCTGGCTACATCTCCAGAGCTCTAAATGCTCTGTTCCAGCTTGTGATGTCATAATAATAATAATAATAATAATAATGGATCAGTTTTATAAAGTGCTTTTTTGAACACTCAAAGACGTTTACAGAGCATTATTCATGCTCTCCACACTTAGTGCACCATCTGTGACTCTCCCCAATGTGAGTGTCTTCCCTCAGGACATAACAACAGTTTTTGTGACTGGCAGCCCCTCTGTGGCACCTGATTTTCCCAGGTGTCTCCCATCCAAGTACTAACCAGGCCTGGCCCTGCTGAGCTTCTGAAATCTGACGAGATCAGGCTCTGATAAACTGATATGGCCACTTGGTCATGAGGTGGAAGTTTTCAAGCTGACAGCTACTTTTACCTTTAGTTCAGTAGAGATGGGCAATTCCAGGGCTGAAATCATCCAAATGCTTCTAGTGATGGTGTGTGAAGGTGGAATAGTGCTTTATGTTTGGTTAACTCATCCTAAATATGCTGGGCATTTAAACATCACACACCTTCACTTCCAATAACCTGGATGATTTCAGCCTTGGAACTGCCAATCTCTACTGAACTAAAGGTAAAAGTTGATTTGGCTAGAAAAGTACAGCTTCATGACATCACAAGGTGGAACAGAGCATTATGAGCTTTGGAGATAAAGCTGGGCCTCTGATTTTATTCTAAACCCTTTCCCCTGTAGAGTTTCTTTAAAAGCAGCACTTTGTGACAAAATCACAGCCTGTGTCTAAAAATATATTTTAGCAACCAAGATATAAGAGCCGTGAGTGTCGCCAGGATTGACTGATTGGCTGAGCACTGCTGTTCCTGCTTTACTTCATTTACTGAAAAAGCTGCTCTAAAATCACACGCAAGCCCAGAAATCTATATTTGTGAGTATTACTAATGTGCCCAGGGGATTGGGAAATTTTGGTCAAAGGAACAATATTTCCATGGAAACAAGCAGGAGTAGGTCAGGTTTGGTAAGGTTTGTGGAGAAACACACAGTAAGAACATATGTTTTTCGAAGATTTTCTGTACAAATTATGAATAAATTAATAATAATTTTAAAAAAAACTTCTGTACTTGTCTTGGTTGAGTACTGCTAAATCTACATGCACTTAAGTATTTTCCATAGACTATATCTATATCCTTCTATAAATGGACTAACCTGCTAGCTGCTGTATTCCAAAATAGGAAGTGAACATGGGCGCGCTTACGTTTCTATCCACTCTGGCTCTAATTCACTTTGGATTGAAAATACATCATCCTTCTTTCTAACTGCTGTTGTCAGGCTCCTCATTTTGGTCTTAAAATATTCGTATTAACCCGCTTTACATGATTCTGGTGTTTTTATTTCAACCTGTGTGAAGTTGGCCCCATCAAACTCAAACCTACACAAAAACTATGTCAATCGTTTGTGCTTCGTTTGTGCTGCAAAAAGTTTTGTTTGTGCAATTCTGGTTCTTAAGCTATTTGCGGTTTTATTATTGGCCGATGACGTCATCCAGCCCCTCAAAATGTTAAATAGAGCTCAAAACAGGCAGAAAATTATAGAAAATGTTTGTATTTTGTTTGTGCCGTTTTGTGCTGTGACAATTTTCATTTGTGCGAGTTTATTTCTAAAATTATTAATTATTATTTCTAAGGTAATTATAGGACGTCATTTCCACTCAGCTGACGGCAGTAAACTCAGCAGAACTATTGGGGATAAATGATCTGAGGCTGTGGAAAAGTCTGTATTATATAAAATATGAATCAAAAGCAAATTGCTAAAGACTGTTACAGACTTTTCTGCAGCCTGAGTTTATCTTCACTAGTTTTGCAGAGTTTTGCTAAAGCATTTTGAAGCTTCCTGAGGGACTGGGTGACGCCAATTTGACCTATAAAAGAATTGTTCATTTCTCAAAAACTAAAGCAGCACGAAACAGCGCAAACTAAGCACAAACGATTGACATAGTTTTTGTGTAGGTTTGCTTTTGATGGGGCCAACTTCACGCAGGTCTTATTTCATTATTTTGTCCATAAATCAATTCCTAATCCTAACACGAAACTCCAAATTTGCCCCTTAACTGCTAGCCTCGGTAAGGTTCATTTGACTAGAGTTGCTATGCGTGAAGTTACACTCCTTTAGTCCACTTCTTCATACAGACTCTGGTACTCCTGCAGTAAAAGCCTGTGTACTTTTACCTTTCCTGGTGTTAATTGGACCTCCCCTCATGGCCAGGACCAGCTTCAGCGTGCAGCCCTCAGAAATCCTGCACGAGAATATCAATCACTACAGACAAGTCACACACTGAAACCAATTTGGAGCTCTATATATGGACCAGAAGGTGTAGGGTGAGATATAGGAAGCACTTATAAAACGGGAGTTTTTCAGGCTTAGTGGTCCTCTGAGGAGATGCAGATGAGGTTCGGGCCGGTGATGGGGCTTTCTCTATGGCTCACGGCTGCCTCGCTTCAGAGCAGCGTGGTGGTGTGTTCACAGACGGTGGGAGATCTCAGAACAGACCCCTCATGTGGAAAATGGGGAGATGAGTGTTCACAAGAGCCCTGTCTGAGGTCTGGAGCTGCCAATGAAAGCCAAAGTGGGAGAGTGGCTTTAAAAGTTTAGATTCGACCGGATTACTCTTTAGTGATACTTTGCAGCTGATGTCATCCACATTCTCTGGTTGTGTGACGCCAACTGGAGGTACAGCTCTGTCTGAAGCTCAATCTGATCTTTGTTTTAACACAATCTGACCAGAAAGAAGTGACTATCAACTGTCTGTTTACGAGACAAGACGAGATTTTTACATAATTCCTAATATATATATATTTCACACTTCAGTTTCAAATTCTGGCCTCACAATTTTATTTCAGTTCATAGTTTTGTTTCCATTCTATTACTCCTGTATGGAACTGTAAGGTCCAATCTAAATGTAAACACATGGGGGAAAAAAATCTTACAAGATCATTTTCCTCTTGTGTGCACAATCTTGTGGTGATTTTGTCTCACGAGACCCTGTGGCACGATATCATGTACCATTCCTACTGTTTATGGACAATGTGCCACAAAAGGTGCATAAAAGAAACTATTTAGGTCAATTGTCATTCAGTAATTTTGCATTTTAATGCCATTTAATTTACTGCAGCTCAAAAAAGACCTCACCTGCTCCTCCTATAATACAGTCAGGTGATGAGTTATCTGGGGTGATTAGTCTAAAAGGCCTATGAGCTAAAAACTAGGGCAGTACGCTCTCGCAATCACCAAGAGAATTTTTTGTTTATTTTGCTGAATTATTTTGTAACAGCGTTGTTTGTGTAGAGGAAGAACTCTTTCATGCAGCACAGTTAACATATTCACTACTTTGATGAGTAAATGGGTGTTTCATACGAACTTTGCACAAGAAGTGGTTTAACAAAGACTTTTAGTATCACAGCCATGATTTAGCCTTTTTTATTGAACTGTATTGAATCCAAAGTGCACTGTAGGTATGAATCCTATTTGCAACTTCTTAATGATACCCAATATCGTGATATTGCACAAAAGCAACTATGTCTAAAGAGATGTACTAGTAAACTCAAGTGAACAATGTGAAAAGACAGATTAAACTGTCCAGTCACTCCCCGAACTCCAAACAACTCATTTTCCTTTCCGCATCCTTAACTTGGACTTAGACAAACTTTATCCACAATCCACAATTATTTGGACACAGTAGCTCACACATCACAATATAATATAATAACAAAGAGAGTTAGACAGGTGTCAAATAAGGCATAATTATATAAATGTATATGTACAAGTCAAAATAAAATAGAAAAATAAGTAATAAAAAACTTGGCTATATTCAAAAGGGCATATGGAAAATTAAAATCCAAATAAAAGATTTTGTTGACTTGCCTAAAACAAATGCAGTCAACATAGACTCCATGGACTGATTAATCAACTAAAAAACTAAATCCAGAATCTGAACTAAAAACTAGTGTTGTAACTGAGCTGACAAAAGGCTGTAGAAGGTGTACAGACAGAAGCAGGCGTGTATACAGACCCATAGTCGTGCAGACAGTGCTCATCGTCCAGCTCCACATTGTTCCAGATCAGGTGCTGCTGGGCCACAGGGATCCCTGCACACACACATATACACATATACACACATTACACTACACTGACTTTAGACATTGGCAAAAACATTAGGTCAATTTGTTATGGGAACCAGATTTTTGTCCTCTGTGGGAAAATACTAACATTTTTAATATTTCAAAAGTATTTTTAATATTTCAAAAGGACTAAATCTCCAGTGAAATGTGTTGAACTGCCAGGCCCCAGCTTTACGTGACAAAGAGCCGTTTTCACTCTCCACATTGTCATAAATACATTCTCCCACACAGATACAGTGGGAGGAATCACCAGTGGCCCATTTACTCACCTACATTCCTTATTACACCCAGAGGCAAAGCAGGCGGCTATTATCACAGCAAACACCAGGAAAAATGATATAGGACTGCCCCCTACAGACACAACTGTAGAACTGCAGAAAATGTACGTGACAGATTTCAGGATCATACATGTTCAAAGCTCAAAATGCCCTAATGTCATGAAGCAGTAGTTTAAATTAGCAACCTTCTACCTTTTGTTCAGCAATTCCACGACTGAAATTATCTAAATGATGAGTTTAAAAACATACTGGAGCATTGCCTGTATTACTATATGACATCACAAGGTGGAACAGGGTGTTTTCAGTTTGAGTTGAACTATAAATATGCAGAATTTGTGTTTTAAACATGTGTAAATGAGACAAAACCCAACTCCAGGTCTGCTTTTGACGAGGAAACACCATTATAACATAGATCAGAAAATAGAGTAACATTGGCCCTTTAATTATTTTCATTTTTTCCATTATTTTCATCATTTCTTTTTAAAAATTCTCTGCTGGTCAGACCACTATCACAACACAATCAGCGTGCACCCCACTGCACACTGCATCAGGTTTGTGAAGTTGTAGTGCAGTTAAAAAAAAAGAAAAAATTATTAGGCGCCTTTCTGGACACCTAAGGTCGCCTTACAACAACATAAACAAATTAAATATGATTAAAACAGACAGTTAAAAGCCACAGTTAAAGTAGGACAGTATTTAATTGATTGTATTTAGTTTTGTATTTAGTGTTGTATTTTATTCGTATTTAGTAATGTATAAGACAGTATTTTAATTGACTGATTGGATTTAGTATTGTATTTAATGTTGTATTTAGTAATATATTATACACTATTTGAATTGACTGCATTTAGTTTTGTATTTAATGTTGTATTTTATTCGTATTTAGTAATGTATTAAACAGTATTTGAATTGACTGATTGTATTTAATTGACTTAAAATTAGTTATCAGCTGTTGTCCCTGGAGACCTGTAGCATGTTTTGGCTTGATTTTAATCATGCGATATGCACGCACGCACACACGCACACACATATATATATATGGTTTGTATATTTATGAACAATTGTCAAGTGGGAGCATGGATAATACGTTTAAACCAGAACATTGTCCAGCTCCGGGGCCCTTTGGTTGACACTGACCAGCCCGTTTAAGATAATACGGAATTACAAAACAAACCTATTTTATAATTTACCTCATGCATGGACTAAAGCTGCATTACTTTTATTTTAGGTCTTTTTAATTACATGTTTTGTAATGTCACTTTTTCATTGCTTAGTCATAACATAAACTCTTACTACCCTGACCAGCTTGTTAGAAAAATTTACTGCTTTTTATAAAGAAAAACTATTATTATTATGCAGAATTTTATTCAGCATTTTGGCCCGCCCCTTCACAATATTTTCTTTTTCTCATGTGGCCCCATGGAAAAAATAATTGCCCATCCCTGGTTTAAACTCTTAAGTCTTTTCAAAGCAGGATTCTCTTGCACACTGTAAACAACTCCGGGAGTATTAACATTTGACAGAAGACTGAAATCTGAACTCATGAGTCTGTCAACCTGAACTATAGATATAAGATTTTTCTGCACAAAGACAGTATTTTGTTGCTGTATCTAAATAGCCTTTGCCAACTCAAATTGCAGTTTTGCTTCAAACCATTGTGCAGCCCTATTAAACAGTACAGAGGATCGTACGGGCCTCCTCAGAGCTGATGGCTGCTCACACAAAGGCCTGATAATCCTCATCTCATTCAGAGCACATAGAGCAGTGCATGCTGGGACAGAGAGACAGAGGGGAGCTGCAGAGGGGGGCAGGCTACCACGGGATACTGACCGGACAGACTATGGAACTGTTTAAAGCAGATATATCCTGCAAAATCGACTTTTCAGAGCTTTTAACCGTCTTATAGTCGGTTCCCCCTCATCTACCCTCTCGGAGTATTTGAGTTGTGCCTGTTTGAATAATCTTTAATCATAGGGGTGTAACAATATCCAAGTCTCATGATATGTTATCGTCACAGTATGAACCTCATGGTCCGATATTTATTGCGATATGGTGTGGAGGCTCACGATATTACGATATTCTACATAATAACAAGACTGACATTCTAAAATGCTTTGACCAGTCATTTGGTACATTTATTGTCATTAGAGATGGAACGATATCCAAATCTCTCTGTACCATATTTTCACCATAAACATCTCACCGTACCAGATTTATTGCAATATTTTGTGGAAGATGGCGGCACGCTGGCTGAGTGGCAACACTCAGGCCTCACAGCAAGAAGGTTGCGGGTTCGATCCCCGGGTTGCCCGGGCCTTTCTGTGCGGAGTTTGCATGTTCTCCCCGTGTCTGGATGGGTTTCCTCCGGGTACTCCGGTTTCCCCCATCAACCCAAAACATGCCCGCACCCCTATGAACTAACATCAAGGACCATGTTGTCCACCCTCCTGTGGGCTCACCACCTGCAGAGGGGTTCATAGGGGGGGTCAGGTGCCCCCGCGACCCAGCCGGATTAAGCGGGAGAAGATGGATGGATGGATTTTGTGGAAGAATCTGCTACTTTTTCCTCTAAAATGCCTTCACAAGACTTAATCCAAAGAATCAAGATTTCAAGATTTCAAAGTGCTTAGAACAGTTATTTCTTCATGTCGTCTGCACTGAAACGGAGCAAAGGATCATGGTCTATGTAGTTCCCTCTGTTTTTTTTGTTTTTTTTAGCTATTTCTGCATCAGAACTATTCATTTAAGTAAAGAGACTTGGGATTCAATACATTGTGATGGTCCATGATATTATTGTGAGACTTTGACCATACTATATCACCATATTTCGGTTATTGTTGCAGCCCAAAACGTCATATTAGTGATCAACCACCGTTTTCACCACCACCTGCATATGGCCAAGGTTCTGTACAATTTTATTTTCCTAATCAGTGACACACAGCAGATTTAGCAGTGGTGCGGAGTAATTTTGGTGCAAATAAAAAAAATCTGCTTTTTGTTAACATGATCTGCAGCTCTCCATCAGAGGTATAGACAACAGCGCTTGTGGCTGCTGTGATGATGTTTATGGCGACGCTGCTCCCATTGGACACCACAGTTTTCTAACGCAAAGGTCAAAGGACTTGTTTCTCTTATTAAGTTGTTTAGATTAATAATGTGATTAAAAATATGTAAATTATAACTATACAGCAACAATAGGTCTTCTTTAACACTCTAACAAAGATTAATCAGGAAAAAGAAAGCGACAAACTATTATTTAAAGGCCGGTACCTGATTTTTCCCATGTATTTGAGCAAAGAATGCTGTTGAGATCAAAATATGTCAGCGGTGTACTGTCTGCATCTAATTATAAAGTCTTTTTTTATTGTCAGAAAATCAGGCAGTGTGCGGTTAGCATGCTAGTTGCCGTTAGAGTTGCTGTCATGGGAAAAATTCAGCTTTCAAAAGTTGTGAAAAGCACGTATAAAGTCATTGCAGTGAATGATTAGGATGATCTCAGTATATAAGATAAGTGAGGAATTAACTAAAATGAACTAGTTGTTTTTACTTTTTTAGGGGTGTAAAAAATTACGGATGTATCGATATCCAAATTTCTCTGTATGACATTTTCACGATATGCATCTCATGGTACGATATTTAAAAACTCTATTCAAAGTTATTAATAATGCTGCTCCACCTCCCATTTATCAAACTTTGCTCAGAACGGACAACTCGATCCAAACCGTATGATTCCACAAAGATCCTCGGCCTTTGCACAGTCGGCCTTTTCATTTCTAAGTATTAAACAGTGGAATAAACTTCCAGATGGTCTGAAACAGTCTGTAGACATTAATCATTTTACTCGACACCTAAAAAAGCACATTCTAGACAATCAAATGTGCCAACATCAGTCAAGCTAATTATACTTGACATTTTTACTAACAAATTCTGCACAACTACATTTAATCTCATTACTGCTGTGATTTTAGGAAGTCAGGTTTTATGAATTGTGATGTTTTATTATGTATTTTTATTGCTATATTGTAATGTAAATTGTAAATATTTTGTGTGTTCACCTGCCCAGGGACTGCAGATGGAAAGTAGCAGTAGCTAAATCTGCTGCAGTTCATCTCTTCTTTTATAAAGATTAATGATTTTGTACATGGTCCCTGACAAATAAAGACTAAACTAAACTAAACTATATTTAAACTAAGAAAACTGAAAATATGGTACTTCTTCTTCTTAAAATGCCCTGACAAGATGTAAGAACTAAGATTTACATTTCTTCATGTAGTTCCCTGTTTTTTTTTAGCCACTGCTGCACCATAACTATTCATTTATGTGAGAGAATTTGATATATTGTGATGGTCCACGTTATTATTGTGAGACCTTTGACGATACGATATCACAATATTTTAAAGCTCTAATTGAATCCAATACTACTGTTGCTGTAGAGAAATATAATGATCCTCTGCCACATTTCTCACAGCCCAACTGGAGTTCTGCTTGTATCTCGGGTTGCAAAAAAAAAACAACGACAACCATTTCTTGCCAAATGAATTAAATTAATTTATATTACATAGTCCCCATGAGAGGTTCTTGTCTCGTACCTTCAAGCCTCTGGATCTTTGCCTTAACGGAGATGACGGCCTCGAAGGGCAGGACTCGGAGCTCGAAGCAGGTGCCGGTCAGCGTCTCTATGTACAGCTCCATGGTGTCGTAGAAGGGCATTTTGTACTGGAACGCCCCCACGCTCTCATCGTTAAAGAAGGGCGGCTCTTTCCTGTCGGCCATCTCGGGAAGGTGCTCACGGGTCAGGAGACAGCAGGGTCAGAGGTGAGGAGGAGCAGGAGAGGGCCGGGCTCTGCTCACCGCACTCACAGCACATCGTGGACGACCATCACGGCTGTAAGAGAAGAGAGAACAAAAGAGGACGGGGTAACGAGGGGAACCAGATGTGGCAAGAAACAAAAACCAAAAAAGCACAAGAAAAAAGCTAATTTAAGAATAGACAGACTTTTATCAGATTTATTTTAACACAATCTGGCCAGAAAGAGTTGATTTAGTTCAAACTGCAAAAAGTCAGCAGATTTTTACTGGTAAACCTCTCAAATAACATTACAGTTTTTCATTGTCATCATGTTAGAAATAAAACTAACCTTGCATCGCATGAATTGTTGCATGTTGAGGGACTATTTTCTCATATATCAGTCCGCCGGTGCCGAGCTTCTATCAGGAAGTACAAACTCACTGCTGCTGCTCAGACATAAATCCTTCAAATGCAACGGTTGGTTTTACTTCTAACATTATTCTATCCACACAGACGTTCACATGGACAGTCTGGAGTTCTAATAGTTTTCCCTCAGGTGCCCTGTGGAGTGGGTAAGACTGTTTTTAGTGGCAGGACGACTATGGCCATTGACATGCACTAGCCTAGCACCAGCAACCTCTCCAAATACAAGGACTGGATGGAAGATTTAAAAAAAAAAGTGTCTTCACACATCTCCAACACTCTGGCTCACGAGGAAATGAGGCCCTATGTCCAAAATTACAAACTGTCCCTTTAATCCCTTTCACCATTTTGTTAAAAATCAAACACCTAAACAGAACCACGAACACTCGTATTGATCACAGGCTCCTGAAAATGTGCTGTTTAAATCCATATTGTATTTTTTTGTCCTTGAGTTTCAGACGATTTTAAAACGTTTTTGGCACTGCATTGTCACCATGGTACCTGATGAACATATACATACAGAACCCCCCAGTGTGAGGTCACTGCAGAGTATCAACAACAAAGGATAATTTTTTTTCTAAAGTGAAACAATTGTGCATTCAATAATATATATAAAAAAAAGTAAAAAAAAGATCAGTAGACGTTGGTAGACAAAGGTCCAGAGCTGTGTCTGGTAGTGAACATGCCCTTTAACCCTTCACCTTTTCATCAAATATGAAATATGGGATTTAATATGGAAATTTTCTGGTACAAGTAAAACACCTGGTTGTGTTCATGGAGATATGCCAAGTAGATTGCTTTTACTGGAATGTTCCACAGTACGGCATTAAACATTAAGCACTTGTCATGCAATGAATAATAAATTAATTTAAAAAAACATGTATTATTTATTTATTTATTTATTTATTTATTTATTTATTTGATATGGACATAACAATTGCATTGGACAAACCAGATACATTGTTTCAAGTGTTATAGCACAAGTGCTAATTTACAACACCTGTCCACAGGAGGCTTTTAGAAAAGGTTAAAAGTAATAAAACATTAAGAGTTAATAATACAATAAAACGTTAAATTATGCATTTTCATGTGTACAGCTCTGTCCTGACTTCAGCCACAATTTCAATTGTCTATTAAAAATGTTGGGGTCAGTCTGTTGTTTTAGGTCAGTGGGGAGAGAGTTCCACAGTCTGGGTCCAGTAGAGGAGAAACTGGACTGTCCAAAGGAGGTTCTAGACTTTGGAACTAATACAGTCTCCACTGACAGAAGCTCTGGTGTTAGGTCTGAGAGAGCCCCGACGCCTGACAGCAAAATCAGACAACAGTGGTGACACATGATTTGTCAAACATTTAAAAACAGTTTCAGGGTGCTAAAATTTACAAAATTTTCAAAATGTAAAAAGATTATGTTTATGGATGATGTCACAATGATGCCACTCATGGGTTTTTTATCAAAACCTTAATCGCTGCTTGTACAATGATATGACTGGCTGAAGTGTTGAGGGCGCAGGTTTGTGACCAAGTGAAGTGAGACAATAAGAGAGATGAGAAAATATCATAGCGTGTAAATATAACAGAGCAGCTTGATGAGACAGTTCTCTTTCTAATGAAACGAAGCAGCTCAAATTTGATTTGATCTTTTACACACATTCTTTACCTGGCTTTGGAACTTTAGATTGCTGTCAATAATAATTCCTTAGATATTTTGTCTCTTTGACTTCTTCAATTATTTCATCATTTATGTAAACTTTAAAAGGGCTATTTAACGCTTGTGTTCTAATAGAGAAACGCATGGCAATAGTTTTCTTAACGCTTAAGGTTAGATGAGATTGCTCAAGCCAGGTGGAGATGTGGAGCAAAGCCTGTGTCAACTGCTGCCCTGCCTGAGTGGAGTTTTTAGCAGACACATGGATAACAGTGTCATCTGCATAGAGCTGGCAGTTAACACCTTTGCAAATAGTCGGGAAGGTCATTAATATACATTGAAAACAAAAGCTGCTCCTAACACCTAACCTTGTGGCACTCCCCATATTGTTAAGGCGAAGGCCAGATTTAACCCCATTCACCTTAACACATTGCTGCCTGCCCTCAAGATATGTTTTAAAACCAGAGTAATGCATTAGGGGACATTTTAAAAGGCTGGAGTTTGTTTAATAAAACGCTTATGATCCACAGTGTCAAAGGCTTTTTGAGGTCCAAAAAGACTGCACCAACAACTTGGCCTTTATCTAGGCAGCTCTTAATTTTTTCCAGCAGAAAACAATTTGCTGTTTCTGTACTGTACTTTTGCCTGAACCCAAATTGTTGAGGGTGCAGCAGTTGGTTAGACTCCAGATGTTCCATGAGTTGTTCAGCAATGGCCTTTTCAAGAACTTTAGACACAACAGGCAAGATGGCAATTGGCCTGTAGTTGTTAGGTGTGTCTTTTTCGCCTGACTTGTGGATCGGTGTTACAACAGCGGTTTCCAGCACTGTGGGAATGTGTTTGAATGAATAGAAAGATTTACTAGATGTGTAATGGGTTCTAATAATGTGTCTTGGTGTTTTTTAATCAGGGCTGCATTAAGATCATGAATGTCATTTGACATTGAATTACTCATGTTTGAGATTATCTTTTTTACTTTGTCAGAAGACACTTCTTTTATTCTAAACAGATCAGTATTATCTCGATTTGTGTCTTCAGTACATGACACAACATTTTTGAATTTATCCGCTAATTCGTATGGAGTCAATAAAAGTTATTAAAAACATCTGCTATTAATTCATTGTTGTTTGTAATATTTCCATGCACTTTGAGACAGTCTATTTTGGTGAGTTTTTTCTTGGCAGGATTAGTTAAACTGTTTAATTGTTGCCACAATTTGGCACTACTTCCATTGGCCTCTTCTATTTTTTTGGTGAAGAAATTTGCTTTTGCTTTACGCAGTGCACTTATTACTTGATTTCTGAGACCAGTGTAGATCAGATGATCAGTTACATTTTTAGTCTTTAAGGACTTTTTAAGTGCAAGATCACGGTTTTTCATGACTTGCCAAATTTCACCATTGAACCAGGGAAGAGAATGTTTTTTTGGTCTACTAGTCCAAGTTTTAGTGTATTTTCTTACTAGATCATTCAGTGTATTGACAAATTTTGTAGCACTTTTGTTTATTATTATTATTTAATTTTTTTTTTTTTATTATTATTTTTTTTTACAATAAAACAATATGATGAAAAATATGCATTGTACTCTAAACGAGCCCACCTCTCCACAAACCGGACCTGTAAATTGGCATGATGCTTGTCTCCATGGAAATAGATACTTTTAAAATCATACTGTGAAAAATCAGGCCAAGTTACAGGTCAGATCTGTGGAAAGGCAACCCCGCTCACAGTCACAATGCCTGTTTTTGTAGACCTTTTTGAGCTAAAAAACCACCTGTAAAAAAAAAATAAAAAAAATAGAGTAAATCTGTTTAATGACATACTGTGGAACATTCAAATCAGAGCAATGACATATCCACACAAACAAGAAGATGACGGACCCACTACCAAAAAGTTACACAGTGCACCTCTAATGGAAAGAGGCAGGAGGGAAACTAATCATACGTGAAAGGGAGACTCGATTTCCCGCTGTGAATGACAAATACTTTTGAATCTTCAAATCAGAACTTTATTTATGACCAAAACTAACACAGTAATCTTTCCTTAAGTGTAGACAAGTGAGAACCAATTAGAGCAGTGAAGTGGAGAGGTTAAAGGAGAGTCTGTCCAAATCAGGCCAGTGGAAGATTACACGAGCAATCTCCTCATCAAACATTTAGAGACGCATTAAAAGGCTGGGGCCAAAATTCAAGCCGATTACCTGTGTGCCCAAAGAGGAGCCGGAGAGGGAGGAGAGAGGAGGAGGGCAAAGAGGAGGGAAGGAGGAAGAAGAGAGAGGAAGGGTAGAGGAGAAGGGCAAAGAGTAGGAGGGCAGAGAGGAGGGCAGAGAGGAGGAGAGAGGAGGAGCAGAGTATCCAGTGGCCCAATGAGACAGTGATGGATCACTTTTGGAAGGCGCTCTCATCAAAGTTTGACACAGATCCTGTGAGTGAGGCTGAACATGATGAAGATCTGTAATAATAAATATGCCAGGCTTTGTGATAGAGATGCACGATCCAGTATTTTCAGTTCAGATACAGATTTCTATATTTTAAAGTATTTATTGATACATGATATTAAGCAATACCACTGCAGAAACTGAAAACAGTACTTATTTCCATTAAACAAAAATCTGAAAAACTATTCCAAATGTGTGATGTAGATATTTAGGTGCATTTATGCAGCTATTTATACCTTAAGCAATTACAGAACAACTTAAAAGATCCTATATTACACAAAATTGGCTCTTGTGAGATTTAAGTTATAATGTTGTTATCTCATCAAAAATATAGCTGGAGTTGTGTTTTGTTTCATTCACATGTTGGAGAAACCCTTTATTATTAGTCTGTCTACATCTCCAAAGCTCAAAATGCTCTGTTCCACCTTGTGATGTCATGTAGTGGTAGTTTTCAAGTTAACAGCTCCTTTAACCTTTAGCTTTACTAAAGGTAAAGTTCAGTAGAAATGGTCACTTACAGGGCTGAAATGATCCAAATGATCTTAGTAATGGTGTGCAAAGTTTAAAAACACAGTGGAACACATCCTGTATTACCAAATGACATCACAAA
Source organism: Odontamblyopus lacepedii (assembly GCA_034769755.1). NCBI lineage: Eukaryota > Metazoa > Chordata > Actinopteri > Gobiiformes > Gobiidae > Odontamblyopus > Odontamblyopus lacepedii. The sequence continues at coordinate 9,739,407 of CM068354.1, forward strand.
GTGGAACAGAGTGTTTTCTATTTGAGAGAATACAGCCTATATATGCAGGGTTTCTGTGTGAAACATGTGTGAATAAAACAAAGCACAACTCCTGTTTTTTTTAATGAGGTAAATTGTGTAATCTGGGCGTGCTTTTTGTATCCGTTCCAATTGCTAATCTTGATGTCCTAGATTATGTGATCTGGCACCAGTGAAGGAGATTAATTCTGATTACCGGGTAGTGAAAAAGGACACTTTTACTGTCCACTGGTCATTGTGATATTGAGTTACAAGCGATTGAAATGGACTGGACTGGATGCACATTTTAAACACATCTCATACTAGTTTCACTTCAATATGATTTGCTTAACTTTTTTACATTTTCAACTAGTTAATGTTGATCTTTTTTTTTTTTCTTTTTTTTTTGCAGGATTGTTAAACCAATAAAAATGGTCCTATATTCCACAAAATTAACTCTTGTGCTCTTCAAGTCATGTTATAATGTTGTTACTTCACGAAAAACAGACCTGGAGTTGGGTTTTGTTTCATTCACAAATGTTTGAGTAACCCTTTATTATTAGTCTGTCAACATACCAAAGCCCAAAATGCTCTGATCCACCTTGTGATGTCATGAACAGGTAGTTTTCTAGTTAATAGTAGTAACAGTAGTAATAGTAGTTTCAGGAGAGATGGGCAATACCAGGGCTGAAATGATCCAAATGATTCTAGTGAAAGGATAGGGAGTTTAAAAATACAATGGAGCATTGTGTCACATTACATCACAAGGTGGAACAGGGCGTTTTCAGTTTGAGAGAAGAAGTCAACTTAAATATGCAGGGTTTGTGTGTTAAACATGTGAATGAAATGAATGAATGAAACAAAACACAACTCCAGGTATATTTTTGATAAGAAAACCACATTATAATCAGAAAATAGCATAATATGGCCCTTTAAAGAACTGATTTTTATATGAGGACAAATAAATCTGCTATAAGCGCCCTAAAGATGAGAAAAAAAATCCATAAACTATTGATTAAAATATTGCAACATTTTGATTAAAAAATGTCAAAAAATGTCAATAAATTTCAACCAGTCCTTTAAAACTTTAAAACATGCAAATTACAGAACAGTGGACCACCATAGTCTTCCTTATTTTGGACAACATTGGTTTGCACATTTGTGGACTTGTGTGCAGATTTGCATATTACTCGCAAACAAAAAAAGTGTAGTCGTCTTCAAAAGGAGTCCACGTACACCAACACCTCAACATATGTTTACTGACAATAAAATACGGGTTAAAATGCACAGATTGAAATAGTTCATACTAGCTTCCCGACTTCCACTGCCTGACAACGGGGATGAATGGGACCCCATCATATCCAGTCTATGGACCCCACACTCCCAATGCGCCCCAAAATCGACAAACCAACAGATTACGCTCTTTAAAACACGCATCAAAACGTAAGACTTTCCACAATGCGCTAAAACCATGGATCTTAAAAACAGGCCTAAAATCACAACAAAAAATCACTAATTTCTCGCAGCGTTGTCATGTTAGCCAACAAACAATGGCTACCTTTCTGAGCGGAGGCTAGTAGCAGCAGAATGCTAACTAGGCTACATCCAGAGGGTCCGGCTGTGCTCGCTGTCGCAGGCGGGGAGAGGTGATCCCAGGTCCGGTACAAGCAGCATCTCACCGCGCCTAAGTCCGAGAAGCCCGCACGGAGCCTGGGGAGCCCGGGGATGTCCGTCGCTTCGGTCCTCTCCTCGGCGACATCTTCGTACCTGTCAAAGGCGTCTGAATAACACCTTTGTGACAGCGGGTGAGTGGCAGGTGCGGGAGCCAATGGGAGTGGAGGATTGGAGGGGTGGGCGGGGTTTCCTGTTGGTCAGAGCTTTGTTTTCAAGATGAGGTGGTGATCAAGAATGTTTAATTAATTACCAGTAAAAATGTAATGAGAATAAGAAAATATAAAAAAGATACCAAATAATTGACTTTTTCTTCCTTCAGGTAATTTGACAAAAAATATAAGGCACGTAAACCCAAAAGAATAACAGAAATATCCAGTCATTCAATTTAAAGGTATAGGGCGTATAATTTCTAGTGGAGGGTCCGCCACCTGCTTGTCACCATGGAAATGTTTATGTTATATCTAGAACAGGCATGTCCAAACTATGGCCTAGGGGCAAAATGTGGCCCTCAAACCAATTGTTTTGGCCCTCAGGCTTCCAGGTGAATTGGCCCATACTACCACAAGTAATACTTTTTACTGCATGTTTTTGAAATCTACCTTGATAAAGCAAATGTAGTGTGTCCTTTTAAGGGTCTAAGCATGAACAAAGCTCTAGTGGGTCATTCAAACCTGTTATAAATGCACAGATTTGAATTACGCACTGTTTTGACCACCAGTCTATGCCCCTCGATCGGCCCTGACGCTGCTCTGTGTTTTAATATGTGGCTCTTGATGAAAAAAGTTTGGACACCCCTGATCTAGAATGTTACACAGTATAGATTAAACCTATCACGAGAGAGACAAGCAGGTTACAACACAACGCTACATTACAATCCAGATCTGTGGAAAGTCAGCCCTATTCGCAAAAGGAATTATTGTATTTTTGAACAATATAAACGCGCGTAATGAATAAATGCTATAGGGATATGTTTCGTGTTTCCAGAGAAAGCAATAAATCTCCATCGTGACAAGCAGGAATGTTGCGCTGTGCACTTTTAAAACTTTACATATCAAGCTATGAAGTCGACTATAATGCACACAAGATAAAAATAAAGCGTGCAGTGTGTCAAAATATGTTCACAGCACGTACGCAGATTACCCTCTTGTTTACTTCACATGGTAGTACGCATCCTAATTCTTGCACTAGGTTTTTCCACTGGTCTTATATGTAATGGCATCCTTAAAAAAAAACCTTGAGATAGCCTATTTTGTCATAAGTTAGTCAATTTGCGTGGTAAATATAAGAATATTAATGCCTTATATAGTGCTTTTTAGACCCTCAAAGTCACACAATTGCTTTGAGGAAGACTGAAGTGATCCGCCAGGGCTTTAACCTTGTCTGTTTCCATGGAGACCGGTAGGGGTGCCATCAAGCCAAGTTGCAGGTCAGATCTTTAGAGAGGCAATCTCATTCACAGCCAGAATGGATATTTTCAACGTGTATGTGAGCAATTAAAAAGCCCTGCAATTTAATAAATATACAAGACATATGCTGAAAGCTGTATTGTGGAACATTCCAGACAACGCAACTTGCTTGTCTTCATGAAGAATAACATCTAGTTTTTAGACCCTAAATTACACAAAAAATGCCCAAATGAAATAATCGATAAAAAAAAACAACACACATTTGAAACACACCACACCATTGAGAGAATAAAATATGGTTCTTTTTAGTTATTAAAAATGAATTTCTTTTTCATCACAGGCAGAGTTAAGAAATGAATGACTTTGCAATTAATAAAAACATTCAAAATGCCTAAGACAATGAGTAAACATCTTTCAACAACATATGGCACCAACGTAAAGAATCTCACCATGGCCAAAACCAAAACCATAAATAATTTCACAAAGGAATCGACTGAGAGACCTCCGGGGTAAGCATCCTTATAATGCTTTTAAAGTGCTACCGAGTACAATGTTACTCAAAAACAGCATGAACCGATTTTCAGAGAAGCAGGATGAGTAGAATTATATTTGTATTTAAAGGTCCTATATCACGCAGAACTGATTAAAGAGGGGGTATTGTTCTTGTATGGGGTATTAACTGCTAACATTTCATATATTTAGATCACCATGAAACCTCTTATAATTTTGAAAATGTGATATTCGCCCAAAACTCTGAGTCTCTCCTCCCTTTGCTCCCAGTGTTAAAGGGATAGTTTTTTTTTTTTTTTTTTTTACATGAATCTGTACGTCCCCGTCAGCAGTGTCGTGCATCAACACTGACTTACCTCCCAACAGCGTCCGGTGAGCCGAGTTCTTTCCCGGTTTTGGTGCTGATGAAAGTGTCCGGCAAGTTAGCTGGAGTCATGAAAATAACGTGTTTTTCTTCTCAAAACAATATTTGTTCAAAAGAGTGAGACATTTGCATCACAAAACTGTTGTCCACAAAAAAGTCAGACCTCATAATCACTTGGTACTATTTTCTCTCCGGTCGTATCACTGCGCTGCCTCCAGGTGGCGCTGTGCCTGTTTCACTGTTTCATGGCCTTTAGCACAGAGCCAAGGGGAGATCTTTATGAACCCGAATATACTGAGGCCCAAATTCACCAGATGGAGTCAGAACAGCAGAGAGAGAGAGAGAGAGGAGGGACAGAGTGGGACAAGCTGAAGCTGGATTTTTGTTGTTCCAGCCTGGAGAATCACAAGTCCCCACCATTTTTATATATATTCTTATATAACTTATACAAGCTTATATACTTATCGCTGTAGCTCTCACGTCACTGCGGTCAACAGTCTGAGCAGGTAAACACTGTCGAACTACTGAAAAAAAGTGTTGGATTTGCACACGGTGTCACCTGGAGGCAGCGCAGTAATATGACCGTAGAGAAAATAGTACCAGAGATTATGAGGTCTGACTTTTTTGTGTCGCAAATGTGTCACTCTTTTGAACACATTGTTCTGAGAAGAAAAACACTTTATTTTTGTGACCCCAGCCAACTTCCCGGACACTTTCATCAGCACCAAAACCGGGGAAGAACTCCACTCACCGGACGCTGTCGGGAGGTAAGTCAGTGTTGATGCACGACACTGTTGACGGGGACGTACAGATTCATGTCAAAAAACCCTGACTATCCCTTTAAGTCACTGCCCCTTCAGAGCACTATCACAATACAATCAGCGCGCATCCCACTAATGAAACTACTGCACTGCACAGAATCTTACAGCTGACCGTACGGAGGGTTCGAATAGGGCCCTTGAGAGATTGCTGATTTACTCAAAGATGCATGGATGCCGTATAAAACGTCCTCTGGCATGTTTTGATATAATACGGTAGAAAGTGCGTAATAGCCCCTCTTGTGAGCTTTTAATCATGTTAGAATGCTGTTACCTCCTCAAAAACATACCTGGAGTTGTGTTTTGTTTCATTCACAAATGCCTGAGTCATCCAGCATTATTAGCCTTTCTACATCTGAGCTGAAAATGCTGTTCCACCTCGTCATTAAGTGGCAGTTTTCAAGTTTAGAGTCATTACAACTGAACTACAACTAAAACTAAAACTAAAATAACCACCAGTTGCTGTCAAAACAACAGTTGTAGCTTCAAAGGTAATTCCAGAGCTGCAAATGATTCAAATGATTCTAGTGAAAGTGTGTGGAGTTTAAAAACACAGCAGAGCACTTCCTGTATGACCACTCAATTACATCACAAAGTGGAACAGGAGTGTTTTCAGTTTGAGAGAAGATAAACACGTGTGAATGAAACAAAACACAACTCCGGGTGTGTTCGTAATAAGGAAACAACATTATAACACATATAAAAGATAAGTATAATATAGGAACTTTAAAGGGCATGACTGTGAATAAATATAACAGTGTCCGGGTCTGTCCGTTGGGTCACAGGATGAGCAAGTCCACAGGTGTAGAAATAAGGCGAGTTGAGTTCAGTTTCCTCCCAGAGCGTTGAGAGGGTCATCGAATATGTTTGCCGTGTCTGAGACTGCGCTGGGCTCTGGGGGAGACGGGGGCTTCTTCTGTTTGGGAGGAGCCTTGGCCGCTGCTTTCACTGTGCTCGTGGAGAAAATGTCATCTGGAAACACAAATGAAGACATACAATCTGTTTAAAGGGTCTATATTGTGCTATTTTCCGCTCTGAGTTAGTGGTGTGGGCCAGCTTTGTCCATTTAGTTTATGAGACAGGTCTTTTAAGTGGTACTGCGGTCACAAATCACATATAAAAGTGGATTATAAAAGCGCTACCATAAACTGTGATAGGCTGTAAATTGGGCCATTTTAGGTTATCGATTTTTTAAAGCATTTATTCAACTTCAAGCTAAAGTCCATTACGTTTTGTTTGTTAGACTTGTGGCTATTGTAAGATGGGTTAAAGTGGTGTTAAGCTTCTTCAGTGTAAATTGGCGTTTTACGTGGAAGTTAAGAACTTGCCCCCATCACTACACTAGTTTGTTGCCTTGACAGACTCACTGTCACAGTGAGATCTCCACCAAGGCAACACTGATCTGTGCCATTTTTTGGCTTCTGACAGTATTTGACCACCTCTAGTAATGGACTTAAGCTTCAAACGTGCCGGAGTTCAACTTTAAAGGTGAATTGTGCAACTGTTCTGATGGAGGCAAAAGCTTTTCTTCAGGGAAGTCTTATTGCTTTGTCTGGAATGTTTCACAGTATGGCATTAAACCTCTCTATCTTCATGGAGACCAAACCAGACCAAGTGACAGGTCAGATCTGTGGAGAGGCGACCCCGCTCAGTCAGAATGTTTTTTTTTAGGTATTTTTGAACTATAAAACTACCTGTAACTGAATAAACGTAAACCTGTTTAATATCATACTGTGGAACATTCCAGGCAGAGCAATGGCATATCCGTAGAAACAAGCAGGTGACGGACCCCGAACCAAAAAGTGAGATAGTGCACCTTTGGCTGAAATCTTCCAAATTTCTACTAGAGCATCTTACATTCCACACCTTTTTAAAAACTCAAATGAGCGCTTATATTATTATGAATACTTTCTATGGTAAATGATTCCAGTAAACAAACATACCCATGTCATCGTCGAATATGGACTTGGCGTCTCCTTTTGTCTTGGCCTTGTGTTTGGGTTTGAAGGTGTCCGACAGATCGGCGAAAATGTCCACGTTATCGTCAAACAGACTGGCATCGAACTTCTTCTCCTTCTGCTTCTCTTTGTGCTTCTTCTGAGCTTTAGGCACTGAGTCACCGTCATCCTGAGAGAAACACAAAAACGCCATCAACAACATGGATCGGAAAAAATACGCCTCGTACAGTCTCCCCCTTTTAGTTTGACCAGTAAAAGTAGAGATACCGGAAAAAAATATCACATGAAAAAATCTTAAGTAAGAGTATTAAACTACCTGTTTAAAAATGTACTTAAAGTGTAAAAAGTAAAAGTGTTCAATGCAGATTTTGAGATCCAATAAAGCATCAAATGTAGTGATTTTGATACAGATTTGTACTGAATTTTGTTCAACAGAAACAACTGAATAGCTAGAGTTAGAATAGAATAGAGTTTTCTGTATATCTGTATATTTGTATATTTTTGTTTGCTCAAACTATGAACATTAAAAAAAATACACCCTCAGACTTTTCAGCAGATCTCAAACAATAATAAAAAAGACTTTTCTAGTGGAGTAGAAAGTACAGATACCTGCTCTGGGATGTAATTATTTGCATTTATTTGGTCCATATCCTTTGTTGGACAGGACAGTGTGAAATGCGGGTTAAGAACGAGGAGAGACATTCAGCCCAAGATATGCACTACAGTCTGGACTCCTCAACAATTATCTCTACCTGATTTTAAAATTTGAATCTTCACCTCAAAATGCAGAAAGTCAAATGAAGCTCAGGGAAGCAGTTATAGGTGCGAATTTGGAGCCAAGTTCCATATTACAAACAGGAATTTATTTACGGACAAAATAGCAAAATAAAAACACCAGGATCACGTACAGTAGAGCGGGTTAACGTGAACATTTTAGGACCAAAATGACAAGGCTCACTGCAGCAGTTACAGAGAGAGGAGTGACAATATTAAATGTATATTTAATATTTAATCAGTTAAAGAAGCCAGAAGAGCCTCCACAAACACTTCCTACTTGAAACACAACAGCTATCAGGTTAGCCATGTCCTTACGGACTATGCCTCAAAATGATCTTTCCAATGATACATTCTATATACATTTTAACAGGGGTGTAACAATAACTGCAATATTGTAATATCGTATCGTCATAAAACTCACAATCACAAATCACAATAATACTGTGGGCCATCGCAGTATATCAAATTACAAGTCTCTTTGCTTAAATTAATCAGAAAACTACATAGACCATGATCCTTTGCTCTGTTTGTGACTACTTGAAGGCTTGGTCAAGGTATTTTAAAAGGAAAAAGTTGCAGAATTTTGTAAGCCTCCACGATTTATCGTAATAAATAATGTACTGTAAGATGATATCATGAAATTATTGGAAGAAGATTTGGACATTTGGGTTACATCACTACATTTTAAATTCCACTGACATTTTAAGTGTATTCCTTGAATTAGATTTATTTTTAATAGTAGAGTAACCACAGCTTTCCGACAGAAGAGTTTTAAAGTAACTGGACATGAAATAAAAGGTAGAGCTGAATAATAAAAAAAAAAATCCAGACTTTTAATCTAATAAAAGGACATCTGGGACGAAAGTAGTTTAGGCAAGGCAAGTTTACCCCTATAACTAACATCGAACAAGTAATTCAAAGTGCTTAGTTTAAGTCCACCACACACTAGAGGATTTTTCGGTCTTAAATGATTTTTAAATGTGCAACAAAATCCGCACACCACAGACTTGAGGAGAACCTTGAGACTTAAATTCTCTGATCGCAAAGACTTTAGTGGTATATGCCTGCGGACCACAGGATATAAAGCTGTGAGCGCGATCACGTCAGCTGTTTCCTGTCTACAGTAAAACCACTCGCTCTGAGACTCTGAAGTCTTCAAAGATCAGAGCTCTGCACTTCTAGTTTAGATAGAAACTGTTTTATTATTATTTGTGAAATGTGGTGCAATACTTCAGATACAGGATTTTTAAAGCAGAAAAGAGGTGATAAGGTCTACAGGAAGTAGTGTCACTGTCGCTAATCTGCAGCTTCACCACACGCTGTGTGCGTAAACAAACACACAAGGAAACACTGTCTTTTTACTTTTAAAGAACGCTTCAAACTGGATTAATAGTGCGGTTTTTTGGACTGGATGCCATTATTTGCGGAGGACAATTTCTATGGATAATGTGGATTAGACGCTGCACTTTAAATTTACCACTTTACATTAGGTGAGTAATAAATTCTCTATTTTCGCTCTATCCCGAGTTTGTATGTTGCGTCTCTGTGTCCGTCACTCCTCTGCTCCTGATGTTTTTTATCGTCTGTTACCTTCCCGTTGTTGATGTTTGGTGGTTCTGATCTGACACTCTCCACACATGAGGAGCAGCGGCTTCAAAATCGCACACAAAAGCAAAAAGTCGGGTCACTCCTCCCTGAACTCGGGAAGAAGAAATCGCAGCCAAAATCGAGCAAATTCTCCTGTAGAGTGTGACATCCTTTAGTTTGTTTGTTTAGCTGGTTAGTCCACCGATCTGCAAGTTGGCGGTTTGAATTCTGGTCTCAACATAAACATCTGTGATTGCGACGTCATTGTGTTCTTTGGCAAGACACTTAACCCACCTCGCCCCCAGTGCTTGTGTACACTGTATTAGTAGTAGTAGTAGTAGTAATTTATTTTTTTCGAGCATATGATACTTGTAGTACACAGAATATGTACAATGTCATTCAATTTAAATAAACAAGGTTACACAGTAAAAAAAAGAATGGATATATGGACACAAATACAAATATATACCTATATATACATGCCCGAAAAGGAGTGGGTAGAAGTAAAACTTATTATATCCCACCCCTTCTCCCAAAATTAGTAATGATCCTTATTTTTGTTTATACAATTAACCGGTGACAGTGGTTGGCTGCCAAAACTTGAATACTTGTCCAGTGTTAAGCAAATTACAATAAGACAGGAAAGAAAAAAAAAAAAAAAAAAAAAAAAAACAGTGACATTAGTGTACGTATAGTATGTAAAATACAACATGCTTCATTTGTTATATATATATGTGAGCAATGTAATATACATAAATATCAGTGCAAAATGTTTTATTATTATGAGTATCATCATCATCATCATCTGCATCATTTTGCTCTTATATTTAGCCTCTAGTTATCACCATTTATGTAATTTCTTAAAATGTTACTTTTTATATCTGCATGAAAATTGTGTTTATTGGAAGTATTTGATTGGAAGTATTTGTGCTGATGGTATTAACTTAGTGTGAATGGTGTGTGTGGTGCATTAAAAGTGGCAAAGTGTTTTTGTGAACCTGCTGCCAGAGAGGGTTGCCCGGACAACAGGACCACCCTTTGCCTTGTGTCTTCTGTTGTGCATTAAAAGAGACAAGATTTTGAGGTTTGCTGCAGAAGAGGAACATCTCCCACAACAGAGCCTCCATCTGCCCTGATCTGGTGATATTGAGGACAAACATAGTAATATGTACAGTATATCTTTCTCGCTTAGTTATTCGTTTATTACCATCAGCACAGGGACCTCCATCTGTAATCAGTTTAGTCTGTGTTCCTGTGAACAGAATTTAGGTTGTCATAAAATAACGATAATAATAATGATGATAATATCAATACCAATATCAATTATCAATAATAATAATAATACTATCAATTACAATAATAATAATAATAATAATAATAATAATAATAATAATAATAATAATAATAATAACAATAACAAGAGTAATAATGATACTAATAGCAACAGCAACAATAATTGAACAAATAAATATCAAGCAAGGGAGTTAGAAATGATTATATATTCAACTACAATCATAATCAATTTTCATAATCCAATTATTGTTCAGTTTTGATAAACATAATACACCTTTATAATATTGATTTATATTGTTCTATGGTATAAGATATATACACCATTTTTAAATCTTTTGATTGAGGTGCACTCTTTAATTCATCACTCAGGTTATTCCATAAATTTACTCCTGTAATTGAGATTCTAAAGCTTTTTCTAGTTGTTCTTGCCTTAGTCTTTTTGGAAAATTGCTGCTCCTCTGAGATTATATGGACTCTCTCTAGGCTTGAACATCTCCTGATACTTTGTGGGAGCATGTGGTTGTTTGCCTTATACATCACAACGGCTGTATTCAGATTGATCAGGTCATTTAATTTTAATGTATTTAGTTTAATAAAGAGAGGGTTAGTTGGTGCATAATATTTAGCCTGATTGACAATTCTTATTGCTTTCTTTGAAGTAAAAATATAGGGTTAACGCTTTGACTTATAATTGTTCCCCATGTCTCCACACAATAATTAAGATATGGAAGAACAAGAGAACAATACAATACATAAAGTGAATTCTGGTTTAAAAAGGTTTTTATTTTACACATTATGGCAATAGTTTTAGCTAATTTAGTCCTTAGATTATTTATATGTGGTTTCCAACTTAATTTACTATCAATAATAATCCCCAGAAATTTATTTTCATATACTCTTTCTATTTCTGTATGATTAATTCGGATTTTAATTTGGGTATTTATTTTTCTATTTCCAAAGATGATATAATTTGTTTTATTTAAATTGAGTGAAAGTTTATTGATATCAAACCACTTCTTTAATATTTTGAGCTCATTTTCTACTGTATCCAGGAGCTGATCTAAGTCTCCTCCAGAGCAGTAAAGACTGGGATCATCTGCAAACATTATACACTTCAATTTTTTTTAATATTTCACAGACATCATTTATATACATAATAAACAATTTAGGTCCCAATATAGAGCCTTGTGGGACTCCATGTGTAGTTCTTCTTATATCTGAATCAACATTATTCATATGTACAAACTGATTTCTGTTGCTAAGATCACTATTTAGCCAAGTCCTCTGACACCATATCTTTCCATTTTTCTCAAAAGTAATTCATGGTCAATGGTGTCAAAAGCCTTGCTTAAATCAATAAAGACCCCGACTGTATATTGTTTTTTGTCTATTGCTGTTGTTATCTCTTCAACTAGTTCCATGACTGCCATTGAAGTGGACCTGTTTGATCGAAACCCATACTGATGGGTGCTCAATAAGTTATTTTTCTCAATGAAATTGTCAAGTCTGTCTGCAAACAATTTTTCTAAAATTTTTGAAAATTTATAGAGTAGGGAGATGGGTCTATAATTGGTGAACTGGTTTCGGTCGCCATTTTTAAAAATTGGGATTACTTTAGCAGTTTTCATTTTATCCGGGAAGATGCCTGTACTAAAGGATTGATTGCAGATATATGTAAAAGGTGTGACTATACAGTTTATAATATCTTTAACCAACCACATATCTATATTAGAGCTGTCAGTAGACCTCTTGTTTTTAAATTCTCTTACTATTTTTATAATTTCACTTTCGTGTATACCCTGGATGAATATAGAATTTGGATTCCGTCTGATAATCTCTTCGCTTAATCCATCAGTATCTTCAGGCTCTGTAATTTTATTGGCTAAAGTGGGCCCTACATTTACAAAGAAGTCATTGAATGTATTTGTTATTTCATTTGTTTTCTCTATGGTTATACTGTCCTTTAAAAAGTGGTTTGGATATTGGGCTCTTTCATTTCCCTTTCTAATTATTTTATTTAGTATTTTCCAGGTTTCTTGGACATTAGATCTATGTTGTTCCAATTGTTTATGATAATAATTCTTCTTATTTGTTCTTATAATATTTGTTAGTTTATTTTTATATGTCTTATATTTGTGTTCAATTTCTTTTGTTCTATGTTTTATATATAGTTTATATAGGTGATTTTTCTTTTTGCATGCATTTTCTATTCCCTTAGTGATCCATGGTTTATCTATTTTTTTATTTTGAATCAAAATTTGTTTTTGTGGACAGTGCTTGTCATAAAGTCTGAGTAATGTTGAGAGAAAGGCGTTATATGCCCTATCTGGGTCACTGGTGGCATATACCTCCTCCCATAACTGTGAACACAGGTCTGCTTTGAAGGCGGCTATAGCCTCAGGTGTTCTGTGTCGCCTCATCTTAAAGTTGACTGGATTTGTTTCATTATAATTTTTAAAAAATGTATGTAATATACCAAAAACTGGAAGATGGTCACTAATGTCATTTATAAGTAATCCGGCTGTAACATGATTATCCATTGTATTTATAAAAATGTTATCTATTAATGTAGCTGTGTCGACTGTAATCCTACTCGGTCTAGTAATTAGTGGAAACAGTTTGTTGCTATACATTGTTGTGATGAAATCTGTTGTTTTAGCATGTAAATGAGGATTTAATAGATTGATATTAAAGTCACCACATACTATGTGCACCTTATTTATATCACTAAACAAACTGTCTATCTTTTGGTTAAATGTGTCTATGCAGGATCCAGGTGTTCTGTATGAATGTGTGTGTGAATGGGTGAGTGGTTCGTTGATGTAAAGTGCTTTGAACGCCTTCAAGATGGAAAAGCGCTAAATAAAAAACGTGACCATTTCCCATTTGATGCACTGTTAGGAGAATTATTCCACTAGCCCAAAAGTTAGTTGGGTCCTGGAGTTATAAATGTCATAAAACTATACCACAAAGTTAATATTATCAAAGACCAGTGCAGAACTTACCTGAAAAATATCTTGCTTTGACAAACTGTTCGTACTCTTGACGTCTTTTGTATTGTTTGAGGAGGGGGCGGAGCTGTTGCTAACTCCAAACAGATCCTCGTCATCCTCGTCTTCCAAAAACACGGCGGGTTTGGCTTTCTTAGTGCTCGGTTTGGACTTCACCTTCTGGAAAAGATCATCGGCGCTGTCATCGAAGAGCGGCGGGAGAGCGCTTTTCTCTTTCTTCGCCTTCGTGTCGTTACTGGCTGGCGAAGATTCACTTTTCAAACTAGTCTGAGGCAGTTTCGACGGGGCTATACTGGGTCCGAACAGATTATCAGAGCTGAAAATGTCATCTGGAACGGGTAACGCGCTTTTAGTTTTTTTGCTGCTTTCTTCGTTAGAGTCTGTGGTGTTTGTGGGAGATGGTTGGACCGGAGCAGAGAGGGGTTTCTCTGGAGGAGGTATGCCCAGGTTAGGCACGCTCTGGCTGGGTAGAGTCTCCAGGTCATCCCCGGGGCCCTCCACAGATCTCTGAGCAGACTGCTGTCGAGCGGTTCTGGACTGGGGCCTGCGCTGGGAAGAACCTTTCACTCGGCCCTAAAATGAGACAGAAAAGTAAGGATTTATCAGATACAAGTAAAAGTAAAGGCACTGTTTGTGTACTAAGGGTAATATCTCAGTTGTGGGTATTGCTGTTTTCTTTATTTCGAGCTGTGTCGCAGCAGAACAAACTGAAAGTGGTACAGAGATGAATGCGATCTCTACTATTTGAGTCCAAGATTGACTATACAAATCAAGATGGATTTTTTTAAAAACTTATTTTTAACCAATCCAGTGTATAAGTATACAAGTATAGTAGTAATACGTATATAAATAAAAGTAAAAGCACTGTTTGACTCCTATGTGTAATTTCTCAGTTGATAAATGCTTATATGTGAGAATACAGGATTACAGCTAAAAACAATACAAAGACACAACTAAAAATTTTAGACTTTAAAGATATGTCATATTTTTGTCATAGTTTTTATTTAAAGGTTCATTGTGTAACTTTCTGGGGTTGGCAAGTCACTTGCATGTTTCCATGGATATAGAAATCATACTTCGGAACATTCTCAACTACAGTTTATGATATATTGTGGAAGATTTTAGTTAAAATTAGTGCTGTCAAACTTTTAACTTTTTAAATCAGATTAATCACACTTTAGAATTTTGATTAATCACAGTTAATTATTCTTAAAAAAAAGACAAAATGCTATTTATTGCTGTTCAGCTTGTTGTTGGTGTACAAGTAAAGTCGTTATTGCCGCTGAATCAAACCCGTGTTTTGCTTTAAGATGGTATTTTAAACTTGTGTTTCTGTGGAAAGAGAGTTCATCGCTACAATATCTGCAAACTACCTTAGTTTATCTAAAGTATGGACAGACCTGATCACTGACCTAATAACCTGCGCCGCCTTTCAGGTCACCATTGCACTTTCCACAGAGGAGCATGTGCGTTCAAAATAAATTGTGTGATTAATCTGCGTTAAAAAACATTAGTGCGATATTTTTTTGTGATTAATCGCATGCATGCAACATGTTAACGTTGACAGCCCTAGTGAAAATAAAAACATTTCTTTGGACACAGGCAGGAGGAGGCCCTCATCCAGGCTAAATAAGAATCAAGTTTGTGGAGGTGCGAGCCCACTCACAGTCCCATGAAAAAATGTGCTTTTCTTTTAGTTTTTTGACTAGAAAGTTACATACTGTGGCTTTCGTTAATTTTAATTGCAATTATGATTAATTATCCTTTTAGCTCTTAGTATATATTATGCACCCCTATGAACTAACATCAAGGACCATGTTGTCCACCCTCCTGTGGGCTCACCACCTGCAGAGGGGTTCATGGGGGGGTCAGGTGCTATGAGTATTGGGCAGCAAGCTGCCCCTGCGACCCAGCCGGATTAAGCGGGAGAAGATGGATGGATGGATATATATTATGCTAAGACTGTTACCACCCCCTACTCTGTTTTACTCACATGACCCTGTGCTATATTTTTGCACCTGTCTGTTTTGCACTGATCATCACCTGCACTGTTATATTCTTATCTTCTTGTAAATTTGTAAATTGTGTGTTATATTATAGTTTGTTGTTTTCTACTTTATTTTATTCTATTTTATTTGTTGCATGTTTAGTGTTTGTCTACATTCTGCTCCAAGTACCGCAGCAATTTCCTAATGTTGTGAACCTGTTCACTCATATGGCAAAACCTTTCTGATTCTGATTTTAGTTACTTTGTTTAGTTAAGCCTTTCACTGCTGATCGAGCAGGTCCAAGAATTTTCATATACATTTATTTCTGAAATACTGAGGATACTGTACCATGAGGATTAAAAGGATTCAAATGAATTGTATTTGTTGACCATTTCAAAGTAAACCCAACCCCCACACTCAGACCCACCTTGTGCGCGCTCTGCAGTGTGGAGGCCTGTGCGGGCGTGTCAAAGCTGACCCCTGTGGGCTCTGAGTCTCGGGGCAGATCCAGAGGAGAGGTGAGCGGGCTGGGGCTCAGGCTGGAGCTGGACACCCCCGAAGAGGAGCTGGCCCCCAGACCTGAGCCTGAGCTGGGGAGGGAGGGGAGGGCGCCAGGCAGGAGAGCGGACGGGTTTATCACCAGCGACGCCTGAGGGCACAGGGACAGCACCTGTTAGTATGGTTACACACACCAAAGATCTAATAGTTATCTGACTTCAGGAGAGATCAGATTACTGCAATGTC
Organism: Odontamblyopus lacepedii; assembly: GCA_034769755.1. Taxonomy (NCBI): domain Eukaryota; kingdom Metazoa; phylum Chordata; class Actinopteri; order Gobiiformes; family Gobiidae; genus Odontamblyopus; species Odontamblyopus lacepedii. The sequence continues at coordinate 9,755,534 of CM068354.1, forward strand.
ATGTGAACAGCTACATCTGATGAGAGTAATCTGATTTCAGTCTCATTGGCTACACAGAAAATAGCGTAATGGGCCTTTAAAGCATATTTTCAGTGACAATAGACCGCTGATGGAGTTCATTTGGAGAAAAAGTGAGATGAGACAAGAACAAGACGCATGGAAAAATATCTTTAAAGTGAAAAAGGAGTAAAACCATCTAAGAATAAAAAGTGTCTTCATTTCACAGGTTGAAATTTGAAATGCAAGGCTCAGAAAATGTTGAAAAGTGGACAAGAAATCAGTCCCAAAGTGAGATGTGAGAGATGAAGACCAGACAGATTCAAAAATACAACAAAAATTACTTGAAGTTTCCCAATCCTTGAAGAGGGATCTTTAGCTTTAACAGGAGCTGGGGCAGGCTTCTGTGGTCAAATCAAAGCAATGTCAAATACGATAAGATGGGTTTATAAAATACCAAATCTCTTTACATATTACACTGTTGTACTGTTGTTGAAAGTGATTTAAAATGCTAAAGGTCTCACCTGGCTCTCTGAAGAAGGCTCTGGGCTGGCTAGTGGTGCCTTCTCCGCTGGTTTACTGGGTTTCTCTGCTACTTTCTGTGAAGAGGAAAAGGTCAAATGACTAAAATCTAAAAATATGACACTGTTACATATTGGTATCATTATGTGCTATCAACGCTTAACTGTGGTTGCTACTAGTGTTGCCACCTGTCCTGGTTTTACCAGGACAGGTGATTGTCCCTGATTTTAATGGTCTGTCCCGGGGAAAAAAATTCTCCCGGGACACTGAAGTTTTTTTTTACGGTTTTCGCTGTCCATCCCTTCATTCCGACAACCCAACCTTTCTAGTACATTATTTAGACGCCTTTGTATTTGAATTTGCATTTGATGCCCCCGATGCACGTCTTGGACACTGTGACAAAATGGGAGAAAAATACTTGACGTCTAGGGCGTCCGCTGCGGTCTGCGAGTGCCTTATTTTCCTGGTTGAGAGAGTGACTTTGGGGATTTATTACATAAAATACCTGAGCATGCTGCCCCGAGCCCCGCTGCTGGCTCCGGGGCCCGGAGCGCGATTGGGCGACGGCTGCAGTCAACAGACAGTCCATGCGGGCCGTCCCGATACTCAAGTCCTGGTTCAGTCCTGGTTCAGTCCTGGTTCAGTCCTGGTTTAGACCTGGTTTAGACCTGGTTTAGACCTGGTTTAGACCTGGTTTAGACCTAGTTTAGACCTGATTTAGACCTGATTTAGACCTGGTTTAGACCTGGTTTAGTCCTGGTTTAGTCTTGGTTTAGACCTGGTTCAGTCAGGAATACCTGAGATGTCTGTAAATACAGTGTCAAACAAACTTAGCAAATTAAAAATAAATTATTTTTCACTCCACATGAGTAAAAACAAGCAGAACTTAGTTGTCCCTCTCAGTGATCCTATCAAAAATAATAAACATATCCGTTGACATTAACCACAGTAACTACTTAAAGCAAAACTGATATAGCTTCATCACAAAGTTATGTTCAATTTTTGCTGTAGAAGGGCAATTTTTGTCATGGGTTAGATGTGTGAAGGGCGTCGCTGCTTATAAGCAAAATGGTTAATCGGGTTGCCGAAATGTCCAGGTAGAGATAGGTAGAGTAGCAAACCTAGTACTCTTTAATTCCTCACATTTGCATTCCAACATTTTTTAGTTTTTATAATGTGGTACATTTAATACACATTTGTCAATTTGTGTCAACAGACATAAACACAGATATTGCTAAAATCAAACAACACATTTGAAAATGATAATTAACTGTTGTTTTTTTGGCATGAAATTGAGATAGAAAGGATAGAGCCATTTGGCAAATTATCAATTTTTTAAATACAAAATATGATTTGTTTTTTGTTTCCGACCCCTCACTCGTAATGGTTCAAATCCGAAAATAGACTTCAGAAAACTGCAATTTTGAAATCTATTTTGACCCGAGCTGAAATCAGTACATTTTAGTTAAATTTTAGAACAAATTCCTTATTATCTTGCATATACACTGTCCTTATTATCTTGCATATATTACACTGTCTTTGCCTTCAGCTATGATTATGCACTAACAAGTGCAATTGTAGTTGAGGGTTCTTGTCTACGGCGCCAAGGGAAAGTGGGGTCTGTCTCTACACAGCACTTTTAACTTCAGTTTACAAGGATCACCATGGTTACTGTGTACTGAATATTCACTCCAGCTCCACTCTTCTTACCGGTGGAGGGGCTTTGGGTTTGACAGCACTGAACAAGTCATCTTCATCGTCGTCTGAAAACAGGCTCGGAGCGGCTGGCTTCACCGTGCTGCTGGGTTTGGAGCTCTACAACAAAAAAGATCAAACATACAAATGGGCAACATATTATGCTATTTTCTGTGTTAGAATGTTGTTTCCTCATCAAAAACATACCTGGAGTTGTGTTTTGTTTCATTTACACATGTTTAACACACAAATCCGATATATTTAAGCTTTAGTTTTTAATACAGGAAGTGCTCCACAGTAAACAGAGCATTTTGAGCTTTGGAGGCTTATTCAAATGTGTGAATGAAACAAAACACAACTCTGGGTCTGTTTTTGATGAGGTAACAATATTCTAACATGACTTAAAGCTCCCAAGAGTCAGTTTTGTATAATGTAGGGCTTTTAATTGACCTTACAAAAGACCTTACAGTAAATGAGAGTGTGTGTTACCGTAGTGTGAGTGGTTTTCCCTGAGGAAGAGAAGAGGTCCACGTCGGGGTCATTGTCCTTCTGCTGCGTTTGACTGAACAGCAGCTCTTCGTCCTGGAACACGCCGGTGCTTTTGGCTGGAGCCCTCTCCTCTGTCGACTGGAAACACACAGAGAGGAGAGCAGAAAATCATTGTTCTGATATCTACAAAAGGTATTTAAAAAGAAAAGAATTATCCAAATAGAAAATACGCTAAACATAACTAGAACAGGATTGTGCTGACAGACTATACAATAAATTGATATAATCACACTTGCTGTTTTGAAGCAGTACAAAATTGAAACACTGAGTGTTCTACATTGCAAAATAAAAGCATTTTAGCACATTAAATCTATATTGTCATTAGGTAAATAAAACAAAAGTTTTTTCCTTATACAGTTTATAATCACGATGCTCCTACCATGCTTCAACTGAGAAATATGAACAAAATTTTATAAATCTGCACATTTTGGGCTGTGGTGGTTTTAAAGATTTTCATAATATTTTATAATTGGAACAGAAATACTGAGGGAGCCACATCAGCGCATTTAAAAACCTGATACCCTACTCACTCTTAAACAAGACCTATTGCACATGTGTCTGCTATGTATCTATGACACCCATGGATCATTCATTATGTTGCAAATATGCATGTTTTAAAATGCAATATTCACCTGAAATGACTTAATAAAAGAAACAAGTTCTCTGACGTCTGCGATAGAAAAGTGTGATTCCCAATAGGAGCTGTCAGACCCTCCTATGGACAGCGGGTCATCACACTAGCCATAATGACTACACAACTTTGCAAAATTCTACGTGCATCACCCATTAAGAAAATAAAATTGGAGAACGAAGTACAAAACAGTGGAGGATTGATCGGCAATATGGTGTCTGTGTATGGTGTAATTGAAAATAAGGTTAAAGACTGTTTAAACATGCACGAATCACTCCAAATACAATTTCGAGAGGGTAAATGAGTTTATAACATGGTTAAAAACTCTGAAAAATCCATTTGGCAGAACAGATCCACTTTAACCTATACTTACCTTTAGAGTATTTTTAGCAGGTTTGGACGGCGTAAATATCGAATCGTTCAAATCTGGCTCCTCCTCCTCCTCATCGTCAAACAAACTTACAGCCTTCACTTTGGACTTCTCCGATTTTTTCTCTTCTTTCTTCTCCTCTTTCTTCTCCTCCTGCTTCTTCTCTTCCTTCTTCTCCTCTTTCCTCTCCTCCTTCACATTCAGAGGAGGACTGTCAGTACCGTCTGTCTCTGTCTCTTTCCCGACAGGGCTTTTGGCAAACACGTCGATCCCTCCGAACAGGCTGATGGCTCCGGCTGGCTTCTTTTTGGCTGCGCTGCCCTCTGGTGGTGAGGTTGGCACTTGCGCAGGGGTTTTCTCCTCGGGTTTGGACACATCTGGCTGGTCTTCTGCCGTGGTGGTGGGCGGGATGTCTGGGGTGGTCTTAGGGGCAGAGGCGGGGGATTTGGAGGGAACTGAAGATGACTGTAGAAAAGAGTAGAGTAGAAAAGGGAGTAAAAAATATAAAGTTAGACTGTAAAAGATTACTCCAGTAGTTGCAAAACAGGCAAAAAGAGTGTGAAATGAACTGCAGTCTAGTAAGTTGGTTTTCAAATCTCAAAGGGTGGAATCATTTATCAATTCCTCTCTCAAAGATTCAATTTCTTGTCATTCAATTTCACATTTCGGCTGGAGTCTGCTACCTTCTTGTCTTTGTTTTAGACTTAGACAACCTTTATTGATTTACGAGGGAAATTATATGGACACAGTAACTCAAACATCACAATATATTATAATAAAAAAGAGCAAAAATGTAAATGCTAAAAATAAATTCTAAATAAGTAACAAAAATAGTAAGAGACTGGTGCCAAATAAGGTACAATTATATAAATGTGTCCAAGTAAAAATAAGTGCAAAGATGATACTGTGATGATTGATATGACAGAGTTATCTGTTATATCTGCTTTTTTGCCTGTGAAAAGAAGGATTTTTTTTATTAAATAGGCTAAAAATAGTCTTTTTTTCTAACAGTTATCAGTGTGCTAAATTATTTTCTTTTTCATATGTAGTGTGTCTTGGCTTCACTGTGAACATCAGATTGCAAAGTATGTGTACCAAACATCCTATTTGTGCATTTTAAGGGTAAAATTAAAATTTAGAAAAGTAAAAAAACAAAACAAAAAAACTATCAATTGTAATAAATGAAAAAAACAGCAGGTGATTTAAAGACAGATGCATACAGAGTGACAGAAAAATGTGTGCCTGTAATTCAAAAATGGCTGCCATGTTCGTTCGAATTTTGTGCTTGAACCTGAAAGTGTAAACCTCATCTTCTCACTGTGCAAAAGACTCATGAGATGATTTATCCAGTGATCATGTGTGGGAGGGACGTGTTTGTTTTTTTAAATCAATGACAGTAAAAAGAATCACCAATCGATCAAATGGACCAAGTTTGAGAAAAGAAACACTGGAGCTTCATCAGTGTTGAAGCGGATATGAGGGCTGGTCGAAACGGTGTTCTAAGGACAGGAGTTTGTTTACACAGAAGATAACCCACGCTTGTTGTTTACAGTAAAGAGCATCTGTCACTGTCAAGTCCACTGTCCCGCTTTGAACTGTGAGCGGTCACCTGAGTCCAGTTTTACGCAATGGTCCATGGACCTAATGACGTACGGTTCAGTCACTTACAGCTTATCAACAATCTGTCTCTACTGTCGTCTTTGTTTTGGATCTGAAATACGAGCAGTTCTAGTATAAGTTTAGCAGCCAGTATTTCAGTCTTGACTGTTTCGAATGGGCAATATACTGACCCATGGTTGAAAAAAGAATTAGTAAATCCCACAGAGTGTATATATGAGTGGACTAAGTGAGTGTGACGTCACCCACAGCGTTCAGCGTCGCTCAAATGAGGCTAGCGATACCACAGTTACAGGAGCAAATTTGAAGCCAGGGTCCATATTTGGAAATCCGACCACGAGTATCATAGTAACCACAAGAGCCAATCATGACTGAGGTTGTTAAATGTGCCGCCCTCCTCCATTGGTCCATTGGTCCATTATTTATGTTCATATCTTGACTTAGGAACAAAACAGCTAAATGAAAAATTCAGGATCATGTAGAGCGGATTCATACAAACATTTTAAGACCAAAATGATGAAGATCCCAATGTAAGTCAATGGAAAAAAGAGAGAGAAGGAGCCGGAAAAGCCTCCTGGAGCACTTCCTATTTGGCACGTGGCGGCTCACAGGTTAGCTTAGTCCACTCATATATATGGTCTATGGTAAATCCAATCAGATTAATTTTGCAAGAAAAAAAATGTAATAAAAAAAATCTTCAGAAAAGCCCTAACGTTTTTGTGGCCGTTTAAAAACTGATGTCTAAAATTTCAAGTGATTTGGTGTCATGTGTCGAGTAAGCAGAATTAGTTCTTACTTTAGGAGCTGGTGAAGCTGCAGGTTTGATACTAAATAGTGATCCTTTGTCATCTTCATCCTCGTCTTCAAACAGCAGAGCTATTCTCTGAGACTTCTTCTGACTGTAACGCAAACAGAAAAACTGATTTTAGTGAAATAATTGCAACATACCATACTAAAAGGTCAGAGTTTTCTTGAAATTATAATATTTTCATTATAATTTATTGAATTTTATTAGTTGTGTGTTTTATGTGTCTAGAATTATTAAAAAGTTTTTCATTTGTATCAAAATAACTACTGCAGAATCCAACATGTATCACTGGTTAAGAAAATAAAATTGGAGAACGAAGTAAATACAGAGCAGTGGGTGTGAAAACTAGGGTTGTGTCGTGAAAATAAGTGATTAAAGATTATTCAAACACGTACAAATCCCTCTAAATACAACTTCAAGAGGATAAATGAGAAGGGAAAAGAACTATGACATGGTTAAAAGCTCTGAAAAGTTGATTTTGCATAATAGATCTGCTTTAAAGAACTTTTCACAACTGCCTTTTAGTAAACTTTTTGTAAACTTTACATTGTGTTTGATATAAGTGAAAATTCTCATTCTATTATATAACTAGTAGGCAAAACTCTACATTATAATCCTGCAGTACTGACCTTGACTCTTTAGGGGGAGCGAACAGGTCATTGTCGTCATCATCAAACAGACTGCTCTTCTGAGGCGCTTTGACACTGGGCAGACTGGAGGGGGCGCTCACACTCGACTTCATCCCACTCTTTGGCTCGGACTTCTCCGTGCTCTTCGGACTTAACCACTGGTCCTGAGAAAAACGAGGTGAAAAACGAGGTAGAAAATGTAGCTCCATATTTTTCGAACTACAAGTCGCTCTGGAGTATAAGGGGTAAATTTATTTTATAAAATCAGAGACCAAGAACCAACATTTCATCTTGAAAGGCGAGTTATAGAAGTTATAGTAATAATCCGTGTATCATTTATTCGTTCGTTTTTCAATATAGAACCAAAAATAAGAACACGAAAAAATTACTTTTTATAAATTATTTGTCTCTAAAACCAAAATAAAAAAAGGATTTTTTTTTTTTTCATTTTTGATTCATATATACGGTTTATGGACTGTCAGTGTAAAAAATGTAATATATAAGTCGCATAAGTGGCAGGACCACCCAAACCCTGAAAAAAGTGTGACTTATAGTCACAGAAAAATACGGTAAATCATTTGTTTCTTCTAATTTGTAAGAAGAATGTTGCGTACCTCGTTGTCACTGAAGAGGGAGCTGGACGTGGCCTTAGTGGTCTGTGGGGTGGAGGCTTTAGTCTGATGTGCTTTAGGTTTAGATTTAGAGGCAGATGCAAACAAGTCCTGCAAAAGACAATCAAAAAGACATCAGAAAACCGTGTTTTCTTAAGTCGCACCAGCCAAAAAATGCATAATGAAGAAGAAAAACATATATACTGTAAGTCGCACTGGACAAAAACATATATAAGGCGCATTTTTTGGGAAGGGGGAATATATTTTATAACATCAGAGCCCAAGAACAGACATTTCAGCACTTCAAACTGTCGACCTCGGCTTGGAGGTCTGTGCTCTGATCGAGACGTTTGTGTTGCATGAAGCGGTAACAGCTTTTTTTGCTTTATTCATTTTAGTTTGAGTATTCTCTGCTTTTTGCCAGTCTCTCACAAGTTTCTCGCTCACTCCAAACTTTCTTTCTGCTGCTCGAATACGGTATTCAGCTGCAGATTTCTCTACTTGAAGCTTGTAATCTGCAGAACATCATTTTCTTTTTGGGGGCATCTGTGTTCAGTCTTTCTCAGTTGTCTTTATAAGTTGATGTTTAAATTTTCAGTGGTGCAGGAATAATGGGAGTAGCAGATACTGGCACACAACCCTAGAGCACCCCCTTATGGCTGTCAGTGTTAAAATAACAAACTATTTTCTTAATATACAATGGAAAAAAGTGCTACTTATAGTCCAAAAAAATACGGTATTTAATGTGGAATCAAATATAATCTTGCTTGAGTGTACAATGGACATGAAATACTAAATTATTTTTAGACCAGGTTCAGTCGTGATAGTCCTAGTTTATTTAATTCCATTTTAGTCCTGGTGCAGTACTGGCCTAATCCTGGCCTGGTACGGCATAGTTCTGATTTAGATCTGTTTTTATTAGTTAAAAGGTTCAGTATGTGACTTTCTGGATGAAGTCATCTGCACAATTCCATAAAAATACAACATTGTAAAATGACTTGAACTTGGAACATTCGTCATTTCTGAAGATAGATACGTTTTAGGGTAAACTATTGCAGATTTTAGATAAAGGTTGTATTTTTTCAGTATTTTAGCGCAATAAATGCAATCAAAATAATTAAAAAGCACACTTTGAGTCTGTTTTTTCAATAAAGTTACATACTGTGTCTTTAACCCTATGGTACTACTTGTGAAGCCAGCTTGAAGTTAATAAGTTTGCGAATAATTTATCTGTATGGTCAACTGGTTTGAATTACTATAAACCAGAGTTTAGGCCAGAATAATATGTACAACTTTATTATACTGCTCTCTATGTAATCTTACTTTATTCTTAAATATTACTACAAAGAGCCTTATGCAAAATAAAGGAGTGAGCGTTGTACCTCTTCATCCTCGTCATCGAATAAGGACACTGCTGGTTTCTTGGTCTTAGTTTGGCTCTGGGTCTCAGGTTTAGAATGACTTTTGGGGACAGATGGGAAGATCTGACAAAGCACAAACAGGTACATTAGAATAAAGCACCATTCTGAGTCACAGTTAAGCCTATACATAGTTAAGTTCCCAGAAAGTTTCCATAACACTCAGCACTGATCTCCTTTCACACAGTTAGTCTCACCTGGGTGTCCTCATCGTCTAAAAACAAGCCCCTGCTCTGAGACTGCGCTGTGGGCTTTGTGGAAGGCTTTTCAACCTCTGGGGCGACTCCATTCTGGTAAACACAAACAAATCAATGCATCATCACGGATTTTTGTCATTTAGGTAACCTACAAATTTAGCTCTTTCTATTAAACTACACTACAGTAAGCGTGAACTGTCCCCGAGTCATAGTTCACATAATGGTTCAGACCCCTATTGATACTTTGCAGTGACAGTGGGGTCAGTCACCTGCTTGTTTCTATGGATATGTCATTTTTCTGTCTGGAATGTTCCACAGTATGACATTAAACAGCTCTCACTGTTACATTTATTCAATTACAGATCAAAAATACCCATAAAAACAGGTATTCTGACTGTGATCGGGGTCACAGGTCAGATCTCGCCACAGATCTGACCTGTACTTTTTGTCAGGGTTTGGGTGGTTACTGCGACTCATACTCAGGTGTGACTTATATATTACATTTTTCACAAATCCATAGACCAAATATTTGAATCGTATATATGAATCAAAAATGAAAAAACTAATCTTAATCAGTTTTTTCATTTTGGTTTTAGAGACAAATAATAAATAAAAGAGTTCTTTTTTTCGTTTTCTTATTTTTGGTTCTATATTGAAAAATGAATGAACGAATGATACATGGATTCTTCTCTATTCGGTTGTTTTCATAACTATAACTTCTATAACTCGCCTTTCAAGATGAAATGTTGGTTCTTGGTCTCTGATCTTATAAAATAAATTTCCCCTAACTTATAGACTTATAGTCCGGTGCGACTTATACATGTTTTTTTCTTCTTCATTATGTATTTTTCGGGTTATACTCTAAAAAATAGTCCGAAAAATATGGTAACTTGGTCTGGTTTGATCTCCATGAAAATAAAAAAGTTTAATACCATACTGTGAAACATTCCGGACAAAGCAATAACATCTCCATGAAGAAGTTGGTTCTTTATGGTCAAGTTGTGTTAAAACTAAGCTCAGAATGAAGAGACAAAGAGCTTCAGACAGAGCAGTGCCTACAGTTAGCACCACACCCTCAGAGAATGTTGTGGATATCAGCTGCAAAGTATAAATACAGCATACATAAATACACCATTCTATTCTTCTTAACAACAATCTTAATAATATCTCATAATATATTGCCTGCTTCAACGTCGGTTTATTCTGCCCAGGAGCTCCTTACATGTACTTTTCTCACTGCTTTTTAAAAACATTTTGGTCTTTAAAGCGTGACATTTCTTAAGGTCAAAATTGATGGAGACAGACTTCCCGCTGTCATGAGCTGGAGCCTTGTGCTGTTTTGTTTGGCATATAAAAACGTTTTGTGAGGTGTTTTGCAGTGAGACCTGAGCTCACCTGTGTGTCCTCATCGTCTGAAAACAGGCCAATGTTCTGAGGCTTCTGAGGCTTCTGAGGCTTCTGAGGCTGTGGAGCAGGTTTTGTAACTTCTGGAGCAATCCCGTTCTATAAACACACAAATAAAACTTTAAACTATTTGTATGCGCAAAGATGATTTCATTTAAAGGGACATTATGTATTTTGCCTTATCAAAAACAGACCTGGAGTTGTGTTTTGTTTTATTCACACATGTTTGAGTAACACTTTATTATTAATCTGTCTACAGGTAGTTTTCAAGTTTTCTTCTACCTTTGTTCAGTAAAGATTGGCAATTCCAGAGCTGAAAGTATCCAAATGATTCTAATAAAGGTGAATGGATTTTAAAAACAGAGTGAACACTTCCTGTATTACCACATAACATCACAATGTGGGACAGTGTTTTTTAGTTGTTGTTTTTGACAGAAGAACTGAAAGAAGAAGAATAAAACACAACTCCAGGTACGTATCTAGGTATGGATTGATGATTTACGCGAGTGCGATAGCTTGAAGATTTGGTATTTTTGGTATTTATCTGTAAAAAGGCAGATTAAACTCATGATTCACAAGTTTAATCTATTTTTTACTGCACTTTTTTCAGGGTTTGAGTGGTTTAGGTGCGACTTATATATTACATTTTTCACACTGACAGTCCATAGACAAAATATATGAAACCTATATATGAATCAAAAATGAAAAAAACAACTCATCGTCATCGGTTTTAGAGACAAATAATAAAGAAAAGAGTTGTTTTTTGTTTTCTTTTTTGGTTTTATATTGTTATATTCTATTTTTGGTTCTATATTGAAAAACAAATGAACAAATGATACACGGATTGTTCTCTATTCTGTTGTGTTTATTACTATAACTTCTGTAGTTTGCCTTTCAAGATGAAATGTTGGTTCTTGGTCTCTGATTTTATAAAATAAATTTCCCCCCAAAAAGTGTGACTTATACATGTTTTTTTATTCGTCATTGTGCATTTTTTTTCGACTTATACTCTGAAAAAATAAGGTAGTTATTTTTCTATGAACTTCCCCTGCCTGTCTTGTGAGTTTAATCGGCAGGACATGTATTTAGTCCAACAAAAATGTCTTTAAATCTAAGACTACAGCGCCAGTTAATATAAAAAGATTTGAGTTCAGACCTCCTCAGATCTCTGTGGCTCCTGGCTGGTGGAGGGGAGGTGCTTCTTTAGGCCTTCAGACAGAAGGCTCTTTGTCCCAGGACCAAACAGGGACACAGCCCCAGCAGGCATCTGGAAAAAACAAGAGGGAGAGACATGCTTCATCTGGGAGTTTCAAAAGGTCCGATATTCTGCTACACTGACTTTGTTGTTTCATAAAAATCTGCCCTTATCAGACACATAACTATTTGAGCGTTTTTTTCCCTCTTGCCCTCCAAACCCCGATCACAAAGTCTCCAGTGTTTTAAAGTTCATTCACATTTACTACAGCAGCATATACAGTAAATTGCCTTCTAAAGATCGACCAATATGTCGAGTTCTTAGTGTATCTGCTATTGGCCTTAAAGGGGAACTCCGGCACGTCTGAAGCTAAAGTCCATTGCTAGAGGTGGTTGAATTCTGTCAGAAGCCAAAAAACAGCACAGATCAGTGTTGCCTCTGTGGAGATCTCGCTGTGGCAGTGAGTCTGTCAAGGAACAAACTAGTGTAGTGATGGGGGCTAGTTCTTAACTTCCATGTAAAACGCCAATTTGCTTCACATTGAAGAATCTTAACACCACTTTAACCCATCTTACCACAGCCACGAGTTTAACAAACAAAACGTTCTGCCCTATGCCCAAAAGACTCGACTGCCGACTCCAGCGGTGGCGAGAGGCTCAAGCAACAAGTGAGAATTGACTACTGACGGTGAAGAAGAGAAACTGAAAGTTGTTGAAAGAAAATAGTGCGGGAATGTATTTTTAGCGTTTTTCAAAAAAATATAATTCACTCATAAATAAATGGGATTAGAAACAACATCGGTGATCGAGTCTTTTGGGCTTTCGCATGTGCAGTGGGAAATCGATAAAGGTAAGGCTAAGGCTGCTTATAAAGTTGTTTTATAACGTTTCCAGACACTAATGAGTGAACCAGGCAGTGTGTTTTGTTTGTTAGACTCGTGGCTGTTGTAAGATGAGTTAAAGTGGTGTTAAGCTTCTTTTGCGCAAATTGGCGTTTTACGTGGAAGTTAAGAACTTGCCCCCATCACTACACTAGTTTGTTTCCTTGACAGACTCACTGCCACAGTGAGATCTCCGCCGAGGCAACACTGATCTGTGCCGTTTTTTGGCTTCTGACAGTATTCCACCTCCTCTAGCAACGGACTTTAGCTTCAAACATGCCACAGTTCCCCTTTAAATCTCTAATGCATACAAAAAACACTTTATTTTAACACTTCAATACAAATATATAACTGCACCAAATGTGGTACATAACTCTCTTAAAAGTTTGTGGTAAATGAGTTTGGGTAAGTTTGTAGTAAATTTAAATGGCATAATCTGAGGAACATAATCAAAACTGGCTCAAAAATATTGGCAGAGCTAATCCGCCATGGCATCGGCTGTGGAAAAAAGCCCATATCGGTTGTTCTCTGTTGCCTTTAAGTTTAAAACTGCCTCCAAAGAATCCAGCCTAGATCCGGGATGGACTCATGCATGGGCTGTATCTATATTATCAATAATGAGGCAGAAGCTATTGTTTTTAGTCCATTACGTCTTTCTGACCAGATTTTTATAGTTAGACCAATATTTTTAGATCATACTTGACAAGTTATAAAGAAACAAGAAAGGTAGAATTTCGGGGTGTCAAGATTATAAGGTCAATCAATCATTCTTAATATGTATTCAGTTACTTACCAACACTGTCCACGCATGTTTTTGATGAGAAAAAAGTAAAAAGGCTCAAAACATTTTACATGAGTCACTATCAGGGCGTGAGAGGTGGTGCAGTACCTTCTTCTCTGGAGGTTTCACTTGTGGTTCCTCTGCTTCCTTCTTGCTCTGAGGAGTGGAGCTGGACTTGTGGCTGAACAGGTCCCCATCTTCATCTTCATCGTCGAACAGATCCACAGCCTTTTTAGGTTTGGGCTTCTCCTTTACTGCTGGAAAAAAAGAGTTTAAGGAGTAATATACAGGGACAAATCTGTTTATTTTACTTATGCCTTTGACTGAGACACAGAGGTGACTGAGAAGTATCTATCCATCTATCTGTCTATACATCTATATATCTTAAGGCCGCTACACACTAGAGGATTTTTCAGTCAATTTTTAAATGTGCGACAAAAAGCGCACACCACAAACACGAGGAGAAACTTATGAGCCTTAAAAAATAGGCTGCAAAGCTGTGAGCGCGATCACATCAGCTGTTTCCTGTCGCATTGAGACTCTTAAGTGTTAAAGAGCAGAGCTCTGCACTTCTAGTTTAGACACAAGTCATAACTGTGTTATTATTATTTGTGAAATGTGGTGCAATACTTCACATACAGGATTTTTAAAGCATAAAAGAGGTGATAAAATCCACAAGTGGATTCACTATTGTTAATCTGCAGCTTTACGTTCTGTGGATGTAAACAAACACATGCGAGGAACAACTTTTGCCTTTTTACTTTCAAAGAATGCTTCAAACTGGATTAATAGCGCGGTTTTGTGAACTGGAGTCATTATTTGCGGAGGACAATTTCTATGGATAATGTGGATCAGATGCTGCACTTTTAAATTTACTACTTTACAAGAGGTGAATAATAAAGTCTTTATTTTCTCTATATCTTGAGTTTGTATGTTGCGTCTCTGCGTCCGACGCTCCTCTGCTCCTGACACTCTGTTTTATCGGCTGTTACTGTAGCGTTGTTGATGTTTGGTGGTTCTGATCCAACACTGACTCCACACATGAGGAGCAGCTGCTTCAAAATCGCACACAGAGACAAAAAGTCGGGTCACGCCTCCACGAACTCGGGAAGAAGAAATTGCAGCCAAAACCGGGAAAATTCTCCTGAGGTTTCATACTGACCGACTAACCAAGAAGTGTCTTTAAAACCTAAAATCTCATAAATTGATGTAATTGGTAACACTAGACAGAATAACTGAAATATCGTGACATTGTATCCTCAAAGGTCTCACAATAATATCGTGGACCATCACAATATATCGAATCCCAAGTTTCTTTGCTTAAATGAATAGTTCTGATGCAGAAATAGCTAAAAAAAAAATAAACAGAGGGAACTACATGGGCCATGATCCTTTGCCCTGTTTCAGTGCAGACTATATAAAGAAATAACTGTTCTCAACACTTTGTTAGTCTCCACAAAATATCTCAATAAATATTGTACTGTGAGATGCATATCGTGAAAATATCATACCGAGAGATTTGGATATCGTTACACCCCTACGAGAAATCTTCACATTTTAGTTACAATTCTGTAGATTCTCAAAAAATTCAATGTAAATCATGAAATTTTACTTGAATTTGATCTCATAAAGGAAATATAAGACTCTTAAAACACATGTAAATTGCAACATCATGTAATTTCTTCCTGATCATGGTCCCTCTTATTACTCACATCAGATCTTTTCATTTGCATGTAATTAAAATAGTTTTAAATGTCCAGAAATAAGATTAGAATCAGATTTTGGCATGCATGTGAACAAAGCCAGTTACCCATGAGTCCAGTTGAAGAAAAAGCATCATAGTTGCCAGATGTTTTGACTGAGTTTCCACTGAAGAAGTCATCCTCCTCTTCATCGTCAAACAGCCCTCCTCCCATCAAGGTTTTAGCAGCTGGAGTCCCGTTCTCTTTACTCTCCACAGGCTCGGTGTCAGGCGGTGAACCGAACAAACTATTCTCTGTGAAAATACATTTATTTAGTTTTCTTTTAAATATATAACGCACAAATTAAGGGTTGAGAGTGGGACCTGCCTGGGAATATTGAAACTCCACCAGCGGGAATCTTCTTTCCAGACTTTGTGGAATCTAAACAGAGAGAAGTGATTTTGTTTGTTTTTGTTTATTTATTTCTAACCTAATTTATTTGTTGTTTTACTAATTTTGCAGGTTTTACAGCATCTCTTAAGTAATGGCAGGACATGGACTTCGTCGATATTCAGTTTCAAGTCACAATAAAGTGTAATTTTTTCATCAACAATTGAGCTATAGGTTAGTCTCACCTGTAGATGGCGTTGTTGTTTTTTCCTCCGTCACTGGTGGCTTAGGTGCATCAGAGAAAAGGTCTCCCTGAAATCACAAAAATACATGGTAGTTAGATATGACAAAAATTGTTTATACTCTTTCAAAATGAAGTTCTCATGCCAAAATGTAGAAAAACACATTTTGTACATACAGTCGTGTGAAAAAGTTTGGGCACCCCTGATCATTTTCAAAATTTTCCTTTATAAATCATTGGTTGTTCGGATCAGCAATTTCAGTTAAATATATCATATAGCAGATAAACACAGTAATATTTAAGAAGTGAAATGAAGTTTATAGGATTTATAGAAAGTGTGCAATAATTACTTAAACAAAAGTAGGCATGTGCATAAATTAGGGCACCCTTGTTGTTTCATTGATTTTAATACCTTGAGCACTAATTATTGGAACACAAAATTTGTTTGGTAAGCTCATTGACCCTTGGCCTACATACACAGGTGAAGCCGATCATGAGAAAAGGTATTTAAGGTGGCCAGGTGCAAGTTGTTCTCCTCTTTGCATCTTCTCTGAAAAGTGGCAACATGGGAGCCTCAAAACAGCTATCAAATGACCTGAAAACAAAGATTGCTCAACATCATGGTTTAGGGCACATGTGTCAAACATGCGGCCCGGGGGCCAGATCCGGCCCTCCAAGACCTTTAATCTGGCCCTCGGCTGATTTTTCTATTAAAATACTTAAAATTTTCTGATTTTTCTGTTAATTTTCTGCACCGTTTAGCATAGCAGCGTCTCCGGCGTT
Source organism: Odontamblyopus lacepedii (assembly GCA_034769755.1). Classification (NCBI taxonomy): domain Eukaryota; kingdom Metazoa; phylum Chordata; class Actinopteri; order Gobiiformes; family Gobiidae; genus Odontamblyopus; species Odontamblyopus lacepedii. The sequence continues at coordinate 9,771,934 of CM068354.1, forward strand.
TCTGTACGTTGCGACTCCCACCAGAGCAGCACAAATGAAGACTTTCCTCTTTCCAAACGCTCTTAAAGGACGATCGTTTTGACTGTCGACCGTGACCCTCATCAGCAAAATGTCAAAAAATGAGAAAAGCAGATGCTGAGTTCAGGATTTCCCAAGAAAAATAGTCTAATTCTTATTTGTTGACAGAGGTGAATGGGAAATCTGTGCTCAGTGTGTTTGGAACAAGTGGCGTTGCTCAAGGAATATAATCTTAAACACCACTACGAGACACGGAGAAAAATACAATAACTTGAAGAGAGAACTGAGTTTTCTGATCCGGCCCTTTTGGGATCAAAGTAGGTTGAATACGACCCCCGGACCAAAATGAGTTTGACACCCCTGGTTTAGGGGAAGGATACAAAAAAACTAGCTCAGAAATTTCAGGTGTCAGTTTCCACTGTGAGGAACATAGTGAGGAAATGGAAGACCACAGGCATAGTTCTAGTTAAGGTGGGAGTGGCAGGCCAAGAAAAATCTCAGATAAGCAGAGGTGAAGGATGGTGAGAACAGTCAAACTCAACCCACAGACCAGCTCCACAGACGTACAACATGATCTTGCTGCAGATGGTATCACGGTGCATCGATCAACTATTTAGCGCACTTTGCACAAGGAGATGCTGTATGGGAGAGTAATGCAACGGAAGCCTTTTCTGTGCACATGCCACAAACCGAGTCGCTTGAGGTCTGCTAAAGCACATTTGGACAAGCCAGCTTCATTTTGGAATAAGGTGCTGTGGACTGATGAAACTAAAATTTAGTTATTTGGACATAACAAGGGGCGGTATGCATGGTGAAAGAAGAGCACAGCATTCCAAGACAAACACTTGCTGCCCACAGTAAAATTTGGTGGCGGTTCCATCAGGCTGTGGGCCTGTGTGGCCAGTGCAGGTACTGGAAATCTTGTTAAAGTTGAAGGTCGCATGGATTCCAGTCAGTATCAGCAGATTCTTACGAACAATGTTCAAGAATCAGTGACAAAGTTGAAGTTGCGCCAGGGCTGGATACTTCAACAAGACAACAACCCTAAACACTGCTCAAATTCTACTAAGGCATTCATGCAGAGGAAGTACAATGTTCTGGAATGGCCATCTCAGTCCCCAGACCTGAATATTATTGAAGATCTGTGGTGTGATTTAAAGCGGGCTGTTCATGCTCGGGCACCATCAAACTTGACTGAACTGGAGATGTTTTGTAAAGAAGAATGGTCAAAAATACCTTCAACCAGAATCCAGACCATCATTGGAAGATATAGGAAGCGTTTAGAGGCATTTCTGCAAAAGGAGGATCTACTAAATATTGATGTAATTTTTCTGTTGGGGTGCCCTAATTTATGCACATGCCTACTTTTGTTTAAGTAATTATTGCACACTTTCTGTAAATCCTATAAACTTCATTTCACTTCTCAAATATCACTATGTTTGTCTGCTATATGATATATTTAACTGAAATTGCTGATCCGAACAACCAATGATTTATAAAGGAAAATCTTGAAAATGATCAGGGGAGTCCAAACTTTTTCACACGACTGTATCTTGTAGATAGGTCCAAACTGGGGTAGAGTGCTAATAAAAAGATATCTGCTCTACTCCAAGGTTAAATTTATTGAGAGCAATAGGTTCCAGAGTCATACCTCATCATCATCAAACAGGCCCCTCCCCCCACTGAAGAGTCCGCTCTTCACTCCAAATGGAGACAGGTCATCCTCCTCCTCCTCTTCTTCATAGTCCATCTTTGGAGGCTTGAACATGTCATCACTGTCCTCGTCTGCTGCAGGATAAAACAGAAACATGGGACATATTCAATACTTAAATTATTAAATGAAATGATTAAATATTTAAATCTAGGCTCAAAATCACTTCATAAGTTGATATGAATTTGAATTTGTGTGGTAGGCAATATAAAAGGTTAAAAATGACTAAATACAATGGCTTAGAGCAGGATCCCCCAACCCAAAGATCAGAGGATCAATTCCCATTTGGACCAAGTTCTGACGATGTGTCCTTAGGCAAGACACTTCACCTGCATTGCCTAGTATGATTGTGGTGTGCGTGAGTGAATAGATAGAAACTCACGATTCATTAAAAAAATTAAATAAAAAGAAAATGTAATGAATGAAAGATCTACCCTCTGGTGTGGCAGGCTTGGACTCTTTCCGGCTCTTACTCTTCTTCTTAGAGGACAGTGCTTTACAGATGATGGAAAGAGAAGTTAATGTGCATGCACATGCAAAGATGGCCCACACAGTAACTTAAATAGCACTCAAACAAGATGGACAACGGAAATTAAACTTTAAAATTAAAATTCAGTGCAAACAAAACCAGTGATCTGAGCCTTACATGTGCGGTCCACCTCTGGTTTAAACACAGGTTCTCCTTTAATTCTGGCTGCCAGCTCATCTGCGAAGGATGCCTGGTGTGTGCTCTGAAGGACAAGAAGTCATAATTAATGAATCTTATTGGATTATTTACTGTGTACTTTACTGTATATTTATGTAGTATTGTTTTAAATTAACCACTATCTCACCTTTGTATCCTCTTCTTCCTCCTTGTCAGAGTCTCCAAATATGTCAGAGTCCTCATCATCTTCATCGTCATCATAACTCAACATGGACGACTTCTACAAAATTGGATGATGAAATTAGCCTGTTACTTAATACAAAATGAAACTTGGTTTGTTGTATCCAAGTAGATTTGAAATTCACCTTTTTAATTTCCGGAGTCTCATCGTCATCCTGGTTGTAGTCTTCATCTGAATGCTGAAACACAGATAAATATTAGGACATAAAAAGTTTTAGAACAAAAGTCACAAAAGTGAATGGGGAAGGCAGCAGCATCCAAGTCAACACGTGCATTAGAATCTAACTTTTTTTGACAGCAGATTTTTTGATGTTTGACTAGTATGGGTGTGTATCCCATTCAAAATACATAGAAAGCATCCATTTGTTCAGAAAGTGTCAGTTTGTGCTTTCAAATGTATTTTTGAAATCCTGGTGTTTGCCGTGACCAGCCTCCGCAGATGGTAAATACAAAACTATTCAGCTTTGGTCGCGTTGACCCACGGATGTCAAAATTATGGAGTGCAGTGCGTTTGGGGCAACAAGAACTAAGTGAAAACGAAATAAAAAATGAATTAATGAGGACTAAAACCAATACTTCAATTAAATATTTTTGTTAATGAATCACATTAAATTGTACAGTGAAACTGGATAATGTTACACCCCATACATTTGACAAGATAATCAGACAAATACTTTACAGATCTTGAAGGAAATTTAAATTGATTAATGTTTATTACATTTTAAATGAATCCTTACCACAGCAGCTTTGCCATCTTCACTTTCAATCACACTGTCTCTGTCACTGTCCACGGACATTTCTGTTGAAGCACACAGGGATAACTGAATGTCCAGTAGAGCCACAGTAAATATTATTCTGAGTATTACCATCACTGGAGAGGTCACCCAGCCCCACGTCGTCTTGCTCCATAAAAGCCCGGGAGCCGATCAGGTATGGGAGGGGTCTGTCTACATAAAGGTCCTGGAAGACACACAAAGGTCACACTGATCACTTTCTAGAATTATTTATGTCAACATTTTAGACTGCAGGAAATATTTGACTCTAGGCTGAGAAAATCTTTTAGAATCTTGCATTAAAGAGGGAGTATGACACTTTTATGGGTATGAATTGCTAACCTATAAACTGTTTAGATCATCATGTTACCTCTTATTGTTTTGAAAATGCTATAAAAAGTGATGCCGTGTGGTAATAAGGAAGTGCTCCACTGTGATTTTAAAAGTCTTAAGTAATCTCCAGTGTAATGTGAATAATTGCCTGACATATAGCACTAAAATACCTTGGGCTCCAAAATGGCATCCACTCTGTCTGGCACCTCTTCGTCTTCTGAGTCAGAGTTTCCAGCTTTAATGTCCAGATGTTCAAAAGCGGACTCCAGGACTTTGAGACCATAAGTGACGGCCTCCTGCATCTTAGGGATGAGCTCAGCCTCCTTCTGCTCCCTTGTCTTCTCCTAAAACAGCAAAAACATTACAGGTCAGCGCTAAGAAGATATATTAAGCTTTACAGCGGCTTTTTTTTACAGTGGCATTTTCAGTTCTAACGCAAGGAAATGAACTGTAGAAGTATAGAACATGTCCTTCCGTCTTCATTTTGTATTGGCGATGTGACACTAATGGACAAATGTTTAGTAGTGACTTTTAGTAGTTTAGTAGTGTGTGAAGTGTAACACAGCAAAAGAAATAAAGTACTGTATTTAAGTCAAAGGTTTAGGTATCTGTACTTCACTTAGTAGATTTTAAAGTCAACCCTTTTTACTTTTACTTCATTACATTTGAAAGCAGGTATCTGTACTTTCTAGTCCACTACATTTCTTTTAACACAGCTGAAAAGTAAAAGTATTTTTTTTTTATTATTGATTCAGTTGTTTCTGTTGCCCAAAATTTAGCACAAATCTTTATCAAAATGACCACATTTGAAGCTCTCTCTCTCTGTGAAATATTTTTACTTTCTACTCCTTAAGTACATTTTTATATTCTTTAAGAATGTTTTTTCATGTTATAATCTTACGTATTTTTTTGCTCTGGTAAAAAGTAAATAAATTTAGTACTTCTTCCACCACTGGAACAAAACTAAAGGCACAGGAGCTATATAAGGGATGCAACAATACTCAGTGTAGGGCTGTACTCAAAATATCAATACAATCAATCTAGGATCTTTAAGGGTGCATTCATAGTTGCACACATCACATCAATATTGGGACTAAACTGGAATAAACCCTGGACAAGATCAGGACTAAACCAAGTCTATATCAGGACGATACTGGGCTCAAACAAAACTAAGTGTGACCTTATCATACCTGCTCAGGCTGTTTTTCTGCTGCCTCGGCTCTGGCCACTGTCTCCTCCACTTCTTCATCGTAAACCCTCTGCAACAGGAAACAGTTTATTACCACACACACCGCACTGGCTCACAGGTTCACTCTAACTACACAGACTCGCTCAAACCATGCAGGCTCACGTGCACCACACAGGCTCAATTTTACAGATAATAAAACAATCTAATAATAATAATAATAATAATAAAATAAGATATACATTCTCTATGAACTGTGTATTGGACAGCATGAGGAAGTCGTTGAACACAGAATGCAGGCAGCTGTCCGTGGCCTTGGTGTCTCGGATCAGGCTGTCCAGCTGTTTCTCGATCTCGTGGGTCTTAGACAACATTCTCTGACTGAAGTCTTGGAGGAACAGGAAGAGCTGAGGACAGATACAAAGAAAGGAAACAGATGAATGAAAAGTTCTCACTTCTCACTTCTCACATGCACACAACACACAGTGTGTCAGTCCCTTACAGACCACAAGTGGAACGTGATATAACAATGTACATATTACTGTACCCTTAGAATTAATCAGTTTAATAGCCGAAGCCACAAAAGAATTTGAGAACCGGTTTGTGTTCCGTACCGGAGCATAAAACCGACACCCTGAAGGCATCATTATAAAATCAGGAGACAGAGGATGGAGGCGCTGAGCTAGGAGACACTTGGCTTTGCTCAGCACTTGCTCCTCCCACAGAGAATGCAGCTTCAAGGACAGGGATTGAAACCAGCAAATAAAAGTAAATGTAAGCAAACTTTCATGAACAATAAAAATTGTTGAGAATAGTTTTGTTTACATTAAAAGAGTTCACTTTTCTCAACAGGTACATTCTTTGCTGCTTTCAGTGTTTAGGTCAAATTTCAATTTATTGTCCATCACGGTGCCCAGATATCTGTAACTATCAACAATTTTGACAACATCACAGTGGATGACACTAACACTGTGGAAAGGTCCACGTTTAAAATCAATCACCATGTCCTTAGTTTTGGCAACGTTCAAATCAAGGTAATTATCCTCACAGCATTGGACAAACTGCCCCAGCACAGGGCCATGATTCACCTCAGAACTTGAAAGTAGCGACACCAGGATCGTGTCATCCATGAAATTAATTAGGAATTGGTTTTCCTCTGAGGATCTGTAGCTGTCCGCGTACAGAATAAAAAGTAGAGGCAACAGTACACAACCCTGAGGAGATCTGGTGTTAGAGATGGAGGGAGGAGACAATCGACCAGTCTGTCCCAATACTGAAAAATTAGCTGGATTGGGTCCTGGTTGGAAGTTTAATTAGATGTTAGAAGACAATTTACAGGTTGATGTTGGCCCAGAACATCTCATAATGTTTTAACTTTTACTTTTTACAAAGCGCTTCTGTAGTCATTTAGGATAAATAACAAATGCATAACACAATTGGATCCCTTGTGTAATAAGTTAAGGAATTAAGCTAAACGTATTACACAATATTGTTCCTAAACTGGTATTGGTTAATATTGGGTATCAGCCAGTACTTAAAGTATTGATATCAGTATTGGAACTGAGAAATCTGGATTGGCCCTAATTAGAATTGTGTCATAAATCGAAATCTGTATCGCATATCTTTTTTTTCTTATCAAGTTTAAAATAAGCTGTATTTACCCCTGAGTCAGCTGCCAGGGACCAGTTGGCGCTGTTCTGTTTCATTTCTTCGATAGTCCACGGCCTCTCCCAAACCTGAGCGCCATTATCCACATGGTCACTTTTACTGGGGCCATTGGTCAGCCCAACCGGTAACCCACTCATCTGAAAAACAAATAAATAAATGTATAAAATAATGTTGCTCAAACTGATTTAAAATATAGGGCTGAGATACATAAAAAATTCATAATATCACAATTATTGTTGTGGAGATATGTAAAGCTAGAATATTGAATATATTATAAAAAGAGGTAGGGTTTTCAGATAATCAGATACTATCAATATAAATCTAGTAACATTAACTAGATATTAATTTTAGTGCTAAAAAAGTCACATTCACAGGACAGAAATTAAACTTTCCTGATATAATCTAATATAATGTAAATGTAACATAATGTAATAATAATGTATCATCATAGTATCGAGTCTCTTCCTTAGTACTGAAATTGTAGTATTGTGACTACACTATTTTGTTGAAAACATATGAAAAGAACATGATTGCACCATCATACAGAATCATTATTATCATTATGTACTACAGTACTAATATAAATGCTACAAATTGCACTAAATTATCCAAGAAACACTGAATTAAAAGGCCCATATTATGCTTTATTCTGATCTATGTCATACTGTTGTTTCCTCATCAAAAACATAACTGAAGTTGTGTTTTGTTTAATTCACACATGTTTTTAACCAAAAGGTAAAAAGTAGCTGTTAACATGAAACCTACTAGTTCATGACATCACAAGGTGGAACAGAGCATTTTGATCTTTGAAGATAGACAGACTATACATAAAGGCAGGGCTCTACAGTGCGCCCATTTCACTCGCATTTGCGAGCAAATATTTCGTCGTGCGAGCGAGGAAAACAAAACAGTCGCACCAGTGCGAGTGCTTCTGCAGCCACAATAAGAAAAGCTGCGCACAGACGTAACGCGACGAGTTAAACGTTCTAAATGTATCAAACATTAGGGACAAACTCGCAATAGGACTTCAGAATCGTGCCCAAGCCTGGATCGCCCCTAAAGCGCGGCACGCTTTCCCAGCGCGAGCGCAACCGAACCAAACCGTGCCGGGGCACAACACCTCCGACCGCGCACGACTCCAGCATAAGAGCTCCGCGTGTGGCCGATATCACTCATATGAACAAACTTCGCTTCACACACCCACGCCCACATTAACCGAGGAGCGCGCACTACAGCAGGACCCACACCTGTCCCTCCACTCAATAGACACCCCCGTGCCGCTGGACCGCTGGACTCGAGCGCATTTGGACTCAGTCTTGTCACGGACTCAAGGTCTGAATACTGAGTGCATCATATTTCATTACGGCCGCTGCTGTCGACACTAAACTTGTACTGGTGTGCGGGACCTGTGCGCCGGAGCCCGGGGACACTGCGTGGCACCACCAGCACGCGGCTTGTCCACAGCGCGCACCCTCGTGTACCAGCGTGCGTCACAGGGCAGGTTAAACATCCTACCTGTCTATACGTCAGTGCGCCGCTCTTCGCTTTTTCACGCTCTCTCCTCCCCACGTAGAGCACTGAGGCTCCTCCTCAATAAGCGCTGATTAGAAGAGCAGGACGAAACGCGAAGCAAAAACTAATTTTCTGTCAGTGTCCACACAGAGCAGAGCTACGGCACAGAGCAGGTGACGTGGGCTGAAGTTTGCCTAAGAAAATGCCAAATTAATCTGTTTGTCACAAAGTGCGTTTGGTTTAGTAAATGTGCAGAGGCTAAATACCACTGTAAAACCAGTGAGAGAATCTAACTCCAGGAATGTGAAAATACAGGTTTAAAAATTCTACCCACTTTTTTCACTTTGAAGCAGTTTTGTGTTTGTGCCTGTGGAAGTTCTCTTAAAGAAGAGGTTAAAGAAACTGTGGGTGAAGGTCCAAAATGTTTAAGTGCAGTACAGTTTGCTTGGCGTATTTTAAGTCTAAATAAATATTAATCAGATAAAATGGAGATAGACTGATTAAAAACACTTCGATCATACAGGAAAAGTACAGTCATAATTCTTTTTTTTTTTTTGTATAAAATTCATTCATATAAGTTGGTGTTGGTATGCGCAAGTTCTGCACTGAAATAAACGTTCAAAACTTACTTGTGCCCCCATTTTTTTTCTGTGCTCCTAAAATTTTTAACTTAGGGGCAGGTGTGCTCCTGAAAAAAAAAAGTTAGCGTAGAGCCCTGCATAAAGGATTGCCCAAATGAGAGAATAAAACAAAACACAGCTGCAGGTTTGTTTTTGAGGAGGTAACAGCATTATAGCATGGCTTAAAACTCACAAAAGTATATTTTGCACAATATAGAAGATATTTTCTGACTATAAAAATGCCTGGGATTACAACACTGAGCCACTTCCTCATGTGACTGTTGTAAATGTAGATTCTCCCACAGTGACCATAGGGACTGTCAACTGTCCATGCCCAAGGTCAAAGTATCAAAGGGGCACGTTTAAACTAATAAAGGCATCAGATGATTCAGCAGAGGAACACTCAAGTGAAATAAAATAGTGGTTTATGAGATCAGAAACTATTGCCAAACTTGCTTCAGCAGCTACATGTTATTCTTTGATAAGACTTTACGGCACACAGTAAATTCGATATTTTGAAGTAATCCAGACACAGGTTATCAATTCTACTTTTATTCTTGTTTAAGGCTAACTCTGTGAAATGTGGGAATCACTTTCCTTTCCTGAGCTGCTCTGTGCTAGCAGCTGCTGTAGCCTCATTTGTACACTACACTTGTACACAGCAGGTAAGTCCCCTGTGATTTAGGCCATGTAAACATGGAAACGGAGCAGGCTCCAGTAAAGCACAGCTCGTCCACTCCGCACACCGCCTTCTGGACAGTCAGAAGTTTGGACAGCCTCAAGCGGACTCTCTTCTGCTGTTAGCACTTAGCTCAACTTAGCTAGTTAGCTACAAACAACGTTAGCAGCAACATCTCCTGGGAAACCCAGGCCGTCGTAAGCGCTCCGGTCCTTACCTTGGCCGTTGCGTTTCACACTGTGTTGGAGAGACGGACCGTGGTCCAAACGCCCGTGGAAAACAGATCGACAATGTCAAAATTGGCCTCTCTCTCATTGGTCTTCTGACAGGTCAGCCATGTTCTGTCTGCAGACAGTCACCTGACTGCGGTCGCCTAGCAACGCAGTGAAAGTGGAGCGGCCGCGAGCTGAGCCGACCACTGCGCAGGCGCAGCACGGAGCAGGCACCGGGGCCAATGGTTTAGTCATGGATGTATAGTTCTGCGGGTTTAGTTCAGCCCTGAAGAGTGCAGTGATGCCACAGCCGGAGATTCACGCACTCAAACACGCACTCAGGTCATGTGAATGGACTGTTCAATGCAAAAGAATCCAGGGCAAAAGTCGCCTCTGAGTGCCAATGACAGACAAAAATACTAAAAAGTGTGTGAAGTAAACTTTTGGGCAGTATTTTTGGTCTAGTACTGTGGAAATGTCTGCATATGGCTGTTGAACTGAAGACTTTCTACTCCATACTTTAAACAAGGCCATTAAGCAAAGTGACAAAGCAGTAAACTAACAATAGGTCATGGGTCCTGAAAAAGGACAACTGAAAATGTTTCTTCAAAGATCATCTTTATATTAGTACATAGATGGCTAAAAATCCTCCTGGTAAGGTAGTCCTGACCAAGCCTAGCAACAAGATCATGGAGATGGGTCCCCAGCACCCCATTTGCTGTCCACTGCTCCTGAAGGATGGGTCAAATGCAGAGGACAATTTCCCTATGGGGACAATATGTGAAGCACTTTGGTCAGCTGAAGTTTTAAGTTTTTTTTTTATTTTTTTTTTTTAAATGTGCTCTATCAATAAAAAAAAACAACAACAATAAAGTACTACAAACAAAAACATTAAACCAGCCAAAAAGTCTCCTCTTTAGAAAAAAAACATGAATCTATGATAATAAGTTTTATTATAATTCTATAGCAAAAACCTATGTAAAGGAAAGTGACTGTATGAATAAAAGTCAGTCTTTCAAAAGAAAACTTTAATTCCTTTTTTAACGCATACAAAACACTGGTAGAAAACTGTAGAAAAATATTTTAGAAAAACACAACAAACTGACGTATAAAATATGTAAACACATGCAATAAGTTACTTCAATAATAATTTTGATAATATTATTGGTTATCATTAAATTGCAATAAAAAAATTGCACTGAAATATTTAAAAGTCCACTTGCTGAGGTACAAATTAATTACAAATGAAATATATCAGGGACAGTCCAATATGGATTTTGTTAACGATATTAAACAATAAACAACGGACAAACTTGGACTGACACATCTTAGGCAGTGCAGAAAGAACACTGGCGGCAAATATCGGCTAATTTTCATATACTGGACTGATACCTGGGTAAATCCGCCAATATCACTCTAATATACTATTTCTGAAACATATACATGAAATCTACAGATGAAACTTGGCACAAGAGCTTCATTATTGCTCACACAGTAGTCTTTGAACAATTTTTATTTGTTGCAGCACGTAATAAAAGGTGTAGTGCAAATATCGGTCACTAAAAGTCCCTGAAGTGCCTGTGTGTTGGTTGGAGTTAGCTGGTTTGGAGCAGTGTGGGCGGGGCTGGATCTGGCCTCTCCACCTGTCCAAACACAAAGGCCGGGGAAAGGGACTGCTCCGGGGACAGTCCTGAGGTATGTTCTGTCTCTGTGTCCATGTCCTCACACAGATCGCCCTCCTCTTGTGTACCATTGCCTCCCCCTTCAGTGTCCAGTTCAAAAGTGCTATGGGCTTTCGCCTTCTCCGTGACGTTCCCTTTTTCACCACTTTTTGGTACAATCTATACAAAAACAAGCATTTAAAAAAATGTGCAAAAAATGTTTTCACAATTAATTATGAATACACCAAAATATAAATCTATGTTATTAATAGGACCACTTATTTATTCCCATGAGGACTATTTAAATTCTGAAATATTCAACTGTCAACTTTTGCCAGACACTTTAAAGGCCCCGTATTACGCCATTTTCTGATCTACGTTAGAATGTTGTTTCCTCATTACAAACATACTTGGAGTCATGTTTTGTTTCATTCACACATGTTTGAGTAATACTTTATTATAAGTCTGTACATCCCCAAAGCTAAAAAAGCTCTGTTTGCACCTTGTGATGTCATGAAGTGGTAGTTTTCACGTTAACAGCTATAGGGCTGGGAATCGATTCAAATTCTAAAAATCGATTCCATTCTAATTCTCAAGATTCTGAATCGTTTATCACGATCCGATCTGGATTCGGGTTAGTGTTATTAGAACCATTTTTGAGCTGTTCCCTGAGCTGTTCCAAGTGGTTCCTGAAGTTGGTTGTATTTCCGTTGTACTTCACCTCCATTTGGCCTCAAATCGCTTTGCTTCTGTCAAGCACATCTTTGTCTTTATCATTTCTGAACCCGAAATGGTGCCAGACGGAGCTTTGAGTGTTTCTGGCAACTTCAAAGCCTGGACTTGGCTAACGTTGCCACTAGTGTCCGACGCCATGTTCATTGTTTTGATATAGTCAGACCTGTGCGAATTAAATGATGCGACGAGTGGGGTTAAAGTTCAGTGGGTGAAAATGTATTAAAAATTAAATCGACCTCTGGATGTACAAATCGATCTTAAGGAATTAATATGCAAATCGATTCAGAATTGGAAAATCAATGTTTTTAACAGAGCCCTAAACAGCACCTTTTACCTATCGTAGAGATTGACTCCAGGGCTGAAATCATTCAAGTGATTCTAGTGAAGGGGTATGGAGTTTAAAAACACAGTGGAGTGCTTCCTGTATTACCACATGGCATCACAAGTTGGAACAGTGTGGTTTTTGTTTGAGAGAAGAACTAAGTCTAAATCTGCAGGGTTTGTGTGTTAAACGTGTGAATAAAACAAAACACAACTCCAAGTGTGTTTGTGATGAGGAATATGACACACCAGTAGATCAGAAACATGCGTAATATAGGCCCTTAAAAGCATAAACATATTTTTAAAGACTGACAAACAAGCTCATTTCTTTTGTACCTGAACAGCTTGATAGTCCATTCCTTCATCTTGTCTTCCTGTCTCCTTCTTTAAGATCTCATTCACTGGTTCCTGAGCAGTATTTGTAAAGCTCGGCTCCACTAATCTGCCTTCTCCATGTTGGGTCACCGCTTTCTCAGTCAGATCCACCACTTCGTCCTCCATTTTGACTCCATCTTCCTCCGTCTCCTCATTTGAATCCTTTACGGTGACTTCTTGACTCAACTCTATCTCTTCGATATCTTGGCTTCCTCCAGAGTCTCCTTGCAGTGGCTGCCAGTAGTCGTACAGTTTGCCCTAAAGGAAAAGAAAAAAAATGAGTTGTGCTTTTTTTGTAAATAAAAAAACAAACAAATAAATTAGCTGCTGTACATTTAGAGGTCTTGTTTTCTGAAGAAGCATCTGCCATTTTGTGTAGATCCTGGCCACAAGGTCCTTCACCTAAAAAAAGAGAGATTTACAGTTTAAATAGACTGGCAATGTGATGTTTCTGGGTCAGCAAATCCAGTTAGTAAGTAATCAAATTTAAAATAATTACAGATCAACAGGTACAGAGGAGTTACTTTGGGGGATGTAGTGGAATGAAATGGTGGAGGGGACTTTTTAAAATTAAGGTTTATTTAAATAGACTATGCATCTTTGTCTATTTAATCTATATGTCGATATTTAAAGCAATATTTATTGGTTTAAAATAAAAGAAACAAAGTAAAAAACAGTTCTTAAGTGTGATGTCACTTCAGAGTCCAAGGTGAATAAGTGACTGAAAATATTTGACACGTTTACACCTTCCTCAGCATAAATCACTACACCCCTCGTGTTAGAAAGAGACTGCAGACGTTTACAGAAGCAACATTTTTCTCAAAGAATGATAATAAACCAAACATTTTTTCAGGAACCGGTGGAGGGAGGCCGGGACAGTAATAACAGCACAAGGTTCATAGTTCATAGGGGTTCATGGGGATCAGAAGATGGATATGGTGGTAAACTAAAACTAATTTAAAGATAATAAGGTTGGTTATAAGTGTGACAGAGAGTGAATGAGGTTGAGGACACTAGGCAGGGCTAAAGACCGCCACACACTACAGGAGAATTTGCCCGATTTTGGCTGCGATTTCTTCTTCCCGAGTTCGGGGAGAAGTGACCCGACTTTTTGTCTCCATGTGTGATTTTGAAGCCGCTACTCCTCATGTGTGGAGTCAGTGTCAGATCAGAACCACCAAACTTCAACAACGCTACGGTAACAGACGATAAAACAGAGCGTCAGGGGCAGAGGAGCGACGAACACAGAGACGCAACAAACAAACTCAGGATAGAGCTTTATTATTCACCTAATGTAAAGTGGTACATTTAAAGTGCAGCGTCTGATCCACATTATCCATAGAAATTGTCCTCTGCAAATAATGACACAAAACTGCGCTATTCATCCAGTTTGCGGAGTTTGAAAATAAAAAGACAATGTTTCCTTGTGTTTGTTTACGCAGACAGTGTGCGGTGAAGCTGCAGATTAGCGATACTGACTCTACTTCCTGTGGACTTTATTGCTAATCATTAATGCTTTTAAAAATCCTGTATCTGAAGTATTGCACATTTCACAAATAATAATAACACAGGTTTGACTTGTGTCTAAACTGTGCAGAGCTCTGATCTTTGAACACTTCAGAGTCTCAGAGCAAGTGGTTTTACTGTAGACAGGAAACAGCTGACGCCATCGCGCTCACAGCTTTATATCCTGTGGTCTGCAGACAGATCCTGCAGTCTGTGAGATCACAGATTTTAAGTCTAAGATTCTCCTCATGTCTCTGGTGTGCGCATTTTGTTGCAGGTTTAAAAATAGTTTAAGACAGAAAAATCCTGTAGTGTGTGGCGGCCTTAAGTTAGGGTTAGTGGTGACCAGCAGTTAGCGACAAACTGGTAGCCTTATGTTATGATAAGATTATTACTACATTATTGACTTATAACATATCATATTGACTATATTACAAATAACTTAAATTGTTTGCGTAACCTTGTGTAAAATGTGAGCTTCATGCAGTAGTGAACAAGTCTCCTTCTCACCTTACTGCGGTACAGACACTTCTCACTCTCCCTGATGTGACACTTGACATGGCGCTCCAGCTCAGAGCACAGTAACAGCAGATGCTCCTACGTCAACAAACACACAGAAAGTGATTTATTACAAAGATAAGATCAACTCAAATGAATCAAATCTGCCTGACAGAGCTGACAAACCTTCTGCTGAGGGGGGAAGAACTGCATGTTGGTGGCTTCATTAGTCAGAGTCAAAAGGCTGTAGCAGAGGTAGTATGCCTGAAAGAAAAACAAGTCATTGACACAGAATACAGAGGGGGGCAGCTTTGTTTATTTGAAAAGTATGATTTTGTATAGACAGTTTTAGTGTAAGTAAACAGTGGTGACGTAGGCTCAGTTGTGCACGCATTTTGGCAACAGAAGTACAGCAGAACACAATGGCTTGTCAAGCTGTGTGAAAGGATTATCGTCAAAAGATCACAAATATTTCCTCAACAAACTGACTTTGACAAACAGTGTCTGACTGCCAGATCCTTGTGTGATCAGTGAGTAAAACTTTAAAACTTTAGTCCGCTGGTAGAATATCGATTCTAGCGACCACACACAGAACAACCAGACATTTTGGTGCTGGAAATGTTTTTTATTTCTGTCTTCTTCCATTCGTGTTCAGTCTGAATGAATCGGAATGAACGGGGAACAATGCCACTTCCGCCAAAATGCGCACACAGCTTTTTTTACCCCTCTGCCCTAAAAGGGTCTATTACTTTACATGGTCAAGTGCAATCAAATATTTATCCGTCAAATGTTGAAAAAGCCTGAACACAATTGTTTTTTCAATTGTTTACAAATGTTTACATCAATGAGGTCATCAGACTGAAAAGTTATTTCATACTTAATTTGCATTATTAATTATTTACATCTTTAAAGGGCCCATATTACACCATTTTCTGATTTGTTCTAATGTTGTTTCCTCATCACAAACATACTTACAGTTGTGTTTATTTCATTCACACATGCTTCATTCACACAAACCCTACATATTTATTCTCCATTCTACATTTTACTTCTTCCCAGAAAGAATCATTTGGATGATTTCATCCCTGGAATTGCCACTCTCTACATGACATCATGAGACGTCTGACCAAGATGGCGCCGCAGACGGTCGCCCTGGTGCTTCGGAGCGTAGTCCTTGTCTTGTTTTTGTGCGTAATTAGTGTTTTTGGCCACTCTTCTGGGTACACCTACACCAGAGAAGAGCTTCTAAACTACAGGACCCAACACCTGTGGACTTATTTCCAGTTTTTGTCGCATCCGCGGCGGATTTACTACATACTCTGTTGAGGAGAGTGAGAAGACGTAGGAGAGGAAAGCGCGCTGGTTCACTAGTGCGCCTAAGGAGGCGCGGTCTACGCACGGCTTTACCTGGGATAGTCCTTTCCAATGTTCGCTCACTCTGGAACAAAATGGACGAGCTGGCCCTGATGAGAAGCATCAACAGAGACTTTTCCTCATCCTGTGTCTTGTGTTTTACGGAATCGTGTCTTGGTGAGGACATCCCAGACTGCGCGCTCCACTTGGAGGGGTTTCATCTCTACCGCGCTGACCGACAAGCGGCTCTCTCCGGCAAGACCACAGGTGGAGGCGTCTGTTTCTTCATCAACTGCGGCTGGTGTACAGATGTGACAGTGATTGTGCAGCACTGCTCTCCCTCTCTGGAATATCTTTTCATTCACTGCAAACCGTTTTACTCTCCGCGGGAGTTCGCTTCATTCATTCTGGCTGCTGTTTACATCCCGCCGGACACGGAAGTGCACGCGGCTCAGTGCCCGCTCGCAGAGCAGACACTGCGTATGGAGCGGACATACCCGGACTCTCTCGCCATTGTTCTTGGGGACTTTAACAAAGCCAATTTAAGCCAGGAACTTCCCAAATACAAACAGTACATCAAATGCCCAACCAGAGAGGAGAGGACGCTGGATCACTGTTACAGCACGATAAGTGGGGCTTATCACGCAGTGCCCCGCGCTGCACTCGGACTTTCTGACCACGTAATGATCCACCTTATCCCCGCGTACAGACAGAGACTGAAACACTCTAAACCTTTCGTGAGGACTACGAAAAGGTGGAGTAGTGAGGCTATGGAGGAGCTGCGCACGTGTTTGGAAACCACAGACTGGGACGCTATGAGGGCTGCCTCTGACAGTTTGGATGAGTACACGGACACTGTCACCTCGTATATCCACTTCTGCGAGGACAGCATTGTGCCATCACGCACCAGGGTGAGTTATAACAATGACAAACCCTGGTTTACTCCCAAACTCAAACGGTTGTGGCTAGAAAAAAGGGAGGCTTTCAGAAGTGGGGATAAAGACCTCTACAAGGACGTCAGGTACCGGTTTAGCAGGGAAGTGGTCACTGCTAGACACCAGTTCTCTGAGAATATGCAGCAGCAGATTTCAGAGGACGACTCGGCTTCTCTGTGGAGGAGTTTTAGGAAAATCACCAACTACAAACCTAAAACTCCACACTCCACGGATGACCTGCCCCTAGCCAACAGTCTTAACGACTTCTACTGTCGTTTTGATGAGTCATCAAGCAGCTCTCACACCTCCAACTGTCCCAACAATAGAGACAACCCGGACACTCATCCCCCCACTGTTTCCCCCTCACCAGAGCCATCTCCACCCTTTCACATTCATGAGGCAGATGTGAAGAAGCAGTTCAAAAGGATGAATGCCAGGAAGGCATCAGGGCCAGACGGTGTCTCTCCTGCCACCCTGAGACACTGTGCTAACGAGCTGGCCCCAGTGTTTACGGGCATCTTCAACTCTTCACTGCAGGCTTGTCATGTGCCTGCCTGCTTCAAAACCTCCACCATTGTTCCTGTCCCCAAAAAGCCAAGGATCACCGGACTCAATGACTACAGACCTGTGGCTCTGACATCTGTGGTCATGAAGTCATTGGAGCGCCTGGTTCTGCCCCACCTCAAGACCCTCACGGCCCCCCTCCTGGACCCTCTGCAGTTTGCCTACAGAGCCAACAGGTCTGTAGACGACGCCAACAACATGGCTCTACACTTCACCCTGCGGCATCTGGACTCCCCGGGAACCTACGCCAGGATCCTGTTTGTGGACTTCAGCTCTGCCTTCAACACCATCCACCCAGACCTCCTCCAAGGCAAGCTGTCCCAGATGAACATGCCTGATCCTCTCTGCAGGTGGATTACTGACTTCCTGACGGACAGGAAGCAGCACGTGAGGCTGGGGAAGAATGTCTCGGACTCCCGGACCATCAGCACCGGCTCTCCCCAAGGCTGTGTTCTTTCTCCTCTGCTCTTCTCCCTGTACACCAACTGCTGCACCTCCTCCCATCAGTCTGTCAAGCTCATCAAGTTTGCAGATGACACCACGGTCATCGGACTCATCTCGGACGGGGATGAGTCTGCCTACAGGACGGAGGTTGATCGTCTGGTGTCCTGGTGCAGCCAGAACTACCTGGTGCTTAATGCCCAGAAGACAGTGGAGATGATTGTGGACTTTAGAAAGCACACAGCCCCACTCCCCTCCATCATCCTGACCGACACCCCCATCACCACTGTGGACTCATTCCGCTTCCTGGGGATCACCATCACCCAGGACCTCAAATGGGAGCCCACCATCACCTCCATCATAAAGAAGGCCCAGCAGAGGATGTACTTCCTGAGGCAGCTGAAGAAATTCAACCTGCCAGCACGGACAATGGTGCAGTTCTACACTGCCATCATCGAGTCCATCCTCACCTCCTCCATCACCGTGTGGTATGCTGGAGCCACCACCAGGGACAAACAGAGACTGCAGCGTGTTGTGCGCTCTGCTGAGAAGGTGATTGGTTGCAGCCTTCCATCTTTTCAGGACCTGTACACTTCCAGGACTCGGACACGTGCAGGTCGAATTGCAGCTGACCCTTCTCACCCTGGACATGGACTTTTTGACCTACTCCCCTCAGGCAGGAGGCTACGGTCCATTCTGACCAGAACCTCTCGCCACAAAAACAGTTTCTTCCCCTCTGCTGTTGGACTCATAAATAATAACACTAGGACTGGTCCCACCCCCCACTCTGCTTCTGTCACATGACCCTGTGTTCTCGCACCTGCCTGTTTTGCACTGATCATTACCTGCACTGTTATACTCTTATACTCTATATTATTATATTCCTGTAAATTCTGTTATATTATAGCTTTCTTTTTTCTACTTTATTTTATTCTATTTTATTTGTTGCATGTCAGTGTTTGTCTACATCCTGCTCCAAGTACCGCAGCAATTTCCTAATGTTGTGAACCTGTTCACTCATATGGCAATAAAAAACATTCTGATTCTGATTCTGATTCTGAGATGGAACAGAGCATTTTGAGCTTTGGAGATGTAGACTCCAGGGATGTTTTTGATGAGGTAACAGCATTATAACATGGCTTAAAGCTCACAAGAATCCATTTTGTGAAATATAGTACCTTTAAGGAACATGTGTTTGTGCGGGTGAGAAGTGAGAACTGCTCTGTGAAAGCTGCAAACGAATTGCCCTCTGGGATCAATAAAGTTTTCTGATTCTGATTCTGATAGGTAGGGTAATCAACAACACAGTGTGTGTTACTTCAAAAATAATGCTTGAATCTAAAGTTTATTCAAGCAAATGCAGCTGTAAATGCAACTTCTAACTTCCCACCGACCAGTGCATAAAGACATTTAACAGTAGTAAAAAGTAGAAGAGCCTAGAGTGGGGACAGACCTGCTGATCGAGCAGATTCTGGTCGTTCTCCGTGTATTTGCGGTCAGACGAGCTGACGATGGAGCGCAGCAGAGAGGAAGGCTTCATCCTCCGCACGTACAGCCTCAGGTCACTCAGCTACAGCGGACAAAAAGAACAATAAGAAGTTTTAGACCTCAATGGGCTTTAAATTTGCTCTATGTAACTTTTTGGTTGGGGGTCCTGGAATGATATTAAACAGCTCTACCTTACATTTATTCATTAACAAGTGGTTTTATAGCTCAAAAATCCCTAGAAAATACTGCGTCATACTGTGAAACACTCTGGACAAACCAATAAAATCTATGGAGTAAGAGGAGGTCAAAGCGTTACCTGCAGCTCTTTGGATTTGGGTCTGTACACACAACTGCCATCCAACAGTTTAGAAATCATAGACAGGCTCAGATGGCGTCGGAGAGTCCTAAATAAGAGAAGAAAAATGTTATGAAATGAAATAAATGTAATCTGTATTTAGAAAAACTGAAAATGTGACAGGTCATACTTTTTATATTTGTCAGAACCACGTTTTTGAACAAATACTAAGTGTGTAGATGCTCTTACTTTCCGCGGGTGTGGTCAGGCAGCAGCTGAACCAGGTGACACATGTTGTGGTGGTCGTCTGTGAGGTCCGTCAGAGCCAGGCAGATTTTAGGCATCTGGAAAAATGTAAATGCAACAGATTAAAGGTACTATATTACACAAAATTGACTCTTGTGAGCTTTACGCCATGTTAGAAAGCTGTTATCTCCTCAAAAAAATAGTTGTGTTTGGTTTAATTCACATTTGATTATCAGTCTCCAATACTTTGTTCCACCTTGTGATGTCATGTAGTGGTAGTTTTCAAGTTACCAGCTACCTTTTAACTTTTGTTCAGTAGTTTTGTTCAGGGCTGAACTGATTCGAGTGAAGGTGTACGGAGTTTAAAATCACAAGGTGGAACAGAGTGAACTCAATAGGGCCCGACTGATATTTCAGTTGGCCGATATTACCTGCCGATATTTGCACCTGGAAACTTTTCGGCTATCGGCCTAAATCTTGCGGATATGGGCCGATATTCCACATGGACACGTTTTACCTTGTTATAAAGCTTAGACTCTATATTAGGCCCATTTAATCCAATTTACAGACAGACAGATGTCCTGATATGTGGCGCCGCATCAGTGTTTATCTGAGGAGTCATTTGTTTGTGCCTCTGATGTCATATTGCTCCTGAACACACCCCCATGTGCACTTGTTTACAGCCGCAGCCATAGATCCACATGCACAACACTGAGATTATATTATTTTTCCGGACGATCGGTTTGAGTCTGGATTAAAAGGACAGTTCTTCGTGCAGACTTGTGATCTGAGAGGAGCCTGTGTGAGGCTGAGTGTTGAAATGTGTCGATTTGAAGCTCGTTTTGGTTCTTTCTCATTGGTTAGTGATTAGCTGCTGTAGCTCGCACACATAAACAGGCCGTTTTCTCTTCTATTAGCGACTGTAGTGGCCGTATATATGTTACTGGACACGCACTGATATGGAAATGAGTTGTGAATAGAGGTGTGAATTATCGGCATTTAGCAGATCATTAATTACCGCGGCGCACACGCATTTACCGCTAAAAGCTAATAGCGGTAGTTTACTTACAGTACTTTCTTTACTGGCTAGAATATCATACAAAAATGCCATTAGGCTGACCTGCTGTCTTTAAATATGATGTAAAGAGGCAGAATAACAATGTCGCCTAAATAAACCCAACTGAAAATCCAATAGAGCCAAACCTAAGTCATATAAACAACTGAAGATTTACAGTGAATTTTTACGTCATAAATATATCGGCGATTATATCGGCAGCTCCAACTCCCATTTGATCGGTATCATATCGGCCACAACAAAATCCATATTGGTTGGGCCCATGAACTCAACTCACAAAATGCAACTCCAGGTATGTTTTTGATGATGAAACGTCATTATAACATAGATTAGAAAATAGCGAAATATGGAGAAAATAAAATGTTTTTTTGTCTTTCAAACCAAGGTGTGGCTCACAGCGTAATGTGTCCATGCTAACACAGCCATTTATTGCATTACTGTTTAAGAGATGTTTGAAGAGGTCTAAACTACAGTGTAAACATGTGCCAGCTCAACAGTGCCAGCTCATCACTTGGTTCTGGAAGTGAATTTATCATTTATTTTTCCAATAGAGTTAAATTATTAAAAATGAAAAGTTTGAAAGTATGCTCTGGGCTAATCAGCTATGTGGTAAGTGGCCACAACACCTATAATTTTATGCAAATCTGTTTCTCAAATGGATTAGACTCCCAAGTCATTAAGTTAATTAGTAATTAGTAGTAGTTTTTTTGGATTGGACATGCATTAGTTACCACGCAGCTGGTTAGAATGTCAAGCTCCATACAAGTTGTGCATTTCATCGTAATAATCGGCTTTGTGCTTTTAAAAGAGGTGGTATCAACTGCGAATATATTATGTATTTAGATCACCATGTTACCTTAAGTTGCTTTGAAAATGCTATATTCGCCGAAAACAAAGAACATGTCACTTCCTCTTTTGAGCGCTATCACAACCTAATCAGTTAAAAAAAACTACTGCACATAGCAACAGGTTTATCAGGTTGTTGCGTAGGGTTTTGTACGTTCATTTCGTGTGGGAACATGGGTGACATAGGCTTGTGGGCGGAGCATCGTACAGAATCTTACACCTAACCATAAGAAGTGTTTGAATAGTGCCGAAGAGAGATTGCTAAAATAGTGAAACGTGCACAGATGATGACTAAAAGATGCTGTGCTGTCCACAGTATGGACAAGCCCACAATGCCTCCAGGCCAAATTACAGGTCAGATCTGTGGAGAGGTGAGCTCAAACACTGTGGGAATGCATGTTTTTCGTAGTATTTTTGAGCAGAAAGATGCCTGTAACTGAATAAATGTAAAAAGCAATAATATCACCATCGAGAAAAGCATTTGACGAACCCTCAGCAGTAAAAATTTTGCATTATACCTCCTCTTTAACCTACCATATTAAAGCTATATACGTCTGTTTTTTGCCGTATTGCTCAGACCATCTACATTTGCATTATCTTTAACAGAAGTCCAGGCCTGTGTTACCATGTCTTCCCAGAGGCGGATGTTGTTGAGGAGCTTGTAGAGGAGGGGGTAGAGCTCCACACCGGCCTGCAGGAGGAGCCGTGTCTCCAGACTGACCGTACACAGTGACGTCAGCAGCAGGAGGAGCTCACTGTCCGAGTAGAACCGCGGACACAGGCCCAGGCAGCACGACAGGTACTGAGCAAAAACATGCACACGGGTGAGTTTAGGATGATTTAACAGGGACTGAAATATTGGCACTTTGCAGCTTTTGTCATCAACATTCCCTGGGAGTGTGTGCTAACTGAAGGCGCTATTCTGATAGAAGCTGTTCCTCAAATTAGACTTTAATCTGAGCTTTATTTTAACACAATCTGAACTACAACAGGTGAGCTGCTTTGTGCTGTTAAGTCCCTCACACTCTGTTTGTCCGAGTGCGTTTAGTTGGTTTAATGAGTTATCTGTGAAAGATAAAAACACTTTGAACCATAGAATGAAAGTGTGTAGCAAAATCAGTGGTGTTCAGACAGAGGGCTTGATCTTGGAGTGGAAACAAAGTGACTAAGACTAAGGCCACGTGCACGCAGTGGGAGGCGATATGTCACACCACAACAAAAGACTAACCACTATGTTCAATCTTTTATTCCTTCTGCCGTAAAACTTCTAAATGGAAAGTAAATTGTGTGTGTTCTATTTTCTTGAGTTTTCAGACAATCTTAAAACTTGTCTGTGTTTGCTAATGTGTGCATTGTCACCATGGTGACTGCTGAACATAATGCTAACAGAGATACATGTAGAACACCCCAGTATCAGTAAGTGTTATGTGGCGCTCACCTTAAACATGTTGTTACAGTTGTGTTCAGGGAAAGTGCTCGGTACTGTGGTAGAAGGACTCTCACTCTTAATGTAAACGTCTTCACTGAAATAAAAAGAAAACGTCTGGGTTACATAGAGCCACATTATGTACATTTTTATTTAGAGCAAAAAATAAGGCTGAGAATCAACTGATGAAAGAGTAATATTCAAATTACCTGGAGAGTTTACGCAAAGCCCCACTAAGTAACTTTTTAGTCAAAACTAGAAAAGGATGATTTTGGAGATAGAGAAGGACTTTAACTTTCTATTTTAATGGAATCATGCAGGGTTAGACATTTATAATTGTTCTAAATGGTAAATTTTCACAAAGATGGGTACCGGCAATTGTTTATTTATTAGATGTCTCTATTAGAATGCATATTTTAAATCAACAATATTCATCTTAAAACAACTTAAAAGAAACAAGCCTAGATTTGATCAGCAATACAGCATGTGGATCAGATTTGATTAAAAGATTGCTCAAACATGCTCAAAACACTCCAAATAGAACTATGAGAGGGTAAATGAGAAGGAAAAAACTATAACATGAAAACATTAAAAGCTCTGAAAAGTCAATTTAGCATAATGGCGGCACGGTGGCCGAGTGGCAACACTAAGGCCTCACAGCAAGAAGGTTGCAGGTTCGATCCCTGAGTCGCCCGGGCCTTTCTGTGTGGAGTTTGCATGTTCCTCCCCGTGTCTGGATGGGTTTCCTCCGGGTACTCCGGTTTCCCCCATCAGCCTAAAAAAACATGCCCGCACCCCTAACTAACATCAAGGACCATGATATCCACCCACAGAGGGGTTCATGGGGGGGTCAGGTGCTATGAGAATTGGGCAGCAAACTGCTCCCGCGACCCAGCCGGATTAAGCGGGAGAAGATTGCTTGAATATCAGGCTTTCCAAGCCATTTTGAAACAATTCTCTTGCACATAAAAAAGTTGTACTATCCTTATAAACCTGTACTTACAGTAGATCTCCTTCAGTAAAAAGTGGCTGCAGAGTCTGCAGAGGGAACAGAGACACAAAGGGGACCCCCATGTTCATGAGCACCAGGGTGATGTCTGCTACAGAGGGCACCCACACCCGGAATCCGTCACTGCCATTCACTGCACACACACACACAGGAATCACACAGGTTACGTATTTTTCGGACAATCGGACAAGTCGCACCAGTCAAAAAATGCATTATGAAGAAGAAAAAAACACACTTTTTGGGGGAAATTTTATTTATAAAATCAGAGACCAAGAACTGACATTTCATCTTGAAAAGCCAAGTTATAGACGTTATAGTAATAAAAACAACCCAATAGAGAACAATCCGTGTATCATTTGTTTGTATGTTTTTCAATATAGAACCAAAAATAAGAAAACAATAAAGACAACTCTTTTCTTTATTATTTGTCCCTAAAACCAAAATGAAAAAACAGATAACGATTTTTTTTCCATTTTTGATTCATATATACGATTCATATACAGTATTTGGTCTATGGACTGTCAGTGTGAAAAATGTAATATGTAAGTCGCTCCTGAGCAATGTTCCCTCTAATTTTTCATATGTCTGGGCATACAGACAACCTCCCTGAATACACTGAGGACCACTGTGAGCAACATCAGATGCACACCTGGGATCATAGCAAGTTTCATGGATTATTCAAAGAATCAAATTACAGGGTTTTCCATTAGTTAACAATTAACATTAATTAACATGAATAACAATTAACATTAATTTCCATTAGCAGTTTCCATTAGTCACCAAGTTTCACCGCTTGTTCTTCTATTTGCACATATTCCGACAGCCATTCCATCTTAAAAGAACCATATTTCTTTTTTAGGGCCCTGTCGCACCTTGATGATTTAGCCTGTGTATGCCAATGTACCAGAATTTCCCTAAAACGCTGGCATATGCTGAACTTTCAATTTTACTTTATTTTTTAAATTTTGGGCGCATACATAGCGTATTCACAACGAGTTGGACGTATACATAACGTATTAGTAACTTATAAAGAACGTTTTGATAACTTATAGCTTAACTTATACCAACTAACGCTATTCCGACACGTCATATTTTACGTCTCTCACTGTCTATGGTGCTGAATGCAGCAGATTGATCAATAGGTGGGTTGGTATAGAGCAGCGGGATCTGGCTGCAGACCACAGGCTGTAAAGTTGTGAGCGCGATGGCTTCAGCCGTTTCCTGTCTACAGTAAAACTACTCAATTTGAGACTCAGGTGTTCAAAGATCAGAGCTCTGCACGTCCAGTTTTGACAAAAGACAAAACTGTGTTATTATTTGTGAAATGTGGAGCAATACTTCAGATACATGTTTTTTAAAGCATAAAAGATTGGAGAGTCCACAGGAAGTAGAGTCACTGTCGCTGATGTGCAGCTTCACACACAGCTGGACGTAAACAAACACACATGTGCTACTCTCGCCTTTTTACTTTTAAAGAACGCCTCAAATGGTATTAATATCGCAGTTTTGTGGACTGGATGTTATTATTTGCGGAGGACAAATTCTATGGATAATGAGGGTGAGTAAATAAAGTCTTCTCATTGAGCTGGTGCAATGACTTGATTGGTTATTTAGACTGTGGTGTTCTCCACAGATCCAATTTACAACTGCCCTAAACGCTGCCAATAGTCTGTTATCCGGCAGCTATAAGTTAGAAACACGTTCAGGAAGTTCTGTGGTCGTCTGGAACATGTCAAATACGTCTGCATACGTCATTATGCGCTGGAGATAAGTTCAGTATAAGTTACACACAGGTTCAAAGCTCGTTACTCATAAGTCACGGATACACTAGACATGATCTCAGTGTATTTGGACTTATGGGCAACTTACAATTAATGTGTGTCAACGACACGTCGAGATATTTTAAGCATGATGAAATTTTTTCGGCGACCTTGCCGTATGTGGACGTAGCCAGTGTGCTGCTCATAACTTGTACAAAAAAGGTGTGACAGCCACTTTACTTTGGTTTGGTGAGTGGACGCATCACATTCACTGCCCGTTCATTTCGCCATGATAAGGGATTAGCATTAGCGTCACTTAACTCCGCAGCACTGTTATTGTTATATAGCGCGTATAAGCAGAGCACGTGTGCACGTACTGTCAGTGCCGTGATTGGCTGCATAGCGTAACTGCATCGTATCATATGATTGGCTGGACACCTGTCACTCACTGAGTTACACAGCAAAATGATACAGAAAAAAATGGTATAGATCTAATTTATTTGCAGTGCGCTACATAGGTTTTCTTGTGCGCTGAGAGTGTGCGAGCAGTGCGCAATTGCGCAGTTGCGCAGCTTAGAGGGAACATTGCTCCTGAGTATGTCGCAGGACCACCCAAACCCTGAAAAAAAACGACTTATAGTACGAAAAATACGACAATCAAATGTGCAGTGATACTATGTAATGGCAAAATTAAAAGTGTGTGGTGTATTTAGCCATTGAGCGCGTACTTGTGTATTCACTGGGATCTGTCCAGACCCCAAATATTAAACCATAAGCAGATTGTGTACTGAAATAGAAGTATCCCTATCCTTAGACCAGTGAAATTAAACACTTCTGACTCACCTATTTGAGTAGCAGCGGAGTATGCAATATCAGTGAGGACCTGTAGTATGTTCACTGACAACATGTGGTCACTGTGAACACACATCATCTGAGGAAACAGCAAAAGAAACAGAAGCATTAGTAACATAGATCAGCTGGAGTAGTTATGTTATGTGTGAGAGGAGCACCTTGAAGAGAAAGCGTGTGATCTGAAAGGGGCAGGGCGAGTGCTGGAAAGCCTCTTGGAACAGTCCGATGTGGATGTACAGCTTGAACTGAGAGTGACTGGACCTAAACAAAGACACAATATAACAGTTAAGCATCAGACGATGGAAATCTACAATTCCGAGACCCGCTTGTGCATGCTGTTGCTGTGTGAGCCTACAAACCTTGAATATTTTAACACAGAAATCTCTAAAAAATATATAACATGGCATATTCTATTAAATGTAGTGAGAGTATTGCACAGAATCTTGCAGCTAACCGCAAGGAGGGTTTGAATAATGCCAGGAGAGATTGCCGAGTTAGTGAAACATGCGTGGATGATTTAATAACGTGGTAGAAATCTAAGAAAAAAAACATGATGTAAATACAGACCATAGGAGGGTCTTCTCTGCCGTCCTCTGTGGGCTGAGCGTGCACTGGCGGAGCTGCAGTGTGTTCTGGTTGAAAATACGACCAAACTTCTCCAGATTAAAAAGCTCATGCCCAGGAGGAACTTCTCGGATGGCACTGGAGAACAGGGAATACCTCTGGACGATCTGCCTGTTAAACGATGGGCAAGGATGAGAGATATGTACACTTGTGTTGTCAAATCAAAACCACACACTGTGTAAAGAAGTGGATTAGGTAGTGTAATGTCAGCCATAGCTCCAGTGAAATGAAGCTCATGAGGTTTAGCAGATATAGGGGCGAATATGGAGCCGAGTTCCATATTAGGAAGAAGAATTTATTTACGGACAAAGTAGTGAAATAAAAACACCGGGATCAGGTAGAGCGGGTTAATAAGAACATTTTAAGACAAAAATGACGAGGCTCACTGCAGTAGTTACGGAGAGAGGGGTGACCATTTTTCAGTACAAAGTGATTCTGAACCAGAGTCGATGGAGCTGGAAGCACACCCATGTTCACTTCCTATTTGGAACACAGTGGCAAGCGATTACTAATGTCCATTTATACAGCCTATGGTCAAGTCTCAGGTCCACAATGTATAATTTAAACCCCATCCAGTAACATTAAAGAAGCACTATGTAACTTTTTTCGTGGACTGTCTGGATTGTCACCGGCTTGTCTCCATGGAGAGGTGACTGCCAATGCATAGTGCATTTTTAACATTCGAGTAGACTGAAATCTGAACTGACAAGCCAACACAAAAAAATCCCATGCATTTCAGAACATGTTTGTCTAGACTGCAGGGTTAGTGGGTTCACACACATTACTTAAAGACCCTGTACCTGATGCATTTGAGAATAATGGCCCTAGTCTGGCCCTAGTACAGAAGAGATATTGTATAAGCAGTTTGTATAAGTGCTTTATTTTTGGCCGATAATGAGGAAGTGTGTGTTAGCATGCTCGTTGTTGGCATTCCTCTCTCTGGTGTGTGAAGTCTGCAGTGAATAATTAGGATGCTCAGAGTTCATGAGTGACGTATAATAACTTCTTCAGACCTCTGCACAGTTTTTAAGACACTTCAAATGTTCGCTTCGAGACTCAAGTTCTGATACCTAGGGCTGTGGCAATAACCACAAAAACGAATCACCGCGGTACTAAGAGGCAGACCGCGGTGCATGTTGGGCCACCGCGACCATCGCACATGACCAACATTTTGCTATTCTACTGTGAGCCAATTCATGTTTACGTGGCTCTGAGCAAATGGTTTGAAATACTGGAACCACAGACAGTATAAAGAATACGATACAGTCTATGATTGGGACCAGGCCCGAACTCGCGCACATTAAAACTCACATGTTGCACTCCACTGCAGCTTGCCATAGTATCTGTGGGCGTGCACCTTGCGAACACGCAGTTCTGTTTGCGTCCTTCGTTTTGCCATTTATGCTCAAGTGCACTGTTTAGGACCTGTCTGAAATGACCCACGCACTCACAGGAGTTACCGCACACAGAAGCTTTCAGTGGAGTTTGGGACTAAAGCTCCTGGATTACGGCGTGAAGAGCACCTGACGCAGCGTGTACATGCTCCAGATGTCTTCTGACGCAGTTCATACGTCCTCTGATGTCTCCGTCTAGGTGAGGAGCTTTGTCTTTGCGTGTATGATTCGTGACCTGTTTTGTTCACGCTGGAGCATCGTTTGTGTGGTTTCAATGCATAACTATGAAACTACGGTGTTCACGTGTTTGCTCCATGCACATGGGATAAAGAGTGTGCATTTAAACGTCTTCAAACAGGGACAGGAGTTGACAATCAGCACTATAGCTATACACTCTATATCCCTGAGACTATGTATGACTGCATTGTCCCTGTCAAATAAATCAATAAATAAAATAAAAGACGAGGTACTGCCTATAAATAATTGCAGTTTTGAACAATGCTTCCATTGCAACTTTAATTTGATTGTAATTGTCTTGTAGAATTTATTTTATGCACAGCTCCCCAAATGTTGAGTTAATGTGTTCTTACTGGTGCTCAAGGCACAGGGGCTCCTCTTTGTCCAGCTCCTCAAACTCTGCAATCCTCAGCAGATCCTCCTGACAGGCTGTGAGGAGCTCCATCTCCATTCCTTTTGCTCTGAAGTAAAATAAAAAAAAAAAAAAGGCATAAGACATAAAACTGTGGTTCAAACTGAAAAAGCGATAAGCCTCCAACACTGACTTTGTTCTAGTGGTGATCTCCTTGAGCATCTGGTCCAGGCTGTTCTTGTAGTTGCCCGTCTTGGTGTTGGAGTGTGTGTGGTGCTAATGACATTTGAAAAAGAACATTTGTGCATTACTAGAGGTAGGTGCAAATAAGGATGACAGAACATATTTCTTTTTTCTAATTAATGAATACCAGTGTCTCCCATAGAGACTATTATGCCACAAATAATTTAGGTTTAAATTATTTCACTTTATACAATTTGTGGTTTGAGGTTGTTTTTAGGCTATGGAGGCAGAATTTTAGACTATGGGGGCCACTAGGGATGTAACAATAACCGAAATATCGCGATATCATTTCGTCAAAAGTCTCACAATATCGTGGACTAGGGGTGTGCGTTGCCTTGAGTCTGACGATACATATCATGATATCCATGACACACTATATCACGATATATCCCAATACTAAAACAATGGGCAATATATTGCAATTTATCAATAATTGCTTCTAATATTATAATTAACTGCATAGTTCTTTGGATGATGACAGAACCAAAGTCTTATGAAGGCACTTAAAATGAAAAAGTAGCATATTCACAGTTTTGTTAACCTTCACAAAAGATCGCAATAAATATCGTACCGTGAGATGCATATCGTGAAAATATCGTACTGAGAAATTTGGATATCGTTACAGCCCTAGGGGTCATCATAGTTTCCTCTATTAATGGGAAACACTGGGATAGTACTCTACATCTTCTATAATAGGCAGGTAATGACGTGAGTGCATCCCCGGGTCAGCAATTGTGTACAAACCTGTAAAAAATATCAGGTGCTCTTCGAGAATGTGAACATATCAGGAGAGAGCCTAAACTTGCCTTGATAAAGTTTCACTGATAGATAAAAGGATCCAGGGCACACTGACAATTCTATAAAAGTCCTTTATTACAAAACGGGATGCCTACGAGTTTAAACCAAAGAGGTCTTCTTCAGGGCATAGTCAGTTGGTCAACGTGCCCTAGATCCTTCTGCTCATCAGTATAACTTTTAAAGGCAAGTTTTGGCAACTTTCTAAAGGCCTCCACACACTACAGGAGAATTTGCCTGATTTTGGCTGCGATTTCTTCTACCCGAGTTTGGGGAGGCGTTACCCGACTTTTTGTCTCCGTGTGAGATTTTGAAGCCGCTGCTCCTCATGTGTGGAGTCAGTGTCAGATCAGAACCACCAAACATCAACAACGCGACGGTAACAGCCGATAAAACAGAGCATCAGGAGCACAGGAGTGACAGACAACAGAGACACAAGATACAAACTCGGGATATAGCGAAAATAAAGACTTTATTCCTCACCTAATGTAACGTGGTAAATTTAAAGTGCAGCATCTCAACCACATTATCCATAGAAATTTTCCTCTGCAAATAATGACATCCAGTCCACAAAACCGCACTATTAATCCAGTTTGAAGCGTTCTTTGAAAGTAAAAAGGGAAATGTTGTTCCTCGCATGTGTTTTGTTCACATCCACAGAGCATAAAGCTGCAGATTAGTGATACTGACTCCACTTTCTGTGGACTTTATCTCCTCTTTTATGCTTTAAAAATCCTGTATCTGAAGTATTGCACCACATTTCACAAATAATAATAACACAGTTTGACTTATATCTAAACTAGAAGTGCAGAGCTCTGATCTTTGAACACTTCAGACTCTCAATGCGAGTAGTTTTACTGGAGACAGGAAACAACTGACGTGATCGCGCTCACAGCTTTACAGTATATCCTGTTTTACGCAGACAGATTCCGCCATAGTCTTTGCAACCAGAGATTTTTAGTCTCATAAATTTCTCCTCGTGTCTGTGGTGTACGCATTTTGCAAAAAATTCTTTAACGTGTAGCGGCCTTTAGCATATTCTATAATAGATATAAAGAAGAGAACACCATAAATAAGTAGCCTTTTCTGCATAATCTGGTGTTTTTTTCTATGCAGAATAAGACAGGATATTTTATTGTCTGTGGAATAAATTATAGTACTATAAATATCACAAATTTTGGTTCAATTGTTATTAATCTTGCAACCCTAATTATTAGGGGTGTGACGAGATCTCGTGTGACGAGATCTCACGAGATGTAATTTGACGAGATTGCTCGTGGCGTTAAAATTCTGTCTCGCGAGAGTTATCCAGCAAGCAGCCAGAATGACGGAAAACACAGGTATTACTATTGACGACGCCCCCGCCACTTTCAAATCGTTTGTTTGGCAGCATTTTGGGTTCCCGGCAGAAATGATAAATGGCAAGAGAGTGACTGATAAGACACGGACAATATGCAGACACTGTATGCAAACAATGCCGTACAGCGCGGCTAATACGAGCACAATGCAGAGACATTTACAGCACTACCACAGCTCAGCACTCAAATCAACAACTGCGCCTGCGAAGAAAACACCAACAAACCAGACAACGCTGACAAACACATTCGGACCTCAACTTCCACAGTCAAGCGCTAGAGCCACAGCAATAACAAGAGACATAGGTGTTTTTATTGCAGCAGATATGAGGCCATTTTCTGTGGTAGAAAATGAAGGATTTCGGCGACTCCTCCACACACTAGAACCCAAATACACCATCCCATCACGCACGCATTTTACTCGTACAGTGATCCCGAAACTCTATGAAGATTCAAAGAGCAAGATAGTGCAGATCCTGAAAGAGCGCAGTAAGCATCGCCATAACGACAGACGGGTGGACATCGAGGAGTACACAAAGCTACATCACAATTACAGTCCACACAATCAACAATGACTGGAAAATGGAAAATGTTGTACTACAGACTCGCCCACTTTTCGAGTCCCACACGGGGGCAAACATAGCTGAAGTTTTACAGACAGCTGTTACTGACTGGGAGCTTAAAAAACCCAACCACGACATCGCTATTGTTACTGACAATGCACGTAATATGGACGTGGCCGTGCGCGAGGCAGGATTAAAGCCGCACATAAAGTGTTTTGCGCACACTATAAATCTTGCAACCCAAGCTGGTCTCGGTGTTCCCCGCGTCGCTCGTTTGCTCAGGCGAGTGAGACGTGTGGCTGCTTTTTTTCATCGGAGTTCAACAGCTACCGCGGTGTTAATTTCCAAGCAGAAACAGCTGAACTTGCCACCACACAAATTGATCAAATTGAACATTTTATTTTAGTTTCAATTTGTAGAGGAAGAAGCTCATTAAGAAGTTCATTAAAAGGAAGAAGTTTATTAAAAGTTAACGCTTACAAAGTTATAAAATCCATGTGCAACTCAGTTAAATAAAAGTCTGTTGTCCAGGCATTCATATAATTTGTAATTTAGTTTTCTTAAAATCTCGTCTCGTCTCGATCTCGTGAACCCAATCTCGTGTCTCGTCTCGTCTCGTGAGCCGAGTGTCTCGTCACACCCCTACTAATTATCATCTTTTCTTTTGAGCACATTTAGCAATATTACTGTCCCATCCATCCTCATTTAAAGCGTTTTAAAACCAAAAACGAAGACGGCACTCACCAGTCTCTTGTGGTTGGTGTGGCCGGTCGTGCTGGTCTCAGAGAAGGCCCCTTTCTCCGGCGTGTCTGGAGGCTTCTTCTTCTTCGTGAGTATTTCCTGCAGAGACACCAGCGGCTCCTCGTCGCTGTCGCTGCTTTGGGCACTCCGATCGTCCATGTTTAGATCCAGGCTCAGATCCAAGTCCAGGTCTACAGAATCGTTGTCGACCACCTTCTTCTGCCTCTCCTCCCTTTGTTTAAGCGTCCCAGAGGTATTAGCGTCTTTCTCACTTTTAACAGGAACAGTCACGCGCGTCAAGTTGATTGTCGGCAGTAAGATCCGGACATCATCTGGAATTATAAGATTACTATTTGACACTTTTACTAACGGACTGCTGTGTGTTGATGTCTTCTCTTTATGCAGCAGCTTGGACACTGGAGTTTGTGCGTGGTTTGAAACGGACTGTTCACTTTTAACATTTAGGATTTTAGCATTGTCATCTGGCTTCGTTTTTAGAATTTTCTGACCAGAACTGACAGTGTAAATCGGATCTGGTGTGAAAAGATCGTTTAAATCGTCCAGAACTGGCTGCTGCTTTTTTAGCCGACTGGGCTTGCGACAACTTGGCGATCCCGTGCTCGCCTTCGCAGCCGCTTTGTTGCAATTCAAGTCCGTTTTGTAATCTCCAACCTGGCTCAGCTTGTGCGGGGTTTTGTGCTCATTTGGCATCGCGCTGCAAGAGGCGTTGTGCTTGTTTGACAGCGCTGAAGTCGGAGAGACCTTCTTCTTACACTCTTCGTGCACCTTGGTTAGAATTCCGCTTTTCCGCGATGCAGGTGTTAATACTATCACGTTGTTGTTTGCGAATTGAATACTAGCTTGTTTAACGCAAAATTTGGGTGAGTGCGTTGGGGAGTGAGCAGCAGGCTTGAGTGGTTTTGCTGGTAGCGATTCGGTCTGTGCGTGGGTTCCAGATGTTTTAGGAGAGCGCTCAGAGTCTGGTAGTTGGGAGTGGGAGATGGGGACATGAGCAGAGGAGGGTACAGCTTGGTTGGGATGCGCAGAGAGGGGACAGTGTTTCTTGGCGTTGTC
Source organism: Odontamblyopus lacepedii (assembly GCA_034769755.1). Classification (NCBI taxonomy): domain Eukaryota; kingdom Metazoa; phylum Chordata; class Actinopteri; order Gobiiformes; family Gobiidae; genus Odontamblyopus; species Odontamblyopus lacepedii. Next base: position 9,806,296 of record CM068354.1, read on the forward strand.
GCTGTCATATCCGGACTCCCTGCGTCTCTTCTGGTTCGCGTCTCCTGTTACGGAAGAGGGAGACCATTATCAATCAAACGTGCCGGGAACTCCGGCTAAAGTCCGTTGCTAGAGGTGGTGGAATTCTGTCAGAAGCCAAAAAACGGCACAGATCAGTGTTGCCTCGGCGGAGATCTTGCTGTGGTAGTGAGTCTGTCAAGGCAACAAACTAGTGTAGTGATGGGGGCAAGTTCTTAACTTCCACGTAAAACGCCAATTTGCTTCACACTAAAGAAGCTTAACACCACTTACAACAGCCACGAGTCTAACAAACAAAACGCTCTGCCTGGTTCACTCATTAGTGTCTGGAAACGTTATAAAACAACTTTATAAGCAGCCTTAGCCTTACCTCTGTTGATTTCCCACTGCTCATGCAAAAGTCCAAAAGACTCGATCGTCAATGTCATTTCTAATCCCATTTATTTACAAGTGAATAATTTTTTTTGAAAAAAAAAAAAGCTAAAAAAATACATTCCCGAACCTTTTTCTTCAACAGCTTTCAGTTTCTATTATTCTTCATTGTCAGTAGTCGATCCTCACTTGTCGAGTCTTCTGGGCATTTGCATGCACAGTGGGAAATCAACAATGGTAAGGCTGCTTATAAAGTTGTTTTATAACGTTTCCAGACACTAATGAGTGAGCCAGGCAGAGCGTTTTGTTTGTTAGACTCGTGGCTGTTGTAAGATGGGTTAGAAAGTGGTGTTAAGCTTCTTCAGTGTAAATTGGCATTATACGTGGAAGTTAAGAACTTGCCCCCATCACTACACTAGTTTATTGCCTTGACAGACTCACTGCCACAGTGAGATCTCCGCCGAGGCAACACTGATCTGTGCCGTTTTTTGGCTTCTGACAGAATTCGACCTCATCTAGCAACAGACTTTAGCTTCAAACGTGCCGGAGTTCACCTTTAAATGCATTATTTTACAGCAGCTTCATAGACTGTGATTTTTGTTCCATTTCAATGCAGAAAACATGAAGAAATAACTTTTCTATCTTAATTCTTTGGACTATGACAGTAAAATAGGAAAAGGTAGCATTTTTCCTATTCTGTCAGCATGTTCACCATAAATATCGTATTAAAATGAATATCGTAATTGTATCATACCGTGTGATTTACATATCGGTACATCCCAGGTCCATATAGAACATTTATAAACAAACACAACAGTAATAATGGTCTGTATCATTATAATATCATTGTTCGACAAGTATCTCTATAGTGGAATCAGGGCTCTACGCTAACTTTTTTTTTCAGGAGCACATGTGCCCCTAAGTTAAAAATTTTAGGAGCACAGAAAAAAAAATGGGAGCACAAGTAGGTTTTCATTTCGAACGATTATTACAGTGCAGAACTTGCGCACACCAACTTATTTGAATTAATTTAATACAAAAAACAAAAGAATTATTATGACTGTACTTTTCCTGCATGATCGCAGTGTTTTTATAAATATATCTTCATTTTATCTGATTAATATTTAGACTTAAAATAAGCCAAACAAACTGTACTGCACTGAAACACTCTGTGGCCCTTTTTGGACCTTCACCTACAGTTTAAGAACCTCTTCTTTAAGAGAACTTCCACTGGCACTTTACACAAAACTGCTTCAAAGTGAAAAACATAGGTAAGATTTTTAAACCTGTATTTTCAAATTCCTAGGTGAAGTTACATTCTCTTACTGGTTTTACAGTGGTTTTTAGCCTCTGCACATCTACCAAACTAAACGCACATTGTGACAGAGTTATTTGGCATTTTCTTCAGCAAACTTCAGCCCACGTATCGCCTGCTCTGTGTTGTGGGTCTGCTCTGTGCGGACACTGACAGAAAATTAGTATTGGCGTATTTGACGTGAGGCGGAAGGATAGGTAGGGATACCTGGCCTGTGACGCACGTTGGTACACAAGGGTGCGCGCTGTGGACAAGCCGCGCGCTGCGGAGTCTGTGCTGACGGGCCGCACACTGCCGCTCCAGTGCACAGGCCGCAGAGAGACGTCCCGCGTGGTCACGCACACCGGTACAAGTTTATTGTAGCGGCCGTAATGAAATATGATCACACTCAGTATTCAGACCTTGAGTCCGTGATAAGACCGAGTCCAAATGCGCTCGAGACAAGACCAAGACAAAGCTCTCGCTTTAGCTGAGAAGGAAGTCCAGCGGCGTGGGGGTGTTTACTGAGTGGTGGGATAAGTGTGGGTCCTGCTGCGGGGCGCTCCTCGTTGAAGCTGGGCGTAGGTGTGTTTTGAAGCGGAGTTTGTTCGTATGAGTGATATCGGCCACATGCGGAGCTCGTACGCTGGGGTCAGCGCTCGCGCTGGGCAAGCGTGTCGCGCTTTAGGGGCGATCCAGGTTTGGGCACGATTCTAAAGTCCTAGTGTGAGTTTGCCCCTAATGTTTGATACATTTAGAACGTTTAACTTGTCACGTTACGTCTGTGCGCAGTTCTCCTTACTGTGGCTGCAGAAGCACTCGCACTGGTGCGACTGTTTTATTTTCCTCGTTCGCACGACGAAATATTTACTCGCAAATGCGAGTGAAATGGGCGCACTGTAGAGCCCTGAGTGGAATACATACAACTCCATACAACTGTACAATTCACCCTTATGTAACAGACAAGCTTATGTTCTGTCAATCATGACCATAACATCTTTGTGCTGTTTCTCCTTATGACTTCTTGTATATAGCTGAGATATAGTTTTATTTTTTTATTTTACTATATTCCTATATTTTATTTTTTCTTGGGTATATGGGCAGTTTTCAGTTTTCCAATTACATTGCATTTGCCAGGACATTTTTGGAAAGGTAAATTCCCCCCCAAATATAAAACCTGATCATTTCTATTAACCAAACTCAAAATCATGCTCTATTGTAGGGGTGGGCGATATCTCGATATTTAAAATATATCGAGATATTTTTGAAACTCGATATGAATTCTGACATATCGATATATCGCTATAATGCTTATGTTTACTTCTGGTTTAGCGCTCGCTTGTTTCGCCTTCTATGTGCCGCGATCGCCTACGCCTCCTGATTTTGTACCCTGAGCTCCTCCGCGAGCCCGGAGCTGGCCACGGACTAAACCAGGACTAGAACTAAACCAGGACTAAACGCGCCGCAAAGCCCGGGCTCGGCCGCGGACTAAACCAGGACTAGGACCAGGGCTCTGCAGTGCGCCCATTTCACTCGCATTTGCGAGCAAATATTTCGTCGGCGAACGTGGAAAACCAAACAGGCGCATCTGTGCGAGTGTTTCTGCAGCTACAATAAGGAGCTGCGCACAGACACAACGTGACGAGTTAAACTTTCTAAATGCACGTTTCCCAGCGCGGCGCAACCACGTGACACCTCCGATCACAAGACCTGAGCCCAGCACACGAGCTCAGCGTGTGTGCAGATATCACGAACAAACTCCGCTTCAAAACACACCCACGCCCCCTTAAACGAGGAGCCCCGCAGCAGGACGCACACCTGCCCCACCCCTCACAGACACCCGGCCGCTGGACAAAGCGAGAGCTTTGGTTTTGTCTTGGTCTTGTCTCGGACTCGGCGCATTTGGACTCGGTCTTGTCATGAACTCAAGGTCTGAATACTGAGTGCGGTCATTTTTCATTAATGCCGCTGCTGTTGCCAATAAACTCATCCCGGTGTGCGGAGTGCGCGGAGCGCAGGGGCTTCTCTCTGCAGCCTGTGCCAAATGCCAAATAAATCCGTTTGTCACACTGTGCGTTTGATTTGGTAAATGTGCAGAGACTAAATACCACTTTAAAACAAGAGAATGTAACTCCAGTTTGGAATTTGAAAATAGAGGTTTAAAAATCCTACACACTTTATTCACTTTGAAGCAGTTTTGTGTCAGTGGAAGTCCTCTTAAAGAAGAGGTTCTTAAACTGTGGGTGAGGGTCCAAAAAGGGGTGTCAAGAGTGTTTAAGTGCAGAACTAAATGAATATTAATCAGATAAAATTTGTTTTTTTGTTTTTGCAGTAGTATGTGGGGGCTGTATTTTTTCCTGTAAAGATATCGAGATATATATCGTATATCGAGATATAGCAAAATATATCGAGATATATTTTTTGGTCCATATCGCCCAGCCCTACTCTATTGCAACAAAAATATACAGCTGAACATTAATTTTAGCGCCCCATCCATCCATCCATCTTCTCCCGCTTAATCCAGCTGGGTCGCGGGGGCAGCTTGCTGCCCAATACTCATAGCACCTGACCCGCCCTATGAACCCCTCTGCAGGTGGTGAGCCCACAGGAGGGTTTTATGGTCCTTGATGTTAGTTCATAGGGGTGCGGGCATGTTTTGAGTTGATGGGGGAAACCGGAGTACCCGGAGGAAACCCATCCAGATATGAGGAGGAACATGCAAACTCCACACAGAAAGGCCCAGGTGACCCGGGGATCGAACTTGCAACCTACTTGCTGTGAGGCCTGAGTGTTGCCACTCAGCCACCGTGCCGCCAATTTTAGCTGCCCCCTAATTAGGCCTTATTTGACTCCAGCCTCTTCCTACTTTTGCTGCTTATTTAGAATGCATTATTAGCATTTATATTTAGGACTCTTTGTTCTTATAATATTGTGTGATGTGTGAGTCACTGTATCAAAATCATTTCCCTTGTGGACCAATAAAATGTGTCTAAGTCTAAATGTTGATGACACCGCACACATTGGCAAACACGGTGAAATAGATTTAAAACCAAAAAAAAAAAATACAAAAAAGATTTCAGCAACCACATTTTCAGGAACCTGTCATCAACACAAGTGCTCATGTTCCTGTTTACGTGTTTGTGACCAACAGAAAACTATTGGCTAATGCTAGCTAGTTTGGGATTATATGTGACTAATTTAATGTGTGACAGATTGTTTTAAATGTGTATGACAAGTTCAGCACAGTTTACACACAAAAATCCCATTTGTCTGTTACTTTAAACATTATTTCAACAAAATAAAGGTGTTTTCTTGTATTTTTATTAATCAAATTATAATTTCTGTGAATTTTAGAGTTTTGTTTTGGCCCAGTGTATATTATGGTTTCTAGGTAACAGTTATGGAATTCCATAATGTGATGCCACGATTTCCAACCAGGAAATAAAGTTTTAAACCTAAAAAATGACCAAATTGGGACAAGAAAAGTTAAATCTTTCGTAAAATTGTTAAATATAATGATCATAACCGTGTTTTAGTGAAATATCTAGTCAAACCTGTCATAGGCACTTAAAGAGCACAGATCAGCTCACCTGTTATACTCAGTCAATTCTTTATGGTCAGATTGTTCTAATACAAAACTCAGTTTTTATATCTTAAAGAAACCCATAATGACTGGACTATATGGAGTCTGTACGTCAGTGCACTTCAAGGCCTATTCACAGGGGATTAGCTTTACAAAAAGACATCTGCAAAATTAACTTATTCCACTACATGTTTTTTGTGTACATTTGCACGGGATAAGCAATGTCAGTAAACTACCTGTTTTAGCATACTTTGTCCACTGAAAACGGTGCACTGATGAAGACAAGAACCTTTTAATCCATCATGTCGTGCAAAGAAAATATCCCCACGATAAATACTGATCCCAAAAAATATTGTTCCATCTGACATGTATTGAACTATAAGTCGATACAGTGATTATCGGGACTGTGCACTCACACTTTCAGCAAATGAAAAAACATTATGTCTGCAAGTGAGTCGTATCAATCTTATATTCAATCTTATCTTATCTTATATTTTACAAAATGCCACAGCCATATCAGATATATTTATAGAACTGATATTTAAATCATGATACTTTGCATTTTATCATCAGGATTCCACAGGGGGGTTGCTAACTGAAGGATCTACTCTGTCAGAAGCTCGACTAGACTAACATGATTTTTTTTAACACAATCTAGACTAGATTTAGGTGGAATTACACCAAGTGAGCTGATTTGTGCTGTTAAAGAAGTCTCTCACACATAAAAATACAATAAAAGCTACATGTAAATAGAACCATGAACGCTTGTATTGATCTCAAGCTCCTGAAAATGTTTTGCTTAAATAAATTTTTTTTTTTGACTATTCAGACGAGCTTAAAAGCTTTTTGACAGTGTTTGCTAATGTGTTCAAAGCTTCACCATGATTTGCGGAACAAACTGTATTAGCCCTGAAAGAACAACATGTACTAGTGGGTAAACAGTTCCTACTTGGTGGCGGTGTATGTGAGCCAGTCTCTTCGTGATATCGCTCCTGGAGGGGAAATAAATAACTAGTATTAGTCATTAACCTTTAGTCTGTGTAGTTAAACGTGCATTCTGTAACCCTTCTGGTGGAGGGTCCATCATAAACCTTTCTCCATCGCTTAACGTCATACTGTGGAACATTCCAGGCAAAGCAATGACACTATAGAAACAAGCAGGTGATGGACCCCCAACCAAAAAGTTACACAGTGCAGCTTTAATATGTTGTCAACCCTTTCTGACCTGAGTGGGCTTGTGGCTGTGTAAAGGGGGGAAGCTGGACGTCCTCTCCCGACCAGACCCAGAGGACAGAGCAAGGCCACTGCTGCTGCTGGAGCTCCAGGATTCCCGTCGTTGGGGGGCTCTCTCCTTCCTCCACCGGCAGAGGAGAGGCAGGTCACTGGGTCTGTGCAGCTCCACCATGGGCACTGCCTCCACGGGACCGGGCTCAACCTAACACACAGTTTTTGCAATATTAAAAAGTCCTGTATTGTGCAAAATTGACTCAAAATGTTCAGTCACAAAGCAGTAGTTTTCAAGTTAACAGCTACCTTTTTACCTTTAGTTCAGTAGAGATAACTGTCACAGAGCTAGCACATATAATCAGCATAGGAATAACTATTAAACAATCACATGAACTATCACATATAATTACAACCCCACCTCTATCATAGACACAGACTTGGATAACTAAAAGGTAATGATCTGAATCTACAGAAGTTAGGCCAGCAGTAACAGTGTTACCATGGTACTCCCAAGGACCCCTGAGCTGCCTAGGAATGCCTGAACTAAATAAACTGTGACTGAACTAGCAGTTACAATTTGCAACATCTACTGAACTAAAAAGTAGCTGATAACTTGAAAACTTGTGATATGACATCACAAGGTGGAAGAGAACATTTTGAGCTTTGGAGATGTAGACAGACAAATAATACAGGGTTACTCAAACATGTGTGAATGAAACACAACTCTGGGTATGTTTTGGAGGAAGTGTGGGGAAGTTGGCCAATGTGGTCATAATGACGAGGCAGATTCAGAAAATGTCCATTTCACCAAAAATTATTTAATCAAGTTAATCGTGGCATTGTGGCTAAAAAGAGAAATAATACATATTTACAAAAATAACTGTGCTCAAATTAAGCCAAAAGCAACAGAAATGAATGAAACTAAGAAAAAAATGCATGTACTCAGCTGCACTGAGGTGACCCGAGGTTACAGCTCCCCCACAGGAAGGAGCTCCCTCATGTCAGCACAAACTCTCACACACGGTAACTTTGCTTGTCTCTAAAGTTAACCATTCAATTTGCTATCAGCACTTAAGTCCCCTTTACATAAAAGTGCTTAACATAAACTATAAACACTGAAATATCTAAATCAAATATACAAAATCCATAAAATAAAAAGAACTGAAAGCAATTCTCCCCTCCACATGGTCTGGCCGTAAATATGGCCGTCAGGTAAGCAAGTAAGTGAAGTGACTGAAATGTACAACTAAATTAATAGATTTAACCAAATAAAAGATATTTAAAGTAACTTGTGTGTTGTGATGAACTTAAGGAACTAAACAAAGACTAAATAAAACAAATCCGGGATAGTTGTATTTAGTAGTAGTTTAGTGAAAAGAAATGAAAGTGAGTATACAGGGACAAAGGCCCTCTTTGTTACAGGAGGTAACAGCATTCTAACATGGATAAAAGCTCCCAAGAAGCCTTTAATATATTGTGTGTTCTCCTTCTTTATTTACAGACGGTGAACTTTTTACACACATACTTCTGCAGCTGTATCACACCTCTACATGTTGCATTGAAGCAGTACGCTCAGGCCACACCACATAAACCACCACAGGAGGTTCACTCACTTCCGTTTAACAAGACCAGTGTTCGAAACATTTTCTCTTTTCTCTCCTTTTTACCTCACTCTCATCTATGGAGGCTCACAAAAATGTACTTTCTTACGATTTCTTTTCAGCCCAACAAAGTGTTGTCTTGTTAACTGTTGCAGTTAAAAGTAATCTAAAGATCTACATAAAAGAGCTAGCTAGTTTTAGTATTTATTTAGTAACTGATATTACAACGCTATGGCAGCTCTTTCATTTTACTAAAACGCAGTTCACATCGAATTCACAAAACATTTTTTTCTCCCTAGCCTGGCATTTTTTTAGCTTTCAGATTTTACTTCCTGGTTGGAAACACTTGGGGAATTCCCCAACTGTTACCTAGCAACAATACAGTACAGCAGGCCATACCTTCACAAATGTACACAGAAAATATGTTAAGATGAATAAAATTAAACGAAAACAACTGCATCTAGGTGAAATCACGTTTAAAGTATCTGAATTCTCCCTAGTGTGATGTCATCAACTCTAAAATAGAATTCTCCACTTCCTGTAATTTTCAACTTATTGATTGGTGCAAAACTTTCACTTACAGAAAGAAGAAAAGAATCACCAAACCTGCAATTCAGTGATGGGTTTTACAGGGTCAGATTTCACAACTCGTACTGACAACTCATAATCACTGAAAGAAAGAAACGAAGAATCCTCTGGGTGGATGCTATTAAAATCACCAAACAAATGTAGTTAATAAAAAATTTGGTTCAGGAGCAGGACCACGCCTCAACCGCCCTTGCCTCCTCTCCAGCGAACCGCAGCTCACTTCTACCACACCTCAGTTTCCCAGAAGCCTATTTGGAAAACAGGCTTCTGGGAATTTCCCACCCTCCCAAACCATATCTGTTTACTTCCAGACATAAGACGCCTACGAGGGGGGCCCATTCCTGGTGGGCCATGTAAAGACTGAACCCCCACCCCGAGTCTCAACCCAGCCGACCCGCTTCGTCTCCCTATAATAAACACTTTTCGCTTTCCACATCTGTTGTTGCTGTGATCCTTGCTAGTGAAATACAATTTAAATAAAATGCAAATGAGGTAAATACTTCAACTGAGCACACAAACAAATCAGATACCATTTTAGGGCTGCAACTAACGATTATTTTCATAATCGATTAATCTGGCGATTATTTTTCAACTAATCGATTATTAATCGGATAAAAAGAAGGAAAGTGCTCCAAAACTGTGCTAAAAGTAAGTTAGCCGTGCGTCCTGGGTTTACGCACAGAAGCTGTGCTCGCTCTGCCAACCCCTCTCTCTATTATGCACGCGGTCAGATCAACAAAGCTTTGACCAATCACGGTGTTCGTGGGCTTGTACCGCACACTCTGTAATGGACAGGAGCACCAGCGAATCACAGCGCGAGAAGCGAGGTCCCTACTTTTTACGCACACTGACCCAAACAAGTGCTAAACCAACCCGCGGGGGAGTCCTATCGAGCTAAATCGCATTCTTTCCCGATGGAGAGTGTTGGATTACTCACAGAAAGGACTTTTATGCAGATGGGATTTATTTCAGATGGGAAGAAGGCAAAGGTAAGACTTGATTTATTTGATTTGGCTTGATTGACAGCTACTTTTTTCTGTGTTTCTTGGCTGCTAGCTTGGTGAAGGTTTGAGCTACAGAGGCTGATACCGCGGAAGCAGCTTTCAGGCGATATATAACTTATGGGGGAAGGGTGAAGGGTCGTGTTTGCTTTGAGGCAGAAGTTGTAAGAGTGTCAGACAGTTGTATTTTTATGTGTGGATATAGAGGGCTTCAGTTTGAGATGTGAAGTGCTGTGGTGAAAATGAAGTGGATAAATTGTTAGCCGTGTTTCTGCTGATTCCAACGGTGTATAACATGACAGTGTAGCACTCAGTATGTTGTAAATACAGATGTATGAATTTACAAAAGAGGCGCTAGTCCCCAAATTTGGTGGCTGTGGGGTTTAAGAGGTTAACTGGACTAGTTAATGGCTTAGAAACACATTGTTCCAATGCAATCGCGGCTAATATGTGCGAACTAGCTAACACTAAGCAACTTCGGTTTAACTTGTATAGTGTCAAACAATACGTTGTGATTAAAACGTTCCTATTAACTTGTACCAGTAATGCAACCCAACTACTTTTCATGTCAAAAAAAGGTTGCCAATATGTTTGTGAAATCTCACCAGAGTCCTACTGATTTTAAAGGGGAGACGCCATTTCTCAAGTGTCCTCTTTTTTTCCCCCGTGTTAACCTTTCCTGTTCTCGCCCCCTAACCGTGGTTGGGGAGCACAGGGGAGATCGTCTTCTCCAGGGCCGGGGATTGCTTCCCTCCCCCCGATTACTAAATTAGTTGCCAACTATTTTAATAGTCGATTTTAATCGATTTAATCGATTAGTTGTTGCAGCCCTATACCATTTAATTCCAGCAAGAATCACAACGGCAAAACACATTAACGGGAGAAAATTTGAGCGTTCCTGACAGGACAAGTAACAAAGAAAGCACTATTATCTTGTATATTTAAAGGTCCACTCTGTATAATTTCTAGTGGAAAACCCAGCACCTGTTTGTCTGTCTGTGGAAATGTTATTACTTTGTCTAGAATGTTCCACAATTCACACTTTTGAAACATTTTGTTTTTTGAGCTCAGTTTTTAACTTCCTGTCATGAGATTTTAACCAAGAAATGCAGCATGTGCAGTTCAAAGGACACAAGTAAGGGACTGTTGGATTTTGTGAAATGAGCTGTTTGTTTTTCTCGTATCTATGGAGACTGTGTAAGAGGCCAACTAAGTAGCTAGCTATGGACATTTGAAATACTACAGGTTTTTACACCATATGTGGCAACATAAATTATATATACTGTCGTATATGATTTCGTGAGAACACTATTGCCTGATCTGTTGATTTTATCGCCACTTGAAACAAACCTCAGAGATTACATTAGAGTGCAAATGGCTTCACTTACTGTCCCTATAATAAGAAAAAAAACCTGTCATATGCGTTGTAAATATTCAAGGGCCCATATTACGCTCTTTCCATGTTATAATGTTGCTTCCTTATCACAAACACACCTGGAGTTTAGCTTTATTCACACATGTTTAACACACAACCCTGGATATTTAGGGTAAGTTCTTCTCTTAAACACTCTGTTCCACCTTGTGACATCATGTGGTAATACAGGAAGCGCTCCACTGTGTTTTAAAACTCCATACACCTTCACTTGAAAAATTTGGATCATTTCAGCCATGGAACTCTCTATCTCTAGCTGTTAACTGGAAAACTACCACTAAATGATATCACAAGGTTAAACAGCATTTTGAGCTGTAGACAGACTAATAATCTGAACACAAACGTGGCTCTGGTGGTAACAGGTGGCTCTGGTGGTTTCTGGTGGTAATAGGTGTAGGACGTACCTTGTCTCTGGGTTTGTCCTGTACAGTGTCTGTGGACTTGCGAGGGTCTCGGTGAGGAGACATGTCGTGCCCGTTCATGTGGTTTAAGTGACTGACAGTAGCGTTCTGAGGAGGAAAGGGCGTGGTCACAGGGCACCGCTGGTGAACAGGTCTCGGACAGTACAGCTGCTGCTGGTCATTGTAGTTTTCACTGTCCCTCCGGCTGGGCAGACCGTAGCCTGAGCATGGGACCATATTAAAATTTGGTGTCAACATTATCATGGCTAAAATAATTGCAATTAACAATTATATCACGATAATTATTAAAGGTGCATTGCATAACTTTCCTGGTGGAGGGCCCGTCAAATACTTCACGAAGATGATATTGCTTTGTCTAGAATGTTCCGAGGTAAAGATAAAATCTGTCAATCTCAAGGGAGACAACTATAGGCTACATTACAGGTCAGATCTGTGGAGATGCCACCCTATTCACAGAGAGAATTATTGTACTTTTGAGGAAAAGAAACACCCATAAGGAATAAATGCTAGATTAGGCCTGGGCATTGTACAGTTCCTGGGCTACATAAGGCCTTTTGGTTGACTCCGACTGGCCTGTTTAAGATAATTTGGAATTACAAAACATATTTTATCATTTTACCTCATGCATGGACTAAAGCTACATTGCTTTTATTTTAGAGGTGTTTTTTAAATGACATTTTAGGCAACCTGACTTTTTCATTGCTGAGTCATAACATACACTCTTACCAGTCTTACCAGCTAGTTACTGCTTTTTCTAAAGAAATACAATTAATATTATGCACAATTGAGTTAAGCATTTTGACCTGGCCCTCCACAATATTTTCTGTTTCTCATGTGGCCCGATGGAAAATATTATTGCTCACCCCTGTGCTAGATAGTAGTGCTGCCACTAACGACTAATTTTCTAACGATTAATCTCTCGACTAATTTTTCGATTAGTCGACTAATCTAAACGACTAATAAAAAAAAAAAAAACAAGTGTGTGTGTTAGATTTTCCCGGGAGGTTACCTTGTGTGTGCGAGTTGCAAAGGTTATTGCTGTTATGTCTGTTGTGTGTGCTCATTCGACAATGTTGAACAACGATATGCACACACAATTTAACGAGTATGCACGAGCAGCATATTGCAACGGTATTCTCAATACCTCATGCATCGTGGTCGTGCTCCCGTGATAAGCCAAAGAAGTCTTACAGAGTGTACAACCCACTCTATCACCATCTGTCCGAAAGTATTCCCAGACTTTCGAGGCTTTAGGTCTTGGTCTAGAAGAAGTCGCCACTGTTCTTGGATCCGACTCTGACCCACCGGCCGCTGGCATTTTCTCAAATGCTCAAATCGGGGGAAGGGGGAAGAGAGAAAGAGAGAGACCAGCCAGCAGAGTGTGCACGGCAAATACTTCCTCAAGTTTGTTTTCTTTGGCGGTGCCATTATATACCACTGCTGTTAGCCTTTGGTGAAGCCGAGGTTAGCCACCTCGGCGTCAACCCCGGATGTAGCCGCTGTCAGCAGCACCGGTGTCCGCCTCGAGTGTAGTACTACTAGTGGTGTGGAGGGGAAATACCTGATCTCAGGCAAGCAAAAGGTCTCTGGACGAGCCGTTTGAGACCAAAAATAAATAAAGGCGAATATTCGACCAAAAAAATTGTATTCGACTCATTTTCATATTCGATTACGTCGACAACGTCGAATAATCGCGGCAGCACTACTAGATAGATGTGTTCAAACTCATACCATGGAACATCCAAGGTAAAGCAATAACATCTCCATGGAAACAAAGCAAGTGACAGACCCTCCACCAGAAAAGTAACACAATGCACCTTTAAACAACCGTCATAGTATTGTACTTTGTGGTAAGTGAAAACAACAATCCTCTACAAAAGAACATTATGGAGAAGTATCTTTATTCCACACATTCTGGCGAAACAACAGTGATTAACTTTATTGCCAATTAACACGATTATATAAATGTCCCACAAATGATTATTATGTCCCATCCGTACCGTAGCTGTGCTGGTGCTGTGACGGGCGATAGTGGTGGGGTCCTGGAGGGTGTGGAGGGTGATAGGGGCTGGTGCCAAAGCGCTGTCCGTGTCTGTGGTGCTGTTCTGGGCCGCTGTAGTGCAGAGAGCTCCCGTACGTAGGCCTGTCGATAACACAATTTGAAAAACTACTTTAAGGTGCACTGTGTCACTTTTCTGGTGGAGTAGTAGTAGCCATTATTTGTCAATTTCTTCACATGTACAAGACATACAAAGGAATCGAAATTGGAGGTGCCCATCAAATACTTTTCTCCATGGAGATGTTATTACTTTGTCTGGAATGTTTCAGTCTGGTATTAAACCTTTCTATCGTCATGGAGACTAAACTGGACCAAGTTACATGTCAGATCTGTGGAGAGGCGACCCTGCTCACAGTCAGAATGCATTTGAGAAACAAGCAGGTGATGGATCCACCAGAAAAATTGCACAATGCACCTTTAAGTCAGTGACCAAAGCAGGCAAATCTCAGTAAACCTATTTTTAAACATACTGTACCATTATAAAGCATCATTATATAGCAGAATGAACAAAAAATGAACCACATAAACATAAATTCTTAAAGCTGTAGAGGCTAGATAAAAATAAATAAAAGTGTGTATTACTGTATTTCTATTTTTTTTAAAACTTACTATTCATGTGTATGATTATGTCTTATTTGACACCAGTCTCTTGTTATTTAATATTGCCATTTATATATATTTTTGTTTTTTGTTATTAGAATATATATTGCAATGTGTGAGCTGCTGTGTCCAAGTAATCTCCCTTGTGGATCAGTAAAGTTTGTCTAAGTCTATGGCAGTGTCTCAGTTCTCTTTCCTCGCCTCTTTCTCCTTGATCCCTCGCCTTGATTCTGCAGAAAATTGGTGAGGATGTCCCACCACAGAGGAGGCACAAGGAACAGAGAGGATATAAACTCTTCACCAACATCAATAAAGTTTGATTCTTGAAGCCTCCCTCACGTTAACTCCTTTCTTCTGTGGTTTTCTGTGAGACTTTCTTTCTTTCTTCAGATTCAGATTCAAGTATTTATTGTCATTGTCACAGGAGAACAACGGAATTGCGTTTGGAGCATCCATACTTCACAATTGTTAAGTGCAAACCTATAAATAATAATAAATACCCCTTAAACCTAGTGTAAACATTGACCCAGTGTGACCTCAGTACAACATGATACAGTTCTTATAGTAGCAGCATGAGAGCAGGTCAAGTAACATTCATAGGCAGGGACATTCAGACAGAGACCTGAGAATCATGACAAAGTGCAACAATGCAACCAGTTCAGTGTTATTATATGTAATGGGATATGGCAATTGTCTATGGAGAGAGGGGGGCAAGGGAGAGAGAGAATAGTGACATAATGCAACAATGCAAACCAGTTCAATGCTATTAAAAAGTTGGATGTGGTTATTGTCCGTGAGAGGGGGGTAGAGAGGGGCAGAGTTCAGGAGCCTCACAGCCTGTGGATACAGACTGTTGGCCAGTCTTTCTTGTTGACATATTTGATTGACAAAGGGTCTATAAGCATCTAGCAGAGAGTTTCTGAAAATCTGAGGGTCTGAGCTTTTGTATTGTCCATTTATAACAATTTATCATTTTTAACTGATACTTTTATTCTGGGAATCTTTCGGCGCTTTTGCAGTTTGTATCATAAAACAGAATAGCATTAATCATTCAAGGTTACTGAACTGAACATTTTCCACATCAACTGTAGCAAGCATTAAGTAAGAAATGAATATCATGAGATTACTGTTCATACTTTTTAGCTAGCTATTGTGCTACAGGCCTACCTGTACGGCTGGTGGGGGAAGCGGTTGGGGATCTGTGAAGGCTTCATTGGGGTCTCCTGAGTGAAGGCAGGGCTGTGTTGTGGAATATAAAATTCCCTCACTGGAATACAAACAAGCGGGTTTGTGTTAGGATTTCTTAAGTAAATGTTAAGTAAATTGTATTACCGATACTAATAATTGCATTACTGATACTTTGCTAACAGTTATATTGTATTACTAACAATTGTATTACTGATACTTTGCAGCTGATGTCATAAAAATTCCCTTGGGGGTCGATATCCTGGTTGGGCCTTTAATTAGACGTAATAAGAATATTTACAGGTTGATTTTGGCCTAGAACGTCTCAGACTGTTTCTAAAGGAAAGGAAGTGTCATTTTTCATCCTTACCTACAAATTGGTTATTGGATAATGATCTTAACATAGGCACTAAGCTTATCTTAAATTTAAAATGCATGTTGACTTCCCTTTTACAGACTTTAGGACACGTCTCACCTCTTAGAAGAAAATAAAATTATCTAATCACAACTGCTCGGCCCCTGAAAAGTCTTTATTGCATCTGGGTTTTTCACTAGTCAGGTTGCACTCGCGAAGCCAGTTAAAGCCGAGAATATCATGTACTACCTGTGTACATAAAACCAGTGGCAGATCTCCAAGTCCTATGACACAGAGCCAACATCAGGTCTGGCAAAACTAGACTGGACTTCAGTCTCCTGTGGTTTTACAATGTTGTATCCTCACCACAAATAGGCCCGGAGTTGTGTTTTCTTTCATTCACACATGTTTAACACGCAAATCCTGCATATTTAGGCTGAGTTCTTCTCTCAAACAGAAAACACTCTTTACCGCCTTGTGATGACATGCAGTAATACAGGAAGTGCTCCACTGTGTTTTTAAACTCCACACATCTTCACTAGAATCATTTGGATAATTTCAGACTTGGAACTACCAAACTAAAAGTAACAAGAGCTCTATATACAATAATTCAAAGTACGGGCGTATTTTGCCCCGCTGGCGGAGCTCTTGTTATATTTTAGTATACTTTTTTAAGTGTTTAAAATTCCAAATGAAAAAAATTACCTTTTAAATATTCTGCACAAATATTTTCAAATCCTCAATTTCAACAGTGTAAAATTCACAGTGAAAACAATTTGCAGGAAAGATCCAAGATGCCAAGCCCTAAGCAATCAATCCAAACTGATCTAACTTAGTAACAAGTAGGAAATGGTGCAGTAAACAAGTCTGATTGGTCAGAATTAGCTTCATCAAAACATCATCTTTTTTATTTCTTAAGTGTAAACCATGGCCACACATGAGAACACTCAATAGGGAACAGCCTCAGTTTAAAAAATTCAAAGCAAGAAATTTAGTGATATATATAAAATTCAAAATCTAATGGAACAAATGATCTTCCATTGAATGAAACAAAACACAACTCCAGCTTCTGAGGAGGTAACAACATCAGCTCACAAGAATCAGTTTTGCATAATGTTGGACCTTTAAGAGCAAGTTCTATTCTGCCCTTTGTGATGTCAAAGGAATCACATGCTTTTCTCAGGGTTTGGAGGAGGCTTAGATGGTGGTAATATTGATACTTTGCAATGGCGTCATGCTGGGAGTTTGTTCTGGATGCACGTCTATGGAGGAATGTTCAGCGGATCACAGTTCTGTTTAGGTATTTGAATTCTGAACAAAAAGTGAGTGTGACTAACTGTTGGCTAATACTAGCTCGCTTGTAGCTGTAATGTTAGTCGAGAGGGTTTGTTTAGCAGCACAGGAGCTAAGCTGTTATTGATACTTTGCAGCGGATGTCAACAATATTTCCTGGGGGTGTAATGCTAACTGTAGGCACTGCTCTGTTAGACTTAGAATCAGAGCTTTTACATGGATTTACAGGGCATTCCATAAGGTGATCTGGAAGACACGATGAGGTGAACTGTGATAACTTGCCCCAGGGATACAGACAATGTTTGTTTTTAAAGAGCAGGGAGCGAATGAGCGAGTGCTGCTTTTCAGTCCAAATGTTCAACTTTGTTTAAGGATGCACCAAAACTGGCATGAGGGGTCAGGCTGGTCTGGCAAAAGTGAGCCAGGAGAATGATGAAATATCTCAATCCACTTTTGGACGTGTTTCTGAAGGATTCCAACCAGTTTTCAATATGAACTCATCAAGTGAAAACAATGGTGCTTTGTTTTATACCCACAGAGTTTGGGATTGACAAGCATGACGATAACTATATAGTCAAAACAATGATGAAAAGTAAACAAGAGTTATGGCTTAGGGCTGCAGAATCACAATCGAATCAAAATTGTGTTTTGAACAGACGCAATTCGTAAAAGCTGCAGTTTTTGCAGCGCCATAATGTCCTCCCATTACAACCATTTGCATTTTGAAATATGCTGCCTAAGTCCTGGCGTCTGACTGGTGGATTGGCTCCTGATACCTGCTGCTGCTGCGGTTGGAGTATCACCTTCCTGCTCCTCCAATCCCCTGTCTGCACCTGTCTGAGCCTCGCCCAAGGCTGAACGTGCCTTTTGTTAACAGTAATTACAACTTAACACACTAAAGACACTAAAGAGCACATCTTGTACATTTTGGAGACTTTTCACTGTACACTTTATTTTCCCTTTCAGTTATAATTTATTTGTATTTGTTTATCTAAAAAACTTGGGCTTCATTTACTGTAAATAATAATAGCTGCTTAAAATTCACTGTTTCACATCTTGGTTATTTATGTTACTTTTTTTCTACCCGAGGCTACAAATGGTTTGTAACACCTCCATAAACAACACAATATCCGGTCTTATTCAGCATAAAACTCCTAAACCGGTACTTTAGATCTGTACAAACATGTTTTGAAACATGATTCTTGGATTCAGTTCATATTACTTTTTTCCCTAAACTTTGAAAAGCAATTACCAGACCATTCAAAAAGTCTTCTAAGTTTAGCATCTTAAATTTCCATTGGTTTAGACATTAGACTGAAAACTGAAAATTAGATGAGGTGTGACTAACAGCACTAATGCCAAGCTCTACTATTACCATCCGGTAGGGCTGGGCAGCTCATTGTGGTTTAATTGATTCAAGATCTTTGGAAGATTGGCCAATTACTGCATAGTGCCTACATGTAGTACGGTAAACAGATCTACAGTCAATGCTGTGGCATGCTTTCATGTGTCACTGGTATGGAAAGCATGGTATCATTTTGACACAACCCAACACACAAAATTTTACAATTATAGATTTCTGTTCCTGTTCCAGTGCACAATCTAAACAACTCCAGGAGCATCTAACAACATTTGAGAGAAGACTGAAACTGAACTGATCACTAAGATAATTCAAGAATCACAAGAATTTCAAAACATGATGTACTGGTCTAAACGACAGGCACAACAACATTTTTTCTACCACAGGAGATAGAAGGAAGGCTGCATCCTGTATGCCAACTCAAACTGCCATTTCAGTTTGATTGAATTGTAATACCAGCTAATATTTTGTGTTTTACTTATCCAAAACATTTTTTACATTTATAGCACAGGTAACTCCATTTTTTGAGTGTAAAATTAACACTAGTCTTGCACTTCATAGTCTCACAGGGTAAAAAACCCACAGTGAAAAACCAAAATAATTTCTCTACTTGTTCTGCAAATCCGAAATGAATCATGTTGGATAATTTGGTTGCAAGTGTGAGCTGTCTAATTTTTATACGCCCGTGATAAAACGGGCCGTATTACGGTATGGCGCGGTATGGCGCTGTCCGTCCGTCTGTCCGTCCGTCCGTCCGTCTGTCTGTGGACACTTCAAAGCTTTGAAGTCTTTGAAGCTTTGTCTTCATGAAAGATCTGAACTGTCTTCTCAAATGTTCTGCTGCTGAAAGCGAGAACAACCCACATTCTCTGCTTCTTTGAGCTTTGACACATTAAAGCTTTGTAGTGTCTTTAAGTTCTGTTGCTGCAATCTGATTGGTGGAATTCCGATTCTAGAATTCTATATACAATAATTCAAAGTACGGGCGTATTTTGCCCCGCTGGCGGAGCTCTTGTAATTGCTAGCATTAGAGTTCACACACCCTTTTGGGCATGTATGGACAACAAGCCCTCCAACGACATTAAATAATGACCTCAATGCACAATAGCCAAACTCACCTTTACTCCCTGGAGAGAAATGTTCAGACAGTATCCTGCAATCAAAAGACGAAGGGTCATTTGTACGTGCATCAAAAAACGCATTGCTGTATCCATGATAACCGTAGTAACCATAGTAATAATAATAATAATAATCCGTAAAATAATAGCTGGGCTCCATGGTAACTGTTTCATGTATGCGTCAGTTGGACTTTGCACGTTTCGAGCGCTTCTGCAGTTGCAAGTAAGCTAATGATGGGAGGACGCACGCTTTTTGACAAACCAATCACAACATGACAGCACCGCTTCCCCTAATCTCAATGTCACGGGTTTTGTTCTCCAATTTCACCCGTGTTAGTTGTTTTGATGAGCAGAACAAGAATGCAATGTGTCATAAAATCTCCTAGCTAACTCATGCTTCAATCACTTTAGCTGTTTTTGGGCTAAACACTGGGCTAGCTGGTAGACTTCACTTCATTTTATATATTTACTATTATAAATGACTATTTACGTTATGAATTCATGTTATGTATATGGTAATGATGCACGCCCAACTAAAACATGGTTCTTTTTGAAACATTTGAATAATAAAGCATATTCAGGAAGTGGTCACTCTAGCTCACGTTAGCATGTTAGCTTCAGCAGTTTTGTGAGTTGAAGTGTTGCAGATTAGCTCTGATGGCTCTTACCCGTAATCTCTGTGGTTTTCTGATGATTTTGTCATTTTGGTATAGAAATAAACGCAGAATTTCGTTAAAGCATGTAAGTAAGCAAGGATTCAGTGCTAAAACATGGCAGGAAGGAAAACAGCTCTCCCGCCTGCAAAATGACCGGACTGAGGAGAAAGGGATTATGGGAGTTGGTGTAAACCGGGAGGAAAAACGCTTACAAACCACCAACAACCTTTCATATTAATTATCGTGGCAGATATTTAATTTAATTGCACCCCTCAATGTTTAAATCCAGGCTGAATAAAAAAATAAATAAATAAAAGCAAAAAACTTTTTTTATTTCAAAAGGTTTAAATCTGAATTTCACAGCTTGACACAGCAGTAACAGCAGAATGTGAATATTTTTCTGATAAGAATAGCCTAATGTGTAATTATATACTAAAGTAAACAGGAATAATCTATAAACTGCATTTGGTGGAAACTGGAATATATATATATATATATATATATATATATATATATATATATATATATATATATATATATATATATATATATATATATATATATATATATATATATATATATATATATATATATATATATCTCGCCCAGTCCTCTGTGCACCTGACTCATGGATGTATGACTGACCCTGACCCTTATGAACCCCTCTGCGGGTGGGGAGCATAGACTGTATAGAAGAATATGGTCTATGGTGGGGAGCCCACAGGAGGGTGATGCTTGATTTCATACAGTTGTATCTTTAAAAAAAAAAAAAAACAGGCGCAGAGGCACGGAGATCGTTCTACTGTAGTACCTTTAATGATGTTACAGCAAGATTCACAGCATCAGGGTGACAAAAATATCCGTCTGTAAGCATCTAGCAGAGGTTTTCTGAAAGTCTGAGGGTCTAACAAGGCCTTTGTATTGTCCAATTATAAATGTCATCATTTAGCTGATACTTTTACCCAGGAAATCTTCCGGAGGTTCTGCAGTTTGTATCATAAAACAGTAGCAAGCGTCATTCAATACCACTGATTACATTGAACATTTTGCACTTTAAGAAGCAAACATTATGTGCTTTTAAGTCAGATTCTTATTGAAGTAAGTTACAGTACTCATACTTGAGTAAGTTTACAATGTGACAATATGAAATGATTTGAACATTTGTTTCTTGTACCACTCCTTGTCTGGCCTTTGAAAATACATTTTGTGCATTATTTACGGTTTTGTCCTTCAAATTACACTAACTTCAAGCAGATGTTACATCCTGACAGCTACTCTTTTAAGTTACTCTTAAGTTGAGTACAACTTTTTGTATAGAATCTGAAGTAACCTTAATTTTTGGCTACTCTGCCCACCTCTGCCAAAGCAAGCCTCCCCTCAGCCTTCATCTGAAGCATCTGTTGACTGACAGAACAGCCTCACCAGCAGGGGTCAGCGTTTTCACATTCAGAATTATGATGCACACTAAAATATTTTCATGAAAAACATTAAAAAGTATAACAACACATCCCATGTAATGTTTATTGCACAATGAGACAAAAAGTCAAGCACACTCAGCAGGCATCTTTAACTTTTTTATATTATGTGAGCAACAGGAATACTTTCAAGTTTAAGATGTTAAGATGTCTATGTCCCATAGACTGTATATTTATATTTTATAGTCTGGTTGTTCCCCAAATCTACATACAATTTAATAACACCATAAGAACATATAAGAACATACGCCAAACCCTTAGAGTGGACCGTTTACAACACTAACAGCAGCACAAACTTACAATCAGATGTAGGAAAAGTAACTGACAGCTCAACTTTAAAGATGAAATGTGTAACTTTTGCGGTGGAGGGCTTGCCGCATGTTTGTCTCCATGGAGATGTTATTGCTTTGCCTGGAATGTTCCGTGGTATGACGTTAAAACACATCTGTCTAGCATTTATTCATTACGGGTGATTCTACTGCTCAAAAATACACTAAGTCTCTGTGCAAATAGGGTTGCCTCTCCACAGATCTTACCTGTAATATAGCCTATAGGCGTCTCCCTTGAGATAGATGGGATCATACCCGGCAAAACAAAAATATCTTTATGGAGACAAACTGGTAGCGGAAGTTACACAATGCACTTTTAAAATAAGATTTAAACAACATTAAGACATGAACTGACCCTTTGGTCCTATCTGGCTCTCAAGAGATTGTAAAAAAAGATCACCCAGCTAGATTTCTGCATTTTCTTATAGATGCAAACGTTAAATAATAAATATGATATTGAAATTTCCTTTTGACCAATCAGTAGCAATTAAAAATACAGTGCATTCTCGTAATTATTACTCAATTAACACATTTAATATATAGCCTACTCTTTAGGGCTGGAGTTTAAATGGGACAACAGCAGAAAGGTGAAGTTAGTGAGTTAGCTGAAGATTTGGCATTTATATAAAAGACAGATAAAACTCACAAGATTCCCAAGTTTAATCTGTCTTTATAGAAATACATTGAGCTACATAAATAGTCGTTTTATTAGTCTTGTGAGTGCAGTTTGGGTCAGATACACAAAGGTTTTGAGAGCTTTTGCCAACCCCCTTTTTAGTCGACCAAGAATTTCTTACAGCCCTACTACTCTTAGATAAAAATACATTTGCGAGATTTTATAAAACACAATATACATGGAAGAATTTATGCTTAAAGGTGCACTGTGTAACTTTTCTGAGGGAAAGTTCGTCAAATGCTTTTCTTTGTGATGTTATTGCTTTGTGTGGAATCCTTGTTCAGTGTTATACTGTGGAACACATTCCAGGCAGAGCAATGACATATCCATAGCAACAAGCAGGTGACGGACCCCAGTCAAAAAGTTACACGGTGAACCTTTAAAATATAAGTGCTCTAAAGTTACAGTTAACTTTCACATTCTCTTAAGAGCTGCTCGTCTCTGGCCTACTCTGTTCTGATGTGTCTTAGCGGTGTACAATCCTATAGAAGAATCAGCGGGCTGCTTTACTTCTTGGCCTTCCCCTGAGCGGCCACGGCCTCCATGGCTTTGCGCACGGTCTCCTCGTCTCCCAGGAACTGCATAGGTTTGACAGGCTTCAGATTTTTGTCCAGCTCGTACAGGATGGGGATTCCTGTGGGAAGGTTGAGCTCCATGATGGCCTCGTCAGACATGCCTAAGATAGACAGAGATCTTTAATGCAGAGTAAAAAATAAACAGACAATATAAACAATATAAAAATATAGCTGCAGAGTATTCAGTCTTGAGGACACAAACAGCTTGATGCGCAATTCCAAGAAAAACACTTTTTTAGACAACAGAATGTCTCCTTCTGCTGGTCAGATTTAGATACTATGGCTTGAAGTAATTAAGCATGTGTTGATACCTAATATCAACCTAAACTTGTGCAGTTATGGTCACATATTCATATATAGTGATTTTCCATCTTCAAGGCACTCAAAGCACGTTACATCATTCATTCACAGTGTAGTGTCTTGCCCAAAGGCACAATGACAACTGATTCACTACGTAGAGATTGGAATTCGAACCGCCAACCTTTTGATTAGTGGACAAACACTCTTACCAACTGAGCTACTGTTGCCTGTTTTAATAAAAAAAAATATTGTAAGACAAAACTGATCCAAATGTGTTATGCATCTGTTATTTATTGCTCATGATAAACATTCAAAAGTTATTCGGAAAAGGTTCAACAAGGTTCTTGTTGAAGTGAGCATGGCTGAAGGAGCTTTCATCTTTGGGTTGCCAGATCATGCGATAACAGTGCTATACAGCTCGCTATATTACGATAGTACTATAGGCATCCCAGGTCCAGTTATGATTTAGTTATGGTTTTACCGTTTAAATAGCATTAGTCCACAGCTTTCAGGGCAAAAAATAACACCTCTGAACATAGCTTTAAGCATAGCTTTATCTACATGAATGGACTTTGGGATGAATCTTTGAGGAATATTACAATTTAAACAGTGAGAATACATTTTGTCATGTAGTTTTCACACTAAAATCTGATACAAAGTAAGTTGATTTGTTTAAAATTCAGGTTCTCTGGGTGGATTTAAAATGGCTTGGTAGTCCATATACAACTTATTTCCTGTCAAGATCCACAGCCCCATGTGAAATAATAAAACCTGAATGACTGGTGACTCCCACAGCAACTTCCAGAATAAGACGGACAGGTAAGAAGAATTTTTTGTATCATTTGTATCAAATTTTTTGGTCACTCAGTATAATAAAATAAGAAGCAGGAGTTACTGGTACTGACCCTCCAGGTGCTTGACGATGCCCCGGAGACTGTTTCCGTGCGCAGCGATGAGCACCCTCTTGCCCTGTTTGATCTGAGGAGCGATGACCTCGTTCCAGTACGGCAGAGCGCGGGCGATGGTGTCCTTCAGGCTCTCACAGGAGGGCAGCTGGTCCTCGGTCAGGTCTCCATAACGACGGTCCTGTACGGGAGAGGACACGGGGGAGACGGAGAGGTGCAATCAGAATCAGAAAAGTCAGAAAAGATGCAGTATTGTGTTGTGGGAATGTGATTTGGCAATATGGCGCAACGTAAAACATAAAAATCATAGACCGTATAAAGAACTAAGACTAAGGGAGTATGACGTCACCCACAGTCAAATGCAGCTCACCGAGGCCGAGAGTTATAGGAGTGACTTTGGAGTTCCATATTAGGAATAGGAATTTATTTATGGACAAAATAGTGAAATAGAAACACAAGGATCATGTAGAGCGGGTTAATATGAACATTTTAAGAGACTTAACGTGGTGGCCAGCGGGTTAGCTACGCATGTCCATTTATATATACAGTTTATGATAATAATACAGTATAGCCAGAACAACAGTAAAAAACTAGCAGGGTAAATTAACTGTTGATGTGAGTTTAGGGTTGTCATCTCAATGGAGGAGTAATCTCAATCGAATTGAAATGGATATTTGAATCAGCACAAGTCGCAAATCGAAAAGGCTGTAATTTTTTAAAATATCATCATTTCCTCCACAAACATAATACCCTGTCTATTTATGTATAAAAACTGCTAACTGTGTATTTTAGATCTGGACAAACGAATGAAATGTGACTCTTTTATTAGCTTGGCAGTTCATATTACAATCTTCTCAAATATCATGGATGAATTGAAATTGTGAATTTACAAAATCCTTTTATTAAAACATAAATTGCAAATGTACCGTACTATAAGTCGCACCGCACTTTTTTTTTTTCATGGTTTGGGTGGTCCTGCGACTTACTCAGGTGTGACTTGTACACCAAATTTTCACACTGACAGCAGAGGGCGCTCTATGCTTGTGTGCCAGTATCTGCTGCTCTTGTTACTCCTGTACCACTGTCACTCGGGATTCAGAAAGGCCGGAATAATTCTAATTGGAACTGATGCCGAGTTTGATTTTTGCTGTGCAGAAAAGGAAGCGGCACTCTGTTTACCTCCGGAGGTCACGGAGTTGCTCAGAAGTGACACAGAAGATGAAGACTTCAGTGGATTTAGTGATTTGGAGTGAGATGGAGAGGAGGTTTATGCTCTAGTTCTCTGAATAATTGTTTCATTAACAGCCTGTTGTTCTCTGCTCTATTGTTACTATCATCACTTGCCTTTCAAGATTAAATGTCGGTTCCTGGTCTCGGATTTTATATAATAAATTTACCCAAATGCAATATGTTTTTTTCTTCTTCATTGTGCATTTTTTGGCTTTTTTGGCGACTTATACTCCAATTTATAGTCCGAAAAATATGGTAATTTAATTCACAATCACGACATTGGTCAGATGAAATCCCAATTAGATAGGTTTCCCAAATTGTTCACCCCTGCATGAGTTATTTAAAAGGTACATTGTGTAACTTTTCTGGTGGAGGGAATGTTTCACAGTACGGCATTAAACCTGTATCTTCATAAAGACCAAACCAGACCAAGTTACTGCTCAAATCTAAGAGGCGACCCCGATCAGTCAGGATGCCTGTTTTTTAGGGATTTTTAAAATAAATACCACCTGTAATTGAATACATGTAAGGCGGAGTTGTTTAATGTCATACTGCGGAACATTCCAGGCAGAGAAATGACATATCCAAAGAAAGAAGCAGGCGACAGACCCCCTACTGAAAAGTTACAGTGTTATAAATACAGAGAATAACAATTAAAACACAAGTAGTCACATTTTACAATAACTTGTCTATTACTTGTCTACATTTTACATTTTTATTATCTACTTTGTATAACATGTCCTTTCACAATTTGTATTTAAGATGAGCAAACCTCCAACTAACACCACAAGTAGATTTGGGAGACTTATTTATAAATATACTATTGTAAATAAAAATATGTATACTCATTTCTTTTTGGTCAGAATTTGTAACTGGAAGATCATAGGTTGTCTGGTCTTTGCACAATGTTGAACTTTTGAACTTGTACAATTCAAACCTTGTCCTCTCCAGTCATTTATTAACTGCTCCTCCACACAATGGGGGGAAACCTAGGGTCCAGAGAGCTGTACACAAGCCTCACATGTTATAGAAATATCAGAGCACCTAGTCATTTTCCTAATAAGAGAAAAACAGTCTTCTTACTTTTACAGTGGAAGTTGCAACTGTACTGAAAACTGTATTAATAACTGTTAAAGTGGATCTCCGGCACGTTTGAAGCTAAAGTCCGTTGCTAGAGGTGGTTCAGTACTGTCAGAAGCCAAAAAACGGCACAGATCAGTGTTGCCTCGGCGGAGATCTCGCTGTGGCAGTGAGTCTGTCAAGGTAACAAACTAGTGTAGTGATGGGGGCAAGTTCTTAACTTCCACGTAAAACACCAATTTGCACAGAAGAAGCTTAACACCACTTTAACCCATCTTACAACAGCCATGAGTAACAAACAAAACGCTCTGCCTGGTTCACTCATTAGTGTCTGGAAACGTTAGAAAACAACTTTATAAGCAGCTTTAGCCTTACCTTTGTTGATTTCCCACTGCACATGTGAAAGCCCAAAAGACTCGATCGCTGATGTTGTTTCTAATCCCATTTATTTATGAGTAAATTATATTTTTTGAAAAATGCTAAAAAAAAAATACATTCCCGAACCATTTTCTTTCATCGACTTTGATTTTCTATTGTTCTTTACCGTCAGTAGTCGATCCTCACTTGTTGCTTCTGGCGACTCAAGCCGCTCGCCGCCGCTGGAGTCGACAATTGAGTCTTTTGGGCTTTTGTATGCGCAGTGGGATATGGACAAAGGTAATTGTAAGGCGGCTTATAAAGATATTTTATTACGTTTCCAGACACTAATGAGTGAGCCAGGCAGAGTGTTTTGTTTGTTAGACTCGTGGCTGTTGCAAGATGGGTTAAAGTGGTGTTAAGCTTCTTCAATGTGAAGCAAATTGGGGTTTTAAGTGGAAGTTAAAAACTTGCCCCCATCACTACACTAGCGTGTTGCCTTGACAGACTCACTGCCACAGTGAGATCTCCGCCGAGGCAACACTGATCTGTGCCATTTTGTGGCTTCTGACAGAATTCAACCACCTCTAGCAATGGATTTTAGCTTCAAACGTGCCGGAGTTCCCCTTTAAGCTTAGAACCTACTGCAGAACCAAAAAGAAGTGTTTCTTTCTCACAGACTTTATTCTAGATTTTGAAAACTATTCTATCTCCTTCTGCTCAATAAGACATATTTGCACAGCACACACACAGACGCCATTTCTTCATCTTGCAAACTTCCACACACAAGCGATAGAACAATCTCACCTTGCTGATGATATTGTAGTAGTCATGATCGGGGCCCATGACGGGAGGGGGGATGTCAAAAGAGCGTCTCCAGATCTTGACCTGTGCCTCTCCGTGCTTAGCGGCCGTCTCTGCCTTGTTGAGCCCCGTGAGGCCACCGTAGTGCCTCTCGTTCAGTCTCCACGTGCGGTGCACCGGGACCCACATCTGGTCGATGCTGTCCAGGACGTGCCACAGGGTCCGGATCGCACGCTTCAGCACAGACGTGTAGCAGATGTCGAACTCAAAGTTAGCGTCTGTGGAGAGAGAAGGAAATAAGAGATTAAGAAAT
Organism: Odontamblyopus lacepedii; assembly: GCA_034769755.1. NCBI lineage: Eukaryota > Metazoa > Chordata > Actinopteri > Gobiiformes > Gobiidae > Odontamblyopus > Odontamblyopus lacepedii. The sequence continues at coordinate 9,834,504 of CM068354.1, forward strand.
AAAGAGATGATGAGTGCAGTAGAAATGTCAAAGAAAAAATATAATCAGATGAGGGTTCAAATTATCGAAGCACATATACTAATTGATCCAAAAACTAGTATTGAAACTATATACTCATTTCAAGTATTGAGTAGGGTTGCACCAGTACAATACTGATATCAGATATTGGGGTTGATTTGAACATTATGATGGACCAGATATCGGTTCCAGTGTGGGTCCAAAATATGTTTTAACAAAGCTGCTTTAGAATTATTTTGAGTGAAAAGTGATTTATACTATAAAGGAAATTAAGTATATTTTCAGCCCTAATATCAGCAGATATCGGGTATCAATGCTTAAAGACTCAGTATCAACATAGGAACAGAAAAAGCTGGATTGGGGCATCTCTACTAGGGCTGAAACGATTCATTGAGTTAATCAATTAGAAAAATGCATCGATTATTTTTTTTTGCCTCGATGCTTCGTTTTATTTTCATCCGCTCGGCGATGGCCGGAACCTTTTGTGGTAGAGGTAAAGTTTCCGCACGACCACTGCACTTCACTGTACACACAACAGCGCGGCGCCCATGGATGTGTAATAAGAGCATAACCTCCGGTGGCGGGGTGCGGAGCGCATCTCCGTTACGCCGCACGCTCCTCATCTCCCGTACGCCGCGTGCTCTGCGCATGGATTGTGTCTTGTCGCGTACACTCCGTGGACCGCGCTTCCTCCTGTGCGCCTCTAAACCAGAACTCACACCAGGTCTAAACCAGGTCTAAACCAGATCTAAAACCAGATCTAAAACCAGGACTAATCCAGGTCTAAAACCAAACAAGAATTTGCAGGAGTTGGTTGCTACATTTATGTAGTTTTAAAAATCATGACAATATCAAGTAATCCAAAGTATTCAGATTACGTTACTCACTTCAAGTAATTTAATTGATTACGGCACAAACTACATTTTGGGGAATGTAATCTATCTGTAGGGGATTACATTTTAAAAGTCACCTTCTCAACACTGATGCTACAACATCTAAACAAAAAGCACCGTACATTACATCAAGTGGAAAAGAAACCGCGAGGTAAGTCAACCTTAGCCCAGCGATAAACGTTTTTCATGTCCAAAACACGTGTATCCGTCAATGCACGTGGTGTGTACTTAACATGTGCAAAGTAGACACGACAATAACAAACGATTACTCGATTATTCGAACAAAATAATCGACAGAATAATCGATTACTATAATAATCGATAGCTGCAGCCCTAATCTCTACTATCGATAAGAGGAGGGGCAAAACAAATAGTGTATCTTGTTGGAGATTTTTGGAGGACTGGAATCATCTAACAAACAGCACATGTACAAGAAAGATTCAGATGCTCTCCCTAACTGTCTGTCAGTGACCTTATTGACCCTGATGATGCTAAAAATAAAATCTCCTTTTGAACGACTGAGTTGGGATAACAGCCAAGCTCACGTCCTGAAGGCCAAAGAAACCTCCAGTCTAGTTGTCCTTTTAACAGAACCAGACATTTATGTATGTGAGGAAATGGCCTTCATGGATTCATTCATTGTTAAACCTTCATTTTGTCCCACCCACTGATGAGAATAAATTCAGCAGACATTTTTCACAAATGACTAACCAAAGACCTCTGATTAAAGACTGTAACCTGACCTTTGACAATTTCCAATGACACAATCTCTATCTAAATTATTAAATTCCTCGCACTCAATGTATTTAAGTTAAGTTAATTGCATTAAAAAAAGATGAGGTAAGATTACAATATGGAAGAGTACGAATCTGCCTAGGGGCCACATGAGAAACAGAAAATATTGTGGAGGGCCAGGCCAGAATGCTTAACTCAATATTGCATAATATTAACTGTATTTCTTTATAAAAAGGCAGTAAATAAAATTGTGTTGATGCGTCGGTAAGACTGGTGTTATGACTAAGCAATGAAAATGTGAGGTTTCCTTACAAAAAATTAAATTTACAAACAACACCTCTATCACCTCTGTAATTCCAAATGAGCATAAACAGGCCGGTCAGGGTCAACTAAAGGGCTGTATGTGACCTGGGAGCTGTACAATGCCCAGGTCTGATCTGAAATGTTTCACAGCTAGGCATAACACTTCCTTGTCTCCACAGAAATGTTTTTGCTTTGCCTGGAATATTCCGCAGCAAGGCATTAAACTAATAAGTAGGGATGTAACAATAACAGAAATATGGTGATATTGTATCATCAAAGGTCTCACAAATATCGTGGACCATCACTATACATCGAATCACAAGTATCTTTGCTTAAATGAAGAGTTCTGATGCAGAAATAGCTAAAAAAAACCAGAGAGAACTACATAGACCATGATCCTTTGCTCCATTTCAGTGCAGACTACATGGAGAAATAACTGTTCTAAGCACTTTGAAATCTTCATTCTTTGGATTAAGTCTTGTGAAGGAATTTTTGGAGAAAAAAGTAGGCTATTCACACTTTTGTGAGCCTTCACAAAATATTGCAATAAATATCGTACAGTAAGATGTATATGGTGAAAATATGGTACAGAGAGATTTGGATATAGTTACATCCCTAATGACAATAAATGTTGTACCAAATGACTGGTCAAAGCATTTTAGAATGTCAGTCTTGTTATTATGTAGAATATTGTAATATCGTGAGCTTTCCCACCATATCACAATAAATATCGTACAGTGAGGTTCATACTGTGACAATATCATATTGTGAGACTTGGATATGTTACACCCGTACTAATAAGGTGGCGTCACAAGGCCAAGTCAATGGTCATAAAAAGATGCAAGAGTCATATCTTTAATGTCATACAGTGGAATATTCTATGGCAAAGCAATACCAACTCCATGGAAACAAGCAAGCAGAAAAGTTACATTGTACACCTTTAAATCAGTTCTATTATGCAAAATGGACTTTTCAGAGGTTTTAACAATGCCATAGTTGTTTCTCCCTGTTTTTTACCCTGTATTCTCATACAGATTACTTAATTATAATGTTGCTCTATTGGTGTTTTTCAGATTTTAGAACCTCATACTCTCAAATGGGAGGCAAGGGACAGATTTTCCTATTGATTATTGTACTTTTCCATAAAATATCCAAAAGGTGAATGTAGAAATGTTGAATCTGTTAATTTCCATGAGTGATCTGACTCTATTACAACAAAAATCTGCATTTAAACAATAACTTTAGCTTCCCCCCCCTGCTCTGTCCTGTTCTGTTACATAAGCAGTGCCACAGCATGGTGCAGCCACAGCGGAGCATCCCCTCTGCACGTACGTCCCCGCAGCCAACATCATCGACGTGACTCAACTCAGGACTGCGCGAAGCTTCCTAACGCCATCACCCGCTCTCTACCGCATGCCAGACACGTTACAACAGCCCCGGGAGCACGATCGCACCGGTAGACTTCACCTTTCAGGGCCTGCCCGCCTCTCCTCGCCTCCTTCTCCCCAGTTTCGCTCAGATCCGCGTCGAACCATCCGCAGAACCGATTCTCCTGGTTCCAGTTGCTCTCCCCGTGACGGATCAGGACGAGTTTATAAGCAGCCATGGTGGTTTGGAATGAGTTCGATTAAGTTTCAAGTTGAGATCAAGTGGAATGAAGCTGAGAAGAGGGATGTGCAGTTCGGAGCCGCAGAGAGGTCCACTGGTTGCTAGCCGGGGAGCTTTTATCGGGACATTGGTTCCCTCCCCTGCTTCCGGGTTGCGGCGGCCAATCAGATGCTGCGCTGTTCGACGTGACGGTGAAACTGACCAATGGGAGCCGTGGGCGGTAGCGGTGGGCCCGTGCAGTGACCTTCATTCTGTACATTGTACCATAGGACTGTTTTATTGAGCAACTTTCATCTTTTTAAAGCTTCTATATTACGCAAAATTGACTCTAGTGAGATTTAAGCCATGTTATAATGTTGTTACCTCCTTAAAACATACCTGGAGTTGCGTTTTGTTTAGGGTGACCAGATTTCCAGAATTAAAAACTGTCTGGGACACTTCTGGGTTGGGATGGTTGGTGTAAATAAAATTGTGAAGAGCACGTTACATTTTTTGTTGTTGTCTTGTCGTCATTTTCAAGCATGGTTCCTATATTTTAGCTAAACAAATGACAATATATTCCCCTTTTTACTGTTTTTTAGAGTTGAAATTGGTCAGAAGTAGGGACAACTGGGACATGTCTTGTGTAAAACTGAGCCAAATCACTGGTTTTGTATAAATCTGCTGAGACAGTGGCCACGGGTCTCAAAGCTGGGACTGTCCTGGGTAAATAGGGGCGCAGATTGGCAGCCTCGCTTCCGTCAGTCTGCCCCAGGGCAGCTGTGGCTACAATAGTAGTTTACCACCACTGGGTCTGGAGTGAATGAATAATGCTCTGTAAAGCGTCTTTGAGTGTCCTGAAAAGCGCTATATAAAACTGATGCATTATTATTATTATTATCTGGTCACCCTAGATTTGCTTCATTCACATATTTGCTTTATTACTAGTCTGCCTACATCTCCAAAGTTCAAAATGCTCTGTTCCACCTTGCAATGTCATGAATCGGTAGTTTTCAAGTTAACACCTCCTTTTACATTTAGTTCAATAGAGATGGGCAATTCCAGGGCTGAAATTATCCAAATGTTTCAGGTGAAAGTGTATGGAGTTTAAAAACAGAGTGAACACTTCCTGTATTACCAGTGTTTTCTAACTATGCAGGATTTGTCTGTGAATGAAACAAAACAACTCCAGGCATGTTTGTGGTGAAGATTGTGAAGTTTGAACATTATAATATAGTAATCATAGTAATTTGGGCTGTTTAACCCAAAGAATAGTCGATATTAGAAACTTCACTGTATGGTTCTTGCAATGAATAAAATGTTGATTGAGAGCTGCTTTGACAATTAGGTAAGTAGGTTTGAAAAACGCCTCTATCTGTAGTCTATAATTAAAGGGTCCATATGGCACTATTTTCTGATCTATGTTATAATGTAAGTTCTTCTCTCAAACAGAAAACACTCCACTTCCAGCTTGTGATGTCATGTGGTAATACAGGAAGTGTTCCACTGTGTTACTAAACTCCATACATCGTCACTAGAATCATTAGGAAAGTGACATCCTGTTTTCCTTCTCTAACCCTTCCATTCCCAAAGCTCTCTCCTTCCTCATTCAAACTCTGATTATGCTGGCCAAATATCATATACACAAAACAAAATGGACTCAAAATAAACCAAATGGTCACCACTATAATAATGAAACACAACAATATTTCCAAACAATAAAACATGGTACTAAACAAAAAAGATGTTAAAACTTACAGCATCTACAGGAAACCCCTACAACGGGGACCCTCTTCCTAACTTTTATTTTAGTTGGTTGCTTGCATGTGCTGCTTTTCCTTCACTTGTGCGTGATTGAATGTGGTGTATCACCCCAGTGTTGGATATGTTATTTATAGGATTATATGATACTGACTGCTGATCCTTTCATTCTCAAACCTGCTATAAATGTGAACTGGACTATGCCTCTGTCTCTGCCAATATGTATATGATGTATACGTTCAATAAAAAATTAAATTGGATACATCTGGATAATGCCTGCTGTGGGATTTTTTTTTTTTTTCCAATGTTGTAGTTATGTGTATGCTTTAACTTGCCCATGTCTACACAATAGGCATTTCCAATGAACCAGAAGGCTGAGTTCACCTTGGTCCTGGAGCAGATCTTACACAACACAGTATCACAAGGAGCATTTTATTAGCCAATTAAATCATGTCATGAGATATTTACCACCAAACTTAAAATGTCCATTTATTTTATAATGAAGATTAAATGTTGTCACACTGACTCAAAATGAACTCTTCCAATCCTTCCTGTCCCATAACTATTTAGACTCGCTCAAGTGCTCCTCCTAGTGGATAAACGTGGTCAGACTTCTGTTGTTGACTTCACTGATCCACAAGAGGTCACTAGTTTGTTTATGTATAAAGATGCTCTGGGCCTAGGACTCTATATACCGTATATGTGGAGAGACACAAGCAGAGCTGCTTTTAGGTCTATCCTCTGAGCCACAGGAGCCAGTGCAGAGACCTGAGCACAGGACCAACTAAGAACTACAATTATAAACTTTACCAAAATTGAAAAAAAACAACAACAAAAAACAAATAAACAAACAAACAACAACTAGGCAATCCTTTCAGTAGTATATTAAAGGCCCTATCTTATATGAAATAGATTCTTGTGAGCTTTAAACCATGTTATATTTTTTTATAATCAAAAACACACCTGGAGTTGTGCTTTATTTCATTCACATGTTTGAGTAATCTTGCATTATTAGTCTATCTACATCTCCAAAGCTCAAAATGCTGAATTCCTCCTTGCGATAGTTTTCAACTTAACAGCTCCTTTTGGTTCAGACTGGAAAATCTATGACTGAAATTATCCAAATGTTCTAGTGAAGGTGTATGGAGTTCAAAAACACAGTGGAGCACTTCCTGTACTGCTGCATGACGTGCAAGTGTTTTCCCACAAGAACTCAGCCTAAATGTGCAGCACAACTCCAGGTTTTTATTGAGGAAACATTATAACATATATAGAAAATAGTAAAAAAAAAAAAGGCCTTTTAAACAAAACTCAACTCTGTCAATGTTTCTGCGGAAAAGCATGGTTCAGTGTTTAAGAATGACCACACTGTGACCTTTAATGCACTTTTCCATGTTCTACTTTGATGTAAGCACTTTGAATGGCAGTTTACATACTATGCCAGTTAATGCCCACCCCACCCATGTCTTTCCTTCTACAACTTTTCCCCTCTCTGAGACTTTTTCTTCTTTTTTCGCCCAGAAATGAGGAAGTGGTGTGGTATTTTCACTGTTCCAGAAATAGCCCCATTCCCACCATGGCAGCAGAGCTTTCACACCCCAAACACTGCACCACTGTGGGGAAGGCCAGACTTATGTTAGCTGCAAGACCAGACTATTCACCGATGACAATGAAAGAATGTGTGTGCAGGAGGGAAGAAAATGTGAAAAAATTAACAGCAATTTATTTATATTATTGCTTTCTCTTCATGGAGACCAAATCAGACCAAGTTACAGGTCAGATCTGTGGAGAGGCGACCCCGCTCACAGTCACAATGCCTGTTTTTTGAGGTATTTTGGAGCTATAAAACAAACCGTAATTTAGTACATGTAAAGTAGAGCTGCTTAATGTGGAATATTCCAGGCAGAGCAGTGACATATCCAGAGAAACAAGCAGATGACATACCCAAATTCAGAAAGTGACATAGTGCACCTTTAAATGATTTAAAATGAACGCATGTGCTTAAAGTGGGGGGAATTATGCAAAATCGATGCATAGCTTTCCATGTTATAACATTCCCTCATCAAAACCATGCCTGAAGAGGTTTTATATGCACATTTGAGTGTTTCCCAATCTCTCCCAAAGCCTCTTTGTGGTTAGCTGTAAGATTCTGTCCAAAACACAATGATCCTCCATAAATATACAAAAGTGATACAAAACAATACACTACAGCTTCACAAACCTGATGCAACGTGCAATAGTTTCATTAGTGGAATGAAAAAAAAACCCTTTATTTACAGTTGTGCTCATAAGTTTACATCCCCTGGCAGAGTTTATGGTTTCTTGGTCCAGAAGCTGCACATGAGACGTACTTGGATATTCCAACATGATAACGATCACACAAAGGCAAGTGGACCTGTCACTGGCTCCAGCAGAATAAAGTGAAGGTTCTGGAGTGTTCGTCTCTTCTGACCTCAGTATCACTGAGCCTCTGGGCAGATCTCAAGCTGCAGTTCAGACAAAAGCCCAAGAATTTACAGGAACTGGAGCCTTTTGCCAAGAAGAAAATAACACATCCATCAGAGAAAATAACACATCCACAACTATCACAAAAGACTCCAGCTGTCACTGGGTCATTTGTGTAGTTTCTGTTCTCATTATGATTTAAAAAGAGGAAACAGTTGTTTGATAATAAAAGGCTTCAGCACTAACCATGAGTGAAAGAAAAGTTTTTGTGTTATCATTCATATTCTCTGAAAGATGGCCAAGAAATCAATCAAATTCTGTCAGGGTATGTAAATTTATGAGCACAAATGTATGTAGCACTTTTAAAAGTTGATTTTGTCCAACTGACAAAATAGACTTACACTTATACAGAAAGCAAAAAACAGACAAAGAGGCAGGTCAGTTAACACAATAATCAAAAATAGGATCAAACAATTAAATCGATTATTACAAATAAATTCATCAGATTGAATAAAAATAAATTAAGCTGAAACCAGCTAAAGGAAGACCAACCGGTAAAAACAGTTTTTAAGAAGTGATTTAAAAGATGGTACTGATGGCATGAGCCTTATCTCCTCAGGCAGGTCGTTCCAAAGCCGAGGAGCCCGGACTGAAAAGGCTCCATCACCTTTTGCTCCAAAGCCTGGACTTTGGAACAGCTACAGGGACCTCCCTGAGGATCTAAGGCGGAGGCTCGTATAGGGTTAAAAGTTCTGAAACGTACCTTGGTGCGAGACCATAACAAACTTTAAAATTGCTCAATAAAATGTTAGTTCTAAAACACGCAGGCAGCCAGTGAAGAGAAGCTAAAACCGACATAATGTGTTGATGTTGATGATAGCGCTTTGAAGGGGGAGTGACTTCTGCTTTGCCTAATGCCAAAATTGGTTAGCTGTATGGTAAAAACACAGAGGAGCACCCTGAATTACTGCCAGAAGATTCCAAGAGGCGCCGGCAAACATTCTGCGCTCTGTAGAGGTCGACAATAGACAGGCCAAATAGGCAGGATTACACAAATGGGTGTAAATAAAACAAAATACAACTAAATAAATTGTTTTTGCATAACCAGGCCTGCTCCTCCTGTGTTTTCAGACCCTCTTGTGGAATGCCCATACCAGGTCGCTGTTCTGTCTCTGTCTGCATAGGACTCATGTTCTGCCACGCTTTTGTATTTTCTCAAAATAGACCCAGGAAGAGGCAGAGACGCAGGACTTCATTAGGACTAAATCTGGACTAAACCTGGACCCAAGTGCTGAGTGAGACTTTTGGAGCGTAGAGGCCACACCTGCAGAGCTCTGACACAGGTTACACAAACAGGACTGCAGCAGGTCTGGATCACTGCGAGATTTACTGTAAAGATAAAGAACTATGTGGGGCAAAAGTGGTCTAGTCGGTAAGGTTTGCTGGTTCAATCCCAAAGTAGTGCGTAAAAAGGTAACTCTCTAGACTCTCTGCTTTTACATTTGCTTTTTTAAATTATTAAATTTTCTATTATATTTTATTTTGTGTTTTAGATTTTTTTGTAAAACTTTAATGCATATTTAAAGGTGCACTGCTTTTTTCCATGGAGATGTTATTGGTCTGAAATCGCAGCTAGGCATTACTTCCTTACACTTTTTGCTTTGGATGGAATATTCCGCAGCATAGCATTAAACTAATATAGCACCATTTAGACAAGAAGGTGACACCACAAGGCCAAATGACTGGTCAGATCTGTGGAGAGGCAAGCCAACTTAACTTAGGAACGCATGAGTTATTTCTGAGCAATAAAACGATGCAAGAGCGATATGTTTAATGTCATACTGTCATACATCACCATGGAAACAAGCAAGCAGCGGACCCTCCCCCAGAAAAGTGACATTGTACACCTTTAAAGGGATTTTGGGTTTTTTGACATGAATCTGTGTGGCATCCCTGTCAGTAATGTCGTGCATCAACAGTGTCCGGTGAGCCGAGTTCTTGCCCGGTTTCAGTGTTGATGAAAGTGTCCGGCAAGTTGGCTGGAGTCATGATAATAGAGTGTTTTTCTTCTCAAATGTGTTCTTCTCATGTGTTTTAAAGAGAGATACATTTGCATCACAAAACAATTGTCCACTAAAAAGTCAGACCTCAGAATCACTTTTTTACTATTTTCTCTCCGGTCGTATCACTGCGCTGCCTCCAGGTGAAACTATGAGTGGAGAGAAAATAGTACCGAGCGATTATGAGGTCTGACTTTTTCATAGTTCACATTTTGTGATGTAAATGTATCACTCTTTTGAACACATAAAAAAACGAGAAGAAAAACGTTTTATTTTCATGACTCCAGCCAACTTTCCTCAGTACCAAAACCGGGGAAGAACTCGGCTCACCGGACGCTGTCGGGAGGTAAGTCAGTGTTGAAGTTGACTCTTGAAGTTGTATTTAAAGTGATTTATGCATGTTGTGCAATCTGTAATCAATCGCTCACTGCTTTGTACTTACTTCTTCAGATTTATTCTCTTAATCTGTGATACATGTATTACTCTACAGTGTTGCGTCGTCATTTTGGTGCTGCTGTCATCTGCAGCCACCCATCAGACGTGCACTGCAATTCCACAGTATCAAAGATTATAGCGATAGAGCAGACACAAGCACAATATGTCTTCTTACCAAATTGAGGGCTGAATTTCTCTAACTCAACCTTTTCTCTTATGCTGAATCATGATCCACAATTTACATTACAGACCCTCTTGTGTCCCCCTTCCTCTCTGACACGTGAACAGGACTAGGCTGGGGCTGGGGGTCTCTGGGTGCGTCTTTTCCTCTTCATGTGTGTGCTGCAAGATGGACCACAGCTGTTGCACATTAACCTCTCCAGCGCTGGGCCTGAGATGGAGATCCACTCAGAGATGGTGCTGCATAACTTCGCTGTGACTGGGCACTGTCTGGGGAACCTATAGTTGACCATCTGGAACGTGATGATGGAATGTTTTACTCTGAATGGCCTTCAATGGGCTATTGATATTTCGCAATGGCATCGCTGGGGTGCTGGGGGTGCTCTAGACACATCACTGTGATGGAATGTTTAGCAGTTACCATGGGAACACAATGCATATATAAGCAAACGCTGCCAAAAAAGTTTGAAGACAGACTCAGAACTCAAGAAATGGATTTAAACAGCACATTTTCAGAAGCCTGTGAGCAATATGAGTGTTCATGATTCCGTTTAGCTGTGATTTTCAATAAAAAAAGGTGAGAGTAGCTGAAAAGGATACCGTTTAGAATACAGTTAAAGGGGAACTCCGGCATTTGAAGCTAAAGTCCATTGCTAGAGGTGATCGAATACTGTCAGAAGCCAAAAAACAGCACAGATCAGTGTTGCCTCGGTGGAGATCTCACTGTGGCAGTGAGACTCTCAAGGTAACAAGCTAGCATAGTGATGGGGCAAGTTCTTAACTTCCACATAAAATGGCAGTTCCACATAAAACAACATGACAATTCTCCATAAATAGACAAAAATACGATACAAAACTTGACAAACCTGATGAAATGTGCAGCAGTTTTCTTAGATAGATGCGGATTGTGTTGTGATAGTGCTCTGAAGGGGGAGTTGCTCAGAGCTCAGAGCAAGTGACACTTGTTAATAACTTCTTTTTGTTTTTGGAATACAGTGAACCCTCATTTATTGCGGGGGTTATGTTCCAAAAAGAACCCGCGGTAAGTGAAATCCATGAAGTTGTCAGCTTTATTTTTTTTACAATTATTATACAATACAATACTGTACTATAGAATGAAACCAAAGATCAAAACCTGATTTCAGGCCCAGGCATTTGTTTAAGAAATAAAAATATAAATGTTTTCTTACAAATAACTATGATACTTTTTAAAAATACTGTAAAATAATAATTTTACTAATGAATAGGAGGCTGGACATTGTGACTCAGGCGTATTTCACAGTCCCTCTGACTGTGCCTCTTCTTTTTGACTCTGCTGCAGCGTCTTTTTCTGCTGGAGGCTGTAGTGCAGGCGTCTTTTTCCCAGAACGAACCGAAGATTAATTTATTCCGTAATAGCGCCTACAGCTGCACAGCTTCTACCTTCCTTCAGCATGTCCAGAAGTTTAACTTTTTCTGCGATAGTTTGCATCTTCCTCGGCCTTTTGCTTGTGTCGCGCAGAACGTTTCATCGACATTGTGGGTTTTGTCATGGAGAAAATTTGCAAAGGTAAATTTGTCGGGCTGAACAGAGACGAGGCACAGAAACTGTTGACACTGGTCTAAGTCAGGGGTCGGCAACCTTAAACACTCAAAGAGCCATTTTGGAGCGTCTCCCACAGAAAAGAAAACACCCGCGGAGCCACAAAACCCTAAAATGAGGATCACATTGCATATCATTTTTTTTAACCTGTCTGCTCTGTATGAAAGACTATAGTGTGTTGCATTTATGAAATCAATGAAAATACAACACGAATAATCCACTGAGTCGTGTCCTTTAGTCTGACAGAAGCTGAAGCATCAGCACTGAGCTGTTTTCAGAGCAGTGTACGCAAATTAGCCATGCGGTTTAAGTTTCGTTTCTCCTTTTAGTCCTGGTTTTAGATCTGGTTTAGACCTGGTTTAGACCTGGTTTAGACCTGGTTTAGACCTGGTTTAGACCTGGCTTAGTTCTGGTTTAGTCCTGGTGTTAATTCTGGTTTAGAGGCGCACAGAAGGAAGTGTGGCCCACGCAGCGTATGCGATATGACACGGTCCACGCACAGTGTGCGCGCCGTACAGGAGGAGATGCGCCGTACAGGAGGAGATGCGCCGTACAGGAGGAGATGCGCCGTACAGGAGGAGATGCGCCGCACAGGAGGAGATGAGCCGCACAGGAGGAGATGAGCCGTACAGGAGGAGATGCGCCGCACAGGAGGAGATGCGCCGCACAGGAGGAGATGAGCCGTACAGGAGGAGATGAGGAGTACAGGAGGAGATGCGCCGTACAGGAGGAGATGAGGTGTGCGTGGTGTATGAGAGGAGGCGCGTACGGTCTAAGTGAAAAACCAATGTCAACTTTTTTCACTTTTAGACTACAGTCCCTCAGCCAATCAGAATTCAGAACACAATGCACTGTAAAAAAAAAAAACAAAAAAAAACAAAAGCATAAAAAATCTGCGAAACAGCAAAGCCGCGAGGGTTATAGCAAGGGTTCACTGTATACCATTTTCAAAACAAATAAAGGTACCATGGTGATCTTAGTATGTTATCTGTTGGAAGTTAAGTTAGAAATAAATACCCCCTTTTTAACCAATCCAAATTTCTTTTACAGGGAACTGCACAAAGAAAGGCCCCAACAGATGAGGAAATAGAACTGGAAACCTTAACGTTATGATCTAAAATCTAACATATACTCATGCATCTAAAAAGAGTTTTAAGGAAGTTGTATCACAGTATATGGTATTTGGGGTTTTTTTTTTCATTACAGATTCATTGATGGGAAAAGAGTGACAAGACAAGACATCTTCCTGTCTTGTGATTGGCTCCGATTGCTCCAAGCCCCGCCCCTAACCCAAGAATTTTACTGTAATATAACTATCCTTCGTTAGAGATAAAAAGATGAGTAACTTTTTCAGCCAGCAGCTGTTCAGTGCTGGTTCGCTACCTCAGCAAATCTGTGACAACACTTCTCCACCAGAAACTTCTCCAAACTATTTAGAACGGCTTTCAAAGGTCCGATAATACGCAAATTTGACTCTTGTGAGCTTTAAGCCAGGTTATAATGTTGTTACAGCCTCAAAAACAGACCCGGAGTTGTATTTTGTTTCATTCACGCATGTTTAACACACAAACTTATTTAGACTGTATTTTTTTCTCTGAAATGGAAAACACTCTGGAAAACGCTGTTCCACCTTGTGATGTCACGTGGTAATACAGGAAGCGCTCCACTGTGTTTTTTAAAACCCCATATACCTTCACTAGAATTATTTGGATAATCTCAGCCCTGGAATTAGCAGTCTCTACTAAAAATACAGTCTAATACATTACTAAATACTAAAACAAGAAATACTAAATACTAATAAAATAGAATACTAAATACAATCAATCAATTAAATACTGTGGCTTTTAACTGTATGTTTTAATTGGATTTAATTTGTTTATGTTGTTGTAAGGCAAACTTGAGTGTCCAGAATGGTGCCTAATAAATAAAATGTATTATTTGTGTGTTATTGTATTATTACTTGTGTATTATATGTATTATATGTGTTGTTGCTGTTATTATTATTATTATTATTATTATTATTATTATTATTATTATTATTATTATTATTATTATTATTATTATTATTACCACGTTATGACATCACAAGGTAGAGGTTTGAGCTTTGGAGTTAACAAGTTAATAGTAAAGAGTTACTCAAACATGTGTGAATGAAACAAAACACAACTCCAGGTCTGTTTTTGATGAGGTAACAACATTCTAATATTGTAAGAGTCCATTTTGCGTAATATAGGACTAAATACTAAATATGGGGAAAAGCATAATAGCCTACTTCTTCTACTAACCACGCTTTATTGTATTAAAAGCTGCCATAGTTTTCGCCTCCTCCACCACCTCTGCTTCACTGTGTCCTGTATATAGAGCCCTGTAATCTCTTTCATGTGGTCCTGCCGCACATAAATACTCCCTGCTGATTGGCTGAGGCTTTTATCTCCAAACAGGAAGTACTGGAGGGCTCCTGTCTGCGCGACCAATCTGGAGCTCATTTGGAAAAGCCATCAGTGTAGGCTAACCTCCACAGCCTCTAGTGCAACGGATACAGCAGACCTGGGCCTATATATGAAGAATGCATCGTTAAAGGGCCCATATTACCTCATTTTCTTAGGTTATAATGTAGTTTCCTCATCACAAACATATCAGGAGTTGTGTTTTGTTTCATTCACACATAAATTCTGCATATTTAGGCTGATTTCTTCTCTCAGAAACACTGTTCTGATGTCATGCTGTAATGCAGGAATTGCTCCACTCTGTTTTTAAACTCCACACTCCTTCAGTAGAATCATTTGGGTACTTTCAACCTTGGAATGTCCAATCTCGACTAAACAAAAGGTAAAAGGAGCTGTTAACTTGAGAACTACCGCTTCATGACATTACAAAGTGGAACAAAGCATTTCGTAGATGTAGACAGACTAATAATTAGGGATTACTCACAGTGAATGAAATGTTTCAATGGTAACAACATTCTAACATGATGCAAAGCTCACAAGGATCGGTTTTGTTTAATATAGGACATTTAAATAACTATCCAAAGCCAAAATATTGTAAACATGGGTAATATTCATTTAAATATAACTTATACAATACTCAAATCTTACATACATTGAGACACCTTTCAATCCAGACAGCATTCATACACCAGTGTACCCAGAAACTGAAGGTAAACTGAAATGTCTTGCCCAAGGACACAATACTAGCATGGAGAGAAGGGACAGAAGATTAAACCACCAATCTAAGGTATAACAGCTGAACTATAATAGCTCATGTCATAATTTTTTAGACTAACTTGTTTAGTGAGTGGTTTGCAGAGGAGCGCACAAAGCAAAGGGGACTACATAGACCATAATGCTTTGCTCTGTTAAATTCTTCATAAAAGATACAGTACTGCACAAAAGTTTTACACAGGTGTGAAAAAAATGCTGTAAACTAGGAACAACAAAACAAACAAACAACAGTGAATGAACGAAAGAGAAATCTAAATCAAGTCAATATTCTGTGTGAGCTTTGCCTTCAGAAGAGCATCAGTTCTTCTAGGTTTACTTGCAGACAGTTTGTGAAGGAACTGGGCTGGTCGCTGTTCCAAACATGTTGAAGAACTAAGCACAGATCTTGTGTGGATGGAGCTTCCTCACATCCTTCTGTCTCTTCATGGAATCAGACACACTCCATGATGTTGAGGTCAGGGCTCCATCACTTCCACAACTTCTTCTTCTTTACGCTCAAGAGAGTTCTTAATGACTTTGTCTTTTTATTTAGTTCACTCACTTTGCAATTTGTGCTGTATGTTATGTTATGTAATGACTAGTTCTGTCAAAAGTACTGAACATCAGATACTAATCAATACTAAAACTAGATACTCATTTGAGCAGGTATTGATACTAAAAAAGTCACATTCACCGGTCAGAAATGAAGCTTTCCTGAATAGTTTTAGAATGAACTTGAGCTGTATCAGAACAAGTGTAAGAGCACATAGACTAGTATACGCCCAGATTCCACAGATACAAGATGGAAATATAAAAGAAAGTACTATGATTTCAGTGTTTCTTATTAATATTGAGGTTTCAGAAGTATCAAGTCTGTTCCTTAGTATCAAAATCAACTTTTAAATGTTTGTAACATGAGTCGTGACCACACTAATCAATAGAGCAGTTTAAAAGAATGACAAAACAACATACTGCTTGTGTTTCATTTATTTGTGTCATGTAGTTTAGAGCACTTTGTTGACCATTTTAGGTAACATGGCACAGGGTGTAGACAGGAGGCACTTGAAAATGACCCAAAACATTACCGTGCATTTGGCTAACTTCATAACAGTCATTTATGCCCAAAAAAGTAATGCGTCTGGCCCACAAAAGTACACTTCACGTAGTTCAAAACTGCCCTCTAGACATAATGTTATCTCAAATTACAGCTGACAGCAACACTGAAAATCCATGAGAAAAATATGTTACCTTTTTCACTATGTTATAGGCTATAAAACAGTACAAAACATAAAAATATAAACTTTGAAATTCCACTGTTAAAAAATCATTGTACAAAATGAGGAAGAGTAAACAAACAAGGCAATGCTGGTCACAAAAATAAAAAATAGAAAAGTGTGTGTAGTTATAAGTTATCTTAAGAATTGGACCAAGACCAAGATAGGCCTATTGTAAGTACCAGGATGTAGTACATGTTTATGACAACTTCAGATCAGATGACCTTTTGGATAGATTGTAAAATTAACTGGGAATTTACAAAGAATTCAAGGCATATGTGGTCCGTTACTACTTCTTTTCATGCAATTTAAAAAGACAGACACTTTGTTAAATGTGTTGTTTACACTTTTGGACATTGAAACACACAGTTCAGTTTGAAATACTGTCGCTAAATTAGGACTAAACCAAGTCTAAACCAACACTAAAACAGGTCTACACTAGGACTATATCAGGACTGAATCAAGACTAAACCAGGACTAAAACAAGTCTAAACCAGGACTAAAACAGGTCTACACTAGGACTATATCAGGACTAAATCAAGACTAAACCAGGACTAAAGCAGGTCTAAACCAGGACTAAAACAGGTATACACTAGGACTATATCAGGACTAAATCAAGACTAAACCAGGACTAAAGCAGGTCTAAACCAGGACTAAACCAGGACTAAAATTGGTCTACACTAGGACTAAATCAGGTTTAAACCAAGAGTAAACCAGGACTAAAGCAGGTCTACACTTGAACTAAATCAGGACTAATCCAAGACTAAACCCGGACTAAGGCAGGTCTATACTTGGACTAAATCAGGACTGAATCAAGACTAAACCAGGACTAAAGCAGGTCTACACTTGAACTAAATCAGGACTAAACTAACACTAAACCAGGACTAAATCAAGACTAAACAAGGACTAAAGCAGATCTAAACCAGGACTAAACCAGAACTAAACCAGGATTAAACCAAGACTAAAACAGGTCTACACTAGGACTAAATCAGGTCTAAACCAAGACTAAATCAGGACTAAAACAGGTCTAAACCAGCAGTAAGACAGAACATTAGATATACAAGCGGATTAAACTAGTTCTGCCTAAACTACAAATAAACCAGGTCTAACCAGGTTTAAACCAAAACACGTGTTCTGATTCCCAGTTTAGCTCTGACTTTGTTTGGTCCTGTTATACTGGTCTAGTTTCTAGGTTTAATTCCGAGTACAGTCCAGCTTAAAGGTGCATCCACACGTTAGTCCACAGTTTAGTCCTGGTGCATATGTGATTTAATTCTGTTCTAATCCTGGTTTAGTCCATGTTTAGTTCCAGGTTTAGGCAATTTTTTGTCCCAATTTTGATATGGTGTTTGATGTGGACTAAATCATAGCCTAAATCAGTCCTGGACTACAACACTGACTACATTTCAACAGGTCGAACCAGTTGCAAAAGTCAGATTGCTAAATAAAATTGCAAAATATTGACTGTTACAAAAAAAAATAAAACTTGTTAATCTAAAACAAAACAAAACCCAACAACAACAAAAAAGCATGTAAAAAATGAAATGTCTGCCCCGTAAAGATACAGTGAAGAACTATCCCTCGTCTTTCCTCCTCTTTCCCTATATCCATTCTCCATTAATCCGGTTAGTCCCGCGCGTAATGACCCTCTCCACCTCTCCTCATATGACCGTCTGCGCTCCTCGGCATTTCCTGCACACACAATACACCAGGGACACGAGGTAGGCGACGCACGCAAGGCAGGCGAACACCGCGGCCGTCAGGTAGACCTTGTACAGGCACATGTGCTGGTACTTGTCCAGGTTGCAGTAGGCGTTCCGCTCCGTTTTGTAGATCATAACTCCAATGGCCGGGAGGTAGAGCAAAGCAGCTGCTACATCATAAGCCAAGTTCGTAAAGAGCCACCGTTGCCCCCCGACGACTGGCACCAAATCCTGCTTATCCAACAGCGTGATGAAGAAGAGAGCGAGCGTGAGAAGCCAGAAAAGCACCGCGACGAAGAGGACAAAGTGGATGGAGCCTTCGTATTTATTCGCGGCGATGGTTACCCACAATCCGGCGCCGAACACGATCTGCAAAACCCGTAAGATTCCCAAAAAAGTCTTGAGGAACTTGAGGATGTTGGCCCTCACCGGAGACTGCGGGGTTTGGGGTGACATGTCTATAGCCTACCCCTTCTCCGAGCGCGTTCTACCGCGTGCCAGATGCGTACAGCTGTGTGGAGGCCGTGCGTAACCGAGCGCGTAAAAATGGAGTGGTCCAACGTTGAGAGACGATAAAAACAAGAAAGAAAGTCGGTGTTCTTTCCACGGTTCTGGGTTTGAAGTCTCGAATTGTGTGGCCCGAGTGTTTCGTCTTTTCCGTTTCCTCTCTGCTGCTGAATGTAGCGTTTGTGTCGGGGGCAGGCGGACGGAGAGGGGGAGTCCAGAGCCCGCCTCTCCTCCGCTGGGCTGGGGCTGTCTTCTCCCGGTCCGTCCCTGTTCGGTAAGACGAGCGTAAAAAGCGTCTGCTGTCACTAATGGAGAGTTATTGGCCTCAAGGGACGGATGCGTGACCTCTTGACGCACGCCAAATAGCATCCACAATGAATTCAAGCTACAGCTGGTCAGACTTTGGAAATATCCTTTCGCTAGCCTATAGCCTAGTTCTAACGTAAAAGTTATAGAACTAGCCTAGCGTAGTGTCCCGTTAGTGATTCGGCGAAGGAGGCTTCTTAATCATGAGATTCAATGTTGTAAGAAGAATCTAGGCTAGATTCTGTGGACCCAGAGCTGGATAGTACTCAGCTACATTTGCTCAGTTACATTTACTTAAGTAACCTTTTAAACGAAGAGTACTTTTCTACTTTTACTCCTACATGAGCAATATTTTACTTGTAAAAGCTGTGGTTATACTTCCCACTGTGAGTAAGTGTGCAAACAACAGAAGCTTTGTGCTGACATTTGTGTTTCTTGCCCTGCTCCTTCAGATTTCTAGATTTAGTATAATTTTTGTTTGTCTTTTGAGAATGCCAGATTTTGTGCATTGTTTAATGTTTTGTCCTTCAAATTACATTAATGTCAAATTATAAATCAGATGTTATCAGTGTTGGGTTACTTAGTAATGCATTACTGTATTCAGATTACTTTTTAGGGAACACAGTAATTTAACGCGTTATATTTACAAAACTGATAATTAGATTAAAATCACTTGGTCGAGTAACTATGCATAACTTGCACTATGTTTTGCTCACAGAATACTTAATTATTTAAATTTTATTTTGCAAATAAAACCCATAGCACTATAATAAAAAGCTCTTATTATACATCCATGATAAAACCATAGACCGTATATATGAGTGGACATAGCTATCCCGTTAGCCGCCGCGTGCCAAACTGGAAGTGCTCCAGGAGGCTCTTCCGGCTCCTTCTCTCCCTTTTTCCCATTGACTTGCACTGAGATCTTATCACTCTTCTCTCTGTACCTGTTGCACTGAGCCTCGTCATTTTGGTCTTAAAATGTTCATATGAACCCGCTCTACATGGTCCTGATTTTTTTTCCGCTATTTTCTCCACCAAAAAAAAAAAACCCTATTCAAAACATAGAGGCTGGCTCCAAATTTGCTCCTGTAACCGAGGCATCGCGAGCCTCATTTGAGCGACACTAAACGCTATGGGTGATGTCACGCTCACTTAGTCCACTTCTGTCATACAGTCTATGGATAAAACCCTTAAATCGAACCGCTCCTGCAAGTCTGTCCGAGACGCGTAGCAGAGCAAAACAAATGCAGCATGGCACAAACATTGGGAGAAAAGTGCTTTCTCTAGTTAGAAATGCGCACATTATTTCGCCTTTAGTGTGTACAAGTGGAAATAATATTGTGGTCCTTTCCGTCGTCAATTCTGTGGCGGAAGCCAGACGTTTTCGACAGTGGAAGAATCCGCACCAAATTGCAAGAATTATACTTGGACAAGAGTTATAACTCTTGGACCACCACTTTGTACTTCTACATGAGTTCCTTTATTCTGAAGTAACGTTACTCTTCTTTGAGTAAACTAAAACTGTTGAGTGTACGTCCCAATATATGTCCACTAGGGGGGCCTCTTCCCTTTAAAGATGCTACAGAATGGAGTTAAGCACTGATTAGATAAAATGATGAACTGGTTTCATTCATGGTGTCAAATGTTGCATTGTTGTAATTTGTATTGTATAAAGATGGAAACAGGTCAGAATGTAACTGTAAGATGAACGACTTAAAGAGAGTAGCCATTCAAGTACTCAAGTTAGTAATGTTACTTCAAAATAACATTACTGAAGTTGAAGTACAAAGTAGTGGTCCAGGAAGTTACTCAAGCAAAAGTAAAAAGTATTTGGGAAAGCTACTACTCAAGTATGAGTAACTTAAAGAGTAGCCATCATAGGACATCTGAAGTTAATATCTTGTGAATGACAAAACATTAAAGAATGCGCACACTCTGGTATTTTCAAAGGACAGACACAAAAATAAGAGAGAAAAAAACTAAATGATGGAGCGGTGCAAGAAACATAAATGTTAAAATAATTTCATATTGTCAACATAAAGCTTACAGTGATGGGAGTAGTGTTGGGCAAGTACTCTGAAATGATAATAAAATATATATTACTAGTTATAGTGCAAAAATCTGAATGATGTATTTTTTTTATTTGTCATGGAGAAATTTTGTATTTCCCAATTTTCATTAAATTGTCAGTTTATATTGCATAATTCTGACATTGTGGATGCCACTGTATTTAATAAAATTGTTCATATTTCATGCACTTTGTGTTGCATCTTTTGTATGAAAAGTGCTCTATAAATAAAGTTTGACTGATTTATTTGAGTCATACGGTCATAGAAATTGTGGCTTTATATGAGCCAAAACCAAAAAGCAACAAACAAAACTATGTTAGAGTTAAGTACATCTGTGCAGTACTAGAGTTAAGTACATCTGGGTAGTACTAGAGTTAAGTACATCTGTGAAGTACTTGGGATAATTGTACCTGTGTAGTACTAGCGTTAAGTAGATCTGTGTAGTACTAGGGTTGAGTACATCTGTGAAGTACTAGAATTTACATCTGTGAAGTACTAGAGTTAAGTACATCTGTGCAGTACTAGAGTTAAGTACATCTGTGTAGTACTAGGATACTAGAGTTAAGTACATCTGTGTAGTACTAGAGTTAAGTACATCTGTGTAGTACTAGGATACTAGAGTTAAGTACATCTTTGTAATACTAGGGTTAAGTACATTTGGCAGTACTAGATTTAAGTACATTTGTGTAGTACTAGAGTTAAGTACATCTGTGTAGTACTAGAGTTAAGTACATCTGTGCAGTACTAGGGTTAAGTACATCTGTGTAGTACTAGAGTTAAGTACATCTGTGTAGTACTAGGGTTAAGTACATCTGTGTAGTACTAGAGTTAAGTACATCTGTGTAGTACTAGGGTTAAGTACATCTGTGTAGTACTAGGGTTAAGTACATCTGTGTAGTACTAAAGTTAAGTACATCTGTGTAGTACTAGAGTTAAGTACATCTGTGCAGTACTAAAGTTAAGTACATCTGTGTAGTTCTAGAGTTAAGTACATCTGTGAAGTACTAGGGTTAAGTACATCTGTGTAGTACTAGGGTTAAGTACATCTTTGTAATACTAGGGTTAAGTACATTTGGCAGTACTAGATTTAAGTACATTTATGTAGTACTAGAGTTAAGTACATCTGTGTAGTACTAGAGTTAAGTACATCTGTGCAGTACTAGGGTTAAGTACATCTGTGTAGTACTAGAGTTAAGTACATCTGTGTAGTACTAGGGTTAAGTACATCTGTGTAGTACTAGAGTTAAGTACATCTGTGCAGTACTAGAGTTAAGTACATCTGTGTAGTACTAAAGTTAAGTACATCTGTGTAGTACTAGAGTTAAGTACATCTGTGTAGTACTAGGGTTAAGTACATCTGTGCAGTACTAGAGTTAAGTACATCTGTGTAGTAATAGGGTTAAGTACATCTGTGTAATACTAGGATACTAGAGTTAAGTAAATCTTTGTAGTACTAGGGTTAAGTACATCTGTGTAGTACTAGAGTTAAGTACATCTGTGTAGTACTAGAGTTAAGTACATCTGTGTAGTACTAGGGTTAAACACATCTCTGTAGTACTAGGGTTAAGTACATCGGTGCAGTACTAGAGTTAAGGACATCTGTGTGGTACTAGGGTTAAGTACATCTGTGTAGTACTAAAGTTAAGTACATCTGTGTAGTAATAGGGTTAAGTACATCTGTGCAGTACTAAAGTTAAGTACATCTGTGTAGTACTAGAGTTAAGTACATCTGTGCAGTACTAGAGTTAAGTACATCTGTGTAGTACTAGAGTTAAGTACATCTGTGCAGTACTAAAGTTAAGTACATCTGTGTAGTACTAGAGTTAAGTACATCTGTGTAGTACTAGGGTTAAGTACATCTGTGTAGTACTAGGGTTAAGTACATCTTTGTAATACTAGAGTTAAGTACATCTGTGTAGTACTAGGGTTAAGTACATCTGTGTAGTACTAAAGTTAAGTACATCTGTGTAGTACTAGAGTTAAGTACATCTGTGCAGTACTAGGGTTAAGTACATCTGTGTAGTACTAGAGTTAAGTACATCTGTGTAGTACTAGGGTTAAGTTCATATGTGCAGTACTAGGGTTAAGTACATCTGTGTAGTACTAGAGTTAAGTACATCTGTGTAGTACTAGGGTTAAGTACATCTGTGTAGTACTAGAGTTAAGTTAATCTGTGCAGTACTAGAGTTAAGTACATCTGTGTAGTACTAGGATACTAGAGTTAAGTACATCTGTGCAGTAATAGGGTTAAGTACATCTGTGCAGTACTAGAGTTAAGTACATCTGTGTAGTACTAGGGTTAAGTACATCTGTGTAGTACTAAAGTTAAGTACATCTGTGTAGTACTAGAGTTAAGTACATCTGTGCAGTAATAGGGTTAAGTACATCTGTGCAGTACTAGAGTTAAGTACATCTGTGTAGTACTAGGGTTAAGTACATCTGTGTAGTACTAAAGTTAAGTACATCTGTGTAGTACTAGAGTTAAGTACATCTTTGTAGTACTAGGGTTAAGTACATCTGTGTAGTACTAGAGTTAAGTACATCGGTGCAGTACTAGAGTTAAGTACATCTATGTAGTACTAGAGTTAAGTACATCTGTGTAGTACTAGGATACTAGAGTTAAGTACATCTGTGCAGTAATAGGGTTAAGTACATCTGTGCAGTACTAGAGTTAAGTACATCTGTGTAGTACTAGGGTTAAGTACATCTGTGTAGTACTAAAGTTAAGTACATCTGTGTAGTACTAGAGTTAAGTACATCTGTGCAGTACTAGGGTTAAGTACATCTGTGTAGTACTAGAGTTAAGTACATCTGTGTAGTACTAGGGTTAAGTACATCTGTGTAGTACTAGAGTTAAGTACATCTGTGTAGTACTAGAGTTAAGTACATCTGTGTAGTACTAGGGTTAAGTACATCTGTGTAGTACTAGGGTTAAGTACATCTGTGTAGTACTAAAGTTAAGTACATCTGTGTAGTACTAGAGTTAAGTACATCTGTGCAGTACTAAAGTTAAGTACATCTGTGTAGTTCTAGAGTTAAGTACATCTGTGTAGTACTAGGGTTAAGTACATCTGTGTAGTACTAGGGTTAAGTACATCTTTGTAATACTAGGGTTAAGTACATTTGGCAGTACTAGATTTAAGTACATTTGTGTAGTACTAGAGTTAAGTACATCTGTGTAGTACTAGAGTTAAGTACATCTGTGCAGTACTAGGGTTAAGTACATCTGTGTAGTACTAGAGTTAAGTACATCTGTGTAGTACTAGGGTTAAGTACATCTGTGTAGTACTAGAGTTAAGTACATCTGTGCAGTACTAGAGTTAAGTACATCTGTGTAGTACTAGGATACTAGAGTTAAGTACATCTGTGCAGTAATAGGGTTAAGTACATCTGTGCAGTACTAGAGTTAAGTACATCTGTGTAGTACTAGGGTTAAGTACATCTGTGTAGTACTAAAGTTAAATACATCTGTGTAGTACTAGAGTTAAGTACATCTGTGCAGTACTAGGGTTAAGTACATCTGTGTAGTACTAGAGTTAAGTACATCTGTGTAGTACTAGGGTTAAGTACATCTGTGTAGTACTAGAGTTAAGTACATCTGTGTAGTACTAGAGTTAAGTACATCTGTGTAGTACTAGGGTTAAGTACATCTGTGTAGTACTAGGGTTAAGTACATCTGTGTATTACTAAAGTTAAGTACATCTGTGTAGTACTAGAGTTAAGTACATCTGTGCAGTACTAAAGTTAAGTACATCTGTGTAGTTC
The DNA here is from genome assembly GCA_034769755.1 of Odontamblyopus lacepedii. Lineage (NCBI taxonomy): Eukaryota > Metazoa > Chordata > Actinopteri > Gobiiformes > Gobiidae > Odontamblyopus > Odontamblyopus lacepedii. The sequence goes on from CM068354.1 coordinate 9,859,330, forward strand.
TAGAGTTAAGTACATCTGTGTAGTACTAGGGTTAAGTACATCTGTGTAGTACTAGGGTTAAGTACATCTTTGTAATACTAGGGTTAAGTACATTTGGCAGTACTAGATTTAAGTACATTTGTGTAGTACTAGAGTTAAGTACATCTGTGTAGTACTAGAGTTAAGTACATCTGTGCAGTACTAGGGTTAAGTACATCTGTGTAGTACTAGAGTTAAGTACATCTGTGTAGTACTAGGGTTAAGTACATCTGTGTAGTACTAGAGTTAAGTACATCTGTGCAGTACTAGAGTTAAGTACATCTGTGTAGTACTAAAGTTAAGTACATCTGTGTAGTACTAGAGTTAAGTACATCAGTGTAGTACTAGGGTTAAGTACATCTGTGTAGTACTAGGGTTAAGTACATCTGTGCAGTACTAGAGTTAAGTACATCTGTGTAGTAATAGGGTTAAGTACATCTGTGTAATACTAGGATACTAAAGTTAAGTAAATCTTTGTAGTAACTTCTTAGGTTCCTTTCTAAGACAATGTAGCCAAGTGTATTTTTACCTTGTTGACATGTTTCGGCTGCTAGCTGCGAGCCATCTTCAAAACTGTCACCGGTGTTGGTGGTGACGTGTCGTATATCAGCTGTTGTTACTTCCTGTAGGCGTGGTCAGCCTGATGGGACCTGCAGGTCGCCCAGACTGACCACGCCTCCTGTCGCCCGGTGGTCTCTGGAGGAGGGTGTCCCAGGTGTGTGAAAGGAGGAACGCGCCGTCGTCACGGTTGATGCTGTCAGTGCCTCGTTTCCTGATCTCAATGGCTTCCCTGATCCAGCTTTTGAACTTGTTGTTCTCCGATCCAATGACCCGAGCCCCGTCCCAATCCATAATGTAGTTATTTCTTTTGCAGTGGTCTGATATGGCAGATTTTAGGTTTTCCTGTTCTGCTTTGTCTCTTTGTGTTCTGGTGAGTCTCCCTGCTGTTTCTTTTTCGCATTCTTTTTGGTGTTCCTTTTTTCGGATGTGAAATGCCCGGCCTGTTTCCCCTATGTAAGATTTATTGCACGATTTGCACTGGATTTCGTAGATGGCATTGCATTTTTGTTCTGGTGGTATTTTATCTTTGGGGTGTACTAACTGTTGGCGGAGTTTTGTGTGTGGTTTGACTGCTGTGCTTATGTTGTGTTTTTTCATGGCTCTCTGGATGGGTTCTGTGATTCCTCTGACGTACGGTAGTGTGACTGTATTTTGGTGTTCCTGCTGCCCTCTATTGGTTTGCTGTGTTTTCTTCCGGATTTCTTTGGTTTTATTGAGAACTTGTTGTCTGCCTTTGCTGATGGCCCAGTTGGGATATTGACATTGTTTGAGTGCTTGTGTGATGTGTCTCTCCTCCTCTTCCCTGTCCGTGTGATCTGTAATGAGTGCGGCTCTTTCGAATAGGGTTCTTACTACTGATAGTTTGTGTGCAGTGGGATGTTCGGATGTCCAGAGTAGATATTGGTCGGTGTGTGTGGGTTTCCTGTATACTGTTATTTTGATGCTGCCGTCTGCGATGTGGTGGATTTTTATGTCCAAAATGCTATTGCTCCATCTTTCTCCTCCTCATGTGTGAATTGAATGTTACCTGTAGTGTCCTGTGTGTTGAGATGGTCCGTGAGTTCTTGTGTGTGTCCTTGTTGTATTTTTTCCAGGATGTCATCTACGTATCGTTTCCAGAAAGTTAAGCGGCATTGTGGTGGTGCTGTGTTGAATGCTTTTTGTTCCAGGTCCTCCATGAAAAAACTGCTCATTATTGATGATAGTGGATCTCCAATCGCGAACCCCTCTTTCTGTCTGTAAATGATGTTATTGTATTGGAAATATGTAGATTTGGCCACGAATTGTAATAACTGTGTGATGTCGTCCACTGTTAGGTTTGTGCGTTTCTTGAGTGTTTTGTCTTTTCTGAGTTTATCCTGTACTATGCATAATGTGACATCTACGGGTGTTTTTGTGAATAGTGAGATGACGTCGTGTGATATGAGTATTTCGTCCGGTGCTACTGTAATGTCTTTGAGTTCCTGTGCTAATTGTTTTGCGTTTTTGCAGTGGAAATCTGTTTGACCGATGAGTGGTTTTATTATTTCGACGAGTGCTTTTGACAGATTGTAAGTGACGGAACCTATGCTATCTACTATTGGGTGGAGTGGTGTGTCTTTTTTGTGTATTTTCGGAGTGCCGTATATGCGCGGGGTGATGCTGGCTGTAGGTATTAAGTCGTTGTATGCTTCCCGGGTGATTTTTTCTTGTTCTAGTAAGGGTCTGAGTAATGATTTTAGTGCTCGTTTCTTTCCTTCTGTTGGGTTCTTCCTGATTATTTCGTAGGTGTCGGTGTCTGATAGTAATGCGTCCATTTTCTGTTCGTATGTGCTCCTGTCTAATATAACTGTTGTCCTTCCTTTGTCTGCGGGTAGAATGGTGATTGTGTGGTCTTTCTTCATATGGCTGATGGCTTTCCTCTCCTCCTTTGTTATATTGCTCCTTGGTAATTTGGCTGTTTTTAGGATCCCTGTGACTGTGTTGCGTAGTTCGGCTTTCTGTCCCTGGTTCGGTATTTTTTGGCATGCTAGTTCCGTGGCTAAAATGTATTCCTCTATGGGGATTTTGTTCGGGGTGGTGGCAAAGTTAAGTCCTCGTGCAAGAATATTTGTTTCTGTTTCTGTGATGTTTCTTTGTGCTAAATTGCATACCCATTTGTCTTTTGTCTTGGTCTGCGTGGTTCTGGTTTTGCGCTGTTTTGTGTCTGTTAGCGATTTCAGTTTATAGATGTGGCGTTCCTTGGTCGTGGCGAATTCCTTTTCATATGTGTGTTCCAAGTGTTTTGTTACCTGCTGTTCTAGTTCTTTACCCATGGGGAAACTGTGTCCATATTTCTCTCTTTCCACATTGAGTTCTCGTTCAATATAGCTTTTCTTATTGACGGTTATGCGGATTCTCTCCTTTAATAGTGCTTTTCTGGCCTTGTCCATGATTTGTTTTGCATTATGGGTTGGGATCGGGGTCTTGATGTTGATGCTAGCTGGTATGATGTTCTCGTCTCTGCATCGGAGGTTGAACCGTAGATGGTTATTGTAGCGGGCGCGCGCTTTTTCCAGCCTCTCCGGTGACCGGTGTTGGTGTTGCCACCACCCCGAACAAAATCCCCATAGAGGAATACATTTTAGCCACGGAACTAGCATGCCAAAAAATACCGAACCAGGGACAGAAAGCCGAACTACGCAACACAGTCACATACTAGAGTTAAGTACATCTGTGTAGTACTAGGGTTAAGTACATCTGTGTAGTACTAAAGTTAAGTACATCTGTGTAGTACTAGAGTTAAGTACATCTGTGCAGTACTAGAGTTAAGTACATCTGTGTAGTACTAGGGTTAAGTTCATATGTGCAGTACTAGGGTTAAGTACATCTGTGTAGTACTAGAGTTAAGTACATCTGTGTAGTACTAGGGTTAAGTACATCTGTGTAGTACTAGAGTTAAGTTAATCTGTGCAGTACTAGAGTTAAGTACATCTGTGTAGTACTAGGATACTAGAGTTAAGTACATCTGTGCAGTAATAGGGTTAAGTACATCTGTGCAGTACTAGAGTTAAGTACATCTGTGTAGTACTAGGGTTAAGTACATCTGTGTAGTACTAAAGTTAAGTACATCTGTGTAGTACTAGAGTTAAGTACCCTGTTCAGGCCCACCGTCCCTCATCAGGGACGGTTCCGGTTCTTTTTCTTTCTAACGTAATTCATTTAATATCCCTTTAGTCAATATGAGCTTCCTATATATCATTTGAAAGCTTACATACACCACAAAATGCACATTATGTTCATTTCTTTCCAAAACACATTCCAAAAACTTTGCCCGCAATCAAACTGTACCATAAACAAATCAGAAATCTCGCATTTCTTACCTTTTGACTGCTACTCCAGCTTCAAATCACATTCAATCCAGAAGTGTTAGTGCTTTTTCTGTTCCTCATAGTCCACAGAATAAAAATATCCACTTGTTTTTTCTTCATAAGACGCTCCGTGTCGTTGCTATCCAGCCGAAAGCCCATTGTCTGCGTTCGAACGTAGCTCATCCAACAATAAATCCATTTTTGCGCATGGCTTTGTAAACATAGCTTCCATTTTGGCAGCTCACTTAGGGTATGATTGTTTTCCCCCAAGTCTTAGCTTCAAAACAAGACATTCCGCGGAGTTTTCCATGAAAGTTCACCGGAGTTAGACCCGTGTGGGTGAAGACAGCGCCTCCATATTGATACAAAGTATCCACTCACACTCCGTGCGTCACGACGGCAAAACGTAATGCATCATTGGAGAATCAGGTTGTCAATCACAAAATCTTGTAGCCAATCAGTAAAGCTTTCCAAAAAGAGGTGGGACAGTCAGATCTGAGGTCAGATCAGGGCACAGCAACAGTGCGCATTGGTGCCAAGCCGCCATTTTGGAGATGGGACATGGATGGTCTGGATCATTACGCACAGCGTCTGCGCAGTTTTTCAGAGTTTTTCGATAAAGTGTAGCACTATTAGCACTAATTTTACGATTTCTAAGGCTAAGAAGCAAACAAAACAAAAAAATAATAATAATAATAAATAATAATGGTTAATAATGGTTACAGTGCTAAAATATAATTATCTGAAAAAACTTTGAAAATCAGGTTATAAGTGATATTTATAGTCCCCAAAGTGACAAAATATGTTTTATATTGCTAGTAGAGTGATAAAAATGCATGTAAAGTAATTTGGCACATTTGGCACAGATGTGCCAAATCTGTGACAGATGTACGATTTCATACAAAAAGGTCCACATTTTCAAAATAGTTGTATCTAGAGGTCTGAACTTTGGCACAGTTGTTGCCAAAACTATGGACAGTTGCTGTGGTGAGTTTGAAATGCATAGCATGAAGTATGTCTTCAGGAAGGCCTTTTATTTTTGCTTTTTTTTTTCCGAGGCCAAAAAAACTACTTTTTGGGCATGTTTGAACAAGTGTACTGCAAGCTGTGAGTCTTCTAGACAAATCTAAGACATATCTACATAAACTAGAAGGACTTAGCTTTCAAATTATGCATCCACAAAGCCTCTAGAGTGTAAGGTGCCCAAACAATAAGCTTTAATATTTGGGTATGCACATTTCGAGAAAAACAGCCAGTTTGAGGTGGGCCTCAAGAGGGTACATCTGTGCAGTACTAAAGTTAAGTACATCTGTGTAGTACTAGAGTTAAGTACATCTGTGCAGTACTAGAGTTAAGTACATCTGTGTAGTACTAAAGTTAAGTACATCTGTGTAGTACTAAAGTTAAGTACATCTGTGTAGTACTAAAGTTAAGTACATCTGTGTAGTAATAGGGTTAAATACATCTGTGCAGTAATAGGGTTAAGTACATCTGTGTAGTACTAGAGTTAAGTACATCTGTGCAGTACTAGAGTTAAGTACATCTGTGTAGTACTAGGATACTAGAGTTAAGTACATCTTTGTAGTACTAGGGTTAAGTACATCTGTGTAGTACTAGAGTTAAGTACATCGGTGCAGTACTAGAGTTAAGTACATCTATGTAGTACTAGAGTTAAGTACATCTGTGTAGTACTAGAGTTAAGTACATCGGTGCAGAACTAGAGTTAAGTACATCTATGTAGTACTAGAGTTAAGTACATCTGTGTAGTACTAGGATACTAGAGTTAAGTACATCTGTGCAGTAATAGGGTTAAGTACATCTGTGCAGTACTAGAGTTAAGTACATCTGTGTAGTACTAGGGTTAAGTACATCTGTGTAGTACTAAAGTTAAGTACATCTGTGTAGTACTAGAGTTAAGTACATCTGTGCAGTACTAAAGTTAAGTACATCTGTGTAGTACTAGAGTTAAGTACATCTGTGCAGTACTAGAGTTAAGTACATCTGTGTAGTACTAAAGTTAAGTACATCTGTGTAGTACTAAAGTTAAGTACATCTGTGTAGTAATAGGGTTAAATACATCTGTGCAGTACTAGGGTTAAGTACATCTGTGTAGTACTAGAGTTAAGTACATCTGTGCAGTACTAGAGTTAAGTACATCTGTGTAGTACTAGGATGCTAGAGTTAAGTACATCTTTGTAGTACTAGGGTTAAGTACATCTGTGTAGTACTAGAGTTAAGTACATCGGTGCAGTACTAGAGTTAAGTACATCTGAGTGGTACTAGGATACTTACATACAATCCAACTCCAGGTATGTTTTTGATGAGGGGATGAAAACAAAAAAGTGGTTAAAAGCTTGGATCAAGAATTCAATTTGATTTAACTCTAGTACTACACACATGTACTTAACTCTAGTACTACACACATGTACTCTAGTACTACACACATATACTTAACTGTAGTACTACACACATGTACTCTAGTACTACACACATGTACTTAACTCTAGTACTACACACATGTACTCTAGTACTACACACATGTACTTATCTCTAGTACTACACACATGTACTTAACTCTAGTACTACACACATGTACTTAACTCGAGTACTACACACATGTACTTAACTCTAGTTCTGCAAAGTAGTACTTAACTCTAGTATTACACACATGTACTTAACTCTAGTACTACACACATGTACTTAACTCTAGTACTACACACATATACTTAACTCTAGTACTACACACATGTCCTCTAGTACTACACACATGTACTTAACTCTAGTACTACACACATGTACTTAACTCTAGTACTACACACATGTACTCTAGTACTACACACATGTACTTAACTCTAGTACTACACACATGTACTTAACTGTAGTACTACACACATGTACTCTAGTACTACACACATGTACTTAACTCTAGTACTACACATGTACTTAACTCTAGTAATGCAAAGATGTACTTAACTCTCCTAGCACACACATGTACTTAACTCTAGTACTACACACATGTACTTAACTCTAGTACTACACACATGTACTTATCTCTAGTACTACACACATGTACTCTAGTACTACACACATGTACTTAACTCTAGTACTACACACATGTACTTAACTCTAGTACTACACACATGTACTTAACTCTAGTACCACACACATGTACTCTAGTAATACACACATGTACTTAACTCTAGTACTACACACATGTACTTAACTCTAGTACTACACACATGTACACTAGTACTACACACATGTACTTAACTCTAGTACCACACACATGTACTCTAGTAATACACACATGTACTTAACTCTAGTACTACACACATGTACTTAACTCTAGTACTACACACATGTACCTAACTCTAGTACTACACACATGTAATTAACTTTAGTACTACAGACATATACTTAACTCGAGTACTACACAGATGTACTTAACTCTAGTATTACACACACGTACTTAACTCGAGTACTACACACATGTACTTAACTCTAATACTACACAGATGTACTCTAGTTCTACACACATGTACTTAACTCAAGTACTAAACACATGTACTCTAGTACTACACACATGTACTTAACTCTAGTACTACACACATCTACTTAACTCAAGTACCACACACATGTACTCTAGTACTACACACATGTACTTAACTCTAGTACAACACACATATACTTAACTCGAGTACTACACAGATGTACTTAACTCTAGTGTTACACACATGTACTTAACTCTAGTACTACACACATGTACTTAACTCTAGTACTACACACATGTACTCTAGTACTACACACATGTACTTAACTCTAGTACTACACACATGTACTTAACTCTAGTACTACACACATGTACTCTAGTACTACACACATGTACTTAACTCTATTACCACACACGTACTCTAGTACGACACACATGTACTTAACTCTAGTACTTCACACATGTACTTAACTCTAGTACTACACACATATACTTAACTCAAGTACTACACAGATGTACTTAACTCTAGTATTACACACATGTACTTAACTCTAGTACTACACACATGTACTTGACTCGAGTACTACACACATGTACTTAACTCTAGTACTACACACATGTACTAAACTCTAGTACTACACACATGTACTTAACTCTAGTATTACACACATGTACTTATCTCTAGTACTGCACAGATGTACTTAACTCTCCTATTACAGACATGTACTTAACTCTAGTACTACACACATGTACTTAACGCTAATACTACACGCATGTACTTAACTCTAGTACTACACACATGTACTTAACTCTAATACTGCACAGTTGTACTTAACTGTAGTATTACACACATGTACTTAACTCTAGTACTACACACATGTACTTAACTCTAGTACTACACACATGTACTTAACTCTAGTACTACACAAATGTTCTTTTAAACAAAAAGGGAGATGCCACTCAATTTCATTGTATCTTTTGTTACAATGACAATAAAGGCTATTCTGATTCTGATTCTGAATGTACTTAACTCTAGGACAACACACATGTACTTAACTCTAGTACTACACACATGTACTTAACTCTAGTACCACATACATGTACTCTAGTACTACACACATGTACTTAACTCTAGTACTACACACATGTACACTAGTACTACACACATGTACTTAACTCTCGTACTACACACATGTACTCTAGTACTACAGACATGTACTTAACTCTTAACTCTAGTACCACACACATGTACTCTAGTACTACACACGTGTACTTAACTCTAGTACTACACACATGTACTTAACTCTAGTACTACACACATGTACTCTAGTACTACACACAGGTACTTAACTCTAATACTACACACATGTACCTAACTCTAGTACCACACACATGTACTCTAGTACTACACACATGTACTTAACTCTAGTACTACACACATGTACTTTACTGTAGTACCACACACATGTATACTAGTACTACACACATGTACTTAACTCTAGTACTACACACATGTACTTAACTCTAGTACTACACACATGTACTTAACTCTAGTATTACGCACATGTACTTAACTCTAGTACTACACAGATGTACTTAACTCTCCTACTACACACATGTACTTAACTCTAGTACTACACACATTTACTTAACTCTAGTACTACACACATGTACTTAACTCTAGTACTGCACAGTTGTACTTAACTCTAGTATTACACACATGTACTTAACTCTAGTACTACACACATGTACTCTAGTACTACACACATGTACTTAACTGTAATACTACACACATGTACCTAACTCTAGAACCACACACATGTACTCTAGTACTACACACATGTACTTAACTCTAGTACTACACACATGTACTTTACTGTAGTACCACACACATGTATTCTAGTACTACACACATGTACTTAACTCTAGTACTACACACATGTACTTAACTCTAGTATTACACACATGTACTTAACTCTAGTACTACACACATGTACTTAACTCTAGTATTACACAAATGTACTTAACTCTAGTACTACACACAAATAATTAACTCTAGTACTACACACATATACTTAACTCGAGTACTACACAGATGTACTCAACTCTAGTATTACACAAACGTACTTAACTCTTGTACTACACACATGTACTTAACTCTAATACTACACACATGTACTTATCTCTAGAACCACACACATGTACTCTAGTACTACACACATGTACTTAACTCTAGTACTACACACATGTACTTAACTCTAGTACTACACATATACTTAACTCGAGTACTACACAGATGTACTTAACTCTAGTATTACACACATGTACTTAACTCTAGTACTACACACATGTACTTAACTCTAGTACTACACACATGTACTCTAGTTCTACACACATGTACTTAACTCTCGTACTACACACATGTACTCTAGTACTACACACATGTACTTAACTCTTAACTCTAGTACCAGACACATGTACTCTAGTACTATACACATGTACTTAACTCTAGTACTACACACATGTACTTAACTCTGGGACTACACACATGTACTTAACTCTAGTATTGCACACATGTACTTAACTCTAGTACTACACACATGTACTGTAGTACTACACACATGTACTTAACTCTCGTACTACACACATGTACTCTAGTACTACACACATGTACTTAACTCTTAACTCTAGTACCAGACACATGTACTCTAGTACTATACACATGTACTTAACTCTAGTACTACACACATGTACTTAACTCTAGTACTACACACATGTACTTAACTCTAGTATTACACACATGTACTTAACTCTAGTACTACACACATGTACTGTAGTACTACACACATGTACTTAACTCTAGTACTACACACATGTACTTAACTCTCGTACTACACACATGTACTCTAGTACTACACACATGTACTTAACTCTTAACTCTAGTACCAGACACATGTACTCTAGTACTATACACATGTACTTAACTCTAGTACTACACACATGTACTTAACTCTAGTACTACACACATGTACTTAACTCTAGTATTACACACATGTACTTAACTCTAGTACTACACACATGTACTTAACTCTAGTACTACACATATGTACTTAACTCTAGTATTACACAAATGTATTTAACTCTAGTACTACACACATGTACTTAACTCTAGTACTACACACATGTACTTAACTCTAGTACTACACACATGTACTCTAATACTACACACATGTATTTAACTCTACTACTACACACATGTACTTAACTCTAGTACTACACACATGAACTTAATTCTAGTACTACACACGTACTCTAGTACTACACACATACTTAACTCTATTACTACACACATGTACTTAACTCTAGTACTACACACATGTACTTAACTCTAGTACTACACACATATACTTAACTCGAGTACTACACAGATGTACTTAACTCTAGTATTACACACATGTACTTAACTCTAGTACTACACACATGTACTTAACTCTAGTACTACACACATGTACTCTAGTTCTACACACATGTACTTAACTCTTGTACTACACACATGTACTCTAGTACTACACACATGTACTTAACTCTTAACTCTAGTACCAGACACATGTACTCTAATACTATACACATGTACTTAACTCTAGTACTACACACATGTACTTAACTTTAGTACTACACACATGTACTTAACTCTAGTATTACACACATGTACTTAACTCTAGTACTACACACATGTACTTAACTCTAGTACTACACATATGTACTTAACTCTAGTATTACACAAATGTATTTAACTCTAGTACTACACACATGTACTTAACTCTAGTACTACACACATGTACTCTAATACTACACACATGTATTTAACTCTACTACTACACACATGTACTTAACTCTAGTACTACACACATGAACTTAACTCTAGTACTACACACATACTCTAGTACTACACACATGTACTTAACTCTATTACTACACACATGTACTTAACTCTGGTACTACACACATGTACTCTAGTACTACACACATGTACTTAACTCTAGTACTACACACATGTACTTAACTCTAGTACTACACACATATAGTCTAGTACTACACACATGTACTTAACTCTAGTACTACACACATGTACTTAACTCTAGTACTACACACATGTACTCTAGTACTACACACATGTACTTAACTCTAGTACTACACACATGTACTTAACTCTAGTACTACACACATGTACTTAACTCTAGTAATACACACATGTACTTAACTCTAGTACTACACACATGTACTTAACTCTCGTATTACACAAATGTACTTAACTCTAGTATTACACACATGTACTTAACTCTACTACTACACACATGTACTTAATTCTAGTATTACACACATGTACTTAACTCGAGTACTACACAGATGTAGTTAACTCTAGTATTACACACATGTACTTAACTCTAGTACTACACACATGTACTTAACTCTAGTACTACACACATGTACTCTAGTTCTACACACATGTACTTAACTCTAGTACTACACACATGTACTTAACTCTAGTACTACACACATGTACTCTAGTACTACACACATGTACTTAACTCTTAACTCTAGTACCATACACATGTACTCTAGTACTATACACATGTACTTAACTCTAGTACTACACACATGTACTTAACTCTAGTACTACACACATGTACTTAACTCTAGTATTACACACATGTACTTAACTCTAGTACTACACACATGTACTTAACTCTAGTACTACACATATGTACTTAACTCTAGTATTACACAAATGTATTTAACTCTAGTACTACACACATGTACTTAACTCTAGTACTACACACATGTACTTAACTCTAGTACTACACACATGTACTTAACTCTAGTACTACACACATGTACTTAACTCTAGTACTACACACATGTTCTCTAGTACTACACACATGTACTTAACTCTAGTACTACACACATGTACTTAACTCTAGTACTACACACATGTACTTAACTCTAGTACTACACACATGTACTTAACTCTAGTACTACACACATGTTCTCTAGTACTACACACATGTACTTAACTCTAGTACTACACACATGTACTTATTAATAGTACCACACACATGTACTCTAGTACTACACACATGTACTTAACTCTCGTACTACACACATGTTCTCTAGTACTACACACATGTACTTAACTCTAGTATTACACAAATGTACTTAACTCTAGTACTACACACATGTACTTAACTCTAGTACTACACAAATGTACTTAACTCTAGTATTACACAAATGTACTTAACTCTAGTACTACACACATGTACTTAACTCTAGTACTACACACATGTACTTAACTCTAGTACTACACATGTACTTAACTCTAGTACTACAGACATGTACTTAATTCTAGTACTACACACATGTACTTAACTCTAGTATTACACAAATGTACTTAACTCTAGTACTACACACATGTACTTAACTCTAGTACTACACACATGTACTTAACTCTAGTACTACACACATGTACTTAACTCTAGTACTACACACATGTACTTAACTCTAGTACTACACACATGTACTTAACTCTAGTACTACACATGTACTTAACTCTAGTACTACACACATGCACTCTTGTACTACACACATGTACTTACCTCTAGTACTACACACATGTATTTAATTCTAGTACTACACACATGTACTTAACTCTACTACTACACACATGTACTTAACTCTAGTACTACACACATGTACTTAACTCTAGTATTACACACATGTATTTAACTCTAGTACTACACAGATGTACTTAACTCGAGTACTACACGGATGTACTTAACTCTAGTACTACACACATGTACTTAACTCTAGTACTACACACATGTACTTAACTCTAGTATTACACAAATGTACTTAACTCTAGTACTACACACATGTACTTAACTCTAGTACTACACACATGTACTTAACTCTAGTACTACACACATGTACTTAACTCTAGTACTACACACATGTACTTAACTCTAGTACTACACACATGTACTTAACTCTAGTACTACACACATGTACTTAACTCTAGTACTACACAGATGTACTTAACTCTAGTATTACACACATGTACTTAACTCTAGTACTACACACATGTACTTAACTCTAGTACTACACACATGTACTCTAGTACTACACACATGTACTTAACTCTAGTACTACACACATGTACTTAACTCTAGTACTACACACATGTACTTAACTCTTAACTCTAGTACCATACACATGTACTCTAGTACTACACACATGTACTTAACTCTAGTACTACACACATGTACTTAACTTTAGTACTACACACATGTACTTAACTCTAGTATTACACACATGTACTTAACTCTAGTACTACACACATGTACTTAACTCTAGTACTACACATATGTACTTAACTCTAGTATTACACAAATGTATTTAACTCTAGTACTACACACATGTACTTAACTCTAGTACTACACACATGTACTTAACTCTAGTACTACACACATGTATTTAACTCTTCTACTACACACATGTACTTGACTCTAGTACTACACACATGAACTTAACTCTAGTACTACACACGTACTGTAGTACTACACACATGTACTTAACTCTATTACTACACACATGTACTTAACTCTAGTACTACACACATGTACTCTAGTACTACACACATGTACTTAACTCTAGTACTACACACATGTACTTAACTCTAGTACTACACACATATAGTCTAGTACTACACACATGTACTTAACTCTAGTATTACACACAGGCACTTAACTCTAGTACTACACACATGTATTTAACTCTTGTACTACACGCATGTACTTAACTCTAGTACTACACACATGTACTCTAGTACTACACACATGTACTTAACTCTAGTATTACACACATGTACTTAACTCTAGTACTACACACATGTACTTAACTCTAGTACTACACAGATGTACTTAACTCTAGTATTACACACATGTACTTAACTCTAGTACTACACACATGTACTTAACTCTAGTATTACACACATGTACTTAACTCTAGTACTACACAGATGTAGTTAACTCTAGTATTACACACATGTACTTAACTCTAGTACTACACACATGTACTTAACTCTAGCATTACACACATGTACTTAACTCTAGTACTACACACATGTACTTAACTCTAGTACTACACACATGGACTCTAGTTCTACACACATGTACTCTAGTACTACAGACATGTACTTAACTCTTAACTCTAGTACCACACACCTGTACTCTAGTACTACACACATGTACTTAACTCTAGTACTACACACATGTACTTAACTCTAGTACTACACACATGTACTTAACTCTAGTATTACACACATGTACTTAACTCTAGTACTACACACATGTACTTAACTCTAGTACTACACATATGTACTTAACTCTAGTATTACACAAATGTATTTAACTCTAGTACTACACACATGTACTTAACTCTAGTACTACACACATGTACTTAACTCTTAACTCTAGTACTATACACATGTACTTAACTCTAGTACTACACACATGTACTTAACTCTAGTACTACACACATGTACTTAACTCTTAACTCTAGTACCAGACACATGTACTCTAGTACTATACACATGTACTTAACTCTAGTACTACACACATGTACTTAACTCTATTACTACACACATGTACTTAACTCTAGTACTACACACGTACTGTAGTACTACACACATGTACTTAACTCTATTACTACACACATGTACTTAACTCTAGTACTACACACATGTACTCTAGTACTACACACATGTACTTAACTCTAGTACTACACACATGTACTTAACTCTAGTACTACACACATATAGTCTAGTACTACACACATGTACTTAACTCTAGTATTACACACATGTACTTAACTCTAGTACTACACACATGTACTTAACTCTAGTATTACACACATGTACTTAACTCTAGTACTACACACATGTACTTAACTCTAGTACTACACACATGTACTTAACTCTAGTACTACAGACATGTACTTAACTCTTAACTCTAGTACTACACACATGTACTCTAGTACTACACACATGTACTTAACTCTAGTACTGCACAGATGTACTTAACTCTCCTACTACACATATGTACTTAACTTTAGTACTACACACATGTACTCTAGTACTACACACATGTACTTAACTCTAGTATTACACAAATGTACTTCACTCTAGTACTACACACATGTATTTAACTCTGGTACTACACACATTTACTTAACTGTAGTACCACACACATGTACTCTAGTACTACACACATGTACTTAACTCTAGTACTACACACATGTACTTAACTTTAGTACTAAACACATGTACTTAACTCTAGTATTACACACATGTACTTAACTCTAGTACTACACACATGTACTTAATTCTAGTACTACACACATGTACTTAACTGTAGTATTACACACATGTACTTAACTCTAGTACTACACACATACTTAACTCTAGTACTACACACATGTACTTAACTCTAGTACTACACACATGTACTTAACTCTAGTACTACACACATATACTTAACTCGAGTACTACACAGATGTACTTAACTCTAGTATTACACACATGTACTTAACTCTAGTACTACACACATGTACTTAACTCTAGTACTACACACATGTACTCTAGTTCTACACACATGTACTTAACTCTTGTACTACACACATGTACTCTAGTACTACACACATGTACTTAACTCTTAACTCTAGTACCAGACACATGTACTCTAATACTATACACATGTACTTAACTCTAGTACTACACACATGTACTTAACTTTAGTACTACACACATGTACTTAACTCTAGTATTACACACATGTACTTAACTCTAGTACTACACACATGTACTTAACTCTAGTACTACACATATGTACTTAACTCTAGTATTACACAAATGTATTTAACTTTAGTACTACACACATGTATCTAACTCTAGTACTACACACATGTACTCTAATGCTACACACATGTATTTAACTCTACTACTACACACATGTACTTAACTCTAGTACTACACACATGAACTTAACTCTAGTACTACACACGTACTCTAGTACTACACACATACTTAAATCTATTACTACACACATGTACTTAACTCTAGTACTACACACATGTACTCTAATACTACACACATGTACTTAACTCTAGTACTACACACATGTACTTAACTCTAGTACTACACACATATAGTCTAGTACTACACACATGTACTTAACTCTAGTATTACACACATGCAGTTAACTCTAGTACTACACACATGTACTCTAGTACTACACACATGTACTTAACTCTCGTACTACACACATGTACTTAACTCTAGTACTACACACATGTACTCTAGTACTACACACATGTCCTTAACTCTAGTATTACGCACATGTACTTAACTCGAGTACTACACAGATGTACTTAACTCTAGTATTACACACATGTACTTAACTCTACTACTACACACATGTACTTAATTCTAGTATTACACACATGTACTTAACTCGAGTACTACACAGATGTAGTTAACTCTAGTATTACACACATGTACTTAACTCTAGTACTACACACATGTACTTAACTCTAGTACTACACACATGTACTCTAGTTCTACACACATGTACTTAACTCTAGTACTACACACATGTACTTAACTCTAGTACTACACACATGTACTCTAGTACTACACACATGTACTTAACTCTTAACTCTAGTACCATACACATGTACTCTAGTACTATACACATGTACTTAACTCTAGTACTACACACATGTACTTAACTCTAGTACTACACACATGTACTTAACTCTAGTATTACACACATGTACTTAACTCTAGTACTACACACATGTACTTAACTCTAGTACTACACATATGTACTTAACTCTAGTATTACACAAATGTATTTAACTCTAGTACTACACACATGTACTTAACTCTAGTACTACACACATGTACTTAACTCTTAACTCTAGTACCAGACACATGTACTCTAGTACTATACACATGTACTTAACTCTAGTACTACACACATGTACTTAACTCTTAACTCTAGTACCAGACACATGTACTCTAGTACTATACACATGTACTTAACTCTAGTACTACACACATGTACTTAACTCTATTACTACACACATGTACTTAACTCTAGTACTACACACGTACTCTAGTACTACACACATACTTAACTCTATTACTACACACATGTACTTAACTCTAGTACTACACACATGTACTCTAATACTACACACATGTACTTAACTCTAGTACTACACACATGTACTTAACTCTAGTACTACACACATATAGTCTAGTACTACACACATGTACTTAACTCTAGTATTACACACATGTACTTAACTCTAGTACTACACACATATAGTCTAGTATTACACACATGTACTCTAGTTCTACACACGTGTACTTAACTCTCGTACTACACACATGTACCCTAGTACTACAGACATGTACTTAACTCTTAACTCTAGTACCACACACATGTACTCTAGTACTACACACATGTACTTAACTCTAGTACTACACACATGTACTCTAGTACTACACACATGTACTTAACTCTAATACTACACACATGTACCTAACTCTAGTACCACACACGTACTCTAGTACCACACATGCACTCTAGTACTACACACATGTACTTAACTCTAGTACTACACACATGTACTTTACTGTAGTACCACACACATGTATACTAGTACTACACACATGTACTTAACTCTAGTACTACACACATGTACTTAATTCTAGTACTACACACATGTACTTAACTCTAGTATTACACACATGTACTTAACTCTAGTACTATACAGATGTACTTAACTCTCCTACTACACACATGTACTTAACTGTAGTATTACACACATGTACTTAACTCTAGTACTACACACATGTACTTAACTCTAGTACTACACACATGTACTTAACTCTAGTACTACACACATGTACTTAACTCTAGTACTACACACATATACTTAACTCGAGTACTACACACATGTACTTAACTCTAGTATTACACACATGTACTTAACTCTAGTACTACACACATGTACTTAACTCTAGTACTACACACATGTACTTAACTCTAGTACTACACACATGTACTTAACTCTAGTACTACACACATGTACTTAACTCTAGTACTACACACATGTACTTAACTCTTAACTCTAGTACTACACACATGTACTTAACTCTAGTACTACACACATGTACTTAACTCTAGTACTACACACATGTACTTAGCTCTAGTACTACACACATGTACTTAACTCTAGTACTACACACATGTACTTACCTCTAGTACTACACACATGTACTTAACTCTAGTACTACACACATATACTTAACTCTAGTACTACACACTTCCTCTAGTACTACACACATGTATCTAACTCTAGTACTACACACATGTACGTAAGTCTAGTACTACACACATGTACTTAACTCTAGTACTACACACATGTACTTAACTCTAGTACTACAAAGATGTCCTTAAATCTAGTACTACACACATATACTTAACTCTAGTACTACACACATGTACTTAACTCTAGTACTACACACATGTACTTAACTCTAGTACTACACACATGTACTTAACTCTAGTACTACACACATGTACTTAACTCTAGTACTACACACATGTACTTAACTCTAGTACTACACACATATACTTAACTCTAGTACTACACACATGTACTTAACTCTAGTACCACACACCTGTACTATAGTACTACACACATGTACTTAACTCTAGTACTACACACATGTACTTAACTCTAGTACTACACACATATTATTAACTCGAGTACTACACAGATGTACTGAACTCTAGTACTACACACATGTACTTAACTCTAGTACTACACACATGTACTGTAGTACTACACACATGTACTTGACTCTAGTATTACACACATGTACTTAACTCTAGTACTACACACATGTACTTAACTCTAGTACTACACACATGTACTAAACTCTAGTACTACACACATGTACTTAACTCTAGTACTACACACATGTACTTAACTCTAGTACTACACACATGTACTTAACTCTAGTACTACACACATGTACTTAACTCTAGTACTACACACATGTACTTAACTCTAGTACTACACACATGTACTTAACTCTAGTACTACACACATGTACTCTAGTACTACACACATGTACTTAACTCTTAACTCTAGTACCATACACATGTACTCTAGTACTATACACATGTACTTAACTCTAGTACTACACACATGTACTTAACTCTAGTACTACACACATGTACTTAACTCTAGTATTACACACATGTACTTAACTCTAGTACTACACACATGTACTTAACTCTAGTACTACACATATGTACTTAACTCTAGTATTACACAAATGTATTTAACTCTAGTACTACACACATGTACTTAACTCTAGTACTACACACATGTACTTAACTCTTAACTCTAGTACCAGACACATGTACTCTAGTACTATACACATGTACTTAACTCTAGTACTACACACATGTACTTAACTCTTAACTCTAGTACCAGACACATGTACTCTAGTACTATACACATGTACTTAACTCTAGTACTACACACATGTACTTAACTCTATTACTACACACATGTACTTAACTCTAGTACTACACACGTACTCTAGTACTACACACATACTTAACTCTATTACTACACACATGTACTTAACTCTAGTACTACACACATGTACTCTAATACTACACACATGTACTTAACTCTAGTACTACACACATGTACTTAACTCTAGTACTACACACATATAGTCTAGTACTACACACATGTACTTAACTCTAGTATTACACACATGTACTTAACTCTAGTACTACACACATGTACTTAACTCTAGTACTACACACATGTACTTAACTCTAGTACTACACACATGTACTGTAGTACTACACACATGTACTTAACTCTAGTACCACACACATGTACTTAACTCTATTACTACACACATGTACTTAACTCTAGTACTACACACATGTACTTAACTCTAGTACTACACACATGTACTTAACTCTAGTACTACACACATGTACTTAACTCTAGTACTACACACATGTACTTAACTCTAGTACTACACACATGTACTTAACTCTAGTACTACACACATGTACTTAACTCTAGTACTACACACATGTACTTAACTCTAGTACTACACACATGTACTTAACTCTAGTACTACACACATGTACTTAACTCTAGTACTACACACATGTACTTAACTCTAGTACTACACACATGTACTTAACTCTAGTACTACACACATGTACTTAACTCTAGTACTACACACATGTACTTAACTCTAGTACTACACACATGTACTTAACTCTAGTACTACACACATGTACTTAACTCTAGTACTACACACATGTACTTAACTCTAGTACTACACACATGTACTTAACTCTAGTACTACACACATGTACTTAACTCTAGTACTACACACATGTACTTAACTCTAGTACTACACACATGTACTTAACTCTAGTACTACACACATGTACTTAACTCTAGTACTACACACATGTACTTAACTCTAGTACTACACACATGTACTTAACTCTAGTACTACACACATGTACTTAACTCTAGTACTACACACATGTACTTAACTCTAGTACTACACACATGTACTTAACTCTAGTACTACACACATGTACTTAACTCTAGTACTACACACATGTACTTAACTCTAGTACTACACACATGTACTTAACTCTAGTACTACACACATGTACTTAACTCTAGTACTACACACACATGTACTTAACTCTAGTACTACACACATGTACTTAACTCTAGTACTACACACATGTACTTAACTCTAGTACTACACACATGTACTTAACTCTAGTACTACACACATGTACTTAACTCTAGTACTACACACATGTACTTAACTCTAGTACTACACACATGTACTTAACTCTAGTACTACACACATGTACTTAACTCTAGTACTACACACATGTACTTAACTCTAGTACTACACACATGTACTTAACTCTAGTACTACACACATGTACTTAACTCTAGTACTACACACATGTACTTAACTCTAGTACTACACACATGTACTTAACTCTAGTACTACACACATGTACTTAACTCTAGTACTACACACATGTACTTAACTCTAGTACTACACACATGTACTTAACTCTAGTACTACACACATGTACTTAACTCTAGTACTACACACATGTACTTAACTCTAGTACTACACACATGTACTTAACTCTAGTACTACACACATGTACTTAACTCTAGTACTACACACATGTACTTAACTCTAGTACTACACACATGTACTTAACTCTAGTACTACACTCATGTACTTAACTCTAGTACTACACACATGTACTTAACTCTAGTACTACGCGCATGTACTTAACTCTAGTATTACACACATGTACTTAACTCTAGTATTACACACATGTACTTAACTCTAGTACTACACACATGTACTTAACTCTAGTACTACACACATGTACTACTCTCGTACTACACAGATGTACTCAACTCTCTAGTACTACACACATGTACTTACGTCTAGTATTACACACATTTACTTAACTCTAGTATTACACACATGTACTTAACTCTAGTACTACACACATGTACTTAACTCTAGTATTACACATAGGTACTTAACTCTAGTACTACACACATGTACTTAACTCGAGTACTACACACACATGTACTTAACTCTAGTACTGCAAAGTTGTACTTAACTCTAGTATTATACACATGTACTTAACTCTAGTTCTACACACATGTACTTAACTCTAGTACTACACACATGTACTTAACTCTAGTATTACACAAATGTACTTAACTCTAGTACTACACACATGTACTTAACTCTACTACTACACACATGTACTTAACTCTAGTACTACACACATGTACTTAACTCTAGTACTACACACATGTACTTAACTCTAGTACTACACACATGTACTTAACTCTAGTACTACACACATGTACTTAACTCTAGTACTACACACATGTACTTAACTCTAGTATTACACACATGTACTTAACTCTAGTACTACACACATGTACTTAACTCTAGTACTACACACATGTACTTAACTCTAGTACTACACACATGTACTTAACTCTAGTACTACACACATGTACTTAACTCTAGTACTACACACATGTACTTAACTCTAGTACTACACACATGTACTTAACTCTAGTACTACACACATGTACTTAACTCTAGTACTACACACATGTACTTAACTCTAGTACGACACACATGTACTTAACTCTAGTACTACACACATGTACTTACCTCTAGTACTACACAGATGTACTTAACTCTAGTACTACACACATGTACTCTAGTACTACACACGTGTACTTCACTCTAGTACTACACACATGTACTTAACTCTAGTACGACACACATGTACTTAACTCTAGTACTACACACATGTACTTAACTCTAGTACTACACACATGTACTTAACTCTAGTACTACACACATGTACTTAACTCTAGTACTACACACATGTACTTAACTCTAGTACTACACACATGTACTTAACTCCAGTACTACACACATGTACTTAACTCTAGTACTACACACATGTACTTAACTCTAGTACTACACACATGTACTTAACTCTAGTACTACACACATGTACTTAACTCTAGTACTACAGACATGTTCTTAACCCCAGTACTACACACATATACTTAACTCTAGTACTACACACATTTACTTAACTCTAGTACTACACACATGTACTCCAGTACTACACACATGTACTTAACTCTAGTACTACACACATGTACTTAACTCTAGTACTACATTCATGTACTCTAGTACTACACACATGTACTTATCTCTAGTACTACACACATGTACTTAACTCTAGTACCACACACATGTACTCTAGTACTACACACATGTACTTAACTCTAGTACTACACACATGTACTTAACTCTAGTACTGCACACATGTACTCTAATACTACACACATGTACTTAACTCTAGTATTACACACATGTACATAACTCGAGTACTACACAGATGTACTTAACTCTAGTATTACACACATGTACTTAACTCTAGTACTACACACATGTACTTAACTCTAGTACTACACACATGTACTTAACTCTAGTACTACACACATGTACTTAACTCCAGTACTACACACATGTGCTTAACTCTAGTACTACACATGTACTTAACTCTAGTACTACACACATGTACTTAACTCGAGTACTACACAGATGTACTTAACTCTAGTATTACACACATGTACTTAACTCTAGTACTACACACATGTACTTAACTCTAGTACTACACACATGTACTTAACTCTCGTACTACACACATGTACTCTAGTACTACACACATGTACTTAACTCTTAACTCTAGTACTATACACATGTACTTAACTCTAGTACTACACACATGTACGTAACTCTAGTACTACACACATGTACTTAACTCTAGTACTACACATATGTACTTAACTATAGTATTACACAAATGTATTTAACTCTAGTACTACACACATGTACTTAACTCTAGTATTACACATAGGTACTTAACTCTAGTACTACACACATGTACTTAACTCGAGTACTACACACATGTACTTAACTCTAGTACTGCACACATGTACTTAACTCTAGTATTACACAAATGTACTTAACTGAAGTACTACACACATGTACTTAACTCTAGTACTACACACATGTACTTAACTCTAGTACTACACATATGTACTTAACTATAGTATTACACAAATGTATTTAACTCTAGTACTACACACATGTACTTAACTCTAGTACTACACACATGTACTTAACTCTAGTACTACACACATGTACTTAACTCTAGTACTACACACATGTACTTAACTCTACTACTACACACATGTACTTAACTCTAGTACTACACACATGTACTTAACTCTAGTACTACACACATGTACTTAACTCTAGTACTACACACATGTACTTAACTCTAGTACTACACACATGTACTTAACTCTAGTACTACACACATGTACTTAACTCTAGTACTACACACATGTACTTAACTCTAGTACTACACACATGTACTTAACTCTAGTACTACACACATGTACTTAACTCTAGTATTACACACATGTACTTAACTCTAGTACTACACACATGTACTTAACTCTAGTACTACACACATGGACTCTAGTTCTACACACATGTACTTAACTCTAGTACTACACACATGTACTCTAGTACTACAGACATGTACTTAACTCTTAACTCTAGTACCACACACCTGTACTCTAGTACTATACACATGTACTTAACTCTAGTACTACACACATGTACTTAACTCTAGTACTACACACATGTACTTAACTCTAGTATTACACACATGTACTTAACTCTAGTACTACACACATGTACTTAACTCTAGTACTACACACATGTACTTAACTCTAGTATTACACACATGTACTTAACTCTAGTACTACACACATGTACTTAACTCTAGTACTACACACATGTACTTTACTCTAGTACTACACACATGTATTTAACTCTAGTACTACACACATGTACTTAACTCTAGTACTACACACATGTACTTAACTCTAGTACTACACACATGTACTTAACTCTAGTACTACACACATGTACTTAACTCTAGTACTACACACATGTACTTAACTCTAGTACTACACACATGTACTTAACTCTAGTACTACACACATGTACTTAACTCTAGTACTACACACATGTACTCTAGTACTACACACATGTACTTAACTCTAGTACTACACACATGTACTTAACTCTAGTACTACACACATGTACTCTAGTACTACACACATGTACTTAACTCTAGTACTACACACATGTACTTAACTCTAGTACTACACACATGTACTCTAGTACTACACACATGTACTTAACTCTAGTACTACACACATGTACTTAACTCTAGTACTACACACATGTACTTAACTCTAGTACTGCACACATGTACTCTAGTACTACACACATGTACTTAACTCTAGTATTACACACATGTACATAACTCGAGTACTACACAGATGTACTTAACTCTAGTATTACACACATGTACTTAACTCTAGTACTACACACATGTACTTAACTCTAGTACTACACACATGTACTCTAGTTCTACACACATGTACTTAACTCTAGTACTACACACATGTACTTAACTCTAGTACTACACACATGTACTTAACTCTAGTACTACACACATGTACTTAACTCTTAACTCTAGTACCATACACATGTACTCTAGTACTATACACATGTACTTAACTCTAGTACTACACACATGTACTTAACTCTAGTACTACACACATGTACTTAACTCTAGTATTACACACATGTACTTAACTCTAGTACTACACACATGTACTTAACTCTAGTACTACACATATGTACTTAACTCTAGTATTACACAAATGTATTTAACTCTAGTACTACACACATGTACTTAACTCTAGTACTACACACATGTACTTAACTCTTAACTCTAGTACCAGACACATGTACTCTAGTACTATACACATGTACTTAACTCTAGTACTACACACATGTACTTAACTCTAGGACTACACACATGTACTTAACTCTTAACTCTAGTACCAGACACATGTACTCTAGTACTATACACATGTACTTAACTCTAGTACTACACACATGTACTTAACTCTATTACTACACACATGTACTTAACTCTAGTACTACACACGTACTCTAGTACTACACACATACTTAACTCTATTACTACACACATGTACTTAACTCTAGTACTACACACATGTACTCTAATACTACACACATGTACTTAACTCTAGTACTACACACATGTACTTAACTCTAGTACTACACACATATAGTCTAGTACTACACACATGTACTTAACTCTAGTATTACACACATGTACTTAACTCTAGTACTACACACATATAGTCTAGTATTACACACATGTACTTAACTCGAGTACTACACAGATGTACTTAACTCTAGTATTACATACATGTACTTAACTCTAGTACTACACACATGTACTTAACTCTAGTACTACACACATGTACTCTAGTTCTACACACGTGTACTTAACTCTCGTACTACACACATGTACCCTAGTACTACAGACATGTACTTAACTTTTAACTCTAGTACCACACACATGTACTCTAGTACTACACACATGTACTTAACTCTAGTACTACACACATGTACTTAACTCTAGTACTACACACATGTACTTAACTCTAGTACTACACACATGTACTTAACTCTAGTACTACACACATGTACTCTAGTACTACACACATGTACTTAACTCTAGTACTACACACATGTACTTAACTCTAGTACTACACACATGTACTTTAGTACTACACACATGTACTTAACTCTAGTACTACACACATGTACTTAACTCTAGTACTACACACATGTACTTAACTCTAGTACTACACACATGTACTTAACTCTAGTACTACACACATGTACTTAACTCTAGTATTACACACATGTACTTAACTCTAGTACTACACACATGTACTTTACTGTAGTACCACACACATGTATACTAGTACTACACACATGTACTTAACTCTAGTACTACACACATGTACTTAATTCTAGTACTACACACATGTACTTAACTCTAGTATTACACACATGTACTTAACTCTAGTACTATACAGATGTACTTAACTCTCCTACTACACACATGTACTTAACTCTAGTACTACACACATTTACTTAAGTCTAGTACTACACACATGTACTCTAGTTCTACACACATGTACTTAACTTTCGTACTACACACATGTACTCTAGTACTACACACATGTACTTAACTTTAGTACTACACACATGAACTTAACTCTAGTACTACACACGTTCTCTAGTGCTACACACATGTACTTAACTCTATTACTACACACATGTACTTAACTCTAGTACTACACACATGTACTCTAGTACTACACACATGTACTTAACTCTAGTACTACACACATGTACTTAACTCTAGTACTACACACATATAGTCTAGTACTACACACATGTACTTAACTCTAGTATTACACACATGTACTTAACTCTAGTACTACACACATGTACTCTAGTACTACACACATGTACTTAACTCTAGTACTACACACATGTACTTAACTCTAGTACTACACACATGTACTGTAGTACTACACACATGTACTTAACTCTAGTACTACACACATATAGTCTAGTACTACACACATGTACTTAACTCTAGTACTACACACATGTACTTAACTCTAGTACCACACACATGTACTCTAGTACTACACACATGTACTTTTTTTTTTTTTTTTACCTTTATTTACCCAGGAAAGTCCCATTGAGATTACTAATCTCTTTTTCAAGGGAGTCCTACCATGCACACATCACTTTCATACTAGGCAACATGGGTGAAGTGTCTTGCCTGAGGACACAACGACAGTTTTTGCCACTGGCGCCCCACTGTGGCACCTGGAATTCCCAGCAGTCTCCCATCCAAGTACTAACCAGGCCCGGCCCTGCTTAGCTTCTGAGATCTGACGGGATCAGGCTTTGTCAAGCCGGTATGGCCACTCAAGCCGGTATGGCCCCATGTACTTAACTCTATTACTACACACATGTACTTAACTCTAGTACTACACACATGTACTGTAGTACTACACACATGTACTTAAGTCTAGTACTACACACATGTACTTAACTCTAGTACCACACACATGTACTCTAGTACTACACACATGTACTTAACTCTAGTACTACACAGATGTACTTAACTCTTGTACTACACACATATACTTAACTCGAGTACTACACAGATGTACTTAACTCTAGTACTACACACATATACTTAACTCTAGTATTACACACATGTACTTAACTCTCGTACTGCACAGATGTACTTGTTCTCCAAAGCTCAAAATGCTCTGTTGCACCGTGTAATGTCATGAAGCTGTAGTTTTCAAGTTAACCCTTTACCTTTAGTTGAGAAGAGACGGGCAATTCCTGGGCTGAAATCATCTGAAACCATCCAAATGATTCTAGTGAAGGTGTGTGGAGTTTAGGAATAGTACTTCCCGTATTACCACAAGGAGAGTTTTCTGTTCTAAATATGCAGGAGTAAAATATGCGTGAAATGAAACATAACAATTCCAGGTATGTTTGTGATGAGGAAACAACATTATAGTCTAAAAAAGAAAATAGTGTAATATAGGCTCTTTAAACTGGCTTCTGTCCCTGCACTTAATTGCCTGTTAAAGTATTACTATGATATACGGCATAACATGCCTAATACAGTACATATATCTTATGCATTCTTAACAGACAGACTACTACACACATGTACTTAACTCTAGTACTACACACATTTACTTAACTCTAGTACTACACACATGTACTTAACTCTAGTACTGCACAGTTGTACTTAACTCTAGTATTACACACATGTACTTAACTCTAGTACTACACACATGTACTTAACTCTAGTACTACACACATGTACTTAACTCTAGAACTACACACATGTACTTAACTCTAGTATTACACACATGTACTTAACTCTAGTACTACACACATGTACTTAACTCTAATACTACACACATGTACTCTCGTACTACACACATGTACTTAACTCTAGTACTACACACATGTACTCTAGTACTACACACATGTACTTAACTCTAGTACTACACACATGTACTTAACTCTAGTACCACACACATGTACTCTAGTACTACACACATGTACTTAACTCTAGTACTACACACATGTACTTAACTCTAGTACTACCATGCACACATCACTTTCATACTAGGCAACATGGGTGAAGTGTCTTGCCTGAGGACACAACGACAGTTTTTGCCACTGGCGCCCCACTGTGGCACCTGGAATTCCCAGCAGTCTCCCATCCAAGTACTAACCAGGCCCGGCCCTGCTTAGCTTCTGAGATCTGACGGGATCAGGCTTTGTCAAGCCGGTATGGCCACTCAAGCCGGTATGGCCCCATGTACTTAACTCTAGTACTACACACATGTACTTAACTCTAGTACTACACACATGTACTCTAGTTCTACACACATATACCTAACTCTCGTACTACACACATGTACTCTAGTACTACAGACATGTACTTAACTCTTAACTCTAGTACCACACACATGTACTCTAGTACTACACACATGTACTTAACTCTAGTACTACACACATGTACTTAACTCTAGTACTACACACATGTACTTAACTCTAGTACTACACACATGTACTTAACTCTAGTACTACACACATGTACTTAACTCTAGTATTACACACATGTACTTAACTCTAGTACTGCACAGATGTACTTGTTCTCCAAAGCTTAAAATGCTCTGTTGCACCGTGTAATGTCATGAAGCTGTAGTTTTCAAGTTAACCCTTTACCTTTAGTTGAGAAGAGACGGGCAATTCCTGGGCTGAAATCATCTGAAACCATCCAAATGATTCTAGTGAAGGTGTGTGGAGTTTAGGAATAGTACTTCCCGTATTACCACAAGGAGAGTTTTCTGTTCTAAATATGCAGGAGTAAAATATGCGTGAAATGAAACATAACAATTCCAGGTATGTTTGTGATGAGGAAACAACATTATAGTGTAAAAAAGAAAATAGTGTAATATAGGCTCTTTAAACTGGCTTCTGTCCCTGCACTTAATTGCCTGTTAAAGTATTACTATGATATACGGCATAACATGCCTAATACAGTACATATATCTTATGCATTCTTAACAGACAGACTACTACACACATGTACTTAACTCTAGTACTACACACATTTACTTAACTCTAGTACTACACACATGTACTTAACTCTAGTACTGCACAGTTGTACTTAACTCTAGTATTACACACATGTACTTAACTCTAGTACTACACACATGTACTTAACTCTAGTACTACACACATGTACTTAACTCTAGAA